>OZ010798.1:381288773-382488773 GCA_963932465.1 Maratus speciosus | reverse complement strand
GATTTGTTGATGATTTAGGAGGAACAGATCTAGGCAAGTTAGGAGGAACAGATTTCGGAGACTTAGGAGCAGCAGACTGCATTGATCTGCTTGTCATATCAGAATTATTAGACAGGTTGTTTTGTTTTTGATTAGGTTGGCAATTAGTTTCAGTGGGGAATTCGGTTTGTGCTGCAATAGTTTTATGAGTTTTTTGGGCGGTTTTTGATAGGGCTGCAGCATACGATACACCAAATTTGGGTGTCCTGGATTCTACTATTTTTCTGGCTTCAGGGTATGATATATTTTCTTTAGTGCGTATTGTTTGTATTTCTTTTTCTATTTTCCATTGTTCACATGATTTAGCATAAGATGGGTGGTCTTTTTTACAATTTACACAACATGGTTGGGCATTGCAGTGTTCACTTTCGTGGCCTACTGCACTGCACCGACCACGGGTGATTTTACCACGGCATGAGGTTTTTGAATGCCCAAAGCGTTGACATTTAAAACAACGCAGTGGGTTTGGGATGTAAGGCCTTACAGAACATGACAGATATCCGGCTTTTATTGATTTGGGTAGGTTTGGTGAGTTGAATGTGAGAATAATGTGCTTGGTAGGAATTTGTATTTGATTAGCTGGTATTTGCTCGTCTCGACGGTAGATTTTTATTCTTCTAGCTTCAATGACATTTGTTCTTTTAAATTATCTACAACTTCATCTTCAGTGACATGCAAGAGGTCAGATTCAGAGATCACACCGCGAGATGTGTTTAAAGTTCTATGTTTAGATATAGAGACTGCAATGTTTGCAAAATGAGTACATTTTTTTAAGTTGGCTGCTTGTTGACTATTGCTTACTTCAATTAATAGTTCACCTGTCCGGAGTTTTTTTATAGTTTTTGGTTCACCAACCAAACCTTGGATAGATTTATTAATTACGAAGGGGGATGTTTTGTCAAAACTCCCTTCTACTCGTTTCACTACAAAAAATCTCTCTTCAACATTACACGAATTAGAGTTGACATTCTTACATTCCGTATTGGAAGAAGAATCCTCAACTCTATCACCCCAAGAATTTTTTTGGCCCTTGTCAGAACCAGCTTTTGAGCAAGAACTCAACGCATTAGTACTCTCGTTTGATTGTGGGGCTTCCACTTCGCATGATTTATTTCCTGAGATTGTAGCCATATTTAGAAATTATTGAAAAAACGCCAGGCATCGGGCCTGGTCACCGACCCTTCATCTTACCGTTACTTTAGGCGCAGGTCTCAAAAGGGTGAAAACTATCAACAAACTTCCACGTTTTTCGAACGTTGGATTAAACTCGATAGCATCTCCAAACTCTAGTTCTTTCACAGTGGAACTCGGTTGTCGTAGGTAAGCCTTTACAGCTCTGTCCAACCTACAACGCCCTTACGTCGAAAGGACACCAGTCGCCCAGTGCAGTCCTAACCACCGCCATACAAGTACGGCGCTCACCGATCACGGAACCGGAATTCGGAGATGCCCTGCACTCTGGGACTCGAGATCAGCCTAAAAAGGTAGAAACGAGGCGATGAGATTAAAAAACCTCAACACCCAGAGTGTCTCACGTGAAAATAAAAAAATCCACTATTGTAAAAAAGAAAAAGTGATGTGGGGGAGAACTTAGAAACAAGGTGTATTTTTTGTCTTTTTTGAATATTTTAAACTTTTTTTTCCTTTTTTTTTTAAACAAAAGAACAAAAACAATGTTAGTAGAACAAATAACAATTTGAACAAAATGGTCAGTAAAAAACATGAACAAGAACAAAGAGGGATAAGAAACTGAAAAAAGAAGATTAAAAAGTGTGAAACAAAGAAAAAAGGATAGACAACTAAAAAGAGAAGAAAACAGGAAAGGAGAAAGATCGCTCGGGAACCCGGGGTCGCGAAACCCGTAAATACCTAAAGAAGGTATTCCCCTGGGGGAAATAACTTATAAGAAGTTCTGTATTATGGACTATCGCTTCAAATAATTCCTCAATGTTATCTCCGCAAATTAGACATTCTGAATTCCTAAATTCTAATTATCATGCATCTCGGCAGACAAAGTCATCAAATCCATAACATGAATGTTTAATGCAGGAAATACACCAGTTACTACATTATGAATTGCTTGAATGTGTTCGTGACAACGACAAATCGAGATATTCTGATGAGTAATGTTCTATTGTTTTATGAAACTAGGCTTTAAAGCTGCAAAGTAATGTCAGTTTTTTCAGTTTAGGAAAGCTTCTTTAAACAGAAAACGTATTCTCTTATTAAATGTCCCGTAGAATAGATGAAGTTATGTGACCTTTTTCACGCTTAGCTAACGTAGATTTAGCTGAAGAATGACCTCTTCTTAAATCTTCATCGACATAAAATTCGCCAAAGCTGTGGAGTTATTTTTTCCACTACAGTATCTGAGGTTAGTAGTTCTCTACTTTTTCCTTTTCTTAATATTTCCATTTTCTTGTTGAAGTTTTTGCTGGTTCTAAGACTTTTCTTCACCTTATCGTAATATATTTTGTTTTGTTTCTTTCTCACAACAATATATTCAATGTCCTTCTTATATTCACTCTACAATTTTAGGCGCTTAGCAGAATTTTTCCGGCTCTTTAAAACAATGTCCTGTATAAGAAGCAATATTAAATTCTTTCCTTTAAAATATACTATCAGAATCCTTTCCATAAGAGTTACTATAAGAACCTCTGTAGGTTATACAGCAGAATTTAGTAAACGAAGCTTTACAGAGACTATAAAATATCTAATCAAAGACCATATTTTTCAAACCAAAAGAAAGCACACAAAAATGACACGAGTTGAGTTGTTTTATTATATCTTTAATTACTTGTCTTGATTATTTTATAATCTTAAGTAATACCAAAAATGAATAAAAATAAATCCACCCATTAAAAAAAACTAAAAGATAATTTATCTTCCTTAAAATTTACAAAATAACCTTAGTTATAGCTAAAACTATTTAAAGAACTGCTCTAATAACAGAGAAAAAACAACAAAACTTTAATCATTCTGTTTGTTTTGGTTGTAACGCAGTTTTATATCAAACTATCGACAAAAGTATTATGTGTTACTCTTGTGACACAGACGTTTGTTACTCTTGTGACAACTCCCCAGAACCTATTCCATACATAGCATAAACAAAATATTTAATGTAAAGTATGTCTTATACCAGGAAATCAGAGAATTAGAAGTTTTCGGTAAAAATTTTAAGTAGTTTTTTTTTTAATTAAAACTTTGGTATGTTTTCCGTTACTCTTGTGACATTTAAGTATTAGCGTTTAAATACAACCTAAAATATATTAAATCTATGTAGTATTTATCTATGTAGATCTTAAAGATATGATAATAGTTTGTTGATTTGAACGCACAGTAATTTTATTGAATTCTAAAAAGTAAAAAAAATCATACATTTCAATAAGTTGTATTTTAAGCTCAAATGTAAATGTAGTTTTATACTGTTAATATCCAGCTCATTTTCAGGAAACACTTGCTCTTATGAAATTAAACCTTAAAAATTCATATACTTCAACACTTTAGCTTTAAATTGATGTATCACACTTATATTTCCGTTTTTAAAAAAAATTTCAGTAAATTTTTTTTTTCTGCCGTGGACGTTCCCATATCCTTTAAATTAAAATAAACTTTTAAAAACAATTGAGATATATTTTTAAAGTTCATAAACCGATAATTAAAATAACATATTAAACTTATCTGCTTGAAATAGAACATCATGACGCGATGAATACGATATCTCATTATGACACTTCATGCAACAGGTGTCTAACGCACTGGAACTCGATGAAATTAAGTCAATAAAATAAATTAGCTAGATTCAGTAAGACGTCCGCGTTCTTGTCAGAAGAACAATTTACTCACAATCACAACCAGACAATAAACGATGACTCAATACATGGAATTTCCAGCACTACACAATATATATTTAGAAAAACTAATCGGAAATGTTTATGACTCAGACCAACATTACCTCAGCAGAACAAAATATTTCTTGACGCCATTCTTTACCCTAACACATTACAGCATGAGTTCAAGTACTTATTCAAAGATTACGACTTAGTTATACAGTCTTAAAATATCGTAATTATATTCGGCCAAAGAGTTTTCTTTTCTCATTAAAAATTCTATTTAAATAAAGAAAGACGATTTCGGAAAACTAACATTTTTTCAAGGAACATTGAACATCAAAAACAGGCATCAGACCCCTCGAAGTAATCAAAGACATCATAGGTTAACAGAGACTGAAGGTGAATCCTCTTCTGCCGATGTCTGAAAACTGACTACTACGCATGACCGAACTCTTTTACACCGGCTTCTAGAATGCCGTGTGTAAATATTGACGGAGCGACGTGAATCGTGGAGCAAGCCACGATTACGACATATCGCAACGCCATATAGTAGTACTAACAGTAATTACTGAGAAAAATAGACAATCGAGTTGGACATGCGAAAGAAGTTATGACGATATATCGATGTCAGCATCCATTGTAAAAAAGTAAAAAGTAAAAGTACTATTTTCTTGTATTTATAGATAAAAAAGGAGAAAATTTATAGAAATGAATTTATTATGAAAGGTAAGTTTACTTTTTCTTTACCGATAAAATGCAACCTAAACTAATAAAGAAAAACAAAGTAATTCGTTACCAAAAAAAATAATAAAGGCAGAAATATTTATGCATATATGCATTACAAGCCACATATGATTATGAGCAAGTGTGGAAGTAAAAATATGCCAATAAATAAAGAAAGTATTAGAAACGTGATAAGATACTAGGGTCATTGTATTTTTCCTAATAAACCACGGGGTATAAACACAGCTGCGGGGTTGGTTGCATGAAGTTTAATTGCGCAAAATCCCTTAAGGGACATACTGCGCCAAAATAAGGAGTAAAAACAACAAAAGGTGAGATAGAAATAATGTCAGAATAAAATAGAAATGATAAAAGAATCTGGATGGGGTATCCCATCCAGATGTAGTCACACTAGTGTATAAAAGTAAAAAAAAAATTAAAGCCTAAAACAAGAGTATAAAGGTAAAAGCATTTCAATAAAAAATGCAGTCTGGATGGGTACCCCATCCAGATGTCACAATAGTGTAAAATTAAATTCTCAGTAGTTAAGCCAATGATAGACAAAAAATTATATTTCAAAATAAAATCCTGCAAAAAAAGTAAAAAGCAATCGGCTCTGTCATAGATATAGCATTTAAAACAACTATTAGAATCCCTGTCAGGGGCTGTCTATGAGATGAATGTTGGAAAATGGTCACCGCCGTGCAAATCATTTGAGCCCCAGAAGTTCCAGAATGGATAAACAGACGGTGAGCAGATTGTAAGGTCTACTGCATGAAAGGTGCGTTTTTGCTCGTAAAAATATGTATTATTACCATTACTGAGCAGGCATAAGCCATTGTCAGATATGATTTTCTCTATAATAGTCTATCAGTCTGACGTCACTGTCGTGCGCTACGTCACCGTTGCCCATAACCTCATGCAGTGTTCCATAAAATAAGCTAGACGCAGCGGCGGTCGTTCAGTAGATTTAGGGCCCTGAAACCCACCCATCCCGGTTTTAAGTGTTTTTAATTTCCCTTTTAATTTTGTACGGTTCTAATTTTTAATTTTTTTTTCTCAACCTGGCTTCCGTTAGTCTCTTATACTCGGGACGTGGCTGGGGACCTACGAACCTGACTTCTGCAAAAGAGTCTGAATAAGAGAAGGAAATGTTAAAGGGCTGCGGACGGAGAGAGAGCTATTTACTTAAGCTAAGACATTTTCTCATAGGTTTTTGCATTGCTGAAAATAGGATCTCGTTATTTTGTTTATATCTCATTATTATTGCTTTATATTCCATTATTTTGTTTTACATCTCATTATTTTTTTATATCTCGTTATCATTGTTTTAGAATTCGTTAATAGTGTTTTATATTATCTTAAACTTGTTAATATGGTTATTTGTTTTTTTTTTCTTTCTGTTCTCATAACAGCATGAGAGATTCTTGTAAATTCCATTCATTTCCCAAAGATGACACACAAAAAAAGAAATGGATTTCACTTATAAGGTATGACTGAATGAATGACCGTTGATTAAATGACAAACTATAGCTATATCAATTTTTTATTGTGGAAAAACTGATTAATGAACCATTAACATCCTTTACATTGTAATTTTTTAAATTCACTTAACAAATTTATCTTTTTTTTTTCAATGCATTAAAATAATAAATTTTTGAGAAAATTGGATTATTCGATATTTAATTTTTAACTTACAATAAGTTTAAGAAAAAAAAAATCTATATAAATTAATATTTCAGAATCTTTTGATATTTTTATCTTTATAATATAGTAAATACATTTTCTGTAAACTTGTGAACGGAGTGTTTTAATTTCAATACTGTTTAATTGACAAGTTATGATTTCAGTGTTTTTTACTTATTATTATTATTATTATTTAATAATTTAATTTTTAGTGTCGATGCATTTCTTCTCTTTGAGACTCTTTTTTTTCCCATTGTATATTATGTAATTTTATTTTACATAAAATAATGAATAATTTGATTAGTTAAAGGATAGCGTGACAATGCAAATTATTTTAGATATAAATATCATAATTTTAAAATGAAATGCTTTATATCATAGTGTTATGTATTGACCATGCCGTGAGAGGGCGTCTAAGATTGACTTTAATTTGAACTAATACAAGAACTACACCTTTTACTTTCATTCGGGTTCGAATTCATTCTTATGTATGTTGTTCGATGTTGTTCCATATAAAGTATCGTGATGTGAAGTTTAATAAATGTTCGTCGGTTATATTTCGGGTTCTTTCTACGGATACCAACACAAAACATGATATTGGCGACGAGTAAAAACTGTGGTTGGTTGGTTGTATGGGGTTTTATGGCGCAAAATCCCTGAGGGGACATGCTGCGCCAAAAAGACTAAAAAACACAATGTAAATAAAAGAAATGAGAAAAACAATCTGGATGAGATCCCACCCAGATGTAAACAGAGACGTGTAGAAGTGTAAAATATTTAATTAAAAATAGTAGCGTAAAAAAGTTAAAAGTAATTCAATGCAAGAGCAGCCTGGATAGGGTTCCCATCCAGATGTCACAAAGGTGTAACAGAAAACTAGGTCGTGTAACCAATGAAAACAATAAAAATCATATTTCAAAATAAAATCCAGCATGTTTTAAAAAGGTAAAGAGTGCCCCATGCGGTAGTTCCCCAATGAGGTTTGTCAAGATTGGTGATGATGAATTAAAGCAAATTCTGTACAGGTGCCGTAGGCCCGGACAGTCAGTTAAAATATGATGAATGGTCAGGTAATCAAAATGACAATGTGGACACATGGGTGCATCCTCCCGAAGTAAAAGATGTTTATGAGTGATCCTTGAATGTCCAATTCTCAGACGGGTAAGAAGAACATCTGCTTTCCTTGGGTAACTCGAAGGCCAGGTCGTGATTGTTGGTTTGATGTGGTGCAGTTTATTATTACATTCTGAATCCCAACTTTCTTGCCAATTATTATGAATAAAAATTTTATGTTGTAACGGATTCAGAGCACGTTTTGCTGCCTCATCAGCCTTCTCATTTCCAGGGATACCCATGTGCCCAGGTACCCAGCAAAATAAAATGTTATAACCACGTCTTATCAGTTTATTATAAAGATCCAAGATGGCCGAGACATAGGGGTGCTTATTAAATGATTTTATTGCATCAATAGAGCTTTTCGAGTCAGTATAAATGATGAAAAAAGTCTTATGATGATGAGCAATGTGCAACATGGCTCTCTCAACTGCTATTAATTCGGCCGTAAACACAGAAATAGAAGGGTGTAGCCGATAACTGAAAGTGGTATTATCAAAGAAAACACCACAACCAACATTATCTCTACACTTTGATCCATCAGTATAAATATCTGTATAGTTATTGTAATCAGAGCGGTGTGCAGCAAATAACTGTTGAAAGACAGTTGGTGCTAAGTTCTTTTTGTCATAATCTTTAAAAGGATGGAGGGTGGTAATATTAAGAGTTTTCCAGGGAGGGAACGTGTGCAATGGGCATGGGCTCACCTCAATATTGCTTAGATTGCTATTGTTAATAAAATGTCTTACTCTGACTCCAAATGATGGAATGCAGGATGGTCGGTGCTGATAAAGCATATCATTGTCTGCATTTAAAATATTTGTATGAAGTGGATGATCATTATGTGAAAGAATACGATAGTACAAATCTAATGAAAGCTTTTCCCGAATATGATGTAATGCTGGGTCATTACAGTCAACATACAGACTGAAAACTGGCGATGTACGAAATGCACCAGAGCAGACACGGAGTGCGCTGTGGTGCACAGTGTCAAGTTTTTTAAGAGTGGAAATGCGGGACGAGCCATAAATTTGGCAGGCATAGTCAATTTTGGAACGGATTATAGAACGATAAATTTTAAGGACAGAACCACGGTCTGCTCCCCAAAATGTGTTCGAAAGCACCTTAATTAAATTAAGGGATTGTTCACATTTTTTCCGCAATTGCAAAATATGTGGTAAGAAAGTAAGTTTTTTGTCAAAATACACACCCAAAAAGCGGACGCAGCCAACAAAAAAAATTTGACAAGAACCAATAAAAATTTCAGGGTCTGGATGCAGATCCCTACGTTTACAGAAATGTACACAAGAAGTTTTGTCCTGAGATATAATAAAACCATTTTTATTTGTCCATAGTAAAAACTGTGATAATTTGTTTTTATTTTTTTCAACGTTTTTCTGAACTGTGTTATGAGAACAACTTCATAGTTTCGATTTTTTAACTGTGTCATTCGGCAAGCTCGAAGAGTTTCTAGTAGGAAAAACGAATTGGACTGAATACAAAGACCGCTTAGATTTCTTCTTCGCCGCCAACAGCATTACTGAAGCTGACAAAAAGCGGGCAATTTTTCTTAGTGTTGCGTGTCCGGCGTTATATTCTGTCATACGATCTTTGTGTACTCCTAATAGTCTCAATTCTGTGAATTTTGCTGATTTATTGGCAAAGTTAGATGAACATTTTTCACCTAAACCGTCTGAAATTCTTTGCAGATTCAAATTCAAC
This sequence comes from Maratus speciosus, assembly GCA_963932465.1. Taxonomy (NCBI): domain Eukaryota; kingdom Metazoa; phylum Arthropoda; class Arachnida; order Araneae; family Salticidae; genus Maratus; species Maratus speciosus. The sequence goes on along the minus strand of OZ010798.1, from coordinate 382,479,657 downwards.
AAAAGAGACCAATGTAAAAACGAAACTATTTCTGAATTTATGGCAGGATTGAAAAGACTTTCTGAAAATTGTAATTTTGATACACAATTAAATTCTATGCTTCGTGATAGATTGGTATGTACTGTTCTTGATGAAGAGATTCAACGTATACTTCTATCAAATCTTAAACTGACCATGACTTCCCGCTTTAGATTTAGCGTTGGCGGCAGAAGCAGCAGTGAAACAGTCAACAGAGATTCGAGGCACGTTACTCAGTACCGTAAATTACGTGAAACCGAAATTGTCAGGCAAGAATGTTCAGCACTGTAGGGGCAAGCAAAAAATAAAAATTCCTGTCACCGATGCGGTATTCACCATCCATATGGTGAGTGCAAATTTATTAAAGCAACATGCAATTATTGCCATCGTGTTGGCCATATCGCGAAAGTATGTAATTCTAAAAAAAATAAACAGGAAACAAAAACATCTGAAATCCAGAAATTTGATTCAGGTAAGTCAAATATTATTGATGACGAGTATAATTGCATTTATAATTTAAATTCTGTAGGAAGTGTTATTGATTTCCTCCTTATGATATTCTTGTTAAATTAAACGGAATTCCCCATAAAATGGAAATTGATTCAGGTTCTTTGCATTCTATTATTAGTAATGATACCTATGTTAAAACTATGGCCTGTTAATCCTCCTTATTTTCTTTCTGTTTCTGATCAGTGTTCGAAAACGTGGAGTTCTGAAAAATTAAATGTTGCTGGTTATTTTAATGTTAATGTTTCATATTATTCTAATGGGGTTAATTTACCTCTTTTAGTCGTTGAGGGGAAAGGTTAATCATTAATTGGCAGGAGTTAGTTTGATGCCTTGAATTTAAATTTAACTTCTAATACAAATAAATATTAGTAAAATTTCTACTGTGTTTTTGATTCTATATTACATGAATACCATAATGTTTTTAATGAATCTCTGGGTATATTTGAGGGACCTCTTGTATCAATTAAAATTGATGAAAATTGTACACCGAAATTTTCCAAAACTAGAAATGTGCCTTTCGCCCTACGAAATAAAGTAATTGTGGAAATACACTGCTCAAAACAATTAAAGGATATTGCAGTTTTAGGTGGATTTTGTATCTGGTAAACTGTTTAGCTGATTGATACATGGTCGACAGACATAGTAGGTTATATGAGAATAAATTACACATGTTTGGCAGAAAAAAAATGCATTTTATTGCGCATTTGTGTACTAAAGGAAAAAGCACAATTTGTGCATATGAGAAAAAAGTATAAGAAAAGGTGTTTTCTTCAAAGAAAATCATTTTCAGTAGGGGGTATGGTTTCCACGGGCGGCCAGCAACGTTGAACACCTTTGAGGCATGGACTCAATGAGGCTATTAATGACGAGTTGGGGTATTCTGCCCCAGTCTTCGCAGAGCTCTTTCCAGTTCTTGGAGAGTTTGTGGGGGTTGTTGGCGGCTAGAATCTCGTCTTCCTAGAGCGTCCCAAACGTGCTCGATTGGATTCATGTCTGGAGAACACGCTGGCCATTCCATTCGAACGATTCCTTCCTCGAAAAGGAAATCCTCCACCAGGTTTGCACGATGTGGCCTGCAGTTATCGTCCATTAAAATGAAGTTATCTGCGATTGCTGCAGCGTAAGGGACTACAATAGGTCTGAGGATCTCATCCCTATATCGGCGACCAGTCAGAGCTCCATCTTGAATGATGTAGAGGTCAGTGCGCCTGTCAATGGAGATGCCACCATACACCAACACTCCTCCACCGCCAAATCTGACACTTTCGTGCACGAACGCGGGATTATTCCTACTGCCACGGTCCCTCCAGATGAAAATACGCCTATTATTCGGATGCACAGAAAAACGGGACTCGTCAGAAAACAGGATATTGCTCCATTCATTTCTCCTCCAGTTGACATGCTCGGTTGCCCACTCCCTGCGGCCGCGATGATGCCTTGATGTTAATCTAACACATACCATCGGTCGGCGAGCATACTGACCTACAGCATGGAGCCGGTTTCGGACAGTCTGAGTTGAAATCGTGGTGCCTGTAGCCGAGCGAAGGTGTTGTTGGAGAAGAGTAGCGTTCATGGTTCGGTGTCTCCGAGCTGTTAACGCTAAATACCGATCTTCATTGGGTGTTGTTGCCCGTCTACGACCTTGCCCTGGTCTTCGGCCTGCACATCCACTCTCCAAAAAACGGTTCCAGATCCTGGAAATGACACTTTGTGACACTCCAATGGCTTGCGCTACTTCGGCTTGAGTTTGGCCCCCTTCTAACCTACCAACAATTCTCAAAGCTTCTGAATCTGTCAAATGACTTCGCTGAGACATCGTACTCATCGAAACAAAGCAATCACTGAATGCCGATCATCCTTGTCTTCATTCTCTTTTATCCAGCTGAAAGTCAAATTTCATTCGCTGCCGCTGAAGCGACGTTTTTGACGTCAAACTCAAAATTTGCATACTCCACAGTTTGAAAACCAGAAAAATTTGCATTTGTGATTCTCTTCTTCTATTTTCGGCAAAAAAAATTTCGTTTATATCTTTATTTTATATAAAACTTCAAATATCCTTTAATTGTTTTGAGCCGTGTAGAAGAAATGGTAAAAAAGAGAATCTTAGAACCTGTTACTTATTCTGATTGGGCAACGTCTGTAGTTCCTGTAGTAAAAAATAATGGTCGTATTAGACTGTGTGGTGAGGGTACTGGCCGAAGCACGGTAAATTAGGCAGTAAAACAGTTTACTTATCCTCTTCCCATTGTAAATGGAAGTTCTGGCTACTATGACAGGCGGTACAATTTTTTCAAAATTAGATCTTTCTGAGGCATACTTGCAGCTCCAATTTGACGAAAAAACTTCCAGAGTACTAACATTAAATACCCATAAAGGACTTTTCAAAGTAAAGAGACTTCCATTTGGCATTTCTGTTGCTGTAGCGATTTTTCAAAAAAGAATGGAAGAAGTACTAGCAGGTATTTATGGCGTACTGCCATACCTAGATGTATTTTTATTCAAAGAAAAATTTTGAGGGCCATAATTTAAAAGTAAAACAAGTTCTAGAACGGTTGCAAATCCCTGGCATTCATCTTAAACGTGAAAAGTGTAAATTTGCATTACCCGAAATTGAATTATTGGGATTTCGCGTAAATCAGGGGGGTATCCTTTCTAGTTTTGATAAGGTGAAAGCTATTCATGAGGCCCCAGCCCCAAAAGATAAAACCGAATTGCAAGCTTTCTTAGGAATGCTGAATTTTTATGGCTGTTTTCTAAAAAACAGATCGGATGTGTTAGAACCATTGCATGAGTTACTTCGAAACGACAGAGTTTGGCGTTGGACGCCTAAACACGATAAAGCTTATACGGCGGCAAAAGAATTATTAAAAAAAGATGTATTAACTCATTTTGTCGAAAAACTTCCTGTAATTGTAACTCGCGATGCTCCTTCCAAGAGAGTGGGTGCTATCTTGAGCCATGTTTTACCTAATGGTAAAGAATCCCGTACTGCCGATCATTCTCGTACCTTATCAAAACCTGAAAGAAATTATAGTCAAACAGACCGGGAAGCGCTTGCCATAATTTCCGCAAAAAAAAAAAAAAAATAAATAAATAATCAGTATCTTCAGGGGCGTAGATTCAAAATTATAATGGATCATAAACCACTTTTAGGTCTTTTTAATCCAAACAAACCTCTGTCACAGATGGTTTCACCCCGAGTTCTTAGATGGGGCTTAATCTTAGCTGCCTACTACTATGAATTGGAATACAGAAAGGATAAAGAAATAGCTAATGATGATGATGCTTTAAGTCATTTGCCTTTACACAATCCTGAAATTGATATTCCTGCCCTGGCTGAAGTTCTGTTAGAGTCATCTCCTGTCACATAACTTCATGCTACGTTGTTGTCTTCGGCTACTAAAATAGACCCGATACTTTCCAGAATTTCTTTGATGATTTTAAATGGATGGCCTGCCATAATGACTGACAATAATTTCAAACCATACGTTAGTCGTCGTAATGAATTAAGTGTCCATCAAGACTGTGTCTTATGGGGTAGTAGCGTTGTTATACCTACTGCACTACAAAATGAAGTTCTCGTCCTCCTTCATAATGGACACCCCGGCATAGTTAGAAAGAAAGGTCTTGCACGCAGCTATGTGTGGTGGCCTAATATGGATAGTGTCATTGAGAATGCAGTAAAAACCTGCAGTTTGTGCCAAGAGAATAAAAAAGCACCTGACAAAGCTCCAATACATCCTTGGGAATGGACAGAAAAGCCATGGTCTCGCTTTCACGTAGATTTCGCTGGTCCTTTTCAAGGGAAAACATTTTTCATTTTAGTGGACTCTCACTCCAAGTGGCTGGAGGTTGTACCAGTTTCTTCATGTCGTCTTCGGCTGCCATTGACAACCTCAGATCTATTTTTGCCACTCATGGACTCGCAGATTCAATTGTATCAGATAATGGTAAAACATTTAGATCCTCTGAATTACGACAATTTTTAGCACGGAACCAGATTTGACCTATTTTCGTAGCTCCGTATCACCCCTACTCTAATGGCCAGGCTGAGAGAACGGTGGCTACGACAAAACAAGCTTTGAAACGTATAATTCACGGTAACTGCAAAACTCGTCAAGCTAGATTTCTATTTACACAGGCCGGCAGAAGTTTTAATGAACAGGCTGTTGACATCGCTCTTAGATAGCTTACAACCTGATTTTAATAAAGAGATGAAATTCAAGAAAGAGAAACTGGCTGGGGTAGACAAAAGTAAACGTCTACGTCAATTTCAAAAGAATTATTCCGTGTACATTCGTAATTACAGTTCAGGTCCTGCTTGGATTCCACCAAAAGTTGTAGAAACAACAGGACCAGTCTCCTACAAGACTCGGGATTTAGTGGACGGTATTATCCACAGACGTCATGTTGATCAGGTTCGCAACCGTGTACAAGAAGCGGAAAAGTTAACAGAGCCTTCTGTGATTACACCCTAGCCACCTCCAAAGGAGGTTCCAGTTCGACCTGATTCACCAGCAGAGTCCGATCTTGGGTGTCAGCCTGTAGAAGTGGAACCTATACTACGACGTTCTGAACGCCCCCGATCCGCTCCAAACAATTTGAGTGACTATCTTCACTATTCCTAGAGGGAAAGAGAGTTATGTATTGACCATGCCGTGAGAGTACGTCTAAGATTGACTTTAACTTGGACTAACACAAGGACAACAACTACCACTTTCATTCGGGTTCGAATTCATTCTGGTGTATGTTGTTCGATGTTGTTCCATGTAAAGTATCGTGATGTGCCGTTCAATAAATGTTCACCGGTTATATTTCGGCTTCTTTCTACAGATCTCAAAACAAAACATGATAGATATATAAAAACTTTCTTTAGTACAAACAATGCTGTACTTGATTTTTTAAGTCTAAGAAAAAGGTCTAAGCTTACAATTATTTAAAACTTTTTTTCATTTACTCAGATGTCAAAATACCTATAGTCATTCCATGTCAATTCAACCAGACCTTGTAACCCGACCGACATGTATTTGGATGAAACTGTGTGTAAAATTTAATGTTATCTTGATATGAATGCATGAGAAATTTTTCCTTCCTGGACCTCATAGTTTGTGTGATATGGGGTGTCTCATTTTTGGATTTTTCTCAAATCGCACATTTCCGAGTCAGTATTTTTAGACTGCAGTTCCATTTTCAAAAAATTGTTTCTCTGGGTCTAAAATGCGAATCATCTTAAAAATATCACTGTAAGTACATAAAAAAAAATGCACATTTTAATAAAAAAAATATTAAAAAAATTAATTTTAAATATTTAGGGCTTAATATTAAATCAAAGTTGAAAGTTATGGTTATTTTTCCAAATTTTTGTGACTTTACGAAAAAGGCTCTACAAAAAAAGGCAAATAAAAATTGCAATTTTTTTTTTGTTTTAAATAACTGTTTAATACTTAGGGCTTTTTAGTTATGGAATAAAAATGATGTCTTTCTCATGACTTAAGCAAAAATTTTGCCTTATTTCGAGATTTTGTACCAATTAAGAGATAAAATCTTTAACTTTGCTTATGGTAGCACATTTTAAATTTTAATTAAATTTATTAATGTCTTTGAATTATTTAATATATCTATCTGTGCCCTTAAAATTACGCTGATTTATTTATTTTTATTACAGTAGAAAATTTGTAATGTAAAGTATTGGTACATATTACACATTATCTGGAATTGTGTTGTTTTCAATTTTATCACATATATTTGCCACATAAAAGTACAACTGTCATTAAATACAACGATATATTTACATAAAAACTTTCATAATAGTAGTATTACATCAATATAGAAATAATCCTTAATTAAATGTGAACAAGCACATTAAATTAAATTGCTCATTAACCTTTAAAAAATGCAATTGATGGAATTTTTATTTTTAAAATGAAGAATTTTTTTTCAAATAAAGAATCATAATAAAGATTATATTTAGAACACTGAAATTCAAAAATAGAACTAGGCTATATATAAATATGGAAATATAATATATATATTTTTGCAGTATCACTTACTTTTAAAGGTTCTTCTTTCATTCTATTTTAATTATATACTTATTATGAATAAGTAATATTGAGACCATTCTAATATCTGTTTGAATTTATCCTCGTAATCTACTGCAACTCCAAACATACTAACATAATAAAACATAAGTATATCATTAAATCTTTTAATTTAATATTTAAAAGATGATAGTCTTTATATTTCAAAATCAGTAGATAACCAAAAATATATTGATAAATATCCTGATTTTAGCAAAATTATATTAACTAAAGTAGTTTCAGGATTAAATTGCCTTTGAGTTCAGTTTATTAAATTGATTCAGTATAAATTTAATTTAATTTTCATCAAAATACCACGTTTGCCCACAGTCTTTTGTCGATGGTACATTAACAGTGCATATGATGTCGTCAAGTGGAACTTCACAAATATCTTCTCTATTTGGAGAATTAGCTGAAGGCCAATAAAAATATTTTGATGGCCTTGGGGGATGCATAAAGTTGATAGTTACGTCATTTTAATCTTCATTAATTTTCAGTACCATTCCAAAAAACCAGTGTTCATACAGACAAGCTACATAACTTGGTAATGCCAAGTGGAACATGGAGACAATTGGTGGATTTGGCTCTCGATTAAAATTTTACACATATGAATACTGTTTATCATTACTAATACGTTTTGCTCCAATACAGTCTTATGATAAGGGTATGAACTGATGAAATCCTCGTGTTCCAGGGATAGTCTTTGCTTTTGAAAAACGGTTTTGTATGTTTTTTCTTTCATTCCGTATATTTTGTTTTAAAAGAAGCCTGAAATGTATATTGCTTAAATTGTCATTGCAAAAATCGAAAATTTTTTGTACCAAATTAATTGGATCCTTAAAACATCTTTTTAAACTCTCTTTAGTGATGAGTCGTTTAACCTTTCCACCAATACCATCACATGGTGATTTACCATGGCTGGTGGCAAAAAATGACCATTTTGACTGAAGAGTGAAATCCTCTTCATGGTGGCAAAGGTTTATGAAATTTTTGCAATTTTTATATTGGCCAGAACACCCATCACTAAAGTAGAAGATTTTCTTTACATCAGGAAATCTTTCTTTTATAAATGATATGGCTTCGTTCTGTGTTACATACACAAAAGTGACATCATGTTTCATATCATCAGATAAGATGCAAAGGTTGCTTGCTTATAATTTATTACTGGGAGACTGGGTGTATATACCAACTGGATGAATAGTGCAGGCTTCTTTGGTCCAATGGTAACTTTGAACCTCGTCTTGAATAACAAAAGTAAAATTTTCGCTGAAATCCAGTAAAATAATAGCTTCTTCAGGGCAAAGGTGTGCTTTAGTTTCTTTTAGGAAATTAGATTAGGCCTTTGTTATAAAAGAGTGTGGAATAAGATTTTCCATACTTTTTATTAAGATTTCCACAAATTCGTCTAAAGGAACAGTGCATGTCACCATTTCTGTTCGATCAGTACTAACCCACTGTTGGTACTGGATTGAATCACTTGAATTATAGTCCTCAAATTTTTCCTCTAAATATTTTCGTAGATTTTCATTAGTTGGGCAGTTAGTGCAGTGACGTAACATGCAATCTCTACTATCTACAGAGCATACCAGTTGTTTAATTAACACATGATAATTTTCTGTAATATGTGCAACATGAAGCAAAAGAATGGTATTTTGATGCTTCATGCAAACACATACGGAATGTGTACCGGAAGAACCAGCCAATATACATCATTTAGGCCTCAAAGAACATAATTTAGAGAATTTTATATTCACATAAGGATATTCCTGTTTGAAAAGAGAATACAGCTCACGTAGATTACACAATATCAATCGCTTTTGTGCATGTACATTCTTAGTAATGCTAACTACATCTTTATTGCCAGGCATGATTCTTGAACAGTCATCACTCTCATAAAACTTTTCAATCAGTTCAATTATTTCTGGACTTGTGGGTTTACCCTTTCTTATATCTGACATTGCCAAGATTCCCCAGTCTCTCAGAAGTTGGCGTGACTGTCTTACAGCATAATCAGTCACTTCAAATTCATCTATAATTTTCTTTTTACTCAAAGAATTTGGAACTAAAGTCAAAAGTTTCAATTGCTCCCTTCTATTTCCAGCAAGCTTTACTTTTTCTTTCAACATATTCATCAGCTCGTCAAAATCTTCAGCCTTTTGCATAATATCTTATATGTTTTCACTACATGCTCTTTCGGGAGAAAGATCCACATCAGTAACTCTCTGAACTTTACTTTTTAGAGTATCATATGCAATGCAGCCTTAACTTTTCTTTTAGCATATGATTTTTTGCTGTATGAAGGAATTCCATGTAGTGTAAGGGGAGATTTCCCTAATTCACGAAGAGATGAGTTGAGACTTAAGAGTTTCATTTTTGCTGAGTGATGTATCATACTCAGCATTATCACTATCACTTATTATTGCTAGCTCATTCACATAAACAGCATTTGAATTCTTTTCTGAAAATTTTGTACAAGAATAACATAGTTTTTGTCCAGGTGCTACTAAGATGTTTGAACTAAACAATCTGTTGGATAAATCTCTACTAACAGCTCTAATTAATTTTTTAACTTGCTTTTTATGTCGCTGAAATGGATCTGCACATTTATATTGATAAAATTAATATTTCATTAAGAACCAAATTTTGTGATGCTCACATATATTAATGAGATGGTTATCGCTTATTTTTCTTTTTATAAATGCACTAGCCCTAAGTAATAGAAGTTCTTTCTCTGAATCACAGAGATTATGAATGTCGTTTAGTTATTTGTGTTTTGCATAGCTAGTTTTGTGACAATCTAAACTAGTCAATATTCCAATACTGCAAGCCTGAAGGCTAGTAGAAGGTTCAATATCAGGCTCCATATTAAGATAATAAAGCAAAGAAATAAAATAAAATAAAAAATGTATCACAATCTATAAAAAATGTGAAAATCGGAATGCATTTTGTAGCACAAGGAAAGTTAGATCATCCTTCTATGATAAAAACAACAGACTGACAATAATTAGATTCCAAAACATCTGCTTTCACGTTAGAACTTTACCCTCCCTTTATCAGAAGGTGTTTATACACGGCAGGTGCAGCAAAATCTTTCATACTATAGAAATAATATTTGTTAAACATTTGTGTATTTAAACTGGTTAAAATTAATCAAGGAAATAAAAACCAAGGTTTTGAGCACTTTTTAAATACAAATAATTAAAATATCAGCATTCAAAAGAAAGAGTGAAAATGTTAGGAGAAAAAATTATTTTATTATTTTTTTTATACTATAGCAAGAAAAATTTTTCTGTTTTCAATTAGATTATTGAAACTTGTTTAAATTAGAAAAAATAATGCTCATAAATACATAACTAAATTAAATATGAAGACTATTCACTAAATTTAATGGGGAAGCATAATGAAGTCAGATTTTTTTTAAATAAGGAAAAACAAAGCATAAACTTTGCAAGTTAAAAAACAAAAACATTTATTAAATAACATTAAAATCAACAACTCATACAAATCGCAGTAATTATTTAGGTATATTTTGACTAATTGTAAAGAAAGTTTTTGACATCTTTGCTCAATGCTTTGAGGAGTAAACATTTAAAATTATAATAAGATACCACAATAAGTCAGGGAACTCTATGCACTTAGAATTTGTTATTTCACAACCTTTTAAGTATGTGAAATAACTTTTCGCCTTTTTAACATTTATCCTCATAACATTAAAAAAATTCAGATTGTATATACATTGATGCAAATTGCACTTAATAATAGTGTATATGACTTGTGTCACAAAAGTAAAAATAGTTTTTATTTTATTTTATTGGCTCTGCAAAATAGCTTGAAAATGAAAAATATTAATACAAAATAATTTTCATCTTAGTTTTAAGCTAAAAATGTATAATTTTTTTTAATCAGATGAAATTAAAAAAAATATTTATAATGTAGTATCTGAACTAAACCCAAAGTCTTACTTAAGTTATTTTAGTTTTCGAAGATTAATAATTTGGAATTGTACTGCAAACACTTTGAGTCAATGATAATAAAAACTGTTGTCCAGAGTATATTTTGGTCTGCTATACGATATGTTTTAAATGTTCACAGATTAATTTTATTTTACAAATTTCACATTATAAAAGGTGATATCAATAAAAAACAAGTTGGAAATTCTCGTCAAACGGGGAAATGGGGTGCTTTCGTACTATAACTAGTTTTATAAATATGTTTTGCACCGCATATTGTACTGAATGTATATTTTAGTGACTTCATAAGTGCATATCCATTTCATTCTGTTCGAAAGGCTGCAACATCATTAAAATACACTTGAAATATTTTTTTCCCATTGGCCTTAATGTAACGGAAAACTTTTGACTGCCCTTGTAATTAAACAACACATCTGACTTTCACAAAATTTGAAATAACTCGACAAAATTTTGCAACAATTATATATTTAAAATTTCAGACCATTCGGAAGGCTGTAATATCATTAAAATGCACTTGCAATAATTTTTTTTCCCATTGGCCGTAATGTAACGGAAAACTTTTGATTGTCCCTGTAATTAAACTATACATCCGATTTTCATAAAATTTGAAATGACTTGACAAAATTTTACATCAATTATACAGTCGAACCTCGTTTAGACGAAAACGCTTAACACGAAATTTCGCTTAAGACGAAGAAAAATGGTCATCTCCATCACATTATCTTGGAAAACAATAATAATTGCATCGTTTAATACGAACATGAAGACAAAATTCTCCCGTTTAAGACTAAGTAAATATTGCACCTAATAAAAAAAAAATTCCGCGTTGCGACCTTTGCAGCGTGCTTTCGCTTTTCCTGAACTGGACGAGGGAGGCTATGCGTTTGTTCTTGGAACTGAGGTGGCTGTAGTGGTGACCGTGGGGAAGAGAAAATAGTTGCATTATTTCTCTGCTTATGTTGAGATTCTTTTGTGAGCGATTCATTTCGTTACTAGCACGTGGTTATGACCACTTGATGTGAATAAAGTTATTTGCTAAAAATATTTTATTGATTAAGAAGGCTCTTAATTCGGAAACTAAGCAGAAGATTTTATGTGATGTTAGTGATGGGATTTTAAAAATAACAGAGATTGCAGCAAAGTAGGAAATACCTGCTAGTATTCATTCGGCAGTTATTAAGAATCGATAACAAATTGAAACGGCGCGGCGGCTTGTGCTATCAATCAGTTCGAACCTGCAAGAAAACGAATGAGAAATGATAAGAATGAAGAAATTGAAGTTGCTTTATTAATATGGATAAAAGAAACTAGGAACCAAAATATTATTTTAACTGGTGCTGTTTTACAAGAAAAAGCACACAAAGATATATCAGGGTTAAAATCAATAAAATTTGTTTCCCTCAATCGAAATATCACAGCAAAGCTTCAGTCAAGCGAACAAGGTATTATTCAGTATTTAAAACTCAATACAGGAAAGAAGTAATCAAAAAACTTATCGAGTGCTTTGACACACCATTTTCTATAGATCTCTTTGAAGCCACGTGTTTCCTAAGAAATGCATGAAACCCAGTTACTTCCACTCTTATAAAAAACAGTTTCAGGTATGGTGGTTTTTCAGAGGAAGATGTTGAACAAACAGATAAACAGATATGTACGATGTGATAGAAGAAGCCGAAGTCGAAAAAAGTGTAATAATATCTCCCCTGTCGTTTGAGGATTACGTTCGAATTGATGAAAATATTATACTTCACAACCCAAGGCAGATGAAGATATTCTGGCCGATTTATCCTAAAAGGAGAACGATGAGGAAGAGCTCAATAATTTGGAGGCTGATGCAAAGGTCGAAATCCCTTCTGCGCCCTTCAATGAAGCCACAGAGGCTTTAAAAGGTGGTTTCTGTTTCAACAAGAAACTGCCAATTGTGCTTTGGACAATTTGGGGAAAATGGATGCCTTTATAAACAAATGTAGAATGCAAAAATGGAAACAAAAGTTAATAAAAGATATTTTTAAAGTCTAACTTAGAGGTACGGAAAGTAGGGGAATAGCGCTCACTTAAGGGAAAACATGAACAGCTAGTCAAATTTTAACAAAAAAAAAATGAATATTTTATTAACGAAGTATAACTCCAAAGTATAAGGAACAGTTTGCAATCAACTAATTTGCATAAACGTTTTAGGAATTTTTTTTATCGTTTTATTTAAATGACCATCGATTGAGCGATAATGCCCGACATGGTAGGGTAATTGCGCTCTGAGTTTCAATACAACGTTTAAGTAAGACAAAAGTCACCTATGTAGTTGTGTGGGCTGTTCACACCATTGCAGAATTTGCGACCACTTTACACATATTGTGTTAGACATATAGTGGGCTACTTTTTTTATATTTAGGTTTTTGATTTTCACCACTTTTTGAAATCGAAAAATTCTCCTTGTTTAATGACATTAAAAAGGGCGAAAACAGGGAAATTTTACCATTTCAAAAAAGTGGTGTCAATCAACAAATTTGAATTTAAAAAAAGTTGCACATTGGCAACACTTCCTCTGGAATCCCACGCGAGCGCCATTACCCGTCATCGCCATGTTGGGTTTTATTGCATTATAATTGGCGTAACGCACTATAAAAATAAATAAAAGCATGAAAGTACAGCTAAATGTATATATTTTGTAGACATAATGAGTAAATTAATATTTGAAAATAAGAGTGTAGTACATTTACTTTCAAGTGAGATGTTGTAGAATTTTATAATAAAACAACTTCAAACTAATAACTTGAGGACACAAAAATACTTTCCTCCCGACGGGCACTAAATCCTTACTGGGAACTTAGGATGAAGTTCGCTAGGAGCTGGTACCGATCACACGTTTTCAATTCTAATCTGTTTAGAGATATTGGGTGAGCGGGATTACCCTTCTGAGCGCCATTACCCTACTTTCCCCTAAATGTATTTTTACACTTTATTTCTCCTTACTCATTTATTTTTTATAAAAATATTATAGTACGTATAGTACTACTATCGTCATGTGAGTATCTGTGTGAGTACGGGTTTTCTGTTCATTTTGCACAAAAACACTGATTAACATAAAATGACTATACAATATTTCTCTGCAGATATCATTTACATTCTTTGATATCTTTATTTTAATGATTTATTTTTTAAATCATCCTATTAGCCTTTTGTTGTTTTATCGGTTAATAAGAAAAGATTTTTTCTGCCCTTCGACTTCGTCTTAACGAGGTTCGACTGTATATTTAAAATTTCAGACCATTCGGAAGGCTGCAATAACATTAAAATGCACTTGCAATAATTTTTTTCCCATTGTCCGTAATGTAACTGAAAATTTTTGATTGTCCCTGTAATTAAACCAAACATCCGATTTTCATAAAATTGACGAGACCAAATTTTGCAAAAATTATATATTTAAAATTTCAGGCCATTCGGTTGGGTAGTTTTTGCTCTGTTATATGCGGACGGACGGACTGAACGACGACTATAGGTGTTACGTAGGGGAGACCGGGGGAATGGCGACACCTTAAGGGAATTTAAATTTTTTCACCTCGAAAAAATGTTTATTTTTTAATAGTAAAAATTCTAAAGCTGAATCATGATCTTTAGTATCTGTATAAATTTAACCGTAATCATAACTGTAAAGTAAGCATACATAAAAAATATTTTTTAAACCTCTGCACAGTGGCGGGATTACCCAGGACACTGGGGTAATTCCGCCACTCTTTAATGACCTAGTACATGCATCAAATGGATACTAGGAAACACACAACTTACTGAAAATAGTTAGAAAGCAATGTAATTGAGCAGAATAATGGTTAAGCTTACAATTTACTTCATATTGCAAAAGTCACTCTGCTGAATCGGCTCCACAACCTTAAAATGAAGCCATTTCTCACCCGATTTGCATGGTGGCGGCATTACCCCGAGAGGACAATATGGCGGAAATCCTCAAGCAAAGCCGAAACAAGAACCGAGCTTGTTCAACACATTACATCAAAATGTCGGCGAATGCATATAGTTTACGGGTCATATTATCTTAAATACCTAATGTTACAATAAAAGGTGCTTATCTCTACTCATTTGAAGCTCCAAAATAACAAGCAACTAGATGAAAACTACATTTTTCTCTAGAACAAAAGAACGACGTACAGCAAAGTCACTCTCACTTTAGGCACTGTTTATACTGTTGGCCGCTATAGTGCAGGCACATTCACTATCTCAAACTGCCCTTAGTTTTTAAACTAGGTGGGGTGGCGGCATAACCCGGGTTGGCGGCATTCCCCCGGTCTCCCCTATTTATATAATTACGAATGCACCTAAAATCAGCTGAAGTGACTTTTACACTATTTTCCAATTCTAAAGGAATTCAGTGAGCAAAAAAAGTATTTGCACACCAGGTAAATTTGTTGTAGCATATGTATAAATAAAAAGGAACTACGAATTAAAAATACCAACACTTTTACAAAACAAATAAACATATTTAATATCTGACTTAATATTTATATTTAAAATATGAAAACATAAAAAAGTAGCATTTGTACTGCCAAAAAAATATTTGCACACTAGCAATAAAAATAGAACTAGAGGAATTTTTTATAAGTTAAAAACAGTGCTAATATTTAGTATGCATGCCCTTTGCTTCAATTACAGCTTGTAATCGTCTGTACATTGATTCTATTAATTTGTGACATGTTTCACTGCTGCTTTGTAGCTATTCTTCCCTATGAGCTTGCTTAAGTTCTGATTTGTTAGAAATTTTCTTTTTCCTTATTTTCACATCCAAAATATGCCACAAATTTTCAATCGGATTCAGGTCTGGTGATTGCGGTGGCGTTTTCAATTGATTTTTTACATTATAAAGCAACCATAACCTCGTAATATATGCAGTGTGTTTCGGATCGTTATCCTATTGGAAATAATATGAATTAGGAATTCCTAATTTCAGAGTACTATTAGATAAATGATCTCGCAATATATTAATATATTGTTTAGCTTTCATATTGCCTTCAATAAAGGACATTTCGCCAACTCCGTTAAAAGACATGCATCCCCAAATCATTACATGACCACCGCCATGTTTTACAGTTGGTTTCAAGTTTTTAATTTTAAGAGAAGTATTTGGCTTTCTCCATACAGTTTTCTTACCATCTGAGCCAAAAATATTGAACTTGCTTTCATCGGAAAAAATAACAGTTTTCCAAAACTAGTGGTTTGCTGACATAAGCTTTTGCAAATTCAAATCTTTTCACCCTATTTGTTTCACTAATAAATGGTTTTTTTCGAGGGGCTCTTCCTCGAATATTTGCATCATGAAGAATATTTCTAATTGATTGTGGTGTAACTATTTTCCCGACGTTGAAGCGACATCAACAGCCAATTCTCGAGCACTTAGAAAAGGGTTTTTTGAAGATTCTTTTATGATGACTCTCCTTTGCCAGGTATTTAGCTTTTTTGGACGCCCAGTTCGCGGCTTATTTATTGTCGAACCAGTTTCTTTGTTCTTCTTAATTACATAACGAACACTAGAAAAGTTTAGATTTAATTTTTTACCTATTCCTCGGTAACTTAATCCAGAATTCTGAAGAAATATAATCTTCTCACGGGTAGCAACAGACAGTTCACACGTTTTCGGCGCCATTAGAACAAAAACTCCCCAGAATCCCTGCTCCAGTTAATATATTACTTTAAAGTGCGGGTCTAATGTACTGCGGGACTGATATGCTAAACATTTGCATAATGTTCACATTTAATGCCTTTTTTAACAGTCAATGCTTCTTGTGCAAATACTTTTTAGGCATGAGAAAATATTAATTTATTTTTTAAAATGTGTAATATTATTGTTTAAGGAAAATAGGTAGTTATTTTTATTTCCTTCTTATTTAAATAAAGGAATAATTAAGAGAATAATATCAAATTTGCTTTCTATGGTTACTTATGCAAAAAATCGTCTGCGTGCAAATACTTTTTTTGCTCACTGTATGTTTCTTTTAGACGAAATGACCGAGATCCAAATAAGTATGCAAGAATTTGTAGCTGTCATTTTGTGGATCCAAATAAAAGAGATGTCCCATCATTATTTCCTTGGAAATCAAGAAAATTATTTCGTTTCCATTCACCTGAAAAAACACCAAGTAAAACACGGTTTGTAAAATTTATCTTGCAATTTATTAAGTTAGTTGTGCATATTTGATGCTAAATTTTATTTAAAAAATGAAATATTAATGTAATTATTATTATGTATTATGTATTAAGAAATTGATATTTTTTATAAGCTTGATTTCTGCTTGTTGCTTATACACTATTTGTTTACTTTTTTCAAAATTATTAGATTGTTAAGGATATTTTTACTTGCATTTTTTAGTAAGAAATTGGTGTTTTTAATGAGATTTTTCAATTTAAAAATTAATTAAAAATATTGAGGGCAGAAAGTAGACTCTCAAAGCACTTTTGAACAACAGGATATTTTCATGTGACGACTGAATAACTTTCTCATATGTGCTCGATTTTGCATTAAAATGTATGAATAATACTTTTAAATGCAAACATGAATTTTTTTAGAAATAAATATCTGGAGTATTTTTGGACCAACAAACAGCGATAAAAACATGTAACTTTGTAAATATAATACATTAGGTACCGCTTAACATGATTACTTTGGTCCTCAAGCATTTTGATAACAATATCTGAATTAATATAGTAAGTCACTATATGTCTATTATAAATATTATGGAAAAATTGGTTATACATTGGATTTCAGATGTACAGTCGTGGGGAAAAAAGTAAACACCCCACCACCAAAAGTAAAAAAAAAAAAGTGCACGTTCATTTTCAAAACAATCGAGAAATATCATTCGTAGTAATAAAATAATTTCGAGGAAAACATATTTCGTTGTAATCATAGGCGATTCCTTTTAAATAATTAATCTTGATGGTCTTTTTTAATATAATACATTTAATATTTGACATTTAAATAAGATCATAAATTCCGAGAATGCGATAAAATGCATCTCGGCCAAGCAATAAAGAGAATCTGAACCTTCTAGTTACAACAATTCAAGCATCACTTCACTACATTATATCACACTATATATATTTACGGATCTATATATATTTACGATACATTTATTCGGAGGAAACATTTTTTCCCCGACCGAGCATTTCAAGTTTTTTACTTATAAAAAAATTCTAGCATCAATCTGTCAGTTTATTCGCGCGCTCTTTCAACACACGTACCGAGTCACATGATCTCGGCTATTTTTAGATTTCTCCCCATGCAGGCAGGTGCGATTCGTAACACCCCCTTACTTACTCTGCAAAAAATGATCGTAGAAGAAAGTTACTGGTACCAAACGATTAATAAATAAAAGATTAGAAACGCCCTGTATTTGCTGTAAAATATTTAAAGTACTATAATTTAGTGTTAAATTTAAAATATTGGTGATTTTCGATGGCTTTTTTCAAATACAATCTTGTTATGAATTTTAAAAAAAATTGTGTATTTCAATGGCTCACATTTAATAATTTAACACTTGTTGTTAGAAAATACAGGAATTTTTCTTTCTTTTTTTGTGATGGATGAAGAGTATTAATACATACACTACTACAAATATTTTTTAAATGTTAAATTTATTTTCCTCTAAATTTTAGGGCCCTTCCTTAACTCAGTAGTGACACTGCTGCTGATAAGGGGAATGTTCCAGCTGACGTTGCTATGACACTAGGTGACATTACTGAAACCACACTAATAGAGCTGCCACAGGAAGATGGAAGCTATGAAAGATGTTGTCAAAAACAAATACTAGCCACTAGTGAGAAGGCTTGCCAGCAGTGCTGTAGTTCGGTGGGAACGCCGTTCCCGTACATATTTGGTTTGTAACCGTAATACACACACACACACACACACACACACACATATATATATATATATGCTAATATGAAGATGAAATCACACATTTTATTTGTGGAACTTAAGGCATTTGGGACCTGATGATTCTGTCTAAGTTCTACAAATTGCCATCATTCCATTTCTGTTATTCAATTTCTGCTGTTTTTACTATGTTTTTTGAATTTGTGTTAAGTGTGTTCAGGGAAACTGCATTTGTTAACGTCATTTTATTCATAATTTCACAGTTTTTGTTGGTGGTCGGTAATGTTTATTTAATGGTTTTATACATATATATCGCGAACGAGCACAATTGTTTTTAAAACTGTAATTTATGCTAGTTTTAACAAGATCTGTTTCTCTTATATTCATACGCCGCTTTAAACGACTTATTTTCTTCTGATGGACTGGTGGCTTCTATTATTATGAAGCAACCATTATAAATTAAGTGTTTAAGATGAAAGGGCAGCCATAAAAAGTTAGAACTCTGATTTTCTAGTCAGAATGGGGAGGAAAAATAGCCATAATTTTTTTTTTATGGCGGTTTCATTATAATAGAAGCCATCAGCCCATCAGAATAAAATGATCCATTCCAAAGGTATAGATTTCAATTGAAAAAAAAACTATTTAATACTTTGAGTAGAAAGAAGAGGCTACACCTGCAATTTTCATGACACTAATAGAATTACATAGCTGCCAATTTGTACGATTTTATTACCTCTAAAATTGAATACAATTTTTTACCCTATTTAATAGTTGACAATTGTTAGATTTCGGTTGGTTGGTTGAGTGGCGTTTAATGGCACAAAATCCAATTTCGGACATGCTGCGCCAAGAAAAAGTTAGAAAAAAACATAAGTAAAAACTGAAGTTTAAAATTACATATAACGCACGTCATATAACAAGATGATAGAAAAAAGAGCTAAAGTTATTTTTAAAAAAACAGTAAAACTTCTGATAAAAACAATGTGTGAAAAAAAAAACTGAATTTAATGGTTGGTTGGTTGGTTGTATGGGGTTTTATGGCGCAAAGTCCCAGTAGGGACATGCTGCGCCAAGACAAAGTCAAAATGTAAAAATGTATATATCCAAAAAAACGATTAAAAGAATAATAACAAAACGGTGATAAAAACAAAAAAATTAATGAAAACAGTCATATGTATATCTAAAACCGTTTAAAAGAATCAAAGGTTCATAGTTAAAAGTCAAGCGTATTATAATTAAAAACTGTGGAGTTATTAAATTAATAACTGTTAAAATACACAAAACTGAATTTAATGTAAAAATAATGGGATAAAATGTAAAGTTAGAATAAGTTTTAAAAGTTTACGACACAAAATATTTACAGTTAAAATCTATAAATCTATAAAGCACAACTAAAATGACATAATTATTACTGCACAAAAGCAGATTTATAAATAACACAAAATTTCAAAATTAAAGCAAATTAAAATGATGTGGGAACAAACTCTTCGAAAATGGTATTTTCCTAATCAGCACTTGAGTCATAAGACTCTGATTTGTTTACTTCATCCACGTAGTTTTGGAGCTCTTTGGAATCTTTTATACTGGCAAGTGATGGGTTTATACGTTTGTTATTTTTCTTTTTCTTGACAGTTTTCCACTATGAGGAGTCTGTGTGAGTAGTTGAGGATTTCTTTCTGACTTTCTGAATACAAGATTTTTGGTTTGGTTTCTCAGTTTGGGAATTATTAAGTTTCTGCAAATTGCATGCAGACGGAATAGAAGTTTTTCCAGTCTGATGATCAGATGACTTTTTGGGAAGACTTGAAGATTTTTGTGACTGATTAATTTGGTATTCTATTATAACAGGTTCTGAGGATAGTAGCCAACGTTCTAATTTTGGGGTAGCATAGCATTTACTAACAAGACACACGTCCCGGGTTTCTTTAGTTGAAGTGCTGGTTGGTTGTGTCATAGCTGTATTAATTGGTGGAAGAGAGGAGTCGGTCTGGGTGCTTATGTGCCTTACGGATTTTTATTGTTTTTGAGTATACTGGAGTATGATGCCCCTACAGACGGGGTCCTATTTCAACAAGTTTACGAGCTTCAGGGTAGGACAGATTTTGAATTATTTTAACAGCAAGAATTTCCTTTTCAAGAATCCAATTAGGACAAGAGCGAGAATATGACGTATGTTACAGTACCCTTACAGTTTGCACAGCGTTCGGGTTTTTCGCAAGTTTTACCGTCATGGCCCACTTCTGCACAACGTGCACCGGTAATGGTGCCGAGATAGGTAGTATTAGTCGGCCATAGCCTTGGCATTTAAACAGCAGAGAGGATTAGGTATATAAGGTCTGACTGGACAGTTTAGATAGCTAGCTTCAATTCTTGTACGTAAAATATGGCTACTAGTGTGAGAATAATGTGTTTTGTAGGAAGACTTTGCACATTTCGACGGATAGTGATACGACGAATATCTATGATATTTTGATCGCTTACATTAGATAGAAGTTCTTTTGCGGAAAATAAAATATTTGGTTCAGATATTACACCCCCGCAAGTATTCAAAGTTTGATGTGCTTTAACAGAAACAGAAAAAGTACCTATATTATTGGAATTTGACAAAAGTTCAGACTGCCTGGCTGAAGAAACCTCAACCCCTAAATTCCCAGATTGTAATTTTTTGAGAGAATGACCATCCCCCAAGACAGACTGGAAAGTTTTTGCGATAAGAAATGGGGAAGTATTTTTAAAAGAACTATCAGAGAGACTATCAGTGCGTTTAATTAAAAAGAAAAACGAGTAAATAAGGACTGTACAACTTGTTGCTCTCCACATGGGAGAGAAATAGAAGGAACATTAGTATTTTCATCCATATTTGAAAAAAAAGTTATTCAGACCTCGGCTGCACCACCCACTACCGGTCACAAGACACTCCTATGCCAGTCTCCACCATTAACGAGATGGCTAGTAAGTACTCTCTCGCTTGATCCCCAGCCAGTGACAAGTCAAATGACCAGCCGATTGATGCATACCTGACCAATATGCACCTCCCGTCTACCTGAAGCACAGGCCAAAGCAGTGTGTTGGTTTCCCTCAACTGCCAGGATCCCCATTTCCAGGGACACAGGTCGCCACGCACGGCAAGCACGTGGGTAGTTTACAATTCTCCATAAGTCGATTTAGACAGGATGATATCGGCTGGTGCAGAATTGCCCTCACCTCTGAAAAGGAAACCACAAAGAGAGTGAAACAAAGAGGAAAGAAAGACAAGAGATAGAAGAGGAAAAGAAAAGATCGCTCAGGTCCCCGGGGTTGCGAGGCCCGTGAATACCTAAAGAAGGTATCCCCCTTGGGGGTGTTAGATTTCGGCGAGTGAATTAGGCAAATTTTACAAGTAAGTTTTAGTAGCTAGAAATAATTTTAGAAATTGTTGGCTATGCAGTAGAGTAATACTGCAGCAAAATTCACATTCAACAAACAAAAAACTATTAAGGGCTTTTTCAAATAAACAATTTCATTCCCCGTTTTTCTTAAAAGTAACGGAAATGTACAACAAAGAAATGTTACTAGTACAATAAAAGTTAATGAATAAAGTGAAAGTTTATATTTCATCTCATTAGTTGGTGACGATTTGTGCAAATCCGGTTTATCCGAGTATTTTGCTTATTCGAGGTGAGCTTGGTCCATATTAACTCGGATAATCGGGAGTCTTTTGTAATAATTATAGATGTTAATTGAAAAAAGTTGCCTTTTGACTAAATGTTTTAAATTGGATTTTGGCTTAGCAAAAATCCGGTAGCATCAGCATCTACTCTATGAAAAGGTGAGTTCCCACAAATAATTTTTTTCCAACTACAACACTGCTTGCCAGTCTACCTAAAGTACAGTGGAGATGGAAGTCGAAAATTTTTTCTTAGAGAAGGAAAATGAGATTCTAAAACACTGTTTCATTTTCAAAAAGCCATCCTTTTCAATATGACTGCATCAAAGATGATGACAAAATAATTTTGTTTTATACTGGAATTCCAGATAGGACAATTATGGAAATCTTCTTTAATATTTTCAAAGACATGGAAATTAATACAATTATGGAAATCTTTAATATTTTCAAAGACATGGAAATTAATTACATTCATGGTTACAAAGTAGAAAAAATCAGCAAGAGAGACGAGATATTTATGACTCTTATGAAGCTTCGGCACAATTTGAAAGACGTTGATTTAAGCGTACGTTTTAATTGCTGCATGGGCTTAGTGTCAAATATAGTACTGACATGGATCCATGTCTTTCAAATCGTGTTATATGAAACAATTATGTCAAATGTTCAATCATTGGAAAAAACTAAGATGTGTCGCCTGAGGTTTTTTCAGAATTCCCCAATTGTCGCCTGGTTGTATAGGGTTTACTGGCACAAAATCCCATAGGGAACATGCTGCGCCAAAAAAAGAAACAAAAGATTACAAGCAGTTAGGAACAAAAAATGTCAGTAAAAAAGAGAGAAAAGATAAAAAAAAAAATCTGGATGGGGTTACCCATCCAGATGTCATAAAAGTGTAAAGGAATAACCATAACAGTCAACCAATGAAGCAAATAAACAGTTAAATCTCAGAATAAAATCCGGCATGTTTTAAAAAGGGAAATAGTGCCCCATGAGGTGTTTCCCCAATGAGGTTTGTCAAGATTGGTGATGATGAATTAAAATGTATCCTGTACAAGTGCCGGAGGCCCGGACAATCGGTTAAAAGATGATGTATGGTTAGGAAATCAAAATGACAGTGTGGGCACGTGGGTGCATCCTCCCGGAGTAATAGATGTGTATGAGTGATTCTGGAGTGACCGATCCTAAGACGGGTAAGTAGAACATCAGTTTTCCTTGGGTAATTAGTGGACCAAATTGTTATTGTAGGTTTAACATGGTGTAATTTGTTGTTTATTTCAGTGTCCCAGCTTTCTTGCCATTTATTATAAATATCACTTTTGATGATGTGTTTAGCATCTGCAAAAGGAATCTGATGATGGAGAGAATTGAGAGCACGTTTTGCTGCTTTGTCTGCTTTCCCATTACCTGGGATACCCATGTCCAATTTTCGCCTGATATTTGATTGTACAGAGATAGGTATTGCAATTCCTTTGGAAATGGATAAACAAAAAAGATACGTACAGCAATTATAAACAGAGAAATACTTTAAAAGGTCTTGTGGGAATAGCACCTAATGGGATTTCCACTTACTGCTCCTCACTTTACCCAGGGTCAGTGTCTGACAAGGAATTGGTGAAACACTGTGGAATTTTAGATATTTTTAATCCAGGAGACATGATCTTAGCTGACAAATCATTCTTAATCCGAGATTTATTATCCCCAAAAGTGCATCTTAATACCTTTTCTTAGTAATCCCCAGTTCACACCTAGCCAAAAGGAACAAACATTGAATATTGCACGGGCTAGGATTCATGTTGACCGTGCAATTGGAAGAATTAAAACTTTTGAAATTCTACAAAAGATTCCAAACTCACTTTTACCATATTCCATTAAAGTTTGGCAGGTTTGCTGTGCATTAACACTTTGGCAGTATCCTCTTATAAAAGAAATCGAAGCATTTTTAATGGTTTAAAGAATATAATGAAGATTTAAGTTATCAAACTAAGTCATCTTGAATAACTTAAAATACTATACTTTAAAACTAATAGTCTAAAAGTATATAACTTTATTATACTATATAATAGCAATTAACACTATTTCGCATAAATTTTAACTTAAAATCAGGGAT
This sequence comes from Maratus speciosus, assembly GCA_963932465.1. NCBI lineage: Eukaryota > Metazoa > Arthropoda > Arachnida > Araneae > Salticidae > Maratus > Maratus speciosus. The sequence continues at coordinate 382,455,452 of OZ010798.1, read as the reverse complement.
AAAATTGACAAGAAAGCAAAAATTTAAAATAATATACATGAATTTAAAATTTTTTTTTAATTTAACTTAATTTTAAAAACTTTTCTATAATAATTAACTTTATTTCTAATTGCATTCTATATAATAATATGCAAATGTACCTTACATATTTAAATTTACGTGGATGAACAATACAGTAAATAAATGTAGTTCTGTTACAACAAAATATTTTGGTAGTTCCATGGAGTTCATTATAATGAGAATCTTCTGTATTTGAACATTTATCGCTGATTGAATATACTGCATCTAAATATTTTATTTAGTCCTTAATTCATATATACAACATTTTGAATTGAAAACATGCTGTAGTGTACCTTAATGTTAAAAAATTTCATTTCAGATTTACTTCATAGAATTCCAGCCCCTGGACAGTAATTCATTTTAAGACCTTTAGTTGTTTTTTAATTCAACTTTTAGAAGCTTTTTGTTAAAACTTGTAATAGTGTAGATTTGAGAAAGTTTTGCCAATAGATATAGTGCCAAATTGACAGCTTTAAAAACTGAACATCTAAAATTTGAACATCTTATCATAGGGAGAGAAGAGGAGAGGGTCATTGCAAAGTTATGAACTAACGGTGACTATCACAAAAACTCACGCCTCGCCACTGATGAATACGTAGCTGAAAATAAAAATTACTTCATTTAATCTCTTTAATGAGCTAAACTTTGAAGTATTTCATATTAACTATTTTAATAATATTTTAACACGCAATAGATTATTAATTTAGCTACTGCGCGGCAGCGCAATAGCTGGCTAATTTCTTTCCACGAACCAGAAATCATTTCAATAGCTTCTTTGAGATTTATTTTTGGCCTTTCGCCATTCTCTAAGCCGTAAAGAATATTTTTTGCAAAAGGATTCTGTAGCGAGATTTTACAGCACGGATGATGCCTTGGTCTAGAGCAGGGGTGGCCAACTGTGGCACGCCGCATACCACTAAATTTTAAAGAAATAGCCGACTTCTTGAATCGCAGAGATTTTATGATTAGATAAGGCAATGATTACTATAAAATTATAGTGATGTCTAGCGTTCCACAGTTGGCCACTCCTGTTTCTAGAGGCTATAGAGTAGAAGTGTAATGTATTGAACTTGGATGCAGTTGAGAGGATTATTATGAGGCATGCAATTATCAATCAGGAGAAGAATTTTCCATTTTTTAGCTTTCATTTCTTTGTCAAATTGCACTAGCCAATCATTAAAGATATCTTGTGTCATCCATGCCTTGTTATTAAATTTATCATCGCAAGGCAATGAATGACAGTTCTTAAAGCAACGGGGCTTGCGAGAGTAACCAACAATTAATATTTTTCTCTTCTTGGTTTCAGATTTGTTACAACAAAAAAGTGCTGTAATTCATTGCTTTGAAGTTTTTCCTGCAATGCATTTGTCGTCATTAAAAATTAATGTTTTTTCTCGGTTACAGTTCGTCAGCATTGAAAACATCATCGGTGCTGTATGTCTTTATAAGAGCAGCTACTTCTCTAGCTCTCCATTCAATTACAGTCTTTTCCACATAGTAATTTTAGTTTGTAGAAAATTTGAATAAAACTTGCTTTGCAAACCTGTAAAGTTGCAGTAAGTTCAGCGTGACGAGGCTGAAACTTCATAACAAGACGGCAGCAAGATAACGCAAGCGCCGAGGTCACCACACTTTGAACTTGCAGGTAACTTGTCATGCAAGCTAATACAGCTTGCTTCTTTCAAAATTTTCGGTGTGAATGTAAAATTTTGAAGTAAAAATGGAGACCAAACTGGCAACGGTACCACAGTATCTGTTTACAACTGTTACAAAATAAACTTAACCCCTTCAGGTCTATCGATGAATACACACTGATGTATACGCACCGTCAGAAGGTGCATCCATCGATTAATACCATTAACAAATAAAGGTGATATTTGTACTAATAAATTAGAGTTTGTGTTGGTATTTGATAAGTATAGCGTTTAAAAAAAGCGGTACCAACCGAATAAAATTTGTGTAAGGAATGTAGTCCCGAAAGGGTTAAAAATCATAGACTCGAATGGGGATAAGGGTAAAAATATATATAATAAAATAAAATAAATAAATATCAATTAGCACATTCACGACGGGAAAGGAGAATTCTCGTTTTCATTCAAAAAACATCATTGACTAAAAGCGTGGTTTCTACCTTACAGAAGATGCATTTATATCATGTTGTCCATATTTTTATAGATTGTAAGACATTTTACTTAATTAAATTCGTACATTGAAAGATATTTACCTTTACATAAACTTGGGAAACCTATCGAGAACAAAAATTTACAAAATACTTTCAGAACAGGGAGAGGCTTCTACTGTTGCGAAATCGCATCTGTTTTGCATTGGAGAGAAATCAAAAATGAGCCGAGATCATGTGACTCGGTTGTGTGGCGCCAGAGCGCACGAAAAAAACTATCAGATTGATACTAGAATTCTGTTCGAACGGGGAAAAAATGTTTCCTCGTAAATATTTAAGTAAAGTAAACTCGAAAAGCTTGGTCGAGAAAAAAATGTTTCTCGGAATTAAACATGAACAAGTGTGATTTAATGTACAGTAGTAATGCTTGAATATGTTTTTTCGAAACGATCAGAATATATATGTTCTTGGCTGGGATATGTATTTATCATAATCTCGGAATTTATAATGTTATTCAAATATTAATTATTCTAAATGTGCTAACTATTGTGATGTGGTGCTGTCAAATAAAAAATAGAAAGACACTCAAGTTTATTTACTTTCAAGAATTAGATTAAGCGAAATATGTTTTTTTCTCGAAACCATTTTATTGCTTCGAATGATGTTTCAAGATAGTTTTGAAAATAATAAATTTTTCATGATGCCGAACACCTGGACTTTAGATTTGAAGTAGATTTCAAGATTATATAAGTATTAAATTAGTGAGTGTGCTCCATAGGATTTCACAGTCTCCGAATCTGGATTGCAAATATTGGATTACCCGTCATCGGCTTATTCGTTATCTCGTCGCGGATAGGTTGGTTGGTTGGTTGTATGGGGTTTTATGGCGCAAAATCCCTTAAGGGACATGCTGCGCCAAAACAGTAGACTAAAACATCAGAAAGGTAAAAAAGAAACAGTGTCAAAATAAAAGAGCAATGAGAGGAACAATCTGGATGGGGTACCCATCCAGATGTAGCCAAACAATGTAGAAATACAAAATTTAAAATCCTAAAAACGAGAGTTAAAACATAAAAGTAATTCAATGAAAAGTGCATTCTGGATGGGATCCCATCCAGATGTCACCAAAGTTTAAAGAATAAAACTGAGCCATTAGAACAGAGAAAAACGAAAAATTATATTTCAAAATAAAATCCTGCATGTTTTAAAAAAGTAAAGAGAGCCCCATGAGGTATTTCCCCAATGAGGTTTGTCAAGACTGGTGATGATGAATTAAAATAAATCCTATACAGATGCCGGAGACCCGGACAGTCAGTTAAAGCATGATGAATGGTGAGGTAATCAAAATGACAATGTGGACACATGGGTACATCCTCCCGAAGCAAGAGATGTTTATGAGTGATTCTTGAATGTCCGATTCTCAGACGAGTCAGAAGAACATCTGTTTTCCATGGATAACTCGAAGGCCAGGTCATGATGGTAGGTTTGATTTGGTGTAGTTTATTACTGCATTCTAAATAACAACCTTCTTGCCATTTATTATAAATAAAGTGTTTGATAAGTAGTTTAACGTCTGAGAATGGAATTCTATGGTAAAAAGGATTAAGAGCCAGTTTTGCCACTTCATCCGCTTTCTCATTTCCAGGAATACCCATGTGTCCAGGTTACCAGCAAAATAAAATTTGATAACCGCGTCTTGTCAATTTATTGTAAAAATCCAGGATGGCTGAAACATAAGGATGCTTTTTAAAAGATTTTATTGCGTCAATAGAACTATTTGAGTCGGTATAAATGATGAAGGATGTATTATGGTAATGAGACATGTGCAACATGGCTCTCTCTATCGCAATCAACTCAGCTGTAAATATAGATATTGATGCGTGAAGCCGATAACTAAAACTAGTGTTATTTATAAAAACCCAACAGCCAACACTATTCCCACTCTTAGAACCATCCGTATAAATTTCAGTATATGTATTAAAAGTTGCACGATGTGCAGCAAATAGCTGTTGGAAAACTGCAGGAGCCAAGGTGTTTTTATCGTATCCTTTAAATGGATGGAGCGAGGTAATATTAAGAGATTTCTATGGAGGGAGATAATGCAATGGACATGGACTCACCTCAATATTACTCAGAGGGCCATTTTCTATAATATTCCTAATTCTGACTCCGAAAGATGGGATGCAAGAGGGTCGATGCTGATAAAGAATATCATTGTCTGTATTTAGAATGTGTGTATGAAGAGGATGTCTAGGATGTGAAAGGATATGGTAATAATATTCCAAAGAGAGTTTTTCACGAATGTGGTGTAGTGCTTGTTCATTGCAGTCAACATACAGACTTAAAACTGGAGAGGTACGAAATGCACCAGAGCACACACGAAGTGCACTATGGTGCACAGTGTCAAGTTTTTTAAGAGCAGAATTACGCGCTGAACCATAGACTTGGCAGGCATAGTCAATTTTAGAACGGATCACAGCTCGATATATTTTAAGGAGAGAAGTACGGTCTGCTCCCCAGGAAGTATTTGAAAGCACCTTTAGTAAGTTAAGTGATTTTTCACATTTTGTCCTTAATTATAAAATATGAGGTAAAAAGGTTAACTTGCTATCAAATTGAAGGCCAAGAAAACGGACGCTGTCCACAACAGGAATTTGAGTCGATCCAATAAAAATTTCAGGATCTGGATGCAGATCCCTACGTCTACAAAAATGCACACAAGATGTTTTGTCTTGGGAAATTATAAAACCATTTTTATTAGTCCAATTAAGAAAATGGGTTATTGCATTTTGCAACTGTCTTTCAATAAATCGGATATCCTGTCCCATACACATAATTCGAAAGTCGTCAACATATAGATCTCCTTTAACTGAAGGGGGTAGTAGGCTAAGAATGTTATTTATTTTGATTGCAAAGAGGGTGACACTCAGGACACTACCCTGAGGTACACCCTCTTCTTGTACATAAAAACTAGATAAAATTCCTCCAATCCGTACTTGGAAAAGTCTAATATTGAGAAAGTTTTTGATAAAAATAGGGAGTTTCCCACGGAAGTTGAGGTTAAAAAGATCGCGAAGTATCCCATATCGCCATGGTTTGTCATAGGCTTTCGCCATGTCAAAAAATACTGACACCAAATGGCTGCGTTTATGAAAGGCTGTTCGAATGTAATGTTCTAGATGGATCAGGTTATCGATAGTAGACCTACCCTGTCGGAATCCACTTTGAAATGCGGCAAGGCAATTGTTAGATTCTAACACATGTACAAGGCGGAAATTGATCATCTTTTCAAGGAGTTTGCAAAGGCTGCTAGAGAGTGCGATAGGCCTGTAGTTATTTGGGTCACTGGAATCCTTTCCTGGTTTAGGAAAGGGGATAATGATATCCTTCACCAAGCGTGAGGAAATAGTTGTTCCATCCAAACTCTGTTAAAGAAAGCAAGTAAATTATTGAGAGAGGTACTGGAAAGGTGATTCAGCATGGTATATGTGATGCCATCGTGACCTGGAGCAGATAAACGGCTTTTTTGCAAACATCTTGAAAGTTCCTGAATTGTAAAAGGTAAATTATAATCATAAGAGTGGCGAGAGTTAAAATTTATGCTGGTAGTTTCCATATGTCTTTTGTATGATAAAAACGGTTCCGAGTATGAGTCGGAGTCGTCGTGGATAGGAAAAAGGTACGTACTCAATTTTGTTTTATGCATGAAAGTTATTGTATAATTGTAAATTATGGATGTAGATAAATTAAAAAGTAAAAAGAAAGGTCATGAAGACCTCGATTACAAAACTTATAACAAAAATTGAATCTTATATAGAAAGTATTGATTTTGAAAATAAAAGTAATTTTGATCAGTTGAATGAATATTTAAATAATATAATAGAAAAACAAAACGAATTAAAAGTAGTAAACAATCAAATTCAAGATTTAATCGATGATGGAACAGTTTTTGAAACTGAAATTCAAAATTGCATTGAATATGACGATGTTATTAATGAAGCAAAATTTAAAATTAAATTGAATTTGAAAAAAATTAAAATTGATTCGGATCAGCCTGATACTAGTTCTGTATTTAATGGGAGTACAATTCCTTATGTTAGTGCTAAGCCGGCAACAATAAATTTGCCAAAAATAACTATACCAGTCTTTAAAGGGAAACCAAATACCTTTTTAGAATTTATGAATAGTTTTAAGAGTACAATCGATTCGAACGAGAATTTAACCAAAATTGGCAAATTCAATTACTTAAAATCATTTTTGTCAGGTGAAGCGCTTAGATCAATTTCCGGTTACCAAAATTGACAAATTCAATTACTTAAAATCATTTTTGTCAGGTGAAGCGCTTAGATCAATCATCCGGTTAGCTCTAAACGAAACTAATTATCAGCACTCTTTAGACTTACTGCAGAATCGATACGGTAAACCAGAAATTTTGATAAGCGGGTTTATAAATAAGTTGTTAGAACTAGAACCGGTAAAATCAACCGCGAACATAAAATTGTTACGGGATTTATATGACGAATGCGAGGTAAGCATTCGGAACTTGAAAGCCATTGGGGTGGCGTCAGATAATTTGGGGTATTTATTAATACCAATTATCTTAAAACAGTTACCACATAACTTAGTAGTTGAATTTCAGAGGAAGAAAAATGCGGAAAAAGCTGGTGACGTGAATGAATTAATGAATTTCATAAAGTTTGAAATAGAATCGCGCGAAGCAGCTAATGCAGTGTCAGGGCTTTCCTTAAAAAATCAGGAAGTAACACGATGGGAAAAAAGGGCTCCTAGGATAAAACCTAATGTTCCCACTTCAGTCGCGCTTAATACTGTTGTAAAAAATGTTTGCATTTTTTGTAACTCGAATCATTCAAGCTTAAAAGTAACGAGATTACCGATGAACAGAAAAGATATAAGTTGAAAAAAGATGGGAGATGTTACCGATGCTTCTTGAAATCGCACTTAATATCTTTGTGTAAGGTAAAAATACCGCCTTGTGAATTGTGCAAAAGTAATCAGCATAATTATTTATTTTGCCCCACCTAAAAATCGACAAAAACGCGTCCCGATGATGGCTTAGTGAAAGCCGAAACGTCTAAAAATGACAAAAGTCAAACCGTATTTTCATATGTAATAAAAACAAATAATTCTCCCGAAAAGTATGCAACATTGTTGCAAACTGCCTGTGTACAAGTGCAGGGAACAGGAAATAAATTAAACACGAGAATTTTATATGATTCTGCATCCTCTAGAACATTCGTTACAAAAAGTTTAGCCTCAGCGTTAAAATTAAAACCTGTTGCCAAGGAAACACTTTTGGTTCATACTTTTGCGAATCGCGACGCCATAGAAAAGGAATTTAATGTGGTAAATTTAACTATTATTAGTTGTCATCATCCTTATGAAAAAATGACTGTAAAAGCGCTGGTTTCTGAAATTATTAGCGGTACTAAGATAATGACTTCTGTTGATTATAAGTTGATAGATAAACTATATCTAGGTAAACATGAATTGGCTGACACATTTATTCATTCGAAACCTGTTCAGATATTGCTTGGGGCAGATTATTTATTTGAAACTATAATAGGATCTGTCGAAAAAATTAATCGTCAATTATTTATGCAGCCAACAATATTTGGTAAAACCTTGGTCGGTCGAGTTGACAGTAATAATTCTAACACAACTCCCTGTTTAAATGTAATTTGTTTACCTCCAGAAAATGATCTTAGGAATTTATGGAACATCGAGTCCTTTTTAATCGATTCTAATGATCAAAAGCACGAAGAGACTTATGAGGTCATTAATCAATTCCAGAAAGAAATCAATTTTAAAAATGATAGATATATGACTCCCTTGTTATGGTGTAATGAATTAGATAAACAAAATTTGTTTAATAATTACGAGGTTGCAAAAAAGCGTTTTGCGGGTTTGGAAAAAAGATTAAAGGGTGATAAATCTTTGTTTTTGAAATATAATGAAATTATGAAAGAGCAATTGAGTGAGGGAATTATTGAGAAATGTAGTGATAATTGCTCTATCGATTATGTAATGCCCCATCAATCAGTGTCCCGACCGAGTTCTTCTACTACAAAAACCAGGATAGTTTTTGACGCGAGTAGCCGAAAAAATGGGGAAAAAGTCTAAATCAATGTATTTTTGCGGGGGAAAATTTAAATCCTAATCTCATAGATGTGCTATTAAATTTTAGACAGTTTAAAATTGCTTTCACGGGGGATATTGCTAGAGCCATTCGACAAATACAGGTATCAGAAAATGATAGAAATTATTTATGTTTTTTGTATTTCGATGACTGCGACATAGATCAACGCACCGTTTTATACCATTTTAACCGTCACTGTTTCGGTGTGACCAGCTCTCCTTTTAGCCTCTACAATTAAAAAACATATTGGTAATTATAAGGAAACGGAACCCACCGCTTATGAAATGATTAATAAATATTTATATGTGGATGACTTAATTTATGGAGCATCCACGGTTGCAGAAGCCATGAAACTAACAACTACTGCAGTTTCTATATTTAAAGATGCTAATATGCAATTGCGAAAGTTCGTTACTAATTCACCAGAATTAAAGGAATCGTGGAATGGTAACTCGGTTATAGAAATTAATGAAAATTGTGTAGAATCTAAAGTATTGGGGTTAAACTGGAATATTGAAGAGGATTTTCTGGCCATAGATTTGGCATCTTTAGTGTCAGTTGGTGACAGCTTGGAATTTACCAAAAGGCATGTTCTCCAAACTGCCGCCAAAATATTTGATCCTATTGGATTTATGTCACCATTTTTGATTAGAATTAAGATTTTTCTACAAGAATTATGGCAGAGTGGATTGGACTGGGACGACGAATTTAATGAAGAATTTAAAATTAAATACAGAACATGGTATCAGGAAATAAAATTGCTTGAAGAATTAAAAATACCTAGGTATTATTATCACTCGGGTGAAATGCAGGACAGGGTAGAACTTCACATTTTTTCGGACGCTTCCTTAAAATCTTATGGAGCGGTAGCCTACTTCCGATTTAAAACAGCCGAAGGGCTCTTTAAGACTTGTTTTGTTATGGCTAAGGCTAGAGTGGCCCCGTTGAAGAAAATAACGCTGCCAAGACTCGAACTTTTAGGTGCTCTAATAGCTGCTAGGATAGCTAATCACCTAAAAAGTATTTTCTCTAATCTAGAAAAAACAGTAATGTGGACTGATTCAACCATCGTATTACAGTGGATCCAGGGAGCGGCGTCCAAATGGAAGCCATTCGTTGCCAACAGGATAACGGAAATACAGGGAATGAGCGACCCTAGTTCTTAGAGGCATGTAATTAGCAGGGATAATCCTGCGGATATGCTGACTAGGGGGCTATCAGCTAAAGAATTATTGAACTCAAATCAATGGTGGTATGGCCCTGAATGGCTTAGTAAATCTGAAAAATTTTGGCCCAAGGATAAGTATAAAACAAAATCAGTCAACCCTGAAATTGAAATTGAAGCCAGAAGTAAAATTATTGTTAATGCAACAATTGTTAAGGAAAATCTAATTGAAATAAACAAATACAGTAACCTGAAAAAACTATTACGAGTAACTGGCAATGTTACACTCTTTATCAAAATGTTAAAGAAAAAACGCGAGAGAAATTGTAACCTTACATCAGAGGAAATACGAGAAGCAGAAATTTTTTGGATAAAAAATTGTCAGAATGAAATTTTCGAGAAAGAAATCATATGCCTGAAAAATTCTAAACCGCTTCCTAGAGATTCTAAATTACTTTCCTTGAACCCTTACCTCAATCCAGAAGGAGTTTTGCGAGTCTCCGGAAGACTCTGTAAGACTAATTTATCGGTGGATGAAAAGCATCCAATAATTCTGCCGCCAAAAACTAAATTCGCAGAACTAATAATTTGGGATGCTCATAATAAAGTTTTTCACTCTGCTGTTGCCCATACACTTCTACAAATTCGAGAAAGATTCTGGCTACTAAAGGCTAGACAAAACGTGAGAAGTGCTAAAAAATTGCATTGTATGCAAGAGGTTTTCTTCAACTCCAGGAGACCAAACGGTAGCTCCCTTGCCAGCTAATCGTGCAGAACAGGCAAATCCATTCAGTGTGATAGGATGTGATTTTGCCGGACCTTTGTACGTAAAAGACAGTGATAATAAGCAATACATTTTGCTGATTACGTGTACAGTAACCAGAAATGTCCACCTGGAGCTTGTAGACAATTTGTCAACTTCAACATTTTTACTAGGATTCCGTAGATTCCTCTCACGACGAGGAATGCCAGCTGTTATATATACAGATAATGCTCAGACGTTCAAACGGGCCGAAAAAGACTTGAAAAAACTTTGGTCCATTATAACTCATCCAGATGTACAAGAATTTTTTTCTTCCCATTGCATTAAGTGGAAGTTCATAGTCGAACGAGCAGCATGGTGGGGGGGATTTTATGAACGTATGGTTAGGACTATAAAAACCGCATTGCGGAAAACTCTTGGCAAATCATCCCTGACTGTGATTGAACTGAATACTGTACTAGTGGAAATTGAAGGCATGGTCAATTCTCGCCCTATAACCTATTTCTCGCCAGAAGGTCCAGATCCCTACCATTAACCCCTGCTCACTTCTTAATTGGGAGAAGAATATCCTCTCTGCCACCAGTTCGGCTTCACCTTGACTCGAATATCTCTTCCAGGAAAGAGTTAATTAGATCTTACAACTATCGTGAAAAATTAATACGCTTGTTTTGGTCTAGATGGAAAGGGGAATATTTATTAAATTTGAGGTCAGCTCATTTAAGCTCGAACAAAACTAATTTTCCTCAATTTAAATTAAATGACATTGTACTAATCAAAGATGATAGATTACGCAGAAATTTCTGGAGTCTAAGAAAAATTATTGAATTATTTCCTGGAAGAGACGGCAAGGTGAGGTCCTGTATAGTCAAAACTGAGAAATGTATTCTCAAAAGACCCATCCAATTGATTTATCCTCTTGAACTTGGAACTGATTGCGACTCTAAAAATTAATTCATATATTAATCTTATTTTTTCTTCTTATTTAGCTTGAATTTGATTGTAACGTGTTAAAACACCCTGAAGTATGTATAACATTTCGTATTTTGTATTTGTATTAATTTCATTATTTTATATTTGTATTAATATCATACATTTTAATTATTTGTGATGAACACCCATATGTTCATGGTGGGCAGTGTTGCGAAATCGCATCTGTTTTGCATTGAAGAGAAATCAAAAATGAGCCGAGATCATGTGACTTGGTTGTGTGGCGCCAGAGCGCACGAAAAATCTATCAGATTGATACTAGAATTCTTTTAGATAAGTATTAAAACTTGAATTGTGTTCGAACGGGGAAAAAATGTTTCCTCGTAAATATTTAAGTAAAGTAAACTCGAAAAGCTTGGTCGAGAAAAAAATGTTTCTCGGAATTAAACATGAACAAGTGTGATTTAATGTACAGTAGTAATGCTTGAATATGTTTTTTCGAAACGATCAGAATATATATGTTCTTGGCTGGGATATGTATTTATCATAATCTCGGAATTTATAATGTTATTCAAATATTAATTGTTCTAAATGTGCTAACCGTTGTGATGTGGTGCTGTCAAATAAAAAATAGAAAGACACTCAAGTTTATTTACTTTCAAGAATTAGATTAAGCGAAATATGTTTTTTTCTCGAAACCATTTTATTGCTTCGAATGATGTTTCAAGATAGTTTTGAAAAGAATAAATTTTTCATCTACTGTTTTAAAATTCAGATTTGATAAGATTTGCCTGTCGGCAATGTGGTAAAATGATACTGTTTAAAATTCCAATAACATTGAGAAAAATTCTTTTAAAAATTGCAATTTTCAATGTAAATTTAAATGACCACAGACGTAAACATAACTTAGCAAATTAACATAAATTTTTATATGAAATAAGTTGTTGATCATAGATAAAATGTTACTTTACAAAAAATAACGGCATTTGAAGAGTTAAAAATAATAAATACCTTTTTCTGGGTTCCTTAACCAATCGATGAAAATGAGATTCCATAACAGTAACAATAATGTGTGTGTCTTGCCTTTGAGTAGCACCCAATTTCTGCGCATGTGCTCATAGATTATTCTCTCAACAGAGGGATTTTTTACTTTCGTCACTTTCGTGAATTAAAGACATTGCCTCAGTTGCACCAGTCTTACATCAGTTTCACAACAATTACTCGTGCAAACGGGGTAATTGTATACCTTGTGGGAGATTTGCAGCAAATTTGTCATGGCAAGATAATATCAGAAAAATTTCAAACTTGCTGCTAATGTGCATGCTATCTGGGTGGTAAGTACATCACTTGCTTCGCCGCAAATTGATTTGATTACAATTCCACAGCGAGTACAAAGCGATTGAGCCATCCGACACTAAAATTTTCGGTATCAAGCATTTTTTGGAACTCTTGAGCTTTCTGCCTTATGAGAGGACCACTTACTTATAGGTACATTGCGTGAACGAACATCTTCGAACCATTTGAACACAGCTTTATCGGCATCTTGATATTGGGACTGTCGACTTCGTTTTCTATAGGAACCAATGCTTGCATTATGGAATTTTTTCTTTATCTTTTAGAAATGTAGATAAAGTCGATGGTGTTATTCCATATTTTTTGGCCACATCAATTTTTCGCAATTTTTTATCAATCTCAGAAATTGTGGCTTTCTTTTCTTCCAACGAAAATTGTTTTCGTTTAACACAAGCCGTTTTATGAACGAACGAAGCAAGAAATACATTGCAACAGGTACTAGCGATAAATACAGTATTCCACATAAGTGATGGTACAGAAATTATTTTTCGGAAAATATGCAAAATTAGCCATGATGAGGCAAATAAAATTGAATTAACAAATCAGAATTATTTAATAACAGTTTTTGCTATATTATACAAGAAAAATTCAATAATAATTTCCTTTAGAAACTTTCAAAATAAAAATAAACAAAATGTAAGTTCAAAAATGCTTCCACAAAAGTCATGGTACACGTGGAAATTTTTAAAGATTATTAAAGAAAAACCTTTTCTAATATTTAGTTGCATATCTTTTCATTTTCAGAATTGTTTTAAGTTTGTTTATCATTGACTTTATCAGATTTTCTGTAACATTTTTCTTAATTTTATTCCAGTCTGCAAGTAAAACACTTTTAAACTAGTATTTTTATTTCTAATATCATAATTGTTCACTTGCTTCTGTAAGTACTCTATAAATGTTTAATGGGATTTAAGCCTGAAATTTGTGAATGGGTGGCAAGTGCGTGGGGGGCAATGTCGAGCAGCCATAATCGGACAATGTGTTAAGTGTGCTTGGGATCATAATCTTATTGGAAGTAAAAGTACTGTGAGACACCAAATTTTAATGCACTTCCCTCCAAATTTTATTTAAAGTATTTAACTATTCAAAATATGTCCATGATAGTTTCCGTGAAATCTAAATTTCATACTCCTGAAACTGTCAAACAGCCCCAAATCATTACAACTGCTCCAACACGCTTTGGAGTTTTTGTCGTATATCTGGGATTCAGTGCATCATCCTTTCACCTCCAAAGTCTAATTCGTCCATTTATGCTGAAAATATTAAACTTAGACTCATGTGAAAAAAATTATATGTTTCAGAAATGCATATAAATATTTTCTGTCAAACTCTATTCTTTTCTTTCTGTTGATCGGGGAGATATGGTTTCCTTCTTGCAGATCTTGATCTAAACTTAGCATCATTAATGACCCTGTTGGTAGTTTCTTTATGTATTATTTAACTGACATACTTTTACAATTCTTCTGTTATATTTCTAGTACTAATTGAGGGATTTTCAGAAATGCAGAGTACTATTATTCAGTAGAGTACTGTTAATATGTCCCACTGTTAATTTTTAGGAAGGTCGTTTAAAGCTTTATTTGCAAACCCATCCCCCTTTTTTTAATCTTTTTTACCTATTAATTACCTTTATTATGTTGGAATGGCTTCGAGACATTATTTCAGCTATCTTACTATAAGATTTATCCTTTTTTATACGAAGACTAACGATTAATTTTGTTTCCTTAACTGCAGGTTCTTTCTGCGTCATTTTAAAAATTTATATGGGATTTCGTCTATTGAGAACAACAAATACATTTATATGTGCTGTGACTTCTGTGGGAGAATCACTATGTTCGGTAAAATATGCAAACGAGTGAAAAATTTTAAAAGTTTTACAAATGTACCATGACTTTTGTGGAAGTATTTTTGAACTTTAATAATGTTATAATATTTTTTCAGTATGTTGAAGATAAATTTCTATTAACATTTGATTGTATAATGTAACAAAGGCTGCTAATTAATTATTTCAATTTATTAAAAATTTTTATTTTTATTCACCACGGAGAAATTTGCATATTTTTCAAGAAGTACTCTCTGTACCATCACTTTTGTGGAACACTGTATATCGCAGAATAAGCACAAACACTCCTTTCACAGTGAAGTCCAACTGCTGTCCGTCACGTGATCATTTTGAAGCGTACGGGCTAATGAAAGAAAAGGAATTTGGTTAAAAAAGTAAGCAAAAGGGAAAATAGCAAAGAGGAGAAAAACCTGAAAACCAAAACAACAATGTTATTTTTTTTATCTCCGAAATTCTATTCGATATTTCATTTCTATTAAGTAATTGAAAAAAAAAATTAAAGAAAAAGCACGATAAAGAATTTTCGTTGTAACGGAATTCCTAAAAAAATACACTTCTTTAAATCTGGATTTTTAATACATTGGGTTTAATGCAATTTGAAAAGGGGATTTGCCAAATTTTGTTGTAACGAAATTTTTCGTTATAAT
The DNA here is from genome assembly GCA_963932465.1 of Maratus speciosus. NCBI lineage: Eukaryota > Metazoa > Arthropoda > Arachnida > Araneae > Salticidae > Maratus > Maratus speciosus. The sequence continues at coordinate 382,440,418 of OZ010798.1, read as the reverse complement.
GGAATTCGATATAACGGAAATCTACTGTATTTGAGTTGCCGTTATTAGACAAATGAAATTAAAAAGTACAAAAAAATTAATATCTCAAAAATAAATTGAGATGCAGTTTAAAACAAATGGCAGTTAAAAGTACTTTTTTTCCCTACACGAAGATGTAAAGATTGAAAATGTAGTAGGGTATGTAACTGTACAGTGTTAAATCTGTTTCATTTTAAGGCTAGCTTCTGTAACGTAATAGTATTTTTTAGGGACGACACTTTTAATCTTGCCCGAAAGAAATAGCATACATATCGGGAGGCTAATAGCTACCAAGCCCATCATGGACAATTAAAAATTCAGAAACCCATTATGATGTACTTTTAGTACAGGAGAAAAGAATTGACTTACATGTGGCAACTTAATCAATAAAAAATGTTAAATAATTGCTACAAGATTGGAAATTTGACATCCAACCATTTTTTAGTTACAACTTACTCCTGTTTTTTTTACTTTTTAAAAGTTGTTTTTGTAGATACATAAGATAGCTTAATTTGATAACTTCCTCCTTTTTTTTTTTTAAATTGGCTTAAAAAAAAAAAAAAAAAAAAAAAAAATTAACATGCTAGAATCAATAACATATATTTAAGAGTACTTCATCTATCCTCTCAAATCTTCATTGCAATGTTATTTCAATAGGACACAAAATTACAAGTTACTCCTTTGCATTTTGATATTTTCAAAGGATTTTTTTGGCATAGGTTATCTCATATTATTTTGAAGGAAACTTAGTTTTTAAATTTGTAATACTACTGAATGCCTCTTATTTATTAAGTGTTAAACGTGTGTCATTTTCCCTGCCAAAATCTGTCAATTTAAATTTTTATTTCTAATCAAATATTGTAGTAAAATGTAAAATTAAATGTCCTTGAAGACAATATAAGGTAACATATTCCACAAAAATCCTTCGAAAATATCAAAATGGGGTTGGGTTGGGTTGGGTTGGTTATTGACGGCCGATTATCTACTCTTGAGATATAGGCCCTAGGGGGAGTGCCCTCCGTGGGGGTCTTTCTAAGGGAACATAACCCGTATTTACGCATGGAAATCTAAGGTTTCGAAGAAAACCACGAAAACACTGAAACGGTTAGGCCGACGGGCGCGATTGGGTTCGAACCCAGCACCTCCCGTCTACAGCTTCGAGAGCAGAACCTCTCAGCCACTGGTGGTGCTATATCAAAATGCAGCGAGTAACTTTTAATTTTGTGTCCCGTTGAAATAACATTGCAATGAAGATTTAAGAGGCTGGGTGAAGTAGCCCGTTAAAATAACATTTACTTCTAACTGGTAATGTATGATATTCATTTTTCAAAATAAAAATCCAACAAAATATTTATATTGGGTGCCCAAGACTTATCTTTCATAATTGGGAAGATGACTGTTGTCTTGGGTGTCCATATTACCAAATAGCTACATCACATTTACAAATGTGTTAAGTTCCTTGAATCTGGTCATAATACTTATGATTCTTGTTGAGAACACAAATATTGTTTTCATTTAAATAAATAATGTAATTTTTATCACTTAAAATTTCCGTGATACCAAATTCCCTGAATTTATATGGGCACTTTACTTCAATGATGGAATTTTCATTTTCAACGAATCCATCAAGGTTAGCTCGCAAAACTCCACTTTCATGGAGCCAGCCCTGTGATTAGAACATTCTTTTTTGTGTTTTCCATAAAATATGATACTCCTGCTTTTTCATGATCTCTGCCCCACATTATACTTTTTACACCCTTTACTTTGTATTCTCCACAAAGCTGTTTCAATAAAGAATTTCGATACTTATTTTTATGAAATGCACTTAGCACCTTTCCAAAATTGCTAGCTGTAAGCCTGCAATTTCTAATAACCCCACATTTTTCATTATAAATTTGTCCAACAGTTTCTTCACAAATTAATTTAATTTCAATTTCATTCACTTTCAACTTATATTCCCCGTAAGGCATGGTGACGTCACATCGACGTCGTTGTGAAGTCACACTGTGATTTTGTGACCGTCGATGTGACGTCATAGTGACTAGTATGCGTAGTCGTTATGGCCGTTTTAGAGGTCGTTTGTGACGTCACATTGTGACCATTCTATGAAGTCACGGTGTGACAAATTTGTGAAAAGTGTGTCATTTGTGACTATTTTGGCATTAATTTTGTGACGAATGCGACAATGCTTTGAAAGTCACATCGTGACTAATTTGTGAAATGTGTCATTTGTGACGAACTTGTCATAAACACTGTGATGATTTCAAATGAAATTCAAATTTCAAATTAATTGCTTAAAAGGCGCAAAGGGCCAACATAATGAAAAATATTCTCGAACCCAGTCCAACAGTATAGCGCACTGACATTCTACCGACTAAACCACATGGAACGATACCCAGTATGGAAAATTTCTCACTAATGTTGGCAAGGCGACAAACGCAGCACAAGATGGGATATTTATCGTGAGCCTCCGACATGGAGCAAACACGAAACTTAATTAAATCCAGCATCGATTGAAACTATATTAATACTTTTAAATTTTTCCAGTGAGAACCATTCGCTTTGCATACAATATATCGAATGAAAATCAAATTTCAAATTAATTGCTTAAAAGGCAATTTTAATTTGAAATATTGTATGCAAGGCGCATGTTTCTCGCCGGAAATTTTCCAAGTATTAATACAGTTTCAATCGATGCTGGATTTAATTAAGTTTCGTGTTTGCCCCATGTCGGTGGCTCACGATAAATATTCCATCTTGTGCTACGTTTTGTAGCCTTGCCAACATGAAATAGGGAGAAATTTTCCAGGCTGGGTATCGTTCCATGTGGTTTAGCCGGTAGAATGTGAGTGCGCTATACTCAAGGCGCGGGTTTGAGTCCCGGCATGGAATCTTTGTCACTATGTTGGCCTTCGCGCCTTTTAAGCAATTAATTTGAAATTTGATTTTCATTTGAAATATTGTATGCAAGGCGAATGTTTCTCTCTGGAAAAATTTCCAAGTATTAATACTGTGATGATTCTTGTCATAAACACTGTGGTGAATTTTAAAATAAAGTTTTGTTTGAAAAATAAAATCTTATCTTTTTAGCAAAATATCACTATTTTGGAGTCGTATTCCTCTAAAATATTTTTAATTTTTCAACTTAAAAAACAATGCTTATCAACTGACATCTTTTTTTATTAAGTTCTAAGCTTGATCTTGAATTAAAGCTTGATATTAAGAATCTGTAAGTTTTTTAATGTGTTGTGATTTGTCATTGCTTTATTAAATACGAACATTAAGTCTAACGGATATTAATCCAACTCTTATATATAGAACGACATGAGCCATATTTATTTAATTTTTTTATTCCCGTGTATTGTATTTTGTGAATATGAGCTAAATAGATTTGATATGTTTTATAGGAAAAGACTGATCTGGGAAATATAAAAAACCAAGAAAAACCATGCGTTAAGCATAGATTTTAAAACACTTTCCAACACTTCCCGAAAATTTTAACAAGACATCGTAATAGACATCGTAGCGTAATTTACGGAAATAACGTAAATAAGATAACTAAGTAAACATTTTAGATAACGCATAAAACATTTGAAAAACTGATTTCAGCAGTTACCATCCATAGCCAAATATGTTTTCCAATTCTTTGGAACAGTCCTGTATTCGATCTGTGGATTGATATATATATATACTATATAATGAGAAAATTTAGTTTAGCAAGAAAACGCATAACAGGTTGAAATTCTCATTCAGCAGTTTATACTATTATATCGAAACATACTTGAATACTTTTATACAACCCTGTAGTTTACCTAAAACCTTTATTACAGGCCACTATTTAGATAAAATTTAATTTAAACTAAAACACTCTTAAAACTGCTGAAATCACATTTCCAGAAATTATAATTTATAGACGGCAATGCATCCAATACTTTGCATGACCCTGTATATCTTTTTATCTATATTCTACAAACATTACTTAGTAAATTAAGTGTCTACAATTAAATGTTCGATTAAAATCACAAATAGAAACAAGTGGGTAAGTGTGATCACAGATCGCGCAGAGGGTTTCGTTTAATATTTCTTTCAAAATACTATTCTTTTGCAAAATCTGTTAGCTCCACAATTCGCAACTAGGGAGTTCACTCTATTCTAAACAAACGTTTGTCCGACAAAACTCCGTTTTTGAACCTATTCGCACTTATATTAGTCGAGGAAATTGGACCTAAAAAAGCTTAAAATAAGAGAGTCCTCCTGGCAGTAAAAAGTGGAAATAAAATATGAAAAACTATGGTGCATAAAATGAAATAGTGGCCAAAGGGTAGTCAAATGATATATCACATGAGGTGTTCGGGAAAAAATTGAACGCCCCCTCCCACACCCGCTCCGGGGCCTTCAACCTACCTCGCCGCAGCTTAATTAACGGCTAAGTTAGAAAAAATGCTTATAAAATACAAGTTAAAGCCCAGAGGAGTCAATAATATAAGACTTTTTGAAAATTTTATCATTTGTCATGTGATCGCAAGAGTTCAGCTATAAGTATGCAACATTTCACGTCTCCAGCTTAATTAGGGCTTAGTTAGAAAGAATTGCTTATAATACAGAAGTTGAAGCCCAAAGGGTTAAATATAAGACTTTTTCAAAATTTCATATTTTGTCTTATGATCTGACCCGTTCAGCTATAAGTATGCAAAATTTCATGTCTCTAATTTAATTAGGGGCTCAGTTAGAAATAATTGATTAAAAAACACAATCTGGAGTCCAAGGGGTTAAATATAAAACTTTTTCGAAATTTATTATTTGTCGTATGATCTGGTTGGTTGGTTGGTTGTATAGGGTTTTATGGCGCAAAATCCCTTAGAGGACATGCTGCGCCAAAAAAAAACAGACTAAAATAAAAACACAATGTAAGTAAAAGGCAGAAATCAGAAGAGCAATCTGGATGGGATACCCATCCAGATGTAGACATAGACGTGTAGAAAAATAAAAAAAAAAAATATTTTTTTTTTTTAATTAAAAATAGTAGCGTAAAAAAGTTAAAAGTGATTCAACGCAAGAGCATCCTGGATGGGGTTCCCATCCGGATGTCCCCAAAGTGTAAAAGATAAAACTAGGTCGTGTAACCAATGAAACAATAAAAATCATATTTCAAAATAAAATCTCGCATGTTTTAAAAAGGTAAAGAGTGCCCCATGAGGTGTTTCCCCAATGAGGTTTGTCAAGATTGGTGATGATGAATTAAAGTAAATTCTATACAGGTGCCGTAGGCCCGGACAGTCAGTTAAAACATGATGAATGGTCAGGTAATCAAAATGACAATGTGGACACATGGGTGGATCTTCCCGAAGTAAAAGATGTTTATGAGTGATCCTTGAATGTCCAATTCTCAGACGGGTAAGAAGAACATCTGCTTTCCTTGGATAACTCGAAGCCCAGGTCGTGATTGTTGGTTTAATGTGGTGCAGTTTATTATTACATTCTGAATCCCAACTTTCTTGCCAATTATTATGAATAAAGTGTTTTATGAGTAGTTTAACGTCTGAGAATGGAATTTTATGTTGTAACGGATTCAGAGCACGTTTTGCTGCCTCATCAGCCTTCTCATTTCCAGGGATACCCATGTGCCCAGGTACCCAGCAAAATAAAATGTTATAACCACGTCTTATCAGTTTATTATAAAGATCCAAGATGGCTGAGACAAAGGGGTGCTTATTAAATAATTTTATTGCATCAATAGAGCTTTTGGAGTCAGTATAAATGATGAAAAAAGTCTTATGATGATGAGAAATGTGCAACATGGCTCTCTCAATTGCAATTAATTCGGCCGTAAACACAGAAATAGAAGGGTGTAGCTGATAACTGAAAGTGGTATTATCAAAGAAAACACCACAACCAACATTATCTCTATACTTTGATCCATCAGTATAAATATCAGTATAGTTATTGTAATTAGAGCGGTGTGCAGCAAATAACTGTTGAAATACAGTAGGTGCTAAGTTCTTTTTGTCATAATCTTTAAAAGGATGGAGGATTGTAATATTATGAGTTTTCCAAGGTGGGAACTTGTGCAATGGGCATGGGCTCACCTCGATATTGCTTAGATTGCTGTTGTTAATAGCGTTTCTCACTCTGACTCCAAATGATGGTATGCAGGATGGTCGGTGCTGATAAAGCATATCATTGTCTGTATTTAAAATATCTGTATGAAGTGGATGATCATTGTGTGAAAGAATACGATAGTACAATTCTAATGAAAGCTTTTCCCGAATATGATGCAATGCTGGCTCATTACAGTCAACATACAGACTTAAAACTGGCGATGTACGAAATGCACCAGAGCAGACACGGAGTGCGCTATGGTGCACAGTGTCAAGTTTTTTAAGATTGGAAATGCAGGACGAACCATAGACCTGGCAGGCATAGTCAATTTTGGAACGTATAATAGAACGATAAATTTTAAGGAGAGAACCACGGTCTGCTCCCCAAGATGTGTTCGAAAGCACCTTAATTAAATTAAGGGATTGTTCACATTTTTTCCGCAACTGTAAAATATGTGGTAAGAAAGTAAGTTTTTTGTCAAAACACACGCCCAAAAAACGGACGCAGTCAACAACACAAATTTGATAAGAACCAATAAAAATTTCAGGGTCTGGATGCAGATCCCTACGTCTACAGAAATGTACACAAGAAGTTTTGTCCTGAGATATAATAAAACCATTTTTATTTGTCCATTGAATAATATGGTTGATAGCTAACTGTAATTGCCTCTCAATAAAACGCATATCCTGTCCTTTACATAAAATTTTAAAATCATCAACATAGAGAGTTCCCTGAACACATGGGGGCAACTGGTCAAGGATGCCATTTATCTTGATAGCAAAGAGGGTGACACTCAGAACACTACCCTGAGGTACACCCTCTTCTTGTATATAAAAACTGGAGAGGATCCCGCCAATTCGAACTTGAAAAATACGAATGGCCAGGAAGTTCTTAATAAAAATCGGGAGGTTACCACGAAAGTCCAAGTTAAAAAGATCGCGAAGAATACCGTACCTCCATGTCTTGTCATATGCTTTCAGCATGTCAAAAAACACTGCGACCAGATGGTTTCTCTTTAAAAAGGCAGTCCGTATATGAGATTCTAAGAGAATGAGGTTATCAATAGTGGACCTACCTCTTCGAAATCCACTTTGGAAAGCTGCAAGGTAATTATTTGATTCTAAAACATGGACAAGACGGCAATTAATCATTTTTTCTAAAAGTTTGCAAAGGCAACTAGAGAGTGCAATTGGCCTGTAATTATTTGGATCGCTTGAGTCTTTTCCTGGTTTAGGAAAAGGGATGACTATGGCTTTACACCAGGCATTGGGAAAAGCTTGTTCCATCCAGATTCTATTGTAATAAGCAAGAAGGTTATTTAGAGAAGTCCTGCAGAGATGTTTCAGCATGGTATATGTGATGCCATCGTGACCTGGAGCAGATAAATGACTGTTTTGTAAACATTTTAAGAGTTCTGAAATAGTGAAAGGAAGATTGTAATCGTAAGAGTGGCATGAATTAAAATTGATATTGGTAGTTTCCATTCGTCTTTTGTATGATAAAAAAGAATCTGGGTAAGAATCAGAGCTAGAATTGGATGCGAGGGTATTTGCTATTGTTTCAGCAATGTTTTTTGGAGATGCTATGGTTTGGCCATTGTGTTTTAAAATTGAGATGTGGTTTTCAGAATATAATCCCATACAATTTTTCACTTTTTTCCAAAGAACTTTACTTGAGGTATTACAGCTTATAGTGGAGATGTATTGCATCCAGGATTCACGTTGGCTTTTGCGGCGCACTCTTCTAGCATCAGCCTTTGCTTTTTTGTATGCAATATAATTAGCATTATTGGGATACCTCCGGAAGTTGCCCCATGCCTTCTGTTGACTTTTTTTTGCCTTTTGACAGTCATCATTCCACCATGGTTTCCTGTGTTTTGGGGTGGAACGTGATTTAGGAATGCTAATATCTGCAGCATTGATAATACAATGGGTGATATTATGAAGCGCATCGTCAATATCACCTTCTATCATATCGCTAGTGATTTTAGCAAGGTCTGTAAAAGTTGGCCAATTGGCTCTGTCATAGACATAGCGATTAAAGCAATTATTAGAATCCCTGTGAGGAGTAGTCTGTGAGATAAATGTTGGAAAATGGTCACTGCCGTGTAGGTCATTAGAGACCCAGAAGTTCCAATAAGGATAGATAGATGCAGAGCAGATAGTGAGATCTATTGCATGAAAGGAGCGGGTTGGTTCATGGAAATAAGTATGATCACCATTATTGAGTAGGCATAAGCCATTGTCGGAAATTAATTTCTCTATAATATCACCACGTTGATTAGTGTCAGAACTACCCCACAGTTGGCTATGAGCATTAAAATCTCCAACAATGATGAAGGGAGTGGGGAGTTGGAGAAGGAGATCATCAAGTAGTGCTGACTGAATAATTTGGTGGGGTGGTAAATAAATAGTGCAGATTGTAATGAGACGTTTTACATATACACGGACTGCAACAGCTTGTAAGTTTGTTCTTAAGTTAATATGAGTGTGGGGTAAATTGCGAGAGATGAAAAGAGCCACTCCACCAGTGGCCCTATCACTACCTGTAAAATCTTTTCTGTATGTAGCATAGGTGCGCAATTTTGCTTTGTCAGTGGGTTTTAGATGGGTTTCCTGCAGAGCTAAACATAAAGGTTCATGGTCGGATAGAATATTACGTATTTCGTCATGTTTATTGTGATAACCACGGCAGTTCCAAGAGATAATATTAGACATGAAAGATTTTATTTTAATTTTTTTTTTTACTACCTGCGGAATTTTTATTCGGAGATAGTCATACTAACTCCATCGTTAAATTCTTCATCCGGTTCTGGGTGAAGAGCTAGAGCATCATCATACTCCATTTTATCATTTTGTTTTGATTGAGTTTCATTGTTGGATGTTTTATTCTTTTTCTTTTTAGCTGAATTTTCGGGCGACACACTGGCTTTAATCGTTGGTAGGTTAAATTTTTCGGCGTCAGATTTACGGCTTGGTTTCACAGATGGTGTTTTAGTTGTATTTTGAGAACCTCTTTTATGGAGTGGAAGTTTAGAAATAACAGATTGAGATGATTTTGAAGGGGCATTTTGTAGTGGTTTAGGAGGATCAGATTTAGGTGACTTAGGAGGAGGAGATTGTGTTGATCTATTAGTCTTACCAGAATTATTAGACAGGTAGTTATCTTTTTGATTAGGTTGGCAATTAGGTTTAGTGGGGAGTTCTGTTTGAGTTGCAATAGACTGATAAGTTTTATGGACAGTTTTAGACAAGGCAGTAGCATATGACACACCAACTTTGGGTGTCCTTGATTCAACAATTTTCCTGGCTTCAGGGTACGATATGTTGTCCTTTGTGCGTATGGTCTGTATTTCTTTTTCTTTTTTCCACATTTCACAAGATTTAGCATACGATGGATGATCTTTTTTGCAGTTGACACAACAAGGTGGAGCATTACATTGCGCACTGTCGTGGCCAACTGCACTGCACCGACCACAGGTGGCCTTACCTCGACATGAGGTTTTTGAGTGCCCAAAGCGTTGACAATTAAAACAACGCAGTGGGTTTGGTATGTACGGTCTAACGGAACATGATAAATACCCGGCTTTTATATATTTTGGTAGTTTGGGTGTGTTAAATGTAAGTATAATGTGTTTGGAAGGTATTTGTATTTGAGTAGATGTTTGTTCGTCCCGACGGTGGATTTGTATCCTTCTTGCTTCAATGACGTTTTGGTCTTTTAAATTGTTTACTATTTCATCTTCTGAAACATGCAACAGATCAGACTCTGAGATCACCCCACGAGATGTGTTTAAGGTTCTATGAGGTGATATAGTGACTGCGATGGTTGCAAAGTGAGTACATTTTTTTAAGTTTGCTGCTTGTTGGTTGTTGCTTACTTCGATTAAAAGTTCACCTGTCCGGAGTTTTTTTATTGTTTTTGGTTCACCAACCAATCCAAGGATAGATTTATTTATCAAAAAGGGTGATGTTTTGTCAAAGCTTCCATCTGTGCGTTTCACTACAAAAAATCTTTCTTCAGCTTTACTAGTATTAAAGTTGACATTTTTACATTCTTCATTGGAAGTAAAAACGTCACACATCTCTTCCCATGATTGTTTTTTATGTTGATTAGCAGTTATTTCTGAGCCAGAGCTGATTGCACCATTACTCTCTGTATTGGAATGTGGGGCCTCCACATCACATGCGTTAATTCCTAATATTGTAGCCATATTGAGAGAAAGCATATTGAAACGCCAGGCATCGGGCCTGGTCACCGACCCTTCTTCTTACCGTTACTTTAGGCGCAGGTCTCAAAAGGGTGAAAACTATATCAACAAACTTCCACGTTTTTCGAACATTGGATTAAACTCGATAGCATTTCTTAATCTCTAGTTCTTTCACTTTGGAATCAGGAAGCCAGTAGGTAAGCCTTTACAGCTCTGTCCAACCTACAGCCCCTTTCGCCGAAAGGCACCAGTCTCCCGGTGTTGATCCTAACAGCCACCATACAAGTATGGCGTCCTCCGATCACGGAACCGAATTTCGGAAATGCCCTGCACTCTGGGACTCGAGATCAGCCTAAAAAGGTAGAAACGAGGCGATGAGATTAAAAAACCTCAACACCCAGAGTGTCTCACGTGAAAATAAAAAAAAAAACCCACTATTGTAGAAAAAAAAAAAAGAAAAATTAATGTGAGAGAAAACTCAGAAACAAGGTGTATTTTTTGTCTTTTTTAAAAAACCTTTATAATTTTTTTTTTTTCTCAAAAGAACAAGAACAACGTTAGTAGAACAAAGAACAGTTTCAAGAAAACAGTAACAAACTCGAACACGAACAAAGAGGGATAACAAACTGAAAAGAGAAGACTAAAAAGTGTGAAACAAAGAAAAAAGGATAGACAACCAAAAAGAGAAGAAGACAGGAAAGGAGAAAGATCGCTCGGGAACCCGGGGTCGCGAAACCCGTAAATACCTAAAGAAGGTATTCCCCTGGGGGGGCGTATGATCTGAGGTGTTCAGCTATAAGTATGCAAAATTTCAAGTCCCCAATTCAACTAAGGGCTCTGTTAAAAATAATTGCTTAAAATACATAAACTGGAGTCCAAAGGGTTAAATATAAAAGTTTTTCGAACTTTATTATTTGTCGTGTGGTCTGAGGTGTTCAGCTATGACAATACAAAATTGCATGCCTCCAATTTAATTAGGAATTCTGTTATAAAGGATTGCTAAAAATACACAAATTGGAGTCCAAAGGGTTAAATATAATTTTTTTTTTCAAAGTTTTATGATTTGTTGTGTGGGCTCATGTGTTTAACAATAATAATGCAAAATTCCATTTCTCTAACTTAATTAGGGGCTCTGTTAGAAAAAAATTGGTTAAAATACACAAGTTGGAACCCAAAGGGTTAAATATAAAACTTTTTTCAAAATTTTATGATTTCTCTTGTTGTATCAGGTATTCAACTATAAGTCTGCGGAATTTCATGCCTCCAACCTAATTAGGGGCTCACTTAGATGGAATTGTTTAAAATACACATGTGAGACCCCCAGGGGTTAAATTTAAGACTTTTTTTGAATATTTTATGATTTGTCGTTTGATGTGAGGTGGTCAGCTATGAGTACCCAAAAGTTCAAGTGTGCAACATGTATAGTTTCTGAGAACGGGCTCTGTGACGGACAGACAGACAAAGAAGCGAGACGAATAGGGTTTCGTCAGACGAACGAAACACTAAAAAAAGGCTTACAAACAATTTTAAAAAATAAATATACCAATTTGAAAAACACTAAATAATTAATATTTATAATTGTACTATTAAACAACAACAAACTACAATAAATGAATTAAATGCATTATTAGATTTAACAATTTCTCAAAAATCTTTCCATATGTTATAAGGAATTCCTATTGTTTTATAATTTTGGCAAATGTTAAATCTGAAAACATTCGTATGAAGATTTAGAATTTTAAATACCAATTTAAAATATTTTTAGCAATGAAAAAAAAATCTTTCGAAAGTTTCACTATTATAATATGTATAAACACATTTTCTCAGTATAATGTTAATTTCTAAATTGAAACAGTTTCGTAATATCATAATAATCGAATATCATAATAATCGAATATCATATTTAACTCCAAAATAAAAATGACGATGAATACTGTGTTAGTAATCTTAAAACAAAGAGAAGCCGAAAAAATTTCAAATCACTGTCACAACACATTTTTAATCTCATGTAACTACAAATTAATATTTACATTCATTCCACTATGAATGTAGCCATGAATCAGTCTCTGCGTCAGCTATTTTTTTTCCCCTAGCGATGGCAGATTAAGTTATTTTACAGTATCGAATCAGAAAATATTGCTTCTAAAAACAATTGCAGATCAGTCTCTTACTAATATAACATAAAACTATTTAACTCATAATATACAATTCACGAATAAAAGATTTAAATTAAATAAGACTTACCTCTGCGTTCTAATATCCGTGTATCCTAAAATGGCGACGTCATTTCTCTTATCTTAAAAAAAGTGTTGTAGACGAAGCGATGTTCTATAAACAGTACTTCCCGCGTTTTCTATTATTTATTTTTCTGTGGTCATGGGCAGACGATTTTGAGCAGATGACTTTTACCGATTATTTGTTTTTGTATAACAGATTTGGGACTTAAATACGCAATAATTTTATGAAAGAGTCTTTAATTAAAATTTTCTATTTGAAGAATTTTCGAATGTATTTCCTTTTTTATCAGCTCCAAACAATTCAAGTTAAAATGGGTTGTAAAGTTTCTTTTTTGTAAGTAATAATAATATTCATAATTAGAGTTTATTTGATAAAACATTGTTTAAATTTTTAAAATGTGTAAAAATAAATTTCATGGTAATAATGACACTCCCCCCCCCCTCTTTTTTTAAAGTAAAGTTTGTTTCACACGTAATAAATACAACATGTCTTCTTAATAAATAAAAAAAAGTTATCGAAGATTAAAAAAAAAAAAAAATTCTTTGTCAATCTGTCATTTATTTCATATTAATTTTCTGTAATATAAAACAATTTGTAAAATAACTTTTTTTTCTCTTTAACCCTTAAATGCCTGATGTTGCTTTTCGGCAACATACCCAATTTAGGCTCTAAAATACTATTAGAATAATATTGAAGCTATAATGCCTAATGTTGCCAATAAAATACATTCTGAAAATATTAAGTTGATTTTCAACATGTAGATAGCAGCACTTGTGCCGTTTAAGAATAAAGATTTATTTTTGCTACTTGTTCTTTTTGTTTTGTTTGGAAGCTTGCGAAATACCCTATTTTGACCTGCAGTGCGCAAGTAAAATTTATTTCTTATTATAGTTCCTAAAACTGTGTGTTTAATATTATGGAATGTTATCAAGGGAAATTATTTTTTTCAATTAAACACCTATTGCCGATTAGTAACAAACTGATTTTTAGCCGTAAACTATACTTAAAACAAAATATGATTTTTTAAAGTATTTTTCCCATGATTTATTTAAAAAATGAAAGCCGAAATACATTATTACAATGATTTTTGAAAAATCAGGCATTTAAGGGTTAAAGTCAAATTTCTAAAACACAAATTTGAAATACGAATAATAAATTATATTATGGGTTTTGCACAAATTTTGTGTATTTCTTTTATTTTCGGAAAATGCTAATTTTATTTAAAAAGTCTGAAAGAAGTAGAATTTTTTAAAGAACAATTACTTAAAATACTTAAACACTAACAGGAAATATATGACTTGAATGTAAATTATAAAGCAAGAAATGCATGTATGATTAAACTCTGAAAACCATGCAATACCAGTAGGCTATATTTTTGAAATTTTTTTCGTAGATGCTACTTTTAAACAATTCAGAATCGGCTATATTTACACAAATATAGTCCTCCTGGGTCGAAGGAACAGAATACATCTCATCTATCTATATTATAAAGGACAAACATATCTGTGCGTAGCGCATACGTCATTTTGCGAATGGCAACACTTTGAAATTTGAAATAAAATTTTAGTTTGCAATTTTCTTTACTGCAAATTTTTAAACTTCTAAACATCGCACATTTTAAATTTTTACACCGTCGTATAAGAAAAAAAATGCTCTTTTAAATGCAATTTGTTTGAAAGCTGTATCTCAATTTATTTTTGAGATATTAATTTTTTTGGAGTTTTTAATACCATTTTTCTTATCGTGGCAACAAAAATACCTCACTTCTATTGAAAGTCATTGAAAGGAAACGGAAAATAGTCAAAAATTGGAGATACTGTATGTTTTTATTGCCATTGTCTCATAAAACCTGAAAAAAAAGTAGAAATTAAAATATGGGTTATGTCAAGAATATTGTCGGTTATTCCGTGATAATGACGTCATATGCACATTTTTCTATAGACGAAGTTTAAAACTGGATTGCTTTAGCGGATGCAAATGACGTCATTTTATAAAAAAAGCGTATATTTTAATTTCGAAATGTTTTGTAGAAGTGCATCATTTTCACAGCCCAGCTGCTTTGAAATTCTTCACAGGTGAAAATGCTTCACTTTTGAAAATAATGTAATCGAAATCCAACACTGATAGAACACAATGATTTACAAAAATTTAGAGTGTCTTTATAAAAGAGAGGTGACATGCAAGTAATAGCGATTTTTATTGCAGAAATTGATTATTCTCACTTCGATGGATTTGCTTCGCCGATTTAGACAAGCAAACAAATAATTCGTGATTTAAAATATTACCGTGTTCCAGAAGTTTTTGTTGAAAATTCTCTCGAATAATAAAATTTTAATGCTATTCTTTAGGCCTTTCTTTTATAATTTTATCACAATAACATAATTTGCTTAGCTTAATTTCTCCTAATTTTATATAATCTGTATATTTAAAACACAAGTGTATTTTTTAGCCATCTGCCCTGATATTTCTGCTGAACCAATTTTACTAATATTTTTTTTTTTTAAACTGAAAGCTCTTTCTTTGTAGATGTGATAGTAGTACTATCTGTTTTTTTTTTTTTTATCCCCACTTTTATATTTTAATTTTAAAAGCATTTTATGAAATTTCTTCAAAATGATGAAAATTAGATAGCTTTCATTATTGCAGACAAGAGAGAAATAATGAGGTATTTTTAACTTTATTCATGCTATTTTCTGATAAAAATTCAAAATTGTTGATAAATAGTGTTGTATAGGGTTTAGTGGCGCAAAATCCCATTAGGAGCAGAATATTATATTAGGAGCTTAATAACGGAAATGACATACTGCTTTTGAAAGCACACATTTATCCTCATACATATTTTATATATTTTTTCCTTCTGCATGTGTACTGATACTAAGTTTCAGACACTAGGCGAAATGCTTAATTAAGTGAAAATGAAGTCATTTTTAAAAGAAAACGATCATTTTCTGAGGTAAAACTGAACATTTTAAGACAAATGCGCCTAAAAAAACATAAATTACGGTAATTTTTACTCTCCGGAATTGAGATTAGAATCTCAAGTAAAGAGTGCGTCTGTTAACATAAAAGATGTTGCTGACAATCGTGGCTTCAAGTTTTGAGTTAAAATGATTTTTAAATGATCAAACAAAATACAAATTTTTTAAAAGTGATGACTATGGGTATGAGAAGTGCGTATGCAAATATTGAGAAGGTGAAAATTGCTGTTTTCATTCCGGAAATCCAAGCATAACAGCCTCAATTGATAACCACATCCTAATAACTGATCTTTATCATATTTTACTGATTAAGTATCTATATTATAAAGAACAAACGTACCTATGCGTAACGCCGACGTCATTTTGCGAATGGCAACACTTCACGATAAAATTTCGGTCTTGAAATTTTCGCTACTGCAATTTTTTAATCTTCTGACCATCGTACATTTTCAATTTTCGTCGCTTAGGGAAAAAAAATTACTTTCAAATGCAATTTGTTTAAAAACTGTATTCAATGACTGATGTATTATATTTTCTAAAATAATTTTTAAGCATGATTTTTTAAAGTTTATCTTATCACGTGCCGGTTTCAATACATAATAGTAATATACATTTTGCACATAAAGCAACAAACATCTTTCATCATTTGTTTCTGTCTATTTTTGCATAACGAAATTAATACTTCCATTATAAACAAATAAAATAAAATAATAATATTAAAAAACCACCAATCTAACATATTTGTGAAAGACAAATTAACGAAATTAATACTTCAATTATAAACAAATAAAAGAATAATATTGAAAAAGCACAAATCTAACACATTTATAATCGTAGAATTTAAATTTTTAGATCACCAAATAGGATTTTTTTTTATCAAATGAAATTTGTTTGCAAAGTTCATCTCAGTCTACTGATTGTCTATGGTTTTAAAAACAATTTTAAAGCATGAAATATTTTTTAATTTATCTATATCGCGCGGAGCTCGATTACGAAAGATTAATCAGTTTCTCCTTAAAACAAAATAAAGAGTTCATCATTTTCTTACGGCTAATATCCATTAAAAAAATTTCCCCTATGAATAAATAAATAAATATAAATAAAACACAAATTTACCGGACATGTATAAGCTCTGAAATTATCAGAATATAAAAGGATGCCACAAGTAGCAAAATCTTGGCAAATAACTCTTAACATGCGGCTAATAAGAAAATATAGCTTTTGATAAATTTTCAAAATTTATTTGATTATATAATTCGTATTTTCTATATGAAAAATGCTTTTTTAATGTGAGTGGTCAATCTAAAAAATTTATTGCATATAAAAAAGTATTAGTTTTCAATTTTTAAAAAAATGTGTTCACTTATATTCTTTACCCCGGGAAGCCCGGGTACAATCCCCTAGTTGTTTTAACAGGCGTGTCTTTCCCTTTCTTCGAAATCGACCATTGGCCTTCCATGTCTGTCACTGATATGTTGTGATGGCAGCATATCAAAAGTGATGCTATGTGATGGCATTTGGACCTTCCTCTAGTTGTTTGGTTGGTTGTATTGAGTTTTATGGCGCAAAATCCCAATAGGGACATGCTGCGCCAAACAAAAGGTGAGTCAAGAAAAAACAATGAAATGAGATAAAATGTAAACAGAAAAGTCATCTGGATGGGGGTACTCATACAGATGTAGTCGTCATACAATTGTAAAAAACAATATAAAATATAAATCCAGTAAAGCAAAGTAAATGGAAGTTAAGCAAAGATGAAGCAAAGTTATCTGGATGGGGGTTTCCACTAAGATGTCGATAAGAAAGTCAAACTTATGAAGCTTAAAAAGGACCTTCCTCTAGCATTCTGCACCGCTCCATTCTTTTGTAGTACAATCTGCATTTAATTAAAAAATTGATTACTAACAGATGATTTGATATATTTAGTTAACTGGAAAAAACAGCTTAAAATATGTTTAAATTGATGTTAAAAAATAATTCTTAATGAATTTATTATTAATGTCATTCAATTTTTCACAAAAATCTGGATTCTGCCAGGTTTACTCCTTATACTAATAGTTTCTATGTAGAAAAAGAATTGCAGTTAGATTGGCGCAATGCGCTATGTAATTTCTATTTCCACTCATAAAACACTCCCAGAATGCCTTGTTGTTTTGTAAACAGAATGCAATAAACGTTGCTTTAAGATGGAATGATTTTGTTACGATTGAAAAATGTGACTTTATTGTCAACATATAAAGATGATTGTGGAGCATTATGTCTCCTAATGGAATGATTTTGAAATTGTGTAACTATGTAATATAACTGTAAATAGTTTTATTCTCAATTAAATGTTTGGTTTAAAGAACTTCGGCGCCAAGACTAAGTTTTGATTTGACACTGATACGCATTTTTTTCCCCTTGTTTATTTATTCTCCAGACAAGATAATTATTTTGGAATGCTTTGATATATTATTTACGATTTGAATCGAGCACGATTACTGATACAAATACGATGTCAGATAAGTTTTTTATTCGAGATAGATCATAGATATTTTATTTTTCATGGTGCAAAACGGCTGCAAGGGAATTCATATGAATGGAATATTAATGATTTAGTTTTTTATATTATTGAAACTGGTGTATAGCACTTAGTGCGAAGATTTTTCAATGTAAGAGTTTTTAATTTTCGATTTTATTTTGATGTTTAAACATGGCTGACCTTAAAAAGTTTAAGAAAAACAGGACTATTTTCAGGAGTTCGGTTACAAAATTAATAAACAGTATTGATACTATCTTGAAAAATGATGCAATAGGTATAGATTCCCTTGAAGAAACTTTTAATCAGTTGAAAATTAAAACATGTAATTTAGATGAAATAAATAATAAAATAGAACCTTTGTTGAATTTAGAAGAATACGAGGCTGATATGATCACAACTTATGGATATTTTGACAAAATATCTTTAACGAATATTCGCGCCGAAAACAAACTTAAAGAAAATAAAAGAAATATTGTTCCTATTCAGTTAATAATTCTTTCCAAAATAATGAACATAAATTCCTCAAGCTTCCCAAACTAAATATACAGAAATTTTACGGCGATTGCACACAATTTACAAACTTTTGGAACACTTTTAAAGTTTCGATAAATGATAATAATTTATTAACGAAAATTGAAAAGTATAGGGGAAAGTAGGGGAATGGCGCTCACTTACGGGAATTCATGAATAGCTAGTTAAATTTAGACAAAAAAATCAATACAGTGACCTCTCACTTATACGCCGAATTCTCTTGGTCCCGTCCACGCTTTATGGGAAATAATGCTAAACTTCTCTCAGTTATACGATTGCTTCTCTCACTGATATGACGCGTTAAACGGTTCTGGCGATTTCACATTTCTAACTCAAGAATTCATTTTTATAATCTTTAAACTACAAATCATTCACGTTTTCTTACCTTCATCCTTTCACTATTGTTAAAGTCTTTATCAATAATGAAGACGTGAGAGAGAGCAATGATGAAGATGAGAGCAGTGTTCCTGCTGCTGTAAATTTTTCAGAAGCAAGTGCTGCTTTAAATACATTAAAGAATTATATCCATCAAAATGATTATTCCCAAAATAGCTGAAAGCTTTATTACATTTAGAAAAAGACATTTTCTCTTTTCGTCGACGAAAGATATAAACTAATACAACTTCATTTTTTGAGAAATTCTGATTTGTAAATCTGTAAAATAAACATAGTTGTGAATGAACTAATTTGTGAAATTTTTTAAATACATTTTATGTTTTATTGTTTAATATATTTTATAAATTTTGTTAAAATATATTCTTAGAACTCTAAACGTATCGTATTTAATGTAGGTAAAATAATTATTGCATATAAAGTTTGAAACATGTATAATAAAGCAGACTCTCACTTATACGACTCTCTCAGTTATACGACATTTTTGTACGGTCCTCAAAGTCGTATAAGTGATAGGTCACTGTATTTAATTAACGAAGTATAACTCCAAAGCATAAGAAACAGTTTGCAATCAACTAATTTGCATAAAAGTTTAAGGAATTTTTTTTATCGTTTTATTTAAAGAACCATCGACTGAGCGGTAATGCCCGACATGGTAGGGTAATTGCGCTCAGAGTTTGAATACAACATTTAAGTAAGACAAAAGTCGCATATGTAGTTGTGTGGGCTATTCACGCCACTGCAGACTTTTTGCGACCACTTTACACATATCGTGCACACAAATTGTGTTACACATATAGTGGGCTACTTTTTTTTTAATTTAGGTTTTTGATTTTCACCACTTTTTTGAAATCGTAAAATTCTCCTTGTATAATGACATATTAATTAAGGCGAAAACAGGGGGAATTTTACCATTTAAAAAAAGTAATGTTAATCAATAAATTTGAATTTAAAAAAAGTTGCCCACAGGCAGCACTTCTGGAGTTCCACGCGAGCGCCATTGCTCGTTATCGCCATGTTGGATTTTAATGCATTATAATTGGCGTAACAACACACTACAAAAATAAATAAAAGCATGAAAGTACAGCTAAATGTATATATTTTGTTGACATAATGAGTAAATTAATATTTGAAAGTAAAAGTGTACACTTAGCTTCAAGTTAGATGTGGTAGAATTTTATAATAAAACAAGTGCAAACTAATAACCGGAAGACACAAAAATACTTTCCTTCCGACGGTCACTATATCCTTTCTGGGAACTTACGATGACGTTCGCTAAGTGCCGGTACCGATCGCACGTTTTCATTCTGTTCTGCTTAGAGATATTGGGTGAGCTGGATTGCCCTTTTGATCTTCATTACCCTACTGTCCCCTAATTATTTACGAAGTTACTTAGGCTCCTCCGCTTTAAACGCAATTGAAGGATTAGAAGTTTCGGAATCAAATTATGACACCGCACTTAAAATTCTTGATAGTAGGTTTGGAAATAAAGAGATGATAATTAATCATCACATGAATAAATTGTTAAATTTATCTCCTGTATCTCCTGTGAAATGATATTTCAAAATTACAGAAACTTCATGACGATATTGAAATAAATGTAAGGTCTTTAACCACATTGGGACTCGAACCACAGGCTTACAGCTCCATGCTTTTAACCGTAGTTTTGAAATTACTGCCCTCAGATTTAAATTTAGAATTTAATAAACAAAACATGAAGTCATCATGTAACCCTGATATAAACAAACTACTGAATTTCATGCAAACCGAAATTTAAAGTCGAGAATTGTCTTTTAAATTTTCAAAATCAAATAAATTAAAAGTAAACAAACAGAAATTTACAAAACCTCTGAAACAAGAATTAAACTTTTCATCCACGCATGAGTTAATGACTACAGTCATTAACTCATGATGATGTAATGACTACAGTCAAAAAAAAAAAAGACAGATAAACAAAATTGCATTTTTTGTAAGAATAATCATTTGTCAGAATTATGCAATGCATTTGATGTTTTTTATGCCTGATGCCAAAACATCGAATTAAAGACTGTTTGTCTAAAATAAGCTGTATGTGTGGTGGTAGACATAGTCGAGCTATTTGTAAACAATCTAATTCATCAAATAATAAAAATCATCCGGATAAAAGTTTGGAAGCAGCAAATGCGCAAAATGAAACAAGTAACGAAAATATTTCGGCTATCTCGTGTATTGGAAAAAATAGAATTTTCTTAAACTTGCTGTGCGAAAATAAAAATAAAGAACTTGTCATTCGATTATTATTGGATACCGCTGCAATGTGAACCTTTTTAAGTCCGGAAATTGCTGACAAATTACAACTTATTATATTGAGAACAGAAAAACTATCAGTATTCACATTTGGAAGTAAAACCCCAATTTAAAAAATCTATGATGTTGTTAAGCTTAAATTGAAAAATAAACATCTTTCGAAGTCAAGTTTAGAAATAGAAGCATTAGTAACAGATGAAATCTCTGATTCTTACATCCATCCCTCAGAAGTAAATGAATTGAGAGAGGTGAGCATTTTGCAGAATTTAAACTTTGCCGACTAACAACAGTGTCAGCAGCCCATTTCCCTTCCCATAGGAGCAGACTATTACTATAAAATAGTAATAGGTAACATAAAACATTTGAACAAAAATCTTGTTGCTGTTGAAACCATCTTTGGCTGGTACCTCCAAGGTAAAAAAAGGCGAAAACCAATCTTCATTGAATTTTAATGTAATTGTTGAAGAGCATTTAATTTCTGATCAAATTAAAAAATTTTGGGATCTTGAAACTTCGGGACTATATTAAACAAGACTCTGACCCTTCTGAAAATGAAATTATGAAACAATTTGAATGAGATATTAAATATTAAACAAACGATATAAAGTAAGATTGCCATGGAAATTGGAAAAAGGGCGTTTGGATGATAATAGAAAAATCGCAGAATCTCGACTAGTCAAATTAAATAGAAGATTTGTTAGAAACCCCCAATTATTCCTAGAATATAACAAAGTATTGAACGATTATTTAAATCAGGGAATCATAGAATTAGTTCCTAAGTCAGAAAATAAAGTGCATGTTGAATTTTATTTAGCTCACAGAGAGGTAATAAAAAGAGACCGTGTAACTAGTAAAATGAGGATTGTTTTTATGCATCTCCTCATGATTTAAACTCCCTTTCTCTCAATAAATATCTTCACCCAGGTCCTAGTTTATACCCAGAAATTTTTGATATTTTGTTACGATTTCGGTTTCATTCAGTTGACTTTACCATTGATATGAAACAGGCATTTTTACAAATATTGGTAGATGAAGACAGAGACGTTTTTTGTTTTCGGAAGACCCTTTTGATGAATCCAACCTCCCACAAATATATAGATTTACTAGAGTTTTATTTGGGGTTAATTGTAGTCCATTCCTATTAGCAGCTACAATAAAACACCACATGAAGAAATATATCAAAAAGTATCCAGAAACTGTAATTTTTTTAATGAAAACATTTATGTAGATGATGTCACATTAGAGTCTATAGACATTTTCAAAGGAGCTAGTATGCAGTCACATAAGTGGCATACTAATTCAAAATCCCTTAAAGAATTCTGGAAAAATAATGATGTAATTTCAAGTGATAATTTGGAAACATTTGAAACAGAAAATGTCCCTTACAAAGTTTTAGGTATAGCATGGAACAGTCTAGAGGATATTTTGTATTCTGACACTCGTGAATTAGCAACATTTGCTTCTAAAAGAATTGATACAAAGAGGTGATATATATTACAAGTTTTGGGTCAAGTACTTGATCCTATTGGATTCTTAGGACCCTTCACATTAAGAATAAAATGTTTGATGCAAAAAATCTGGTCGTTAGGCGATGATGTTATCCCAAAAGATCTAATTTCTCTTTGGAAAGACTGGTGTAATGAAATCCCTCAGATATCTGAATTTTCGGTTCCTCGCCATTATTTTTTTGAAATTCCAGCTGAGAAGATTACCAATTTGCAATCGCACTTATTTTCAAATGCAAGTACATTAGCTTTTGGCACTATTGCTTATTTACGTGTATCAACCTTTTATTTTATTGTCCAGCTTCCTTTTCCAGTCTTGATGAACGTGCCAGTGACAGATGAGCTATTTTGCACTATAACAGTCAAATTTTTGATGCCAACTGTTAAAAACTGAGGTGCCTTAACACACATTAAAGCTTTAAGTGAAACACTCTAGAGTTGATTACGAATAACCTTATAAAATACTCTGAAAACAACTGAGTTTTCCTTTTTTGAAATCAGCCAGGCAAATGACATACCTTCCCTTTATTCATCGATTACTAAAATAATTATTAGACTGAAATCTTAATAATTTATTCCATTAGTGGAATTGATGCATTTTATATTATGTTCAAATTGTTTAAATATGTTTTTTAAATTCGGTCATAATTCTTAATACAAAGTCATTATCTTCGAGAGGGTTATCAATTTTTTGGGGGGCAAATAAACTAATTCTTCACCTTGCATTTTGCACAGAATATTTTTCCCTGTTTTTAGCTTTTCATCAACATATAGGTTTCCATTGATATGGTCGTTGGAATGTTTTTCCACTTGATTTTTTCCATACACTGTTAAAAATCTGCAGCAAACTGTCCAGCAATTTGACCGTTTCTATAGAAAACAGTTAATAACCGTAATTTAACTTTATTCTGGCCATAATATTGCGCTTAATAATATAGCCAAGTAACCGTTATCTTTAAAATGATCAAATTGCTGTACAGTCTGCTGCATATTTTTAACAGTAGGAATTTTAATGTTCGAAATTTTTTACATAAACGTTTTCTCTGGTGATACAGCTACTTCACTAATGATATTTTCCAGAAAATTGTGTGGTTCAATCCCTTGAACTGTTTCAGCAACACTCTTTTTTACACTTTTTGGTATTCATAAATATTTCAGCTTGTTTGCCAATTTCACCTCGGTCACGAAAATGTCCAGATTTATTTTTTAGGTTCTTCTATTAATATGTTTTCTTGTAACTGGGCAGTTATGTTTAATTTTTCTCATACCTGTTAACTTTATGTCTCAGTTCATTTTATATATTAGGGACTGTCAGAACTGTTTGAATATTATTCTGTCGTTTCTGTTAATTTTCTTTGAGAACTTTTATGTAGAACAGAAGCTTTCGTCATTTTATCAAAAATTTCCATCCAAATTTCCACTTATGAAATGAAATTCAAAAATAATAAATATACAAGGAACTACAATTTAAAATATTGATATTTTATGCTTAAATATATCTATATTGTATAACAAAACGTGTCTGTGAGTAACACTGACATTTTAGTGACAATGGCAAGTTTTGACCAATAAATTTCCCTTTTCTGCAATTTTCTTAACTTAAAAACTGAAATTTCAAGATTTTTATATCGCCAACGAATTAGAAATTTTTCTTTTTTTTTTCTCTAAAATGGAAATATTTGTAAACTATCTACATTAGAAGATTTGTAATGGATTTTCAATATCCTTAAGTACAAGTCAATTATGAAATATTAACATGTTTGCACTTGCAATTTTATAAAATAGTTCACATTTTTTCTACTAATATCCCATGAGAAAATTAAAACTTTACCAATAAATAAATTTTAAAAAATTGAAATTCAACACACATATAATGAAATTATCAGAATCAAAAGATTGCTATAAGGCCCGATATCTTTGGTTGGTTGGTTGGATGGTTGGGGGTTTTTATGGCACAAAAGTAGGGGAATAATGGGGCTCCGGCCTCGGGAGGAGGAGCAGGTGCAGGTGCAGCACCTCCTCCTGCTCCTCCTCCCGTGCTCCTCCTCCTCTCGCGACTCTACTCTTGGAGGAGGGGTGAATGCGATAAGGATATATATTTTTTAGATAAAAGCGGGAATTTTCGAGAGATTGTTTATTTTGCTGTGTTATAGTACGAGGGTTATTTTTTCGATCGGTTACATAATTTGTGAGCGTTATTATGTTGAGTGTGATATAGTACGAGGTTAAAATGAATAATTAAAATTTATTTAAAAGTAATCAAAGATAACACAGGCCTACAAAAAAAAATTTTTTTTTTGGTGCCTATGATTTTACATCTGATTTTAGATATTTTTAGGACGCTGAATCCAAATATGAAATCAGTTTTTCTCTATCAGCTCCACTTTTTTAGATATGCGAAGAGAACTAAAGATTTTTTAGAACTGAAGTGACGTTCAACGCTTAAACTGGCCTTTGACACATGGGCCTGTCGCAATGCTCAAAGCGATTTGGGAGGCACTGAAATTTCAGAAGACCTTGAAAAAAAAACAGATGTGCAAGTAAAACTGAGGTTCTGCGCATGCTTATGATTTCGTGCCGCTCATCCATAAAGCCAAATGGAAAAGCCGCAAAGAGATAAGGCTAGTTTGTGAGTTTTCTCCATGGAGGGTAGACGTTGTTGACCTTTTGCGATATTTGTGTTTAGTATAAATTCTTATAAAGTTAATTTAAAACGTACTGTTTTGTAGATTGTTGTATTTGTGTTGTTGAATATAATTTAAATGAGTTCAAGTAGAAGAAGTTGTGTAAATCATCCTGATGTGTTTTGCTACATATGCCGAGAATACGTGTTAAAAGAGAACAGAAAAAATGTTACTGACTTTGTAAAGAGAGCTTATCTTGGACACTTTGGTGTTAAACTTGGTGATCAAGATAAAACCAGGGCACCGCATCAGGTCTGTAAAAATGGTACAGAACACTTACGACAGTGGACTAACGGGAAAAGAAAAAGTCTCAAATTTGGTTTACTGATTGTTTGGAGAAAACCCCAAAACCACTTCGATGATTGTTATTTCTGCCTAGTAAATATTAATGGAATTAATCGAAAGAAACGTAGTAAGTGGACTTATCCTGATTTAGTGTCTGCAAGACCCCCGGTTCCTCACTCAGAGGAAGTAAGTGCCGATCCCAACGTTTTACCAGCTACCAGAGCTCTGAGAGGATGAATACTGTTCTTCTGATCATCCTTCCGATACTTATGAAGGTGACAGTGATTATGAGGAGATGTCATCAATGCCTCAACGTTTCAACCAGGATGAGTTAAATGATCTCACCAGAGATCTCAACCTGTCAAAAGAAGCTTCTGAATTACTAGCTTCAAGATTGAAGGACAAAAATTTACTGGAACAAGGAACCAAAATTACCTTTTAACGCACAAGAGAAAAGGGTCTACTACCCTTCTTCTTCCAAGAAGACAATCTTGTATTTTGTCATAAAATTAGAGGACTCTTGAAACATGGGTCCTCCGGAATATTTTCCAGATCATTGGCGCTTATTTGTAGACAGCTTAAAGCGGAATTTAAAATGTGTCCTTCTACACATTGGGAACAAATATGGTTCAATACCAATTGCTCACTCAACGAAAATGAAAGAAGAATATAACACAATAGCTTTGGTCTTTGACAAGATAAAGTATCATGAACATCAATGGGTGATTTGTGTTGATTTAAAAATGGTAAACTTTCTCCTCGGACAGCAAAGCGGTTACACCAAATATCTTTGCTTCTTGTGTCTTTGGGATAGCAGGGATAAAACACTCCACTGTGTTAGAAACGAGTGGCCTAAGAGAGAAAACATGGGTGTTGGGGAAAGGAATATCATTAAAAACCCCTTAGTTGGGTGAGACAAAATTATACTTCCTCCACTGCATATCAAGCTCGGCCTTATGAAGCAGTTTGTAAAGGCTCTTGATAAGAACGGGTCATGCTTTGCATATATAAAAGAGAAAATGCCCCAATTGAGTTATGAAAAAATTAAATCAGGAATATTTGACGGGCCACAAATAAAACAACTGATTAGGGATCCTGCCTTCGTAAATTCGATGATTGAGACTGAGGGAAAAGCCTGGACTTCTTTTGTTGCAGTTGTCGAAAACTTTCTGGGCAAACACAAAGCAGAAAACTATGTAGAACTGGTAAACGAAATGCTTAATAGTTTTAAATCTCTTGGGTGTAATATGAGCATTAAGGTGCACTATTTACACAGCCACTTAGAGTATTTTCCTGAAAATGTAGGACACACCAGTGAGGAACAGGGCGAAAGATTTCACCAGGATATTAAGACTATATAGGACCACTACCAAGGAAGATGGGATACGCACATGATGGCAGATTACTGTTGGAGTTTAAAAAGGGATTGTTCAAAAATAAATTCAAGAATGTCACGGAAAAGAAGCTTCCGAAATGTTCAGTGAGAATTGGTCTCATCGATGATTTTTTCCTCTATCTTTGTGAGTAAATAAATATATTTGTATAATATAATTCTTAAAAATTTTATTTGAATATATGTATATTATAATAATGAAAATTAACATTTGTATATTATTAAAAAAAATCTGTGTTTATTTATTTTATTTTTATTTTTGTTTAATTCATGGATTTAACACAAAATAGTGTAACATATATTTCACAAAAAGTTCTATATCTTAAATATTTGAGCTCCCAGGCAAAATTGAATGTCATATTTGAATTCAGGACATCGAATTCATATAAAATCAGCTCCAAAAACCTAGGCACCAAAACAGCTGTTGGCTTGTGTAATTAATGAGAAAAATTAATTTACAAATTTTAATGAGGAGACTTAGAATTTTTAGGGAAGCAATTTTTTTGTGTGTTAGAGTTGTGGTGCTGCCATCTAGTGGCGATTGATAAAATTTAGTTTCGAAATCGGTATTTTTTTACAAAAAGTTTCGAGGAGGATTGAACCTGCAAAATGTAATCGTGGTTGAATAATAGCCTGTTACCTTATCGATTCAGCCACGATTACATGCTTCAGAATGAAAATTTTAAGAAGTGCTTCTTCCTTTTTTTCAGAAAAATTAGACTGATGACGTCACCCATTTTAGGAACCAATCGCTGATTTTTTAGGTATTTGAGCGCCACCTATGATTATTATAAATTCATGCGAATGAAGTTTTTAATATTAGTCGATTAATTACTGCTGCTGAGTGAGGTTGTTAACATGACTAGTTTTAAAGATACTGCTGTTGTAGGAGCACCCGGAATGATTATTTCGGAGATGAACCTTTTCCCTAAAGTGGAACCTGTTTTAGATGTTGAAATGTAACCCTACTCATCAGAAATTTTAATTAAAGAAGAACCCCTATCCCCTTTTGTTTGTCAAACTTGTAATAAATCGTTCCAGCGAAAGTTTGTGTTAAACAGACATGTGAAATCTCACCTTGAGAAAAAACCCTTTTGTTGTGATTTGTGTGAAAAAAGTTTCATTCAAGAAAGTGATTTACGACGACATATAAAGATACATGCGAAAACATGTGAGGTGTGTCATGAAATATTCTTTAGAAAAGTAGACTTTTTAAAACATCAAAAAATGCATGAACCTATTCAACGTAGAAAATCTGTGAAACAGAGAAAGATATCGAAACAGCAAAAAGACGATAAACGAAGTGTGTTAATTAATCGCTTGTGTAATTTACTGCAGCGGGTGTGTGCTTCCTATGACTCATCTGTAACGCCATCTGTTTGAAAGAATGTGATTGGGTATAATATTCTTTACAAATCCATATAAGTTTAATGTTTTCTACATATCATTTAGTTTACTGCTAAGTCTAGTGTTTGCTAGTCTAATGACTGAAAATTTGTTTAAAAGATCCCACGGAGAAATGTTGTCGCCTTCCGAGTATCAACCCCTGCTGGACGATTCAAGATTTAATATGGAAAGTGTTACGCTGTATCCTTTCACCAGTGAGCCTTCATCGCCTATCAATTGTCATGACGAAGAAACTTTGTTTCCCGATTCCTGCTGTGAATCCGCTCAGAATATTATGAATGAATTTTTCATTGACTTTAACTTACAGAAATCTTCTACTGCCCAAATGGACGAAGAACCCATGTCTAATAGACAAAATGTGTTTAAAACCCCACCTGTGAAAGATTGTAATTTTATTTTTCGAAAAAAACTTGGAAACGGTTTATTTTTAGGACTGCAGTTACAGAATTCTCAATATTCTATTCAAATTCGAGAATTTTCGAGTGAAGGAATGCCAACTCAGAATGGAATCGATTTAGATATTCGCACTTGGTATGAATTCCAATATAAAATATTTGCGTTTAATTTGAAATATACCAGTTCTTCATTCATCGCTAATAACACCCTTTTGGTTTTGAATGAGGATAATTCCGTTATGTGTCTGAAAATGTTAAAAAATGAATCCCACATTCTATAAACAATTATCAACTTGAACAGTTGAAAGAAAAAGCTTTTAAATTCAATAAGAAATTGATTCATCATATGTATGACTATCATTTACCCACCTTATTAAAACAAAAATGTCAACAAAGTTCTTCAGAAAACGAATTTGTTTTGTGGTCTAAACTAATTTATTGTATCGAGAATTCTATTTTAAATATATTTAATCAAATTTATGAATGTACCGGTTGTGTTTTTAGACATCCAATTGTTAGTCTTCATTCCTGTTATATGTTAAACAACCGTGAAAAATTTCAACAGTTAGGGGATATGATTTTAATGCTTGTGAATTTTGATGATGTTCTATCCATGTTTTTAAAGAATGTGGATTCTGTTAGCGATCAGTTTTTATGTAACCTGAATGTTGAAACTTTTAAAAGTGTATTGTTTAAATCGTTTTAATAAACTGATTTCGTGTTATATTTGTGTCTTTATTTTTAAAAATGGTGTGTGTTTATTCTAACAGAGGGGAATTAAAACAGATTTTTGGAAAAAGAATGAAATATAATTCGATTAAACAATTAAAAAAAGAAGTAAATTAAAACAAGCTTACCTGAAAACCTGCTACATCCTTGGTTACTGGACTAGAAATGAAAAATCTTACAAGCCCTTATCGATTGGGTTTCTCCAATCTAGTCTACTACGTCATCAGTGTTATCATACACCACGTGATGGGGTTTCCCCAACACGTGATATCCTACTACGTCATTAGTGTTATCCTACACCACGTGATAGGGTTTTCCCCAACACGTAATAACCCCTACGTCATGAGTGATGTCATATTGCACGTGATAGGGATTCCCCATCACGTGATAACCCCTACATCACTAGTGATAAGTGATGTCATATACCACGTGACTATATCTAATCAGTTAAGAGCTTGTATATAACTGCGAGCAGATCTTCAGTGCTCATAATTTTCGTCAGAGTTCTGCTGTTCTAGTCTAGTTGGATACCTCGTGCTGCCTAGTGTCTTCAAAATGTCTCCCATTATTTATTCGGACAGACTAAACGTGGAGTATATTGGTGACTTTATCGAGAAAGCTCATGCTGACCGCTATTTGACGGAGCTGCGGACATTGCCTTTCTTCAGACCCTATCTGTATGTACTGTGCATCCGTATTTTTGGAAAGGATGTTAAGCCTAAACGTCTGATGTTAGGCTATGGTGACACCAACACAAGCTATGCCTTCAGCGGAACCAGTGTGCCCGGCAACCCTTGGACACCCCTCATGATTGAATTGCGAGACAAAGTGGAAAAAGAAACAGCGTGTACTTTCAACTATGTGTTGCTCAATTTGTATCAAGACGGATCTACCTGCATTAGTCATCACAAAGATGACGAATCCTGTTTGAATGCCGTGTTTCCTATTACAGTACTCAGTTTTGGTACTCAGAGAACTATTGAATTTAAGAGACCGAATGTTCCCTCTACATTTACAAAGTTAGAGCATGGATCGTTATACAACATGAAACATCCTAGTAATGAACTATTCACGCATGGTATTGGGGCAGAGCCTCACATTAAAGATATACGGATTAGTCTTACTTTTAGACATTTAATTTCACATCCCCTTGATCTGAAAAAACCAAGATTGGATTTTGCAACTTTAGCGAAGGATTCAGAACTGAATTTGGACTTGTTCACCCTCTCTGATGACGAATTTCCACACTGCTCTTCACCTAAACATATTTCACCGTTAAATAG
Organism: Maratus speciosus; assembly: GCA_963932465.1. Classification (NCBI taxonomy): domain Eukaryota; kingdom Metazoa; phylum Arthropoda; class Arachnida; order Araneae; family Salticidae; genus Maratus; species Maratus speciosus. Next base: position 382,409,463 of record OZ010798.1, on the reverse strand, counting down.
AACTCTTATTTCACATGAAGACGAGTGGTTTACTAGAAACTTTAAAGGAAGTTATTATTCAACTACTTGGAATCTAGAATGGTGTACTTCAGCACAAATTCAAATGGAAGAAAACTGCAACTTGAAACTTCACGTTCGAAATTTCAAAGAAGGCTCGAACGGTAAGCTTTATCCAACGAAGAATGGCATTGTGATGACTGCAATAACTTTTGATCATTTCCAACAAAATGTGTTAAAGTTCAATTTTTATTCTGTGAAAGAGTCTTTCATTTGTAATAATCAATGGCATTCTTAGACGAAGATTTTTGTCTACTTCAACAGATATTCAAAACGAATGAAAATAATTTTCATTTCAAACCGAACGGAATACGATTATCAGGAGATCAATTTTTGAAACTCACCGAATTTTGTTCTGAAATTACAGACTGTTTTATTGATATGCTTTTAACACGTGTTATACCTGTTGCAGTTCTGAGAAAATCGGAAAAATGTATATATTCTCATATAGATGCTGATTCTGCTAAGAAAAACTTTTTATCCTGCTTAAACCATGAAATAGAACAATCTGTGCATCGTGTTTTTTCGTGCTACGGGTGTAAAATTAATCGACTTTCGCAGATGGATCATGAATGCCTACTAACTACTTTATACGAAAAATTTGAGATGTATAAAGACAGTGCTTTATTGAATTTTAATGTCTTTCAATTTGTGAAGAATGTCACTTCAAACTGTGTCTGTCACTATACACATGCATTTTTTGCCAACTTAAAATCAGACTTTTATAAAAATTACTTAGAAACAATTTTTGTTAATAAGCAAGAAACATAATGTGTAAGCAATTAGATTAAATAGAGTATTTGTTATTTTTCCAAACCATTTCTCTGCTTTATTTAAATTTTCTTTCAGTTTGTTTATACTCTGCAATCATCTTTTTCAATTTTAGAGAGAGAGAAAAAAAAATAATTTTGTGAGAAAGTATTTTGAATAATGCTTATTGAAAGATATGAATATGATAATAATTTTTAGTAATTTTGAATAATTTTTCTCTTTATGGAAAAAAAAATGTTAAAACTTGTAATAACGGATTCCCTTTATAGGAAAAAATTCAGATTTCTAAGACAGAAAGAAAATATTTTAAACAACAAACGCAATTCATTGTAATATGTCTTTAGTTTTTTAAAAATCGCTAAAAGAAAGTAATGAGTAAGTTTTAATATTAATATAAGGGGTTTCTTGAAACCTATATCACCATTGTGGAAAAAAAAAAATCTTAGTTTGAATAATTTAAGTGGAATGCTATTTCTATTAGAATTTTATAATAAATAGTTTTAGTATTGTTTAAGTGAATCACCCATTATCATTAATGAAAAAAAAGCAGATTAATTAGTCTTTCAACTCATTAAGACTTTGTTTTGACACTAAAATACTTATTTTTTGACAATAAATATAGAAAAAAAGAGTGTATAGTTTGCAAATCAACATCTCATGTTTAACGCTTAATTGGGAGGGGGAAAAAGTGGGATTTTATTCTAAGTCTAACAATTAAAAATTCTTAATGAATACTATTTATAATTTAGACTAATAAATTAGACAAAGGTTTTTATTTATTCATTTCTATTCGCACTTCTAGAAAATTTCATATCAGTATGATTCAGCGAAGATGATGAGCGAGCGCTTTGGGGAAACCCTTATCAGATTAGATAAGATTAATCATCGATCTTAGATATTAACAGACTGCATGCGATTTTGAGCTCAGTTCATATTTTTCTTGTGCTCGTGTAGCAGTGAATATTTTTTCTGAAGTTTGATATTTTGTGCGCGTGTAAAGTTATTAAGTGTGTGCCTACCTGGATTTACCAAGTCTTACATGGATTTAAGGGAAGACATGAATGCCTCGAATAAACCAAGTTCTTCAAGTTCTTTCTATGAAGATGTAAGTGAATAATTTTAATTTATTTAATGTGAAATGTTTATATTTTAATGACTTAGATTACTTTTTAAATTTAATCGAGAAAAAATGTATTCTGTTTACTATATTTGCATTGAAAAAGAAATTAGGAAAAATGCTTGTGTATGTTATTTATATGGTATTCAAAATGTAACCCGCTTTGAAATTCAAAGTATATTTTCTTTTTCTTAAATATTTCAAAAGGTATTTTATTACTACAAATTTTATAAGCTTTTTATTATATATCCTTTATTAGACTAGAGCAATTACCAAAATTCTTACTTTAATGTTATAAATATGATATTCAAAATGCAACCCCTTTAAAATTTGAAATATATTTTCTTTTACTTAAATATTAAAAACGGTATTTATATTACTACAAATTTTATAAGCTTTTAATTATATGTCCTTCATTAGACTAAAGCAATTAACAAAATTTTTAATTAAATGTTATTAATAAGAAACTTACAATTTTCCTTAATTTAGTTCGTTAGTAGCGTTACCATGTAATGACTCGCCGTTGGGGAAAACCCAAGATATCAGAGATTTGATAAGGGGGTTTCCCCGAGATTAATTTAGATAAGCGGCTGAGATGTGTTAGGAGGTTCATTCTAATATTACCTTTCTAGAAACAAGACAGAAAAATTTTCGCTTTTAGCATTTTACATTATTAATTTTAAAAAGTGAATTATTAATTTTAAAAAAGTGAATTCATCCCCCACGAATTTAAATTCAGAAATTCAAAATCATGCAAGTTCATTATTTTAAAAACTGTTTTGTATTATTCTATATTAAAATGTATTTAAAAGCTATTTTCCTTTCTAAATGATTTTAACCTTAGACTTTTACATATACTTTATAGTTTACTATTACTAAATGATTAATTTTTGAGACTCTCTTTTAATGAATCTATTCAAATATCTTTTTAAAAAGTACTACTCATTTTTTCTTGTTGAATTGATAGTGCGAAAAAGTAAATTGTTATTATTTGTGTGGAATGATCTATTTCGAATAAATTTATAAAGTAAATTGATATTTTGAAATGATATTATTTATGTGGAATGTTCTATTCTGAATGTATTTATTTCATATGAAAAATGTTTTATTCATTCCATGTGTATTTTTGGTAGAAATTCTCTTTTCGTATTAATGATGAGTCATTCTAAAAATTCTAAATGTATCTTTTTAATTTTAGTGAATGAAATTTTAGTTTAACACATAATTTAACTCCAATCAAAATTTAAACAAAGTTATTATTCTATGTGTAAATTTTTTAGAACTTGGTATTCATGAAATATATTAAAAAAATTCTTAATGATTTTATATCCTTTTTAAAAATAATTTTCAATCGCAAAACTTTAAATGTTTATTTAAAATAAATCCTAAAGTGTATTTGCATGAGAATTAATTTTCATTTGATCTAACTTGCAGTGTGTAGTTATTCCCCTTTAAAAGAAAACTTCTAAATTTTTTTAACCTAACGTGTAATGGGTTGTTATTCTCCTCTTAAATGAAAACTTCTAAACGTGTTTATTGTTTTTTTTTAATGAAAAGTTTAAAAAACATGTTTAATTTTAATGTATTAGAAAATAATTCTGAATAGTGTTATTGATTAATTTAAATATAGATTTATAAAAACATTTTATCCTAATATACACGTTTAAACATATTCGATGATTCATACTTTTGATAAAACAATATATTCTAGGACTCATGCTTTTAATTAAATCATTTAATCTCAAAAAATTATGTGAAAAAGTTAAACTAGTCAAAAATTTAGAATTTTATCAAAGTATTTTCTTAAAGTTTTATTCGAAATATTCTTTTCCGTTATTTATTTCGATGATCTAGATGTCGCTCTTCGAAAGCTAATGGCCAAATTTTGCTAATTAATTAAGTATATATGAATAGACATTTTTAAACAAATTCGATGATTCATGCTTTTAATAAAATAATGTATTCGATGATTTATACTTTTAATTAAATCAATCTCTCTTATTTAAATTGTGTCTAAAAGTACAATCTAAGTTAAACTAGCGTAATAATTAGAATTTTGTCAAAGTATTTTCTTAAACTTTTATTTGAAATATTCTCTTCAGTTATTTATTTCGATGGACTAGAAGTCGATTTTCGAAAGCTAACGGTCCTATTTTGCAAATTAATTAAAGTATATATGAATAGATATGTTTAAACCTATTCGATGAGTCATCGTTGAATCAGTTTAAAAAATGATGACTCAAATCTTTATATTGTTAGAATGAAAACTTATAGTTTCTTTTCATTTGAAAGCTTCAAAAAGTATTAATTGAATTTTTTAATTAAATCTTAAAGTTTTTTTCTTAATAAAGTTAGTACTTTTTTAGTAAATGTTTACTCAAAATGTTTACATGTTAAAATATAATGTTTGGGGGGTATTTTTTTTCTAGTGTATAATGTTTAGGGTTTTTTTCTAGTGGGATATGAATTTTCCCGTCTCACCATCAAAAATAGATGCCTTGGAGATTAAAACTCTTAAGGGAATTGATGAGGCGAATAGAAAAAAACCAAGTGGAAGAATTTCTTGAGGTATTTAAATGATTTTATTTACCTATAAGTTATTTTTAAGGAATTAAAAATAGAAAACTTTTAATTAATGTTGATAATTTTTTGATCTAATGAAATTTTAATGATTGTAATTTTTGTATCAAAAGGAAATATGTATTATTGATTTTAATCTTTTAAATTTTGTTTTAAAAAATTTTTACAATTGTTATTAAGCTGAATAAATTTTAAACATAACTTTTTATTAAATTCATTGAAACTTTATAAAAATCACTTAAATTTTACTAAGATTTTCAAGTAATTGTTTATTTTTTAAAATAAATCATTCTAAAAGTTTTTGGGAATTAATTGTTTTTCAGTGGGGTATGGACATTTCACCTTCTAAATTGGTGAAAGCAATAGACGAGGTTGAAAAAATTCACTGTGTGTCATCTCAACAACAAATACAGACTTCCAAGGTATGAATATTTTTTCTAAAGAAAATGTATTGTTTTGATTATCATATATTTATATAAAATGAAATGCTTTTAATTCGAAATTTTAAAACTGAATGTTTTTAACTCGAAATTGTTTATCTCAAAGTTAATTTTATAATGTTTCTTTTAAGTCGAATATTTAAAAACTAAATACTTATAACTCGAATTTTTTATATCTCAAAGTTAATTTTTTAATGGTTCTTTTAAGTCGAATATTTAAAGACTAAATCTTTATAACTAAAAGTAAATGATAGTAGATCTGCGAAGTGCTTTATAAAACATGGTTGGGTTTATTTTCAGAATCAACATCTCTGTGGTATATGTGGGAAATCTTTTTCTCGCCCATTTACCCTAAAAAGACAAACTTACGCATAATATGCAAATAGAAGCTCCAGTGAAGTCTGTTTCAGATCCGTCTAAAGCAGGTCCTTCTAAGACAGAATCATCAATATCTAAGGTAAATCTGTATGCTTTTTTGTTTGTTGAATTTTAAATTGTTTTCAGGTTTTTTTAATAGGTTGTAAAAAATTCCCTTTTTTAGATTTTTCTCGAAGAAAGATTCTCTAAAAAGAGTTTTTGATAATATTAAATGGCGAGTAAAGTTTTTTTTCTAAAATTAAATTTCTAATATGCTATAAAATAAGATATGTTTTAAAAAGTAATATTTATAAATGAAAAGTAATATTTGTAAAAGTTTTTATTAAATTTCACGCTTTGTTAAAGAGGAGGGTAAATTTAAATAAAGGGATTTTAAAATAAATTAAATACTTAATTTTAATGAGGGTTTTTCTTCTTTTTAGGAAAACCATATTTGCGAGATTTGTCAAAAATCCTTTGCGAAAGCTTTCACTTTAAAACGACATATGTTGACACATAAAAAATCCACGAATACCCTTTTCACTTGCCAAATTTGCCAAGCTACTTTCTCAAGAATCCTAGGATTTCTCCTAATTTCCTAAGGATAGAATTCCTCCTAATTTCCTAAGACATAAAAGCACCCATTCAGAGGATAAAACCTGTTTCAAATGCGACCTTTGCGATGCGCTTTTTGCAAGAGCAGACAATTTAGCCAGGCATTTGAATGCTCATGAGAACCCACATTATTCCTGTCAAGAATGCGGAGAAAAGTTCTCCACAAAAGAACACCTTATGCATCATAAACGTGTTAACCACAGTAGTTCATCGGCATTTAAATCTGTAAAAAAAAGCACGAGTAAATCCTCAACATTCTAAAAACTCTAGTAAAAGGGTAGACGCTCTGAATGTGTTTAGCAGTGTGTTTTTCAATCCAGATGAAGAAACTGCATTCGACATTACCACAACAGAAAAAAGAGTTGTTTGATAGTTTAGATGAAGCCATTGAAGAAAAAAAGTCAGTAAAATGGCGTCTTCTTCTAAAAGTGTTATTGGAAAAAACCAATGCTGGTGGGGAAACTGAAACTCTTTCAACTTATTTCAGTTCAAAGACTTGTGAGGAATTTACAAATGAATATTTAGACGATCACTTAAAAGAAGCTCACCAAAAACTTTTAGCTTCATTTGAAAATTTTCTGCAAAGAGGGTCTGGGTGGGTCCTTAAATACATCCAACACTTTGAGTTAAAAATCGCAAAGTATGCTCCACTAAAAGGATCCAGTTATATGCAGCTTCCTGCAGATTTGAAAGGCCGCGAAGCAATTTTAAACATTCAGAATTTTAATGATCAGAAATGTCTTTTGTGGTGTCTCCTTGCCCATCAAATGAAGCTGAACAACAGGGAAAATCCAAACCGGGTTAATAAATATCAACCATTCGAGCATACCCCTCAACATGAAAGGAGTGACCTACCCTGTACCATTTACTAAAATACCGAAAATTGAAAATCAAAACAATCTACGCATTATTGTGTTTGGGTATGAGGAGGGAGAAATTTACATCCTTCACGTATCAGAAAAAACGAATGTTGACGTGATCAATCTTCTTTTGATCAGTGATGGGGAAAATTCCCATTACACACTGATCCGTGATTTTTCACGATTCATGAGCCATCGAAGTGGGCATAAGGGTAAAGCATTCTACTGTTATCGGTGTCTGCATGGATTTGTTCGAGAAGATCTCGTGGAGGAACACACTCCATACTGCTCCAGACATTCACCTCAAATAATAAAAATGCCGAAGGAAGGTGACAACATTTTATCGTTTACGGGAGTTCATTTGCAGGCACCGGTACCATATATAATCTATGCTGATTTCGAATCCCTCCTCGTACCTGTTTCGACCACCGATCCTTCCTTTCAAGTGCGAACAGCACATCATTCTGCTTGTGGGTACGCTTTCGTTATTGTGGGCCCTGACGGAAGCACCTATAAACGATCACCAATAGAAGACGGTATTGCAGTCTACAGAAACGAAGACGCTGTGAAGCATTTTATCAATGAACTATTGAAAATCAAACAAGAGTTTCAAGACAAACTCATGTCGGTTGCACCCATGGACTTAACAGAGGAAGAAGAACGGGCATTTCAAAAAGCAACAATATGCCATATTTGCAAAAACACCCTGGGTGATAAACGTGTGCGAGATCATTGCCACATTTCTCAACATTTAGAGGGCTGCACAACCCTTCTGCAATCTCAACTATAAACAGGCAAGAATCATTCCAGTGGTGTTTCATAATTTGAAAAAATATGATGCCCACCACCTTTTTCAAAAGTTAGGCTCTTATCCCGATCTTCATATCGATGTAATCGCTGCTACCTTAGAAGTTTATACAACTTTCAAGTTAAAAGAAAAATCTTCCTCCATCCAATTCTCCTTCATTGATTCTCTACAATTTCTGCCAGCATCGTTAGAGAAGCTCACCTCAAATCTTAACCCCAGCGACTTTAAAATTCTAAAAGAAAATTTTTCTTCATCAACAGATTTAAACCTTCTCACCAAAGGTGTATATCCATATTCGTATTTCGACAACTTTAAAAAATTCAATGAAACACAACTCCCCGCACCAGCAGCCTTTTATAATGACCTCACAAACGAAGACATTGAAGAAGAAGACTATAACAACGCCAAAAAAATCTGGTCATCATTTAACATAAAGTCGCTGGGTGAATATCACGATCTCTACGTAAAAACCGACGTTCTACTGTTGGCTGATATCTTTGAAAATTTTAGGGGATTGTGCAAACAGTATTATGGTATTGATGCAGCCCACCTCGTCACTTCACCAGGTTTATCTTGGCAAGCTTGTTTGAAGATGACAGGGGTGGAATTAGAGCTTCTAACTGATATCAACATGCTGCTGTTCATCGAAAAGGGTATCCGTGGTGGCGTGTCGCAGATTTCCCACAGGTTTGCGACCGCCAATAATGCACAAGTCCCCGATCACGATCCTAATAAAGATACGTCTCATATTCTTTATTGGGACGCGAACAATTTATATGGATGGGCAATGTCCCAATACTTGCCTCACGGAGGGTTTTGGTGGTCGAATTTGTCATTCACAGAAGAAGAGATTTTAAAGATACCAGAACAGTCGGTATATTTTTTAGGTAGATTTGGAGTATCCTGAACCCCTACACGAGCTTCACAACGACTATCCGCTAGCTCCTGAAAGATTGACGGTGCAAGAAAACATGCTTTCACCTTATGCAAAGGGTTTGTTGGAAAGTAAGTTTAAGGGTACTCCAAAACTCATTCCAAATCTTATGAAGAAAAAAAATTATGTATGCCATTATAGAAATCTTCAATTATATCTTCAATTGGGCTTGAAACTTAGTCACACACATAAAGTGTTACAATTTAACCAATCCCCTTGGTTAGATGAATATATAAGATTCAACACTGAGAAACGAAAGGGGGCAACCAGCACATTTCAAAAAGATTTTTTCAAGTTATTGAATAACAGCATTTATGGAAAATGTATTGAAAATCTAAGAAAAAGAAGAAATATTGAGGTGTGTAACATATCGCGAAGAGGAGAAAAGCTGGTTGCCTCCCCCTTTTTCAAATCCTTCAAGATATTTGATGAGGGTCTGACAGCGGTGGAAAGACAGAAACCCAGTGTCTTGATGAATCGGCCCATTTACGTCGGGTTCTCGATACTGGAGTTATCCAAAGTGTTGATGTATGATTTCCACTATAATTTTGTAAAAAAAAATTATGGTGGAAATCTTTCATCTCTGCTTTTCACCGATACGGACTCTCTGACATATCTCATCAAGACTGACGACCTACAAAGGGATTTGGAACAAAACAGCTCGAAATGCGACTTTTCAGACTTTCCCAAAGATAACCCCCTTTATTCCACAGCGAATAAGAAAGTCTTGGGAAAATTTAAAGACGAGTTGAAAGGAAGAGCTATCCATCAATTTGTAGGTTTAAAGTCAAAGATGTACTCTATCATGACAGGGGATGAGGAAAAGAAGAGAGCCAAGGGGATTTCCAAAAACATAGTTGAAAACAAATTGAAACATGAAGATTATGTGAATTGTTTACAAGAGAAAAAGACAAGTTTCGAAGTACAAACAAGAATCGGGCAGCGATTTCATCGTTTATATACAATGCAACAGAAAAAAAATGTTTATCGCCATTTGATGATAAACGATATATATTGAAAGACGGGATAAGCAGCCTAGCATATGGACATCATCAAATACCTAAAACCTAAATGGGTAAAAAAAAAGATCTCAAAATCTTTAAAAAAAAAATCACAAAATCTTTAAAACAACTAAAAAATGTGTGTGTGAATGTGTGCGTGATCGGAATCACGTGATCTGCCTCCCCACGGCGATTCCTGGGTGAAAGTTTTGACCCTGGGTCACCTTCAGCTAAAGATCACACCTTTCGGCAAAATTCAAATATTAAAAGTTTTCGACAAAATTCAATTTTAAAACATATTTTCTCATTCAAATTTTGAACTATTTTTAATTATTCTAAAAATTCAAATGCATACTACACTTGACTAAAAATAAATTTTAAACTCAAAAATTCCAAGTCCCCTCATTAAAATTTCTAAATTAATTTTTCTCATAAATTATTTTTAATTACTTTTGAATTAATTGATATTTTAAATTAATTTCCGTTTTTAATAATTCATTCGAACCTCGTACTATACTTTAGTTGACTAATAAAACTGCTCGAAAAATTATAAGTCCCCTCATCAAAATTTGTAAATTAATTTTTCTCATTAATTATCTTTAATTACTTTTAAATATTTATTCGAACCTCGTACTATCACACTCAACATAATAACGCTCAAAAATTATGTAACCGATCGAAAAAATAACCCTCGTACTATAACACAGCAAAATAAACAATCTCTCGAAAATTCCCGCTTTTATCTAAAAAAAATCCTTATCGCATTCACCCCTCCTCCAAGAGTAGAGTCGCGAGAGGGGGAGGAGCACGGGAGGAGGTGCTGCACCTGCACCTGCTCCTCCTCCCGAGGCCGGAGCCCCATTATTCCCTACTCACAAAGTCCCTTAAAGGACATGCTGCGCCAAGAAAGTAGACTAAAACATCAAAAGGTGAGAAAGAAACAATGACAAAATAAAAGAGCAATCTGGATGGGTATCCCATCCAGGTGTAGTCAAAGTGAAAAAATATACTAAATTTTAAAACCTAAAAACAGTAGAGTAAAACAATAAAAGAAACACAAAAAAGTGCAATCTGGATGGGACCCCATCCAGATATCACAAAATTGTAAAAAAATAAATCTGAGTCGTTAAAAAAAGGTCCCAAAGAAATTATATTTCAAAATAAAATCCTGCATGTTTTAAAAAAGTAAAGAGTGCCCCATGATGTATTTCCCCAATGAGGTTTGTCAAGTGTGGTGATGATGAAGTAAAATAAATTCTATACAAATGACGGAGGCCCGGACAGTCAGTTAAAATATAATGGATGGTGAGGATATCAAAATGACAATGTGGACACATGAGTGTATCTTCCCGGAGTAAAAGGTGTTTATGAGTGATTCTAGTGTCCAATTCTCAGACGAGTCAGAATAACATCAGTTTTTCTTTGATAAATCGGAAGACAGGCCATGATGGTAGGTTTAATATGATGCAGTTTATTATTATTTTCTAAATCCCAACTATCTTGCCAATTATTCTGAGTAAAATCATTTATAAGTAGTTTAACGCCTGAGAAAGGAACTTTATGGTGTAGCAGATTAAAAGCACGTTTTGCCGCCTCAACTGCTTTCTCATTACAAGGAATACCCATGTGTCCAGGTACCCAGCAGAATAAAATATTATAGCCACGTCTTGTCAATTTATTATAAAAACCTAGGATAGATGAGACAAAAGGATGCTTTTTGAAAGAATTTATTGCGTCAATAAAACTATTTGAGTCAGTATAAATGACGAAGTATGTGTTATGGTGATGAGATGTGTGCAACATGGCTCTCTCTCTGTTTCGATCAGTTCAGCTGTAAACACAGAAGTAGACGAATGAAGCCGGTAGCTGAGAGAAGTGTTTTCACAGAAAACCCCACAACCAACAATATTTCCACATTTAGAACCATATGTATATATATCAGTGCAACTATTGAAAATTGATCTATGTGCAGCAAATAATTGTTGGAAAACCGAGTTATTTTTATCATATCCTTTAAAAGGATGGAGAGAAGTAATATTAGAAGGTTTCCAAGGAGGGAGAGCATGTGAGGTACATGGACTCACCTCAGTATTACTCACAGGGCTATTGTCAATTATGTTTCTGATTCTGACTCCAAAAAATGGGATGCAAGATGGGCGATGCTGATAAAGATTGTCATTGTCTGTATTTAAAATTTAGGAATGAAGTGGATGACTGCCATGCGACATAATTATGTTCTATATCCCACCCTTTTTAATTCCTTTTACGGTGTTATGAATCCTTAGTCTTAATTTTAATTCCAGTATTTTCACCCATTTCACTTTAAAAGCTATCATTCATTATTTCTATCTTAGATGTAATTTCTCTTCCTTTTTATTATTTGTTCATATCTTACTATCAGTGGCGTGGCGTCCGGTCATCGCTGGATGCGGCGATGACCAAGCTGACGGGATTAGATTTAAATAGGTATTAGTTTTAGCAGAGTGAGTTGAAATGCCCAATGGAAACTTAAGCTGATAACCCCAAACCTGTGTATATTAAATAGTTAAGGGAGAATAAAAGATATGGTGGCGAAATAATTACAAGATAAATGTAAAAACAATCTAACGTTTATTGAGCAAAAGATAAAAACAATATGTAAGTTAACTTTATATGTATTCAGTAATTCATAAATATAATTAACAGTAACAAGATTAAAAAGTGATTTAACAGACCCCATGACATTCAGGAAATGAACTGCATCAAAGAGTGACTGCCAATATGTAAAGTCCCATATACTGCTTAAATCATGCTGAGTCCAATGCTTCCATAAATAAGATTAAATTGATGAGAAACTTCTTTATAACAGATGACATTTCCATGAAGAACGTAGCGATAAACATTGCACGAAAACACAAATGATTTAGCTTTGAACTTCCCGACAAACGTGACTCCAACAACGATGTTTGTTTAGAAACACTTAACACAGAGTCTACATGCTAATTCAGAGCCGATGTCGAAAACTATCAAACTCATAACAGGTGCTTTGAAATGGAAGAAAGTAAATCATTACAAAGTCGGCTTATGCAGAACTCTCAGTTTCAAGTAAAACGCCATTTCAACAATCAAGGGACGACCAGCTGTTAGTGACTGAGAATCGGAGAAGAGACAAGGTCGAGGACGAGGACAAGGAAGTGGAAAAGTCAAGGAAACATTCATATTTATACAAGCCGGGAGAATGAATAATAACTCATCACGCAATTCAACGGGCAGCTAATGATGTATCCAGAGTGACGACATCGTGACGAAGTGTCGTACATCCGATGTGCCGTAGGCTCGAACGAAAGACGCCATCTAGTGGCGACCGTGAAACCATACGTCAAATGAAAAAGCTACGTGCCGTTGAAAGCGTGGGAGAAACAGATGGAAAACGGAAAGTACGATAAATGTAAACAGAGTGGATAAATTAAAGGGATGATGACAGAAGTTAATTTAAGGTAAGTAGAGTGATATTTAAAATTAGATATTATATCTGAAAGAAATAAAATGTATTATTTAATAAAAGTGAATATAGAGGAGATAGATATATTGTTATGTAAAAGGATAATGTAGAGGGAAATTCCCGGACAGTGGCAAGACAGAAGAGGGTAATTTACATATATCACAAGCAATATTTTAAAACTCTTAATAAGCTTTTAAAACTCTACTATCCAGTTTTAGCAGAACATTTGGAGTTCATGTATAAGTGAAGGTAAGATTTAAAGTTTCTTTTTCGAACATTCAACCATTGAATTTTAGAGTTAATAATTTTTCACCACAAACTAAATAATTGCGATGACCACCGAAAATTTTCACGCCACGCCACTGCTTTCTATGTAACGTTTTGTTTTCCGTTTCAGCCGAAAGGCCGTGCGTTGTTTCTGGCTGTTTGCCAAACAGATATCCGAATCGCTTTTTGCATATTCTCTGACCTTGTTTTTCTCCCGATCGGTGCTTTCCCGCACATGCCCACTTCCGTCGTTGGTCGGAGCCGTTCTCCTACTTGGCGCAGCATTTTGGCGTGCGTTCGCATCATCGGATTGTTGGTGCGATTCTTTCGGGCGCGCTGATTTTTGAATGCCATCGTAGCTAGTCTGTTACCAGCAGTCGTCGTGCTCGTATCGCCGATGCATTCACAGTAAAAATTCCGATCTAGGCGTCATGCGGTTGGCTGGTTGGTTGTATTGGGTTTTATGGCGCAAAATCCCTATAGGAACATGCTGCGCCAAACAAAAAGCGAGTCAAGAAAAAATAATGAAATGAGATAAAATGTAAACTGAAAGGCCATCTGGATGGGGTAACCATCCAGATGTAGCCATCCGTCAAACAAGGGTAAAAAAACAAAGTAAAAATAGAAACCCAGTAAAGCAAAGTAAATGGAAGTTAAGTAAAAGTAAAGCAAAGCTATCTGGATGGGGTTTCCATCCAGATGTCAATAAAGTCAAACTTATGAAGCTTATAAAAACTAAATCTCAAAATAAAAACCAGCGTGTTTTAAAAAGGTAGAGAGTGCCCCATGAGGTGTTTCCCCAATGAGGTTTGTCAAAATTGGTGATGATGTGTTAAAATACATTCTATATAAATGCCGGAGGCTCGGACAATCAGTTAAACATAATGAATGGTCAGGTAATCAAAATGACAATGTGGGCACATGGGTGCATCCTCCCGAAGTAAAAGACGTTTATGAGTGATTCTTGGATGTCCAATTCTCAGACGAGTCAGAATAACATCAGTTTTTCTTGGATAAATCGGAAACCAGGTCATTATTGTTGGTTTGGTATGGTGCAGTTTATTATTGTATTGCAAGTCCCAACTCTCTTGCCATTTATTACGAATAAAGTGTTTTATAAGTAGTTTAACGTCTGAGAATGGAATTCTATAGTAAAAAGGAATAAGAGCCAGTTTTGCCGCCTCATCTGCCTTTTCATTTCCAGGAATACCCATGTGTCCAGGTACCCAGCAAAATAAAATTCGATACCATGTCTTGTCAATTTATTGTAAAAATCCAGGATAGCTGAAACATAAGGATGCTTTTTAAAAGATCTAATTGCGTCAATAGAACTATTTGAGTCAGTATATAGGATGAAGGATGTGTTATGGTGATGAGAAATGTGCAACATCGCTCTCTCTATCGCAATTAACTCAGCTGTAAAGACAGACATTGATGCGTGAAGCCGATAACTAAAACTAGTATTGTCGATAAAAACCCCGCAGCCAACGATATTCCCACTCTTAGAACCATCTGTATAAATATCAGTGTAGGTATTAAAATTTGCACGATGTGCAGCAAATAATTGTTGAAAAACTGCAGGAGCCAAATTGTTTTTGTCGTATCCTTTAAAAGGATGAAGCGAAGTAATATCGGGAGGTTTCCAAGGAGGGATTACATGCAATGGACATGGACTCACCTCAGTATTACTCAGAGACCATTGTCAATAATATTCCTAATTCGGACTCCGAAAGATAGGATGCAAGAAGGTCGATGCTGATAAAGAATATCATTGTTGGTATTTAAAATATAGGTGTGAAGAGGATGGCCAGGATGAGAAAGGACACGGTAATACAAATCTAATGATAGTTTTTCACGAGTACGGTATAATGCTGGTTCATTACAGTCAACATAAAGACTTAAAATTGGAGATGTACGAAATGCACCAGAGCAAACACGAAGTGCGCTATGGTGCACAGTGTCAAGTTTTTTAAGAACAGAATTACGGGCAGAACCATAGACCTGGCAGGCATAGTCGATTTTAGTATGAATTACAGCTCTATAGATTTTAAGGAGAGAAGTGCGGTCTGCTCCCCAAGATGTATTTGAAAGTACTTTAAGTAAATTAAGCGATTTTTCACATTTTGTCCGTAATTGTAAAACATGTGGTAAAAAAGTAAGTTTTTTGTCGAAATATAAGCCGAGATAACAAACATTCTCCACAACAGGAATTTGAAATGAACCGATAAAAATTTCAGGATCTGGATGCAGATCCCTCCGTCTACAGAAATGCACACAAGAAGTTTTGTCAATAGAAATTAAAAAACCATTTTTGTTAGTCCAACTAAGAATACTTTTTATTGCACTTTGCAGTTGTCTCTCAATAAAACGAATGTCTTGTCCCATACACATAATGCGGAAGTCATCAACATATAAATCTCCCTTGACAGAAGGGGGTAATTGATTAAGAATGTCATTTATTTTAATAGCAAAGAGGGTGACACTCAGGACACTACCCTGAGGTACACCCTCTTCTTGTACAAAGAAACTGGATAAAATCCTCCCAATTCGAACTTGAAATGTTCGAATGGCAAGGATGTTTTTAATAAAAATTGGGAGGTTCCCACGAAAGTCCAGGTTAAAAAGATCACGAAGAATCCCATAACGCCATGTTCTGTCATAGGCTTTTGCCATGTCAAAAAATACTGACACCAAATGGTTGCGTTTAAGAAAAGCTGTCCGAATGTAATGTTCAAGGTGTATCAGGTTATCGATAGTTGACCTACCACGTCGAAACCCACTTTGAAATGCGGCAAGGCAATTGTTAGTCTCTAAAATATGCACAAGGCGGCGATTGACCATTTTTTCTAATATTTTGCAAAGGCAGCTAGAAAGTGTGATCGGCTTGTAATTATTCGGATTGCCTTGTAATTATTCGGATTGCCAGCATCTTTACCTGGTTTAGGAAAGGGAATAACAACCGCTCTGCTCCAAGATCGGGGGAAAGTATGTTCCACCCAAATCCTGTTGAAAAGGGAAAGGAGATTGTTAAGAGAGAGTGGAGAGAGGTGCTTGAGCATGATGTATCTGATGCCATCATGACCTGGGGCAGATAAGTGACTGTCTCGCAAACAATCCATCAGCTCTGATATAGTGAAAGGTTGATTATATGAAAATGAATTATGAGTATTAAAATTAATCCTGGTCAATTCAGTTTGTCTTTTGTACGTTAGAAACGGTTCTGGATATGAGTCTGAGTTTGAAATAGATGCTAGGGTATTCCCTATTGTCTCAGCTATGTTTTTAGAGGAAGTAATGGTATGACCGTTATGTTTTAAAATGGAAATATGACTTTCAGAGTACAGGCCCAGGCAATTTTTTACTTTTTGCCAGAGCTCTTTACTTGATGTGTTAGAATTTATGCTTGAGACGTATCTAACCCAGGATTCACGTTGGCTTTTACGTCGCACTCTTCTAGCTTCTGCCTTTGCCTTTTTATATGCTATATAGTTAATATTATTAGGGTACCTGCGAAATAGACCCCAAGCTTTCTGTTGTTGTTTTTTTTCTACTTGGCAATCACTATTCCACCATGGTTTTAAGTGTTTATGAGCAGATGTAGTTTTGGGAATGTTAGCGTCAGCAGCATTGATAATACATTGAGAAATATTATCAAGTGCATTGTCGATATCCCCTGTATCACGTTATCTGTGATATTTGCAAGTGCTGTAAACGTTGGCCAATTGGCTCTGTAATACATATAACGTTTGGTGTAGTTATAACAATCCGTAACAGGAGTAGTAAGTGTAATAAAAGTCGGAAAATGGTCACTGCCATGTAGGTCATTTGAAACCCAGAAGTTCCAAAAGGGATAGAGTGATGGGGTGCAGATTATAAGATCTATTGCATGGAATGTACGTGTTGGCTCGTGAAAATAGGTATGATCACCGTTATTGAGCAGGCATAAGCCGTTGTCAGAAATCATTTTTTCTAAAATATTGCCACGGTGATTAGAATCACTGTTTCCCCAGAGTGGACTGTGTGCATTTAAATCTCCAACAATGATATATGGAGTGGGGAGTTGGAGAAGGAGATTATCCAGATCTGCTGATTGAGCTTTATGGTTCGGAGGTAAATAAATGGTACATATCGTTAAGAGTTGTTTTATATGTACACGGACTGCAACAGCTTGTAAATTTGAGTTTAAATTAATGTGAGTATGGGGTAAATTGAGAGAGATGAAAAGAGCTACTCCACCAGTGGCCCTTTCATTACCAGTAAAATCTTTTCGGTAGCTAGCATAATGTCGTAATTTTGCTTTGTCATTGGGTTTTAAATGAGTTTCCTCTAGAGCTAAACATAATGGTTGATGGTCAGAGAGAAGATTACGGATTTCGTCATGTTTATTGTGATACCCACGGCAGTTCCACGAGATAATATTAGTCATGACTGAGGTTTTTTTTTTTTTTTTGATAAATTTATCTGCGTCCTTTTATCCGGAGATAGTAGACATACTATCTCCATCGTTAAATTCTTCATCCGGTTCTGCGTGAAGAGCAACAGCATCGTCCTCCTCCATTTTTTCTTTGATATTTGGATTGATTTCATTTTTGGATGTTTTATTCTTTATCTTTTTGGCTGGATTTTCAGTTGAAACAGTGGCTTTAATTATTGGTAGCTTGAATTAATCTGCATCAGATCTATGGTTGGTTTTTAGATGTCCTCTTTTGGTGGTATTTTGAGAGCCTCTTTTAGGAATATGAGATTTTGATGATTTTGAAGAGGCATTTTGTGATGGTGTAGGAGGAACAGATTTTGGTGACCTAGGAGGAAGAGAGTTCGGAGAGTTAGAAGGAATAGATTTGGACGGCTTAGGAAGGTTAGATTGCGTTGAACTATTTGTTTTACCAGAATTAGTAGACAGGTTGATTTCTTTTTGACTTCCTTGGCAATTATTTTCAATTGGGAATTCGGTTTGTGTTGCAATACTTTGATATGTTTTATGAACAGTTTTAGCTAAGGCAGCAGCATATGACACACCAACTTTGGGTGTTCTGGATTCAACGATTTTCCTGGCTTCTGGGTACGGTATGTTATCTTTTGTGCGTATGGTCTGTATCTCTTTTTCTTTTTTCCACTGTTCGCATGATTTAGCGTAAGATGGGTGATTTTTTTTTTACAGTTGACACAACAAGGTGGAGCATTGCATTGCACACTTTCGTGGCCAACTGCACTGCACCGACCACAGGTTTCCTTACCTCGGCCCCCCCAGGGGGATACCTTCTTTAGGTATTCACGGGCTTCGCAACCCCGGGTTCCTGAGCGATCTTTCTCTTTTCCTTTTCCTCTTATTTCTCTTGTCTTTCTTTCCTCTTTGTTTCACTCTCATTGTGGTTTCCTCTTCGGAGGTGAGGGCAATTCTGCATGAGCCGATATCATCCTGCATATCGACTCATGGGGAATTGTAAACCACCCACGTGTTTGCCGTGCGTGGCGACCCGTGTCCCTGGAAAGGGGGATCCTGGCAGTTGAGGGAAACCAACACACTGCTTTGGCCTCTGCTTCAGGTAGACGGGAGGTGCATATTGGTCCCGTATGCATCAATCGGCTGGTCAGCTGACTTCTGTCACTGGCTGGGGATCAAGTGAGCGAGTACTTACTAGCCATCTCGTTAAGGGTAGAGACTGGCATAGGAGTGTCTTGTGACCGTATGGGCCCTGGTTAGCACTGGTGCACGAATGTGCATCCCCTTGTTGGGCTCGGTAGTGGGTGGTGCGGCCGGGGTCTGAACTATTTTTTTTTTCAAATATGGATGGAAATACTTCACTTCCTTCAAATCCTCTCCCATGTGGAGAGCAACAAACTGTACAGAGCAATCTTTTCACTCGCTTCTTTGTAATCAAACGTACTGATAGCCTGTCTGAAAGTTCATTTAAGAAAACTTCACCTTTCCTTATTGCAAAAACATTTCAGTCTGTTTTCGGTGATGGTCATAATCTCAAAAAACTGCAGTCTGGGGATTTATTGGTTGAGGTTACTTCAGCCAGCCAGTCTGAATTTCTATCAAATTGTAATACAATAGGTCCATTCTCTGTTTCTGTTAAAGCACATCAAACCCTAAATACAAGCCGTGGCGTAATATCCGAACCAGATCTTTTATTTTCTACCAAGGATGAACTTTTACAAAATTTAAATGATCAAAATGTCATAGATGCACGACGTATTACACTCCGTCGGAATGGACAAGTGCTTCCCACAAAGCACATCATTCTGACTTTCAATAGCCCTACCTTACCAAAAAGAATTAAAGCTGGTTACCTTAATTGTCCTGTCCGTCCCTACATTCCTAATCCTCTACGTTGCTTTAATTGCCAGCGTTATGGCCACACTACTACTAACTGCCGGGGTTCCACCACCTGTGCACGTTGTGCAGAAGTTGGCCATGACAATAAATCATGTGAAAATCCTGAACGCTGCATAAATTGCAAGGGTAATCATACTGCATACTCCCGTTCTTGTCTTACCTGGATACGTGAAAAAGAAATCATTTCTGTTAAAGTAACTCAAAATCTCTCCTATCCTGAAGCCCGCAAAGTTGTTGAATCCAGGACTCCGTCAGTCGGAGTCTCCTACTCTAGTCTACTCAAACAACAACCAAAATCTGTAAGGCACATAAGCACCCAGACCGAACCTTCCGTTCCACTAAATAACTCACCTATCACAGTACCACTCAGCGCCACAAAGGTACAAACTCGTGATGTCTGCTGTGGTTCTAAATGTTATGCAACCCCATTATTAGAACGTTGGCTACCATCCTCAGAACCTGTTACTATAGTATATCAAACTAGTCAATCACAAAAACCTGCAGTTCAATCCAAAAAGTCATCCGACCCAGTTCAATCCAAAAAGTCATCCGACCCAGTTCAATCCAAAAAGTCATCCGGCCCAGTTCAATCCAAAAAGTCATCCGAACCAGTTCAATCAAAGAAATCATCTGAACTCCAGACTGATACTAAGGCTGTTAAATCTAAAAAAACATCACAGAAACCTGATACTACTCAAACAGTGAAACCAAGCAAAAAAATTTGCCTTCAGAAAGAGAGAAAAACAATCGGGGGCTCTTCACAGTGGAACACTGTGAAGAAAAAGAACAAGAACAGCTGTTTAAATCCGTCTGTCTCAAACTTAAAGGACCCAAAACAACTGCAGCACTATGTCGATGAAGCAATGGATTCCGACTCTTATGAATCAAGTGGTGATGAAGGAAATACACTTTTAGAGGAATTTTTACCTAATTGATTTTACATTGTTTTTTACTCATGTGATTTTAACCTTGTTTTCATCTAGTATTTGTGTGTATTTTAACAGTTATTAATTTAATAACTCCACAGTTTTTACTTATAATACGCTTGACTTTTAACTATGAAACTTTGATTCTTTTAAACGGTTTTAGATATACATATTACTGTTTTCATTAATTTTTTTGTTTGTATCACCGTTTTGTTATTCTTCTTTTAATCGTTTTTTTTTGGATATATACATTTTTACATTTTGACTTTGTCTTGGCGCAGCATGTCCCTACTGGGACTTTGCGCCATAAAACCCCATACAACCAACCAACCAACCTTACCTCGGCAATTTGTTTTTGAATGCCCAAAGCGTTGACAATTAAAGCAACGCAGTGGGTTTGGTATGTATGGTCTGACAGAACATGATAAATAACCAGCTTTTATATATTTTGGTAGCTTGGGTGTATTAAAAGTAAGTATAATGTGCTTTGTAGGTATTTGAATTTGGTTAGAGGGTATCTGTTCATCCCGACGGTAGATTTTGATTGTTCTAGCTTCTGTGACATTTTGTTCTTTTAAGTTTTCCAGTAATTCATCTTCGCTAACATACAAGAGGTCAGGCTCGGAGATCACTCCGCGAGATGAGTTTAAAGTACGATGTGGCGATATTGTGACAGCAATGTTAGCAAAGTGTGTCAAAAAAAATACTGACACCAAATGGTTGTGTTTAGAAAGGCTGTCCGTATGTGATTTTCCAAATGGATCAAATTATCGATAGTAGACCTACCACGTCGAAATCCACTCTGAAAATCGGCAAGCATATTGTTAATTTCTAAAACATGCACTAGGCGACAGTTGACCATTTTTTCAAGTAGTTTGCAAAGGCTGCTAGCAAGTGCGATCAGCCTGTAATCATTTGGATTGGTAGCATCTTTTCCTGGTCCTGATATATTTGGTTGTTAATTCCTGGCATTTGCCTAATACAAAAATATTTTTTAAAACCTATATTTTAAATAAATATACACTCCATAGAAAAATTCCTTTTAGTGTTGCTAGTGTAAAAATATTTAAAAAATACTAAATAATAAGTTAGAAATTAAATGGAAATTGCTATGAGTTTTTAATAAAGATTTTTTTTTAACCAGTATTCTGTAATTAGGAAAGCTCAGGTTAGATCTTCTAGTATTCATATGCCTGTTTCTGGATCAGCTCACTCTTGAAGGGCTGTAAACTTTGTGGCCATTGAATTAAAAAACCTTTTTTTAGGGTTTCGTTCATCTGACGAAACCCTATTCGTCTCACTCCTTTGTCTGTCTGTCCGTCCGTCACAGAGCCCGTTCTCAGAAACTATACATGTTAGAGACTTGAAATTTTGGGTACTTATAGCTGAACACCTCACATCAAACAACAAATCATAAAATTTTGAAAAAGTTGGTAATTAACCTAATTACGGGCTAATTATATTCTAAAATTAACCAATCAACCTTTTGAATGCAGATGCGAACGCACGTTATCGAAATCCTCCCCAGTTTCTCCTAAGGGTTGCCAGTAAATTCGGCGGATACTCCATCAAATCAGCCGGTGCAGAGTTACCACGGAGTAATTTAAGCAATAAATGAAGTGGACCTTTAAAAAGCAAAATCGGATCTGCCGAAGTATCGGTCGTACAAATTCGTAACAGGTGTAGAAATAGGCGGAAAAAATTCTACTTTATTTTGGTATAAATTTCAGATTTCTGCGTAGGATAGAACGCAAAAAATCCACTAAAAATCGATCGATAAAAATTTAATTTCTGTGTTTGGAAAGACAATGAAAACAGATTTCCATTCACCGGAAGGCAGCTGTCGTCATCTCTCGACATATCGGCGCGGGAGAAATTTAAGGGGAGGAAAGTCTAATACGAAATTTAAACTTTTTAAATATTAAATTTTTCGACATCCGGGCTGGAAATTTCTCGCAGATTTCATACATACCCGGTTCAAAGAGATAGCTTCATTACGAGCTGAGATATTAATTATTATTTTATTAATTCTTTTTATTTCCATCAAATGCCAGATTAAGCTGGAGGCACGTGCTTTTTTAACGGAAATTTCATTTAAATTAGGAAATCTAACAATTTGCGTGGGATGTTTCGACGACGCGCTGAGATAAGTATTAATTATTCAATATGAAAAAGTTTATAGGTTTATAAGTGTTCATCCCACTATTTCCGAATAGCAATTTCAGGAAATATCTTAAATTATTGTTTAAGACCGCCACTCGATGTGTTCGAAACTTTAAGATACTTTATAACACATAAGAAAAAGTGTAAAAAAGAATGGAGTGTGATATTTCGAGGAGTGGAGGGGGCGGGGACTAGATTTGTTTATTAAGTCTTAGCGTTTGTTATCGCAGAAAATGTTTTAAATTGTTGGTTAAGACTGTACCGCCACCCTCCCGACCATGTATCTACGGAGAGATTGCGCAAAGGAGTTTCGTTCAGATATGCGCTTATATATCGTTATCTTATATATCGTTAAGAATAGAGTGCGCTCCCTGGTGGTGGAATGCGGAACTAACGTAACGCGATTTTGTTAAAATTAGGAAATATAACAAGGCGATCCGTTTGCAACTTTAAGATACTTCATGACACATAATAAAAAGCTTATAAAATAATGGTGCATGCAATTTCCTGTGAAGGGAGGGCGGGGCGCTGGATTTCTTTTTTAAAAATTAGCGTTTACGACCTTTTTGGTTGGTTGGTTGGTTGGTTGATTGGAGTTTTATGGCATAAGGTCCCTTCAGGGACATGCTGCGCCAAGAAAAAAGTAAGGTGTAAAACATGGTTAAAATTTAAAAGTTACATTAAAAGACTGTATGAGATATATAAGTTATAAACAAAGTAAACTGAAGAAAGAAATGTGATGATACATGTAATAAAAATAATGTACAATGAAAGTGACAATACACAAGGTTTAAAAATCCAAAATGTAATTAAAAGACAAAGCATATATTTAAATTAAAAATCTCTAAAAGCTCTAAGGTTATGAAAAGTTAAAATTAATCCAAAAATCAAAGCATAACACAGTATAGTAATACTGCCTAAAAACAAAGTTATAATTCAAAATTTAAAAAACTCAAAAAAAAATCATGTAGGATTAAATTTTTCGAAAACAACATTTTCATCGTCATCAGAGTCATAACTGTAAGAGTCCATAGCCTCTTCTGAATAGCTCAGTAACTGTTTGGTATCCACTACATTTGTGATTGCTGGGCTCAGGCATGATTTCTTGTCTTTTCTCTTCACAGTTTTCCACTGTGAAGAGACTTGCGTTGGAGGTTTCTTCCTTTCTTTTTGCGCACAAGTTTTTTCATTAGCTTTCTGAGTTGGGTGAATTGGTTTCACCAATTTTCTTTTATCTGGAGCTGACGTTTGTTTAGTCTTATGTTCGGTTGATATTTTTGATTGAACTGATGATGTTCGGAGAGAATTAGGTTTCTGTAATGGTATTGGAGATGAAGCAGCCTTAGTTTCAGTCTGATGATTAGATGACTTTTTGGATCCAACTGGAGATTTCTGTGACTGAGTAAGTTGATATTCTATTGTAACTGGTTCTGAGGATGGTAGCCAACGTTCCAATAATGGGGTACCATAGCATTTACTACCAAGAGAGACGTCCCGGGTTTTTTTAGGTGAAGTATTGGTTGAATGTGTCATAGATGTATTATTTGGTGGAAAAGAGCAGTCGGTCTGGGTACTGATGTGCCTTACGGATTTTGGTTGTTGTTTGAGTATACTAGAGTAAGAAACCCCGATAGTCGGGGTTCTAGACTCAACAAGTTTACGAGCTTCGGGATAGGAAATTTTTTGAGTTATTTTAATAGCAATTATTTCTTTTTCACGGATCCAGTTAGGACAAGAACGGGAGTATGCTGGATGATCATCCTTACAATTTATGCAGCGTTCGGATTTTTTACAAGATTTATCGTCGTGGCCTACTTCTGCACAACGAGGGCAGGTAACAGTACCACGACAAGTAGTGTTGGTATGACCATATCGTTGACATTTGAAACAACGGAGAGGATTTGGAATATAAGGCTGGACAGGACAGCTTAGGTAGGCTGCTTTAATTCTAGTAGGTAAATTAGGACTATTGAAAGTCAGAATGATGTGCTTTGTGGGAAGCACTTTCTCATTCCGACGAATTGTTATACGGCGTACATCGATGACATTTTGGTCTTTTAAATTTTCTAAAAGTTCTTCTTTTGTAGACAGTAAAAGGTCAGGTTCCGATATTACACCACGGCAAGTATTCAGAGTTTCATGCGCTGTAACAGACACATAGAAAGGTCCTATTGTATTAGCATTTGAAAGAAGCTGAGATTGGCTGGCTGAAGAGACCTCAACAAGCAAATCTCCAGAATGCAATTTTTTAAGTGAACAGTTGTCACCAAATACAGAATGAAATGTTTTTGCAATAAGAAAAGGTGAAGTTCTCTTAAAAGAACTATCAGAGAGGCTATCAGTGCGTTTAATTACAAAAAAACGAGTGAATGAAGAATTCGGTTCATTTTGCTGCTCTCCACATGGGAGAGAGTTAGAAGGAAATGAATTTTTTCCATCCATGTTAGAAAAAAATAATGATTCAGACCCCGGCCGCACCACCCACAACCGAGCCCAACAAGGGGATACACAATCGTGCACCAGTGCTAACCAGGGCCCATACGGTCACAAGACATTCCTATGCCAGTCTCCACCCTTAACAAGATGGCTAGTAAATGCTCGCTCACTTGATCCCCAGCCAGTGACAAGTCAGCTGACCAGCCGATTGATGCATACGGGACCAATATGCACCTCCCGTCTACCTGAAGCAGAGGCCAAAGCAGTGTGTTGGTTTCCCTCAACTGCCAGGATCCCCCTTTCCAGGGACACGGGACGCCACGCACGGCAAACACGTGGGTGGTTTACAATTCTCCATGAGTCGATATACAGGATGATATCGGCTCATGCAGAATTGCTCTCACCTCCTAAGAGGAAACCACAATGAGAGTGAAACAAAGAGGAAAGAAAGGCAAGAGAAAAAAGAGGAAAAAGAAAAGAGAAAGATCGCTCAGGAACCCGGGGTTGCGAAGCCCGTGAATACCTAAAGAAGGTATCCCCCTGGGGGGTTACGACCTTTTTAGATGTCGTTTTTTGAGCACTATGATATACTCAGACACGTGCTGCTTATGAAATATAAAAATGTCAAAATTTTAGTTACCACTATTTCTGAATAGTACTTTCAGCAAATTTCTTAATTTCTCGCTTAAGGCCGCCACCAACTCGAGTAACACATCCACTGATAGGTTGTTTAACAGAGTTTCGATCTGATACACTTTTGTTATGAATAGTGTGCACTCCCTGGTGGTGGAATTTGCAACTAACATAACGCAATTTTATTAAAATTATGAAATCTATTAAGAAAAACTTCGACTTACGCTGTCAAAATTTAATAATTAAAAATCTTACAATACTCATCAGCGTACATGTAAATAAAAACTATATTAAAAATACATTACAAATTATTCCCAACGTTTCGTGCTCTTTCTAACGAGCCATCTTCAGGGGAGAGAGTCCTTGACCTCCTCGGAGCGAAGTTTCCAACTGCACTTTCACGGCATCACAACTAAAAACATTACGGTAACTGATCATTAACACAACCAAAATCAGTACTGCGTTGGATATGGCGCCATCTGTTGTTAGGCTAACACACTACAATAAGAAACTAGGAAAACTCGAAATAAGCACTACGAATGTATTTCTTTTAAAATATTCAACCAAACATTAGAAATTTGAAATGAAATATTGTCATTGCATACCTCGTTTTTTCTTAGACTTATTTATATGGATTCACGTATAAGGGCTTTAAGTGGGTTGGAATATTTAGAGATAATTTTTACATTGTCAAAATAAACTGCTTTGACACTGCCTTTAAATGCTAATCTAGATAAAGCTGTAGATAGTCTATCATAGGCGTAGAGTTGTATGGGCCCATGGGGCTCGGGCCCCCCCAATAATTTTTTCAGATGGGCTGTATTTTTTGGCGCCATCCGATATAGAAAAAAATCTCAAATTTTTGGAATGCATAATAATTTAAAGAATTTTTCAGCGTATATTGTTTTCTATAGAAAATTTTCTTTCTTTAAATGAGTTGTTTACTTTTATTCTTTAAAAACGACTAAAACAATCTAAGAAAACTTTCAATATAATGTATTGGTAAAATGGAGCATTCTCACGGGGTTTTTTTCCCTTTCTTTCTTTCTTCCTTGGACGATGAACATAGTTTCTAGGAAGAATCACCTTTTCTGATTCAGATGTCCTACACAAGGGGCAGGGGACAATAAATTAACGCTTTTAACGTAGACGACGTGTCCGATACTATCAAATTAGAAAACCTTAGATAAGATGTCTTCCTTTTCCCAAACATACAAAGAAGGGGCCTTCCGGACTTGGATAAAAAGGTTCTAATTTAGGAGCTTCCAAGAACTCGAGAGGGGGTGGGAGGAAGGTGTATAGAGGGGTTTTAATGTTTTATTGCAGCGGATGACCAAACCAGTAGTGTCTTTAATGCAAAGAACACAGACGGGAGAATTTCTTTATACCTAAGCATAAAATATAAAATTTCCTTACAAATGAAAATTTCAGATGGACAAATACATATTAACTTCGCCTAAATGTACCAAGCCGTCTCTCGCAGTAACAATTGATTCACGAGGATCTAGTAGTTCTAATAAACAGTAAGTATTCAATTGTTCCTATTTATTATTTTAAATAATTTATTTTTGTGTTGTCTTAAGTTATCTGATTAAAAGTGCACAGACTTGGCCCGGGCCCGAAACGCGAACTCATGACTCAGGCCGGTTTTCTTTCCCTGACCGTAACCTGATAAAGTCAGGGCCTACATCCCTCCCCCTCCTCCTGCAAACTCGGGCTAGGCCTGAACTTTTTTTTCTCGGTCTGTCTCAATCTGGAATTTGATTTTATTATTGTTATCGTTTCGATGTTCAGCTAAATATATCTAGCTGTACATGCGTATTCGTGTTGAACAGGGCCGAAACTAGCCTTTTTTGCACCCGGGGCAAACATGTTTTTTGCCCCCCCCCCCCTCTTCTGCAAAATATATTTACAAAGAGAATTTTACTAATTTTCTAATTGCCGACTTATTTTAAAATTTAAAATATATAATCATAAAATATGTACCGTATTTTATGGAAGAAACGCCACACCCGTTGTAAGCGCCGCACTCCTCAAAATTGGTCTGAATAAGCTTTAAAGTATCGTAATCGCCGCACCCGTCGTAAACGCCGCACCTGTGTCTTTACTTCTACTTTTGTCGATAGTGTCTAACTTTAATTAAAGTGTTCTAAACAGTGTAGGGATGCCTCATTTTGAATAACTTAAGATTCTAAAAATTTATTTAAAATATTTAAATCAGGTTTTAAATATTTGTATGTAATTTTTAAATTATGAAACGTTAATTGGTACTAAAACCATCCAGAGCGCGGGACGCGGACCCCTCACCTTAGGCGCTCCATATTTTTTTAAGTGGTCGGCCCAACTTAGCACGCTTTTTACGTCGCATCCACTTTAGTCCTTTTTTAGTTTCTATTCGAAGCCCTTAAAATCTGAGTAGAAGAGTTGTAAATTTTCTTTGGTCCACCTGTATGGTTCGGTATCGGTATCATCACTGGAAATGTCACAGTTTTCATTATAGGTAAAGTCAGAAAGTTCTGCGTTGTTGAGACTTGAGAATAGTCTTAAGGCTGTTCTTAACTGCTCTGCTCAACAAAGGCAAAACGTTTTGACACATTTACAAATTCATTTTTTAACGGAAATATGTAAAATTGAAAAACCTGGCCATGGTAGCGATTTGGAATTGAACTGTTTTTTCCATTTTTTTTATCAATAAATTAGCTATTGAGTTATAAGCGTTTTTGATCACGTGACAAACACGTTTATCGCCCGCTCCTGAGTGATTATTCACCGTTCGTGCGAAAACTCGGTTCAAAACGTCCACTTTGACACTATTTTCTGAAAGATCTATTGCATTTGCAAAAAAATGGAAAAAACGGCTCGATGACATAGTTTTTGAACAACACCAGCTAGTTTCATGCATTTTCGAACAAAAATAAATTGAAACTTATGTCAGAAAGTTGCCCTTTTGCATTTGAGAACATCCTTAAGGAATTTTTACTTTATCACAATTTTACGCGCACGCAAAAAAAAAAAAAAAAAAAAAAAAAATCGTAAACGGCGCACATGGTGTAAACGCTGCACTTGACAAAAAATTAACTTTCAAACTCGTAAACGCCGCGGCGTTTCTTCCATAAAATACGGTAATACTGAACTACGTAATCTACAATGGTGGCTACAAGGGGGAGGTCACGGGGGTCATGCCCCCCCCCTCTGAACGCCAATAAAAATAGTCTAAAGATCATTTTTAAAATGAAATATACAGCAGAATCTCGCCTAACCGAGTTTCCGCTTTAACCGAGTTATTTTCTTCTGATGGACTGATAGCTTACATTATTATGAAACAGCCATTATAAATGAAGTGTTGGGTGAAGATGAAAGAGCAGTCGTAAAAAGTTAGAACTCTGATTTTCTGGTCAGAATAATAAAAAAAAGGGCCATATTGTTTTTTTTTTGTTTTTTTTTTTTTAATTATTGCCATTTTTTTTTTCCATTTTGACCAGAAAATCAGAGTTCTAACTTTTTGCGACTGCTCTTTCATCTTCACCTAACACTTCATTTTTAATGGCTGTTTCATAATAATGGATGCCAACAGTCCATCAGAAGAAATTAATCCATTCCAAAGGCATAATCCTTCATTCTGGCGCCCTGATGTTGAACATACGGGCCAGCTTTTCCATGAAATATTTATATTATACGACGTTTCATTAAAAATTTTTGGAAGTTTTTTTATAGTGCTTACTGTATTAAAATATATTTTGTTCCTATAAATTACGGAAAATACTTTTTCTTCATTATAATTACAGCACAGCTTTAAAAGTATGGTTTACTTTAATCAACATTTTATTCTTCTTTTAATTACTATTATTTCTAATTGAATCTTGTGTATGCATGCAGTTGTTTAAATATCATTATTATTATTCCATATTATGATTGATTACAGACATAAGAATCTGAAAATACTATATTTCAAATTATTGTATAAAAACAGATGCAATATTCTTTTAACTCTTTCAGGGGCAAGTAGTTGTGTTTCTGTAATGTTGAATTCACACCGGAATTTTTGAAAAAAAAAAGTTTCAAAATAAGGAGAAACATTTTTACAACTAATTTCCAACAAAGCTGTAAAAGAAAAAATATATTTAAAAGTTTCTAGTGCAAATCTTGATTAAAACTAGGTGGGGTATAATATATCCCACCGCTCCTCAAAGGGTTAAAAGAATGTCAGTAGTAAAATCATATTGATAAAAAGATATCGGCTTTTTATTTTATTTTCATTTATTTTATAGAAATTGAGTTGGGTTTAATTTCGTTGTTTTCTACAAGGGCAAGTGATTAATTGGCAAAACTAAACAGATAGGGCTCAACTTTTAGTTTTTATTCCTGGTACGATATTGGAATATATATTAATTAGTATGTTCCTCTTCTAAAGTTAGGACTTGTGCAGACCTCTAAGGGCGGCTCTGACAAGCAGCCTGGGAAGGGTAATCACCAGTGTAGAATTGATAATTTTTTCTACGATTGAAGTTTCTGCTGCTCCGAGGCGCCCCCGAAACGGAGGGTGGTGTGTGTGTGTGTGGGGGGGGGGACGTCATTTATTCTTAGACTTTAGTATAAATAAATTTTTAAAAAAATGGTCGGGGCATGGACTAGGAAGGGGTTGCGGACCACTTCCAGTATTCATCACTGATTGTGACATTAAAATTTTCTGATAATGGAAATGGTACTCATATGACTTAGTAACTTAGTATTAGTACTATCGAATAGTATCTGCAATATAATCGTCGTATTCCAACCACACTTGCTACCAGATATATTACATCAATTTATTCGATTGACTTCCATTAAAAAAAAAAAAAAAAAAAAAAAAACAATTTAGCT
Organism: Maratus speciosus; assembly: GCA_963932465.1. NCBI lineage: Eukaryota > Metazoa > Arthropoda > Arachnida > Araneae > Salticidae > Maratus > Maratus speciosus. Next base: position 382,378,814 of record OZ010798.1, on the reverse strand, counting down.
CTCATTAACTTATTCAATTATTAGTTCATTCGTGCAATGAGCAAAAAAAAAAAAAAAAAAAAGTCTTACTTAATTATATAGAAAATGTAATGGTGAATATTATGAATGTTTTTCAATGGGGCCAAGGTTATTTTAGTTAATGGTGATTGTATCTAAATTTTAAGAAATGAATTTATATTAAAATGTAATCTTTTAAAACTATGCAATTCTTTGAAAAGTCTCATCTATTATACATTTAAGGGCCAAAAACCTTTAGGACCACCGATATTGCTGCTATTTTAGTCACATTTGTACGAGGGAATATAAAGAAAGAATTAAAAAAAAATATATTTAATTTTCTTTTTACTCCTCTTAGACATTTGAAATTGCAGATATTTTTCTAAATTTATATAGAGAAATATATAAAACATGCAACTTGAAAAAAATTATCTAGCCCTTTCAAGTTACCTCTTTAGTTACCCTTGTAATAAACTTTTTTTTTTTTTTTTTTTTTTTTTAATATAAATAGTTAATTTAGTGAGTCATAACTTTATGAAAAATTGATAAATAACAGCCATATTTTTGCAACTAAAAGCGATATATTCTTACTTTTCATAGGAATGTACAAAATTTGCTTCGGTTTTAAACCTATTATGTTTCATTTATAAATTTTCCTTTGTTTATTGTTTATTGCTTATTTATTTATTTTAAATGTATGAAAAACTGTCGTTAAGCTTATTTGTATTATTATTATTTGCATCTTATATTTAATTTTACCGGATGATTGAAAATAGACATAGTAGCGATTAAGCCTACCGAAGGACATTAAAAAAAATCCCATTCTTTTACGGTTAAAAATTACCCAGTTATGTTATTTCAGAGCTTTCCTGCACTAAAAATGGCAAAACTGGGTTTCAGTATGTGAAGGGTTTGAAATTTCATAAAATTCAAAATATCCTAATTAGATTACATTTTTGTCAAAGAAGAGGATTTATTGTAATGTCCTTCTTTGACTCTGGATTTTTTTTCTCAAATATAAGTTAAAGGATAAGAGGGGGCGTGCTATATATATATATATATTAATGGGCATTATCGCCAGGTAATCAGAAATATATATCTTTCTGTAAAACAAATGCCATGTCTAAAATCTGTTCATAATTTGTATACTTTTGTGATTAGAAGTATGTTTCTAGCATCAGCGATACACAAGATTATATCTATTTTAATTAAACTATTTTAATGTCCATTATATCTATTTTAAATTATCCGGTATTTCGTTTTTTTTTTCCCCTCACTAATTACTTTCGTACAACTCAGATTGTTTTGTGGCTTTGGCTTGTCATGGTTAAAAACTTTTTAGGGTTGTACAGAATATTTTACACGTGTGTATGTTTCTTAAGGCTCCTGTCCCTGCCGGCGAAGGAATTCACGAGCTAATGTTAATCCTATGGGGAGGGATATTTCTAATATCTCGTTTGCATTTCGACATTTTTTTTTTTTTTTTTTTTTTTTTTTTTTTTTGGCATTGAATAGCCGAGATCCGTCTCTACAGCGCACCTTTTTTACTTTTTCGATTTTGGTTGCAGATATTTTTTAGAATGACACTTTCATTTTCAGAAGCGGTTTTGAAAGTGAAAGTAACTTTATAAAAAATATCTGCGACCAAAATCGAAAAAGTGAAAAGGTGCGATGTAGAGACGGACCTCAGCTATCCAATGCAAAAAATTAAAAATGTCGAAATAAAAACGAGATATTAGATAAATCCCTCCCCTTAGGATTAGCATTAGCTCGTGTCTTCGCCGGCAGGGACAGGTGCCTTAAGGCTACCGTTCCGTCAGTCGAAGACACTTGCGAGCTGATGTTAAACCTATGGGAAATTTCTTTTCAAATATTTCATTTGTATTTCGATATTTTTAAATATATATATTCATTGGATAGCTGAGGTCGATCCCTACACTAGTCTTTTTTTACTTATCGTATTTTGGCAGCAGATTTTTTTTTTTATGAAGTTACACTTTCGGAACCGGTTTCGAAAGTGAAAATGTGATCATAAAAAAACTGCAGTCAAATGTAGGGATTGACTTCAGCTATTCTCTCTCTCTCTCTCTCTCTATCTATCTATATATACACTGCTCAAAACAATTAAAGGATATTGCAGTTTTAGGTGGATTTTGTATCTGGTAAACTGTTTAGCTGATTGATACATGGTCGACAGACATAGTAGGTTATATGAGAATAAATTACACATGTTTGGCAAAAAAAAAATGCATTTTATTGCGCATTTGTGTACTAAAGGAAAAAAACACAATTTGTGCATATGAGAAAAAAAGAATAAGAAAAGGTGTTTTCTTCAAAGAAAATCATTTTCAGTAGGGGGTATGGTTTCCACGGGCGGCCAGCAACGTTGAACACCTTTGAGGCATGGACTCAATGAGGCTATTAATGACGAGTTGGGGTATTCTGCCCCACTCTTCCAGAAGAGCTCTTTCCAGTTCTTGGAGAGTTTGTGGGGGTTGTTGGCGGCCAGAAACTCGTCTTCCTAGAGCGTCCCAAACGTGCTCGATTGGATTCATGTCTGGAGAACACGCTGGCCATTCCATTCGAACGATTCCTTCCTCGAAAAGGAAATCCTCCACCAGGTTTGCACGATGTGGCCTGCGGTTATCGTCCATTAAAATGAAGTTATCTCCGATTGCTGCAGCGTAAGGGACTACAATAGGTCTGAGGATCTCATCCCTATATCGGCGACCAGTCAGAGCTCCATCTCGAATGATGTAGAGGTCAGTGCGCCCGTCAATGGAGATGCCACCATACACCAACACTCCTCCACCGCCAAATCTGACACTTTCGTGCACGAACGCAGGATTATTCCTACTGCCACAGTCCCTCCAGATGAAAATACGCCTATTATCCGGATGCACAGAAGAACGGGACTCGTCAGAAAACAGAATATTACTCCATTCATTTCTCCTCCAGTTGACATGCTCGGTTGCCCACTCCCTGCGGTCGCGACGATGCCTTGATGTTAATCTAACACATACCATCGGTCGGCGAGCATACAGACCTACAGCATGGAGCCGGTTTCGGACAGTCTGAGTTGAAATCGTGGTGCCTGTAGCCGAGCGAAGGTGTTGTTGGAGAAGAGTAGCGTTCATGGTTCGGTGTCTCCGAGCTGTTAACGCTAAATACCGATCTTCATTGGGCGTTGTTGCCCGTCTACGACCTTGCCCTGGTCTTCAGCCTGCACATCCACTCTCCAAAAAACGGTTCCAGATCCTGGAAATGACACTTTGTGACACTCCAATGGCTTGCGCTACTTCGCCTTGAGTTTGGCCCCCTTCTAACCTACCAACAATTCTCAAAGCTTCTGAATCTGTCAAATGACTTCGCTGAGACATCGTACTTATTGAAACAAAGCAATCACTGAATGCCGATCATCCTTGTCTTCATTCTCTTTTATCCAGTTGAAAGTCAAATTTCATTCGCTGCCGCTGAAGCGACGTTTTTGACGTCGAACTCAAAATTTGCATACTCCACAGTTTGAAAACCAGAAAAATTTGCATTTGTGATTCTCTTCTTCTATTTTCGGCAAAAAAAATTTCGTTTATATCTTTATTTTATATAAAACTTCAAATATCCTTTAATTGTTTTGAGCAGTGTATATATATATTGTCCCAAATTCATGTTCTTTAGCTAATTTATGGCTAATATGAAGATGAAACCACACATTTTATTTGTGGAACTTTTGGCATTTGGGACACGACGATTCTGTCTAAGTTCTACAAATTTCCATTATTCCATTTCTGTTATTCAATTTCTTCTGTTTTTTACTATGTTTTTAGAATCTATGTTATGTGTGTTGAGGGGAACTGTATTTTTGTCAATTTGTTAGTGTAATTTTATTCATAATTTCACAGTTTTTCTTGGTGGCCGGTAATGTTTATTTAATAGTTATATACTATATATATATATATACAGGGTGTTCCGTTAAAGGGGTCCAATATAAATAGGGGTAATAGAGGAGATCACACGGAGCATAAATCAGTATATAATGCCTGGCCGGATCTCAATAATTTTCAAGTTACAGCAAATAGAATGAAAAATTGGAAATTTGTAAAAAAACCCTCATTGCTAAACTATCGATAATGCTACATAAAAACGAAGCACATATTTAGAAAGAGCAGAAAAAATCCTACGAAATGACATAAGTTGTTTTAGAATATTGAGAATTAATGGCGAGTTACAAGCTCTGAAACAGTGAAAAAATACAAAATCAAATATTTAGCAAAATAGTTAATGGTTAATTCCAAAAATGCAACTCTACCTACATCAAGGAAAATGTTATAAAATTTGGTCCATTCCGAAAGCTTTCGAAGAAGCTGACAATAAACCATATCAGTTTAATTGTATGGGGGAAATCAAGCAGTTCCCTAGTTACAACTCTGTACTGTTGCACGCTCGGAAAGGGCGAAACTCCGCCCATGACGATTGTAAACACCCCGTTTTAATATCTTTCAATTATACATTTCTGATCAACCTCTATCAATACCCTTTCATTATTCAGTCTGGTCAAGTGAATGACATATTGTGCAGCTCTCGCCTTGTCTTAAAGCAAACTCCGTGACTGCTGCGTTTCCTCCATGAACTTTCAGGATGATGAAGAAGTACTTTTTATGCAAATTTTCTATGTGTATAGGAAGAAAAGTGTAATAAAACAGCAGTCATCAGTGGGCGTTATGTTAAAGGGAGGCTGTTGTAAGTGGGATTGTAGTAAGTTGATGTATAATAATTATGCCGGAATACTCTAACGAAGAATATGCGGGCATGCATCTGATGTACGGGCAAGCTCATGGAAATGCATGTCTAGCACAGCGCATGTACCGTGAGCAATTTCCAAGGAGACGTTGCCCAAGTTCGAAACTCTTCATAAAAATCGATAGACGATTACGGGAGACTGGATCGTTTAATACAGCAAGCACTGATGCAGGGAAACCTCGACATGTACGAACACCTGCAATGGAAGAAGATGTACTGAATATTTTTAAAGATAACCCCTCCACGAGTACACGAGCTGCTGCGTCTGAAGTCGGTGTTTCTCACCAAAGTGTGTGGCGTGTTCTGCGTGCAGAAAACATGCACCCCTTTCATGTGCAGCGGGTACAACTGTTATCAGTAACAGATTGTGCTCAGCGGACAGAATTCGTACGCTGGTTGCTTAATGTAACAGAAAATAATCCACAATTTCTGGAAAATATTTTATTTACTGATGAAGCAACATTTACGAGAGAGGGCGTGGTAAACACGCACAATATGCACACATGGTCATATACAAATCCGCACACTGTTTTCCCGTCGAACGCACAACAAAAGTTCAGTGTGAACATATGGGCAGGTGTCCTCGGCGATTATCTCATAGGACCATATTTACTCCCAGATGTACTCAATGGCAGTACGTACTTGGTTTTCCTACGGGATATCTTACCGCAGTTACTGCAAAATGTGCCAGCAACATTGCGCCACAATATGTGGTTTATGCACGATGGCGCACCGGCACATTTTTTCATAGGTGTTCGCAATCACCTCAATTCAACATATCCTGGGAAATGGATTGGACGCAGTGGACCTGTTGCTTGGCCTGCACGCTCTCCAGACCTCAATCCGTTAGACTTTTTTGTTTGGGGACACCTTAAATCGCTGGTGTATGAAACGCCTGTGGATACACCGGAGGATTTACTAGCGCGAATCGTTGTCGAGACATTCCCAACTCCGTCGGAGTTTTTCGGCGTGTTCGCCAATCTTTACGACGTCGCTGTCGGCTGTGCGATTCTGTTAATGGGCGCAACTTCGAACACCTATTATAATAATATCCGTTCGTCTGCCTTCCGACATTGAACTGTGCAGCGCAGGCCAGAAGACTATGCTTCACATATGTCATAAAGTACGTGGAATGTAATTCTTTATTTGTCATTTTTCTTTTATTTTCAACACTTTTTGGCACAGTATTTTGTAAGTCACAGACTGTGGTGTACTCAAATTGTAAATTACAAAGTTTGTATGAATTAATTTAAAATTTAGTGTCTTTTTTAAATTTATAATTAATAAAATTATTATGCTATTTGTTATTATTATTTCCTATCATAAATTATGATGCACATATACATACAATAATTGTCCATGTAAAACATGTACTGAAACTTCTTGCATAGTTACAAATCGCAATATTTTTAATTATTTCCGAATTTTCACCACCAGTTTAATTTTAAAGAATTTAACTTAAGCTTTATATCAATAAAAGACCACTTTAAAATGTAGACTATTATTGTAAAGTTATTTTGGTTCATTCAACTCTTGAATAATTAAAAATGTTGCATCTCAGAAGAAGCATGATCGAAAATGTATAGTTGAGAGTAATTAAAAAGGCGTTGTTTCCAATCGTGATGGGCGGAGTTTAACCTTTGCTAGTGTCAAAGAAAGCGGAGTTGTAACTAAGAAACTGATTAATTTCTCTCACACAATTAAACCGATATGGTTCATTGTAAGCTTTTTCGAAAGTTTTCGGAATGGACCAAATTTTACTACATTTTCCTTGTTGTAGCTAGAGTTGTCTTTTTGGAATTAACGATTAACTATTTTGATGTATATTGGATTTCGTACTTTTTTCACTGTTTCAGGTCTTGTAACTCGTCAATAAATATTGCTATTTTAATACAATTGATGTCATTTTGTAGGTTTTTTTCTGCTCTTTCTAAATATGTGCTTCGTTTTTATGTAGCATTATCGATAGTTTAGCAATGAGGGTTCTTTTACAATTTTCCGAATTTTCATTCTATTTGCTGTAACTTGAAAACTATTGAGATCCGACCAGGCTTTATATACTGATTTATGCTCCATGTGATCTCCTCTATTACCCCTATTAATATTGGACCCCTTTAACGGAACACCCTGTATATATATATATTTAGAAATATCAAAATGCAAATGAGAAATGAGATATTTGAAAAGAACCTTACCATAGATTTAACATTTGCTCGCGAGTGTCTTCGCCTGACGAGACGGTAGCCTTAAGGAGTTCCAATATCTCATTCAGAATAACATATGACTGCTTTATTTTATTTATTTATTTTTATGGGAGCGTTTCATCGAAACAGGTACCTCCATTCCACTCACGTATCATGTATAACGATCAAAACTCAGTTTCCACCCACCAGAAACTACACGTTTGATGTTGATGCACTGCATTTAAAATTGCTTCCTTAAATTTTAAGAATTTGATAAAATCATATTAAATTTGAATTTTATGCTGTACAAAAACTTTAAATTTTATAGTCTTTAAAAAAGATTACAATAGTGTCATCGGATGTTAATTTTTTCGTCGTGATAACCATATTTTGATAATTATATTAAGGGGGTTCGGACACGTGTCAATGTTAAATTTGTCATATTGATGATCCTTTATTTCTGGAGCTGTTTCCAAGGAATCAGCTGAAAATTTCAAAGCTTATTTCCTGTATATTTTTACAGACATTAACACACAAATTTCTTGAAATTGGTTGTAATTATAATTTTATGATTTTTATTAATTTGAAATTTTTATTTAATTTAATTATTTTTTTTATTAATTTAAAAATCTTCTTTATAATTTTCATAGAAACTTATCTAGAAATGAGTTTTCCTTGATAATTTTCATAGAAACTTATCTAAAAATGCGTTTTCCTTGATATTGTTGAGAAAACCTACCACGAATTTTTTTCTTAAAAATTATTGGTGTTCAAAAAACGGACCAGTGCGAGTCCTGAAACTACTTAAAAAATTTAAAATTTCATTAAAAATAACAAAACTTCAAATTACAAAAAGCTTGTGTTAAACTACGTTCATATGAGAGAAATACGTGTGTGAAAGATTGCAAAGGTGTATGTCGCGTTGTTTATGATATAAAAAGTCATTTAGGCAGAAATTAAAAAATAAATAAAATGAGGAATAACCCTTTATCTACTGAGTTATGAATTCATGAAAATTTTATCTTCTAAAGCATTTTTCATGAATTGTCTAAACTACATTAGAAGATTTATATAACAATTTAATAAATTTTAGAAGGATTAATTAAATTTGAATTTATGGAGATTTCGTGCAATATTTATAACCCCACTCAAATCTGGCCCCACCAGTGGCTGAGAGGTTCTGCTCTCGAAGCTGGTAGACGGGAGGTGCTGGGTTCGAACCCAATCGCGCCCGTCGGCCTAACCGTTTCGGAGTTTTCGTGGTTTTCTTCGAAGCCTTGGATTTTCCATGCGTAAATACGGGTTAGGTTCCCTTAGAAAGACCCCCACGAAGGGCACTCCCCCTAGGGCCTATATCCCTTGAGTAGATAATCGGCCGTCAGCAATCAACCCAACCCAACCCACTCAAATCTTTTATTTTAAATATTTTTCTAAGTATTTTGTAGAATTAGGAAATGTATAAATAGAATATTCTTAAAGTAGAATTTTCTTTTAATAGAAATATAGAAAATTTCCGAATTGAAATATCCCCCCTCCCTCACCCCAACGCCAAGAATGCTGAAAAGATACAAAGGCAAAGAAATCGTCCTTTTAAAAATATTTTTGTTTTGTGTAAGTTATAATGCTTTTGGAACAAGATAATGTAATGCATCTATAACTCATTCTAAACTGTATTACAACTAATTGGTGTATTAGATGAATTTTATAACAAGTTATTTTAATGGTACTTATAAGTACCGTCAGTAGATAAAGGGTTAATATGTTATTATAAGGCGCACATCAATAAATTTAATGCATTCCACCACTGTATGATGTGTCCGAACTCCCTTAAGTAATGTAATTTTTCGCTTAAATTCCCCCATAGGATTACAGGGGTGTCCCCATAGGATACAGGATTCCGAGGTCGACGGGATTCATTGAAACAACTCCTTAAATTCTGTTATTAAAATGTACAATATTTTCTTCTTCAATATTCTGTCTTTTTATTTATATATTTATTTTATTCAATAATAGAATTGTTCATACGGATAAAAGGATTCTTAGTGAATATTCTAGGTGTACTTATCGTAGCATATATAACTTTAATGCTTTCCGAATGGACTGGGCTGTTTCCCAAGTGTGCCGTGTCGTTTTTCAAATGATAGATCTTTTTTAAACCGCTTAAAAAAAAAGCGCCTTATTTAAATTTTAGTTCACGGATAGCTCCAGACGAATTTTCAACTTCTATTTTCAACTTCTAAACTGTGAAATTTTTAGTATGATTCCAAATTCTTTGTAATCAAGTTATGTTTCTGAATTTCTATTCTTTAACCACATATACAGTGTTGAGTTTGTATGCATTGAGCGGTTAACGTACATTAAATAAGAAAACCATTCTTGTCAATTTCTAAATATTTTATATATAAATATATATAAATAAATATATATATATATATATATATATATAGCATTTTTTTATTATTATTACTCTTTGTTGAAGTTTTATGATTCAGTGTAAACATTAAAATAAATAATTTCAGTATTTGCAATTATTATCTTACATAACCTTCATAATTCACATTAACACCTCTCTTTAGTACCTTATTTTCTGCTCCAAATTCTCTTATATATTTTTAACTAATGTATTTGTAATTCAGGGTTTTTAGAAAATATCTGCAGTGTAGAATTATACATATGATTTTACTAATTAGATATATTTACAAACTAATTTAAACTGTTTCTTTACATTAAAAAAAACAATGTATATATTTATTATATTTTGTGATTCTTTCCAACTTTAGTTCTTTATAATCTTTTTAATGAAAATTTAGCTTGATAGATTTTCATTTACTACAGCCAGGGCCAATCTTCTTTAAAGAGACTCGGGTGGACAAAAATAATTTTGAAGCCGCACTATTTTCCCCTTAAGATTTAAAAAAGAGGATCTTCAAAAGCACCATTGATAAGCTCGGTTACAAGATGGGGACACGGCACGGATCAAACATTTTTCGGACCTCCTCACTTTTAAGTTCTTTTCAATTTCGTTCTCAGACCGTATGAGCATGAGCCCAGGGTGCATTTCACCCACTGCGCTTTCCTCATGGACGAACCTGACATCAGCCGTTTTATGATTTAGGGATTAGTAATAATAACTATAATAATAAATTAGCAATCTGGATATAAATAAATCTCCATCGACATACAGCCATCATTTATGTTCAGATATGCTATAAAGATGAATTTGCATGCATACATGTGCTATTTACTTTAACATACCTGTTTAAGAGCACTTTTTATACAAAATTTTAAAGCCATTACCGATTTATTTATTTATTTTTTAATAAAACAAGAATTAATTGTGTTGAGTAACATTGTATAACAATAAGTGATTTTTCATTACACAAATCAACCAACAATTTAGTAAAGTTTACTTTAGAAAGATTATAAAAGGAATTGCAAGGAAAATTAGATAGAAGGGAAAGACACATTCTATTATAGTTGTTAAGAAAGTAGTTAACCATAAAGCATAAAAACGGCTGTCGTTTTATTCTTTCTCTCAAATTTTGAAAAACGTTAATGTCGAAATTCTTATTATTACTAGCAAGTAGAGTATACGAACTGAGAATAAATTATTTTGCCTTTAAATTTAAAACATTGGAAAGGTTTGATTTATGCATACGCATAACAGAAATTACTTCGGCTCCCCAAATTGATAAATTTTTAAAATCTTATTTGGAAAAATAATATTTCATTTATTTTTCAATATAAGCAATAATTTGTAATATAAGCAATTATTTATGTATTAATATATTCAACAAATATTTTTGCATTATTTATTTGTGATCTCATGAGTTTGCTTTTCACACAACTATGAATTTGCAACTATGTGTTGATTTATATTATTTATTTTTGAAATGAAATATGCATTAGTAAAAAGTTATTTAAAATGAAAAAATATTTTATTGTCATATACCACACATAGTTACTTTTCTTAAATTTTTGACCGCGAAAATTAGGATATTTTTAATGTTTTAAAAATACAAGGAATGTCATGTAATTATGTCATGTTACATGAATAGATTTTAAAATATTTTTATAGAAAATAATCATTGTAAGTGCATTAATTTTAGGATTTTCAGTTTGATTTGAAAGGATTAATCGCTGGATATTTGCGATACAAAAAAGAAAAATCTGTAACAAGAGAATAGAAAAGAGTAGACTAACTAAAGCGGCATTGGCATCTTTAATCAAATTTATTCGCCTGACACCACTTTTTTTTTTTTTTTTTTTTTTTTTTTTTTTTAAGAAACACTTTCTCTTGTACTTAATAACATGTGCAAGAGAAATTTACAAAAAAAAAAAAAAAAATACTTTTAAAATATAGTGGTGTGCATAGAATATAAAAATAGAATAATGCATTTAAAGTTATCGTCCGTTAACACTTTGTGGACGACCAACCGGTATACTTGCCACTTGAGGTGCTCAGAATCCTTCATTATTTCCACCAGTTATTTTTTATTGTAAATTTTACCTTATTTAACAGAGCATTTTCGCGATTCAATTACAGAAAAAATTCTCATTGAAAAACCGGTGGCAAAAGATTAAAATTTAAGCAAAGGGTTCCCGTCGCGAAGGGGTTAGGGGTTAAATGTCATGTGTGGTGTCAAATTAAGAGAATAGAGAAACAAATTTCAGTCTATGTATATACTGCTAATTCTACTATTGTTAAACAAAATAAAAAGAAAAGCAAGGCAGAAATTGCACAATGTTAGAAAGAATTTTATATTCAACGAGCAGTGTGTTGTCTTTTCTGGTTTATTTATATAACGATTTTCATAAATTTCATATACATGTCTTTTATTTTTCATTTTGCTACATTTTATTCACATGAAATTTAATTTAATTTATGAGTTATTAAACATTTAATTGGTTTCTTAACTGCAGAAATGCTGAACATTCTACAGTTGAAAAATCTTTAAACAGTAAAAGAAGAGGCAGAGTTTTTCAAAAGACTTGGATAGACAAATTTCCATGGATTGAATATGAAAAGACCAAAGAACACGTTCTTTGTTCAACTTGCAAAGAATGCTCGGAAAAAAAAATGTTGTCTTCCAGTAAAAAAGAAGAAAATTTTATTTCTTTAGGATATAAAAATTGGAAACATGCGCTGAGAAACTTTCAAGCACATGAGAATTCTAACTGTCATCGAGAAGCAGTTTTGAAAATAAATTCACTTAATTCGGGAGTAAATGTATCAGCTTCCTTAGATGCAGGAAAAAAAGCTGATGTGATCGTTTCAAGGGACGCCCTTAAAATTATTTTTACTAGCATTCAATATCATGCGCGCCAAGGTATCGCTTTGCGAGGGCACGATCCACAGCAATCAAATTTCTGGCAGCTATTGAAAACACGATCACAAGACTCCAGTACTATTGCTAGCTGGATTAAAAGGGATTCTAAATTCAAATGGTTATCTCCGGATATCCAAAACGAAATTTTGGAGATAATGTCGCATGCAGTATTGAGGACTATTACTGATAATATAAAAAAGAACAATTATTTTTCGATAATTATGGACGAAACAGCCGATATCTCCGGAAAAGAACAAGTTAGTATTTGTTTTCGCCATGTATCTGCAAGTGATTTTTCCGTTAATGAGGATTTTGCAGGATTTTATGAGACGGACAATACCAGTGCAGAAGCGTTGTTTTTAATTTTAGATGACGCGCTTAAAAGATTCCAGTTATCATTTGAAAACTGCAGGGGGCAGTGCTATGATGGTGCAAGCAACGTTGCCGGCAAATTTTCTGGTGTACAAGAACGAGTAAAACAGCGACAACCATCTGCAGAATTTGTTCATTGTTCTGCTCACTGTTTAAATTTAACAGTGCAAGATGCCATGAATAATATCTCAAATACGCGTGATTGTTTTAACATTGTTAAAGAAATGATCAATTTCATAAAAGTATCTCCAAAGCGTCTTGCAACTTTTCAAAATTTGCAGTCACCAGACATGGGCAATTTACGTCCTCTGTGCCCCACAAGGTGGTTGATGCGTGCCAGCAGTGTCAAGAGCATTTTAAATAATTATGAGTCCTTGATGGAATTTTTTGAAAATCTAAGTTCCGTTTCTGTATCAAGATATGACGTAGCTACTAAGTGTAGTGGCTTTCTTCGAAATTTGATCTCTTTCGATTTTTTCTTTGCGCTAAGCAACATTATAAAAATATTAGGGCCAGTTGAGGAGGTACAAAAAACATTGCAATCGCCCAACATCTCACTGAGAAATATCCAAAGTCAAATTGATATTTTAAAAGACCTTTTGACAACTTATCGTCAAGATGAAAAATTTTCTGTATTTTGGAATGAAATTGTCTCTAAAAGCAAAGAATTTGATTTAGAAGAACCAATATTGCCTAAAATCCGAAGAAAACCTAAGCGTATTGACGGAGGAAGTGATCCCCATATCTACGAAAACCTGAAGACTACTATCGCATGAAGTTTTTTGAACTACTAGACAGTGTTCAAAATTCTTTAAATGAACGATATAATAAGTGCAATACTTTTTCTAAATTGAAAAACATTGAAGAATTATTGGTAAACTCTTTAAATTCTCGATCAACTTTAACATCTGAAAAATTAAAGAACGTTCTTGGTGAGAATTTGGTGGCTGATTTTGATATAGAGAGATTACAATCGCACATTATGATGCTGTCAGATGTGTGCAAGACAAGAGAAAAAAGTTTTGAAAGTCTTTCTGATCTGAAACACTTTTTACAGACTGATAAGAATATTGCTACAACATTTCTGGAAATAACCAAATTGATCCAAATTTGTTATGTAATTCCTGTAACCACTTGCACAGCTGAACGAAGTTTCAGCATGCTTCGTCGACTGAAAAACTTTTTAAGATCGACTATGACTCAGCAAAGACTAAACCATGCTGCTATTTTAAAAACATACCAAGAAAAAGTTGATGTATTGAATATAGAAGAACTCGTAAATGCATTTATAGTTAGGTCACCTCAGAGACGAAATACTTTTGCAAACTAATTAGATTATTTGAAATATGTATACATACTTTCCTTCTCATCTATTATTTTGTGAATTTTGTAAATTTAAATCTTTACGAAAATTGTGCATCCACAACTTCTTCACTTATAAATGTCTGACAAATGCCTACACTTCCAATGTCCATATTTTATTAACATCATCATTCATACTATCTTAAATAATTGATTATTCACAGAATTTTCAGTTTCGTTTATGTATGGCTATACATCTGAATAGTATATTTTACCAATTTTATAGTTGAATTTCATACATAATTTCAATATAGTGTCTTAAATAGATTGAAACGCGTTTCATTTTTTTTACCTGTTAGAGATACGCAAAAAATATAATTTGCAAAAATATTCAAAATAAAATAGGAATCAAGGTTATGTTTATTAAATAGTCCTGCCATTAATTTTCCAAAAGTTACACTTTTTAAATTTTCATATGGTTCCTCAGTCCTACAAGTTATATAATTAAAAAAAATTTCTTCATGCTTTGACAAGTAAAACAGAGTTTTATTCTTGTACGACCAAAACTTTCGGTCGTAAAAGAATAGATTCTTTACTGTGATAATATATCTTATAAGACCAAGAGTCGTATAAAAAATTATTATTATTTTTAAATCAATGGCAGTTATTTTTTCTGCAACATAATCCTTGATCCTACATTATTTTGAACAATTTTGCAATTTGCAATACCCACATTTTCCAGTAGTTAAAAATTTAAAGCACATTTCAATCTTTTTGGAACACCCTGTGTGTATATACCTATATATATATATATATATATATATATATATATATATATATATGCATATTTGTGTGTGTGTATATTTAGTTATTTTTAATAAAATATTGTAGATAAACTACTGTAAAAAGCTTCATATTCTAGTAATATTATATTAAAAAATATTTAATCTGGAAAAGCTATTATTGCTCATTGAATGTAAAATTAGACTACTGCTAAACATATCAAATGCTTTCTTTTGATTATCTAAATGAATAAAATATATATGCATTGATCATAAATGTCCAGGTCCAGAGTGCAGAACTTCCTAGTTAGAATATTTCCTTTTCCATGAAATTTATATTAGAAATTTTTATAATAAAATGAAATCAATATTTAATACTATAGAACGAAAATTTTAAGAAATTGGAAAAACTGCAACTTGTTTTGAATTAATCTCTCTTTTCTCGGTACAAAAACATGCTACTATTACGAGAACAGAAGCAAAACACTTGTTATTATATAGTGATAGCACGCCCAGGCCCTGATTAATGGCGGGGAAAAGTTCCACCAGCGAAAACGAAAAGAAATTTTATCCTTACTTTCGACACACTTTCTGCATAAATAAACCGACAATTTCTATTTAAATTTATTAAGGAATGTTTGCCCAACTGGTAATCAGGTCTTGAGCACATCATTTTGCTTACTTTCCCCTTTGTGGTTTATTTAAGACGTTTCTTTCATCATATTGCATTATTCATCAATATTTATAATACTTGCAAGCTATTATTTATTTGCAAAAAGCAAAAATTTCATAAATTATCGAAGAACAGGAGGCTTATTTTTTTTCCCTCTCCCCCCCCCCCCCCACCAACCCCCCCCAAAAATGATAGTTTAAGGACCTTTCTTAAAGCATTTTAAGCATGACTACAAAATATTTAAAATCTAGCTCTGCGATACTAGATACTGGTCTAGTTACTTAAGACAAAAAAAAAAAAAAAAAAAAAAAAATCTGTTAAATGGTAACGTTATACCTAAGGTTATGAATGATAAGGTTTATTCATTCAAATTTTTACATTGTCTGGCAATTTTATATTTATGTAGCATATTCAGGTTCAATATTTTAAAATAATGCACTCTATTTAAAAACACTGCCTAAAAACAATATTTAATATATAATAGATCTTCATTTATATTCAAAACACAAACGCACGCATATTTATTTTTTGAGCTGAGCCCATTGACGTAGCCAGGATTTCTTTTCAGAGAGGAAAGGGGGTGTCCAGAATTGTTCTGCATGATATATATATATATATATATATATATATATATATACATAACCATTATATAATATTACAATTCATCATATGTGTATATATATAGTGAAACCTACTAAAACGAAATTAGAAAGGGAAAATTTTTGTTTGATGGGTTTCTGTCTTAGCTATTGCAATTGCACGGTACTTTTTTCAACAGGACCAAGGTATTTTTCCGATTAAGATAGGTTCTGTTTTCACAGATTTTCCGTACTTACATATATCAATATATATTTATGTTATATGTACATTAAAACCTGCCAAAACAGAATCTGTCTATAACTAATCCTTGTTTTAAATCGAAAATTTTCATGCTCCGACGGAAGGATTACCATACAATCATACCTACTAAAGTCTGCAGAAACCTGACAAACATATTTTTTCGGTCCTTTGCACTTGCTTTTTCACAGATTTCACTGTATAAATATTTAACCCGTGTAAACGGAAGCAGTTTATAAAAGAATCCTGTCTCAATCGGAAACATTCCATAATCATAAGGAAATTAATATCTTGAAAGTTTACCTGCTAAAGCGGAAACCTGTCTAAAACGGAACTCCCTGATTCCTTGCAATTTCTTCTTACTGGATTTTGTAACCATGATGAAATAATTAGTTCCTCGTTCCGGGGGGGGGGGGGGGGGGGTCGGAATCTTCCCCCCCCCCCCCCCACTTGGCTACGCCGCTGACTGAGCCCCTCCAATAATTTTGAATACTCTACGCCTATGTAGTCTATTGAATTTTAAATCACTTTTATATTCTTTAATCCTTTCAAACAGGCATCGTTTTGTCATTCCAATATATGAAGTTAATAGACCAGTATTGAGTTGATAGGGATTTCGTACATTCCAGGATGGAATAAAATTGGTAGAGGATCTTGCTTTCTGGTAATAGCTGCAAACAGATTATTTGAGGGGGAGGCAACATGAAGAATTCTGAATCTATTGAAAATTCTCTTTAATCTTTCAAACATTGCTGGAATATAAGAATTTTTTCTGTAAGTAGAACGAGTTAGCTGGGCGCTTTGGGGATAACTATTGAACTTCTCAATTAATTTATGGATAACCTGTGGGTTATATCCGTGATCTATTCCAATCTTGACAATATGGTTCAGTTCATCTTCCAAAAATTCATCCGAACAAACAATATGTGCCCTCTTAATAAAAGAATTAAACGCAGACATTTTATAACCCCATGGGGTTGAAGCAGTAACAGGAATAATGCAATCTATTTTCATTGATTTTCTGAAAACTTTTCTTTTAAGCCTATTACCAGATTTTATAACTAAGACATCTAAAAATGGGAGGGTGTTATTGACTTCATTTTCTATGGTGAATTTAATATTGTCGTCGAGATGATTCAACTCCTCAAAAAATTCCACTAAAGCTGGTTTCCCCTCTTCCCAAACTACAAAAACATCATCCACATACCTTAACCATAATTTGGGTTTATGTTTGAAAGTGTTGAAAATCAAATCTTCCAAGGGTCTAAGCTTAAATTCGGCGAAAATACTTGAAACAGGTGACCCCATCGGTGCACCCTTATCTTGCTTATAATAATTACCGTTAAAATAGAATACATTACTCTGGTTAATTAAATTTAAACCTGCTTCTAACGAGGTTTTAATTTCTTGACTCAGATTATTTAATTCATCTATAGACTGGTTAATAGTATTCTTAACTTCGGAAATATTTATGGAGGGGAAAAGCGAGACAATATCAAAACTAGCTAAAATAGTATTATCGTTAATCTCAACATCTGCAATCCTGTTTATGAATTCATCAATAGAAGAAATAGAATATTTTGAAGATGGGATAACCGTTTTAGGAAACAAGTATAAGCTTTTTCAACATAATAAAGTGGGCCTTGGCATCTTGTGACAGTCGGTCTGAATGGAAAATCTGGTTTATGATCTTTTATTCTAGCTGTAATCCTAGGCGTAACACCTGTATGGTTAATTTTAATTTTATTTTTCATTTCATCGGGCCACTTACTATTTCTAAGAAATTTCTTTCTCGATGAAATGAAAAAAATAAATAAATAAAATAAAATTAAAATTAACCATACAGGTGTTACGCCTAGGATTACAGCTAGAATAAAAGATCATAAACCAGATTTTCCATTCAGACTGATTGTCACAAGATGCCAAGGCCCACTTTATTATGTTGAAAAAGCTTATGCTGGTTTCCTAAAAACGGTTATCCCATCTTCAAAATATTCTATTTCTTCTACTGATGAATTCATAAACAGGATTGCAGATGTTGAGATTAACGATAATACTATTTTAGCTAGTTTTGATATTGTCTCGCTTTTCCCCTCATAAATATTTCCGAAGTTAAGAATACTATTAACCAGTCTATAGATAAATTAAATAATCTGAGTGAAGAAATTAAAACCTCGTTAGAAGCAGGTTTAAATTTAATTAACCAGAGTAATGTATTCTATTTTAACGGTAATTATTATAAGCAAGATAAGGGTGCACCGATGGGGTCACCTTATTAAGTATTTTCGCCGAATTTAAATTTTTAGATGTCTTAGTTATAAAATCTGGCAATAAGCTTAAAAGAAAAGTTTTCAGAAAATCAATGAAAATAGATTGCATTATTCCTGTTACTGCTTCAACACCATGGGGTTATAAAATGTCTGCGTTTAATTCTTTTATTAAGAGGGCACATATTGTTTGTTCGGATGAATTTTTGGAAGATGAACTGAACCATATTGTCAAGATTGGAATAGATCACGGATATAACCCACAGGTTATCCATAAATTAATTGAGAAGTTCAATAGTTATCCCCAAAGCGCCCAGCTAACTCGTCCTACTTACAGAAAAATTTCTTATATTCCAGCAATGTTTGAAAGATTAAAGAGAATTTTCAATAGATTCAGAATTCTTCATGTTGCCTCCCCCTCAAATAATCTGTTTGCAGCTATTACCAGAAAGCAAGATCCTCTACCAATTTTCATCCATCCTGGAGTGTACGAAATCCCTATTCAACTCAATACTGGTCTATTAACTTCATATATTGGAATGACAAAACGATGCCTGTTTGAAAGGATTAAAAAACATAAAAGTGATTTAAAATTTAATAGACTATCTACAGCTTTATCTAGATTAGCATTTAAAGGCAGTGTCAAAGCAGTTTATTTGACAATGTAAAAATTATCTCTAAATATTCCAACCCACTTAAAGCCCTTATACGTGAATCCATAGAAATAAGTCTAAGAAAAAACGAGGTATGCAATGACAATATTTCATTTCAAATTTCTAATGTTTGGTTGAATATTTTAAAAGAAATACATTCGTAGTGCTTATTTCGAGTTTTCCTAGTTTCTTATTGTGGTGTGTTAGCCTAACAACAGATGGCGTCATATCCAACGCAGTACTGATTTTGGTTGTGTTAATGATCAGTTACCGTAATGTTTTTAGTTGTGATGCCGTGAAAGTGCAGTTGGAAACTTCGCTCCGAGGAGGTCAAGGACTCTCTCCCCTGAAGATGGCTCGTTAGAAAGAGCACGAAACGTTGGGAATAATTTGTAATGTATTTTTAATATAGTTTTTATTTACATGTACGCTGATGAGTATCGTAAGATTTTTAATTATTATGAAATCTAACAGGCGATCTGCTGGAAACTTTGACATAGTTCATAACACATAATAAAAAGCTTATAAAAGAATGTTCCGTGCAATTTCCTGGGGCGCGTACCTATCTGGAGTGCTACAGACCCGATCCCCTCGACTAATATACCTACAGATAGGTTGTAAAACGGAGTTTCCTTTGGATAGAGGTTTGTGTAGAATAGAGTGTGCCCCCTGGTTGCGAAATGTGGAACTAACAGATTTCGCAAAAGGATAAAGTGTTTTAAAGGAATATTAAATGAAACCATCTGTGCGATCTGTGATCACACTTACCCACTTGTTTTAATATATTTCTTAAAAGCAGACATAAAATGTTTTTGATAATTTTTCAGAAATGTGGAAAAACATTAGCAATTGTTTTTTCTCAATGATGTTGTTTCTTAGAAGTAACATAGCATGTAATATTAATTAGGACAGGTAGCACAAGTCTTATTTTTTGGCAATTGTCTAGCTGAAGGTTTTTTCCAAAATCTATGGGTCAGAATTTAAAGTGTAATTAATGCACGAAAGAGTACGTCTTTACAATCTTCAATCCGATTATACTAATAAAATAACTGCCACTAGACGGAACTGCATGATCTGAGCTCCTAACTGCTCGATTTTAATGTGCTTTACATAGCCGAATACAAAAATTAAATCCTCGGTATTTTTCCAGTATAGGGCGAAATAGAGAAAACCGTATATACCTTGATAGATCATTTTCCGTCATTTTTGACGAGCTATCTTCCTAGTAAATAATAAGGCATAATAAATTGTTCCATGAAAGACTCGAAACATTCTACGCTTTGAACAAATTATGTAAGTAGGGGAGACCAGGGGAATGGCCCACCTTAAGGGAATTTAAATTTTTTCACCTCGAAAAAATGTTTATTTTTTAATAGTAAAAATTCTAAAGCTGAATCATGATCTTTAGTTATCTGTATAAATTTAACCGTAATCATAACTGTAAAGTAAGCATACATAAAAAAATATTTTTTAAACCTCTGCACAGTGGCGGGATTACCCAGGACACTGGGGTAATTCCGCTACTGTACCGGGGTAATGCCGCCACTCTTTAATGACCTAGTACATGCATCAAATGGATACTAGGAAACACACAACTTACTGAAAATAGTTAGAAAGCAATGTAATTGAGCAAAATAATGGTTAAGCTTACAATTTACTTCATATTGCAAAAGTCACTCTGCTGAATCGGCTCCACAACATTAAAATGAGGCCATTTCTCACCCGATTTGCATGGTGGCGGCATTACCCCGAGAGGACAATATGGCGGAAATCCTCAAGCAAAGCCGAAACAAGAACCGAACTTGTTCAACACATTACATCAAAATGTCGGCGAATACATATAGTTTACGGGTCATATTATCTAAATACCTAATGTTACAATAAAAAGTGCTTATCGCTACTCATTTGCAGCTCCAAAATAACAAGCAACTAGATGAAAACTACATTTTTCACTAGAACAAACGAACGACGTACAGCAAAGACACTCTCACTTTAGGCACTGTTTATATTGTTGGCCGCTATAGTGCAGGCACATTCACTATCTCAAACTGCCCTTAGTTTTTAAACTAGGTGGGGTGGCGGCATTCCCCCGGTCTCCCCTATGCTTTTTTACTCATAATCTTTAAAGCAAAATTTTTGTTTTAGATGGGGCTCTCAATATTATTTAAGAAATAAACTTAGTAAGATCTGCTACAGCATTATAATTTCCTTTAGTTCTAATTTCAAAGTTCGAGATAACAAAATTGCCTGTGAACATCTCAGATTTGTGAACTGTGTAGTATCTGCATTGATAAAAACTTGGTTTAAAATTCTCTATGAATCCACCAATAAAATGGCTTCCTAAGTTGTCACCAATAGCGACAAAAACTGATCCTTCAATAAATTCACTAGAATTTAATAAAACACGATTTTCAAGTTTTTTTTTTTAAATCCGTAATTAGTGGTCTAAAAATCAGCTCTTAGACAAAAAAAAATCAAAATGAACTTGTCTGCAAAGCAACACAAGCTGCAACGGATCTACTTTAGAGCGAAACCACTTTATAATGTTACCTAATGTATGATAGACAGCCAAAATTTCCTTTCCCCCCCCCCCCCCCCCAGATCCTAATGGGTTAACAGTATCAAATCTGTCAGCATAAATAAATACTTTCAACTTGTTATCTTTAAAGTAAACATTATCTTTAAAAACTCTTCCATCTGTATAATCAGACAATACGATATCTTTATTATGAGGTTGAACATTTTTTAACTGCATTTTTACTGATGGGTTTGACATGTATGCAATAAGACACTATTATGGGTAGGGGAGACCGGGGGAATGGCGACACCTTAAGGGAATTTAAATTTTTTCACCTCGAAAAAATGTTTATTTTATAATAGTAAAAATTCTAAAGCTGAATCATGATCTTTAGTATCTGTATAAATTTAACC
The DNA here is from genome assembly GCA_963932465.1 of Maratus speciosus. Lineage (NCBI taxonomy): Eukaryota > Metazoa > Arthropoda > Arachnida > Araneae > Salticidae > Maratus > Maratus speciosus. The sequence continues at coordinate 382,356,690 of OZ010798.1, read as the reverse complement.
GTAATCATAACTGTAAAGTAAGCATACATAAAAAAATATTTTTTAAACCTCTGCACAGTGGCGGGATTACCCAGGACACTGGGGTAATTCCAGCACTGTACCGGGGTAATGCCGCCACTCTTTAATGACCTAGTACATGTATCAAATGGATACTAGGAAACACACAACCTACTGAAAATAGTTAGAAAGCAATGTAATTGAGCAGAATAATGGTTAAGCTTACAATTTACTTCATATTGCAAAAGTCACTCTGCTGAATCGGCTCCACTACATTAAAATGAGGCCATTTCTCACCCAATTTGCATGGCGGCGGCATTACCCCGAGAGGACAATATGGCGGAAATCCCCAAGCAAAGCCGAAAGAAGAACAGAACTTGTTCAACACATTGCATCAAAATGTCGGCGAATGAATGTAGATTACGGGACATATTATCTTAAATACCTAATGTTACAAAAAAAGGTGCTTATCTCTACTCATTTGAAGCTCCAAAATAATAAACAACTAAAAGAAAACTACATTTTTCACTAGAACAAACGAACGACATACAGCAAAGTCACTCTCACTTTAGGCACTGTTTATATTGTTGGCCGCTATAGTGCAGGCACATTCACTATCTCAAACTGCCCTTAGTTTTTACACTAGGTGGGGTGGCGGCATAACCCGGGTTGGCGGTATTCCCCCGGTCTCCCCTACACAATGAAATGTAGCATTCTTGTTTTTATTTCGGCCCAAACTAACTGATATTGCTTCAACATGCTTTAAGTTTTCTTTAATAAATTCCGATTATTTAAGCAGAGAATATTTCAAACTTTTCTCTGAAAAAAACTCTGAAAATAACTGTTATTCTTTTAACTTTTCCAATATCGCTCTACGATTTGTATCAAAATGTAATCAGCTTTTATTAATTCTCTACTGATGCAACTAAGTATATTTTCAAGGGTAAATCTGTGTATATTAGACATTTCATTTAGTATTATATCTATTATGAAAGCTGGTAAATGAAACTTTGACATCAAACGCAAGCATAGCAATGAAACTAAAGAGTACATTTGTGAAGTAGTAGTAGTAGTTTCAGAATCTGACATAACATTGGTTTCAGCTAAAGTATCTATACTTTTATCTACAGAAATAAATATCCAGCTGCTCATTTTGTACAACAAATGTGACATTTTTTATTCTCATGTTTCCATGACACATGTGAAGAAAAAGAGGATCTGTTATGAAAATTTAATTGCAGTTTTTATAAGGGCATGTAATTTTCTCTTTTCTTTGAATGTGTCTTTGTAAATGTGATATTAAAAGACACTTATCAGAAAATTTTGCTAACAAGTTTGTACATTACAAGTAGAAGTTAAAGACTGAGAATGATTCTGGATAAATATTTTTGTATGGTCATGAGAAATGTGGGATTTTAGAGATGAACATTTAAAAACATTTCTTGAACAAATCTGAAAAGCACATGGCAAACATGCATTCACGTTTTGGTATTATCTTAAATGTGTTACACAATATGTCAAATTTTGAAATGCCTTTCTGCATATTTTACACACATACAGATTAAACTGATTCATGACTAGAAGTTACTTCTTAGAGATAATATAAATTTTAACATTAATCTTCACATAATGACTATCATCTATCAGCAAAATGGAAAAGAGCTTGAAAAATCAGGCTTAAAATATATAAACAAATTTTGAACAGAATCCATAAACACAAACTAGATTCACAGCACAAAATTTCTGAAACAAAAACTAGCATTAACTTTTAAAAATATCTGATGAATACATAAAATTATTACTTTTGTAATGAATATAAGAAATATTTTAATTAACATTTTGAAGAGAAATATACATCATGCCAGAGTTTCCTCGATTATTAAAGAGGGATAGAATGCTGCTATTGAAAAAAGGGCATTTCTTCAAAATTTAAGCACACTATTTGCCTTTATACTAGTGATGGGTGATAAGATGTTTTTATCAATTTTCTCGATTGTATGGACATGTCGATAACTTTCGATTTTATAAAAATTTTCTCGATGACTCCAGTTTGCAATTGCTTTTATACCATCCCGATTCCAAGAGTCATCTGCGGGTGAACTGGAATGAATCAGCGTTAATGAAGACAAGGCAGATTTGCTCGCTAGTGGGCCCCTCCTTTAATCGGGGTCTGTAATTTATACGTAAACTTGTAATATGAAATCTTGAACTAGATCCCTACTGCATACGGCGGCGTATAGCAAATGCGAAGTGCACGCACTGCAAAATCTTGTAAAGTGTGGTCATAGGCCTTTCAACCATATGTCACATGAGGCGTATCGATCTAAATTTATAAAAATGCCCCCCCCACCCGTAGGGGCAAAGCATGAGGGGGTGGCTAGCATGGGAGCTTGAGGGATAATGGTGAGGGGAGGGTCATAGGATTTTCATAATATGAATAAGTGATCGCAGGCTTTTCCGACAATATGTCACATGAGGGGGTCTCAGCTAAATTTAGAAAAGTGTCTTCATAGGGCCGAAGTGGGTGGTTGGTTGGTTGTATGGGGTTTTATGGCGAAAAGTCCCTTTAGGGTGCATGCTGCGCCAAGACAAAGTCAAAATGAAAGAAATATATATAACACAAAAATTTGAGTAAAAAATTACTAACAAAAACATGAGAAAAAAAATTAAATGAAAACAGTAATATGTATAATTAAAACCATATAAAAGAGTCAAACGTTATAGTTAAAAGACAAAACTATTATAATTAAAAACTGTGAAGTTATAAAGTAAAATTGTTAAAATATAATCAAAGTTTAAGATGATGTACAAATGCTACATAAAAACAAGTTTAAAAATCACAGAAGTAAAAAAAAAAGTAAAATTAATTAGGTACAAATTCTTTAAAAACTGCATTTTCTTCATCAGCACTTGATTCATACGATTCAGATTCCGTTGCTTCATCCACATAGTTTTGCAGCTGCTTCGTACCCTTTATATTAGAAAATGATGGAGCAAGAGATGATTTCCTGTTTTGTTTTTTTCTTGACAGTTTTCCATTGTAATGAACGCCGAACTGTCTTTCTGTCTGTACGCAAGATTTTTTATTTGGTTTGTGAATTTAGGAAATATTAGATTCCTGCAAATTACATACTGATGAAGTAGAAGTTCGCTCAATCTGGTGATCGGATGACTTTTTGGATTGACTAGAAGATTTTTGAGACTGATTGATTCGGTATTCTATTTTAACAGGTTCTGAGGAGGGTTGAGAGCGTTCTAATTTTGGGATCGCATAGTATTTAATAGCATAACAAACATCACGGGTTTTACTATTTGAACTGGTGGTGTATTGTGTTTTAGCCCAGTTACTTAGTGGAAAAGAGGAGTCGCTCTGGGTGCTTATGTGCCTTACAGATTTTGATTCTTCTTTGAATATACTGGAGTATGATGCCCCAACAGATGGGGTCCAGGATTCAACAAATTTACGAGCTAATTAAACAGAAAGAATTTCCTTTTCACGGATCCAATTAGGACAAGAGCGAGCATACGATGTATGATCATCCTTATAGTTTGCACAGCATTCGGGTTTTTCGCAAGTTTTACCGTCATGGCCCACCTCTGCACAACATGCACAGGTAACAGTGCCACGACAGGTAGTATTAATATGGCCTAAAGCTGGCATTTAAAACAGAGATAATTAGGTATATAAGGCTTGACTAGACAGTTTAGATAACCAGCTTTAATTCTAGTAGGTAAAATGTGGCTAATGAAATTTACAATAATGTGTTTTGTAGGAAGTATTTTCCCATTTCGACGGATAGTGATACGGCGTACATCTATGATATTTTGATCGCTTAAATTAGATAGTTCTTTTGCGGAAAATAAAAGATTCGGTTAAGATATTACACCACGGCAAGTATTAAGATTTTGTGTGTTTTTACAGAGACAGAAAAAGTACCTATAGTATAGCAATTTGACAGTAGTTGTGACTGGCTGGCTGAAGAAACCTCAACTAGTAAATCCCCAAACTGCAATTTTTTAAGCAAGTGACCATCACCAAAAACAGACTGAAATGTTTTTGCAGTAAGAAATGGCTAAGTTTTTCTGAAAGAACTATCTGAGAGACGATCAGTGCGTTCAATTACAAAAAAATGAGTTAATAAAGACTGTACACTTTGTTGCTCTTCACATGGGAGAGAAATAGAAGGAATAATAATATTCCCACCCATATTTGAAAAAATATATAACTCAGACTCCGGTCACACCACCCACTACCAAGCCCAACATGGGGATGCACATTCGTGCACCAGTGCTAACCAGGGCACATACGGTCACAAGACATTGCTATGCCAGTCTCCACCCTTAACGAGATGCTAGTAAATGCTCGCTCACTTGATCCCCAGCCAGTGAGAAAGCCGGTAGATGCATACGGGACCAATATGCACCTCCCGTCTAAATGAAGCAGAGGCCAAAGCAGTGTGTTGGTTTCCCTCAACTGCCAGGATCCCCCTTTCCAGGGACACGGGTCGCCACGCACGGCAAACACGTGGGTGGTTTACAATTCTCCATGAGTCGATATAAACAGGATGACATTGGCTCATGCAAAACTGCTCTCACCTCCTAAGAGGAAACTACAATGAGAGTGAAACAAAGAGGAAAGAAAGACAAGAGAAATGAGAAAACGGAAAGAGAAACAACGCCCAGGTGCCCGGGGTTGCGAAAAGAAAGTATCCACAGGGGGTGCCAAAGTGGGGGAGGAACACCAGAGGTGTATAAGTGATCATAGGCCTTCCCAACGATATGTCACATAAGAAGTCTCGGCTAAATTTATAAAAATGTCCTCTGTGGGGGCAGAGTGTTGGGGAGGGCCACGGGAGGTGCATAACATGCGTAAGTGGTCGCAGGCCTTACCAATATGTCACATGAGGGGTCCCGGCTAAACTTAGAAAACTGCCCCCAAAGGGGCGAAGTGGGGGAAGTACACTGAGGTACATAAGATCAATAAGTGGTCACAGACTGGATTCAACCTCCTGCTTTTTGAAATTTCATGTAATATAAATATTATTTACTGGAGGGCTCTGTAAAAAAATTAGATCTAAAATGATGAAGTCAAAAAAGTTCGAAACTGCCCCCCACCTGGGGAGCCGAATTGGTAAGGGGGGAAAGAAAGTTTCATAACATGAAAGCGTGATCCAAAAGCTTCCTTGTGGTATCCATATGACGGGTTTAAAAAAGTTTGAAAATTGCCCCCCTCTCCCCGTTAGTCCACTCTTTCGCCTCTGAATTCATGCAGCTCCCATTTTAATTTTTTTATATACTGATAAATAATATTTACCAGAGGGCTCGATCAAAAAACCACACTTAAAATGATATTTATTGTAGAAATCGCTATGGTTTTAAAAATTTGTTCGCCTACTCTACACCCCCTCCTTGAAATTTTTTTTAATAATATTTATCGGAGGTTTCCAGGTATGTGACATCTTTGTAGGGCTAAAATACGAGAAACTTTGAAAATTAGGGCTTTATTTCACAGCTCATTGTCATGCCTCTTTCTCTATTTCGTCCTTCGATAAACCTTCTGACTTCTCTTTTCTTCTCTGCCGAAAAAGAGATTCATAAAGAAGCCGCATCATCGAAGAAGGAAATCATCGGGGAGCCACAAGTCACTCAAGAAACCGCAATCATCGAGATAGCAAATCATCGAGAGAGGATCATCGAAGAGCCACACGTTGCTTGAGATGTCTGTGTCATCGAAGTAGGAAATCATCGAGATGAGATTTGCTGAAATGCGGGACACATCGGAAAGCTCTTTGACCATTCTTTCATAATAAGAATCTTTCTTCCCCTGGAGTTCAATTTCAGGAGTGGGTGAATTTTTAAAAAATCATAGTTATTTCGACAATAAAATTATTTTAGAAGTGTTTTTTTGATGGAGTCCTCCAATAAATATTATTTGTTAAATATAAAATTTTTGAAGTGGTGGCTGCGTGATTTCCGGGTGTATTCTGGGAAGAAAAGGTGAACCCATGGGTGAAGAGTAAATTTCAAACTTTAAAAAAAAAATAGTGCTGGAAATGCGATATATACAAGCTCAAGAATTAAAAATGCCCTGATTGATTCAATTAGTCGTCTTATTCAAAAGAAGATTATTGAAGATTTAAAAGAAGTGAAATTTTACGATTTTAGCTGACGAAACATCAGATATTTCCCAAATAGAACAGTTTTCCTTGTGCCTAAGGTATATCACACATTCTAAACTTTACTCTGTAAGAGACGAATTTCTAGAATCTGTTCCAGTATTCGACGTTCCTGGAGAATGATTGTCAAATACAGTAGAGGAAGAGTTAAATAGGTTTATATTTAGCAAACTTTAGAGGCCAAATTATGATGGTGCCTCCTCTATGAGAGGACAGTTCAGAGGAGCTCAAGCTCTTTTGAAAAGAAATATCCAAAAGCTATTTATACCAACTGTTTATCGCACAGTTTTAACTTGTGTCTCAAAGATGCATTTAAAGCTCAACATGTTCGCAGTAGGAGCTATCTCCAAAAATTAACTTTTTATAGAGGCAGTCAAAAGAGAAAAAAAATCTTAGAAGATAAAAGAATATTATCCTGAATATGTAAAAAATGTAGAATTAAACATTATGTGAAACTAGATTGTGTGATCGCCATGAAGTATTCAGTCTTTTTAAAGAATCTATTTTGCCAATAATAGCCGTTTTGGAAGAAATCAACCAACTTCCAGGGGACCACTGAAAAAGAGCTTCTATGACTTTAGATTCAATATGTATGTCAAGTTTCATTATTTCTTTGACAGTAATGTCAAAGCTATTAGTCTAACGTACAATTTGTCAAAGTATCTACAAAAAGAAATTCGTGATCTTTCAATGCTCTCGAACAGATAAGGGCCACAAAAACTGTACTTGAGGACCTCCGCGATAATGCTGATTCAGAGTCCCACAAAATATCCGAAAATGTAGAAAAATTATACTGATATTAATATAAACATTAATGGTAGGTTGGTTGGTTGGTTATATTGGGTTTCATGGCACAAAATCCCCCCCAGGGACATGCTGCGCCAAACAAAGGCTAAAATATAGAAAAAAGTGAGAAAGGAAATGACACCAAGAAAAAACAAAATGAGTTGAAATAGAAAAGCCATCTGGATGGGGTACCCATCCAGATGTAGTCATCAAACAACAGAAGAGAACAACGTAAAAAAGAAATCCAGTAAAGCAACGTAAACATGTTATCTGGATGGGGTTTCCATCCAGATATAAATAAAAAAGTCACACATATGAAGCATATAAAAAACTATATCTCAAAATAAAATCCAGCATGCTTAAAAAAGTAGAGTGCCCCATGAGGTGTTTCCCCAATGCAGTTTGTCAAGATAGGTGATGATGTGTTAAAATAAAATCTATATAAGTGCCGGAGGCCCGGACAGTCAGTTAAAACATGATGAATGGTCAGATAATCAAAATGACAATGTGGACACATGAGTGCATCCTCCTGATATAAAAGATGTTTATGGGTGATTCTTGAATGTCCAATTCTCAGACGAGTCAGAATAACATCAGTTTTTCTTAGATAAATCAGAAGCCAGGTTATGATTGTTGGTTTAATATGATGCAGTTTATTATTGTTTTCTAAATCCCAACTCTCTTGCCAATTTTTCTGAATTAAATTATTAGTAAGTAGTTTAACGTCTGAGAAAGGAACTTTATGGTGTAACGGATTAAAAGCACGTTTTGCCGCCTCATCTCCTTTCTCATTACCAGGAATACCCATGTGTCCAGATACCCAGCAGAATAAAATATTATAGCCATGCCTTGTCAATTTATTACAAAAATCTAGTATGGATGATACAAAAGGATGCTTTTTAAAAGATTTAATTGCGTCAATAGAACTATTTGAGTCTGTATAAATGATGAAGGATGTCTTATGGTGATGAGAAATGTGCATCATGGCTATCTCTATCGCGATCAGTTCAGCTCTGAACACAGAAGTAGATGAATGCAGCCGGTAGCTGAGAGAAGTGTTTCCACAAAAAACACCGCAACCAATATGTCCAATTTTGGAACCGTCTGTATAAATGTCAGTAACTATTGAAATTTGATCTATGTGCAGCAAATAATTGTTGGAAAATAGCAGGATTCAAGTTATTTTTATCATATCCTTTAAAAGAATGGAGAGAAGTAATATTAGGAGGTTTCCAAGGAGGTAGAACATGTGGGAGACATGAGCTCACATCCATATTACTCAGAGGGCTATTGACAATAAAGTTTCTTATTCTTAAACCAAAAGATGGGATGCAAGATGGGCGATGCTGATAAAGCATATCGTTGTCAGTATTTAACATATAGGAATGAAGTGGGTGACCATGATGTGAAAGGAGACAGTAATACAGAATCAATGAGGGTTTTTCTCGAATATGATAGAGTGACGGTTCATTACAATCAACATACAAGCTTAAAACTGGGGATGTACGAAATGCACCAGAGCAAACAGAAGTGCACTATGCTGCACAGTGTGAAGTTTATTAAGAACAGAATTACGTGCTGAACCGTAGACCTGGCAGGCATAGTTAATTTTGGAATGGATTACAGAATGATAAATTTTGAGGAGAGATGTACGGTCTGCTCCCCATGAAGTGTTTGACAGCACTTTAAGTAAATTAAGCGATTTTTCACATTTTTACTTAGTTGTAAAATATGTGGTAAAAAAGTCAGTTTTTTATCAAAATAAAGGCCAAGGTAACGAACACTGTCCGCAACAGGAATTTCAGATGAACCAATATAGATTTCAGGGTCTGGATGCAGACCCTTACATCTACAGAAATGCACACAAGAGGTTTTGTCATGAGAAATAATAAAACCATTTTTATTTGTCCAGTTAAGAATATTGTTGATTGCAGTTTGCAGTTGTCTCTCAATAAAACGCATATCCTGTCCCATACACATAAATCGGAAATAGTCAACATATAAATTACCTTTCACAGAAGGGGGAAGTTGGTTAAGTATGTCATTTATTTTTATTGCAAAGAGGGTGACACTCAGAACACTGCCCTGTGGTCACCCTCTTCTTGTACATAGAAAGTTGAAAGTATCCCCCCAATTCGAACTTGAAAAATTGGAATGGCAAGGAAGTTTTGAATAAAAATTGGAAGGTTACCACGGAAGTCCAGGTTAAAAAGGTCACAAAGGATCCCATAGCGCCAGATTCTGTCATAAGCTTTTGCCATGTCAAAGAAAGGCTGTCTGAATGTAATGTTCAAGATGGATCAGGTTATCGATAGTAGACCTACCACGTCGAAAACCACTTTGAAATGCGGCAAGGCAATTGTAAGTTTCTAAAACATGCACGAGGCGGTAATTGACCATATTTTCAAGCAGTTTGCAAAGGCTGCTAGTTAATGCAATCGGCCAATCGGTAATTATTTGGATTGGTAGCATCTTTTCCAGTTTTAGGAAAAGGAATGACAATGGCTCTGCACCAAGCATGAGGAAAAGTCTATTCTATCCAAATCCTGTTAAAATAAGAAAGCAGATTGTTAAGGGACAGTGAAGAGAGGTGATTGAGCATGATGTATGTGATGCCATCGTGACCTGGGGCAGATGAGTGACTGTCTTTCAAACACTTTAAAAGCTGTGACATAATGAATGGTTGATTGTATGAAGATGAATTATGTTTATTAAAATTAATCCTGGTCATTTCAGTTTGTTTTTTGTAAGATAAAAAGGGTTCTGGATATGCGTCTGATTTTGAAATTGATGCTAGGGTACTTCCTATTGTCTCAGCTATGTTTTGGGGAGAAGTGATGGTTTGACCGTTATGATTTAAAACAGAAACATGATTTTCAGAGTACAGACCCATAGATTTTCTTACTTTAACCCAGAGTTCTTTACTCGAAGTATTGGAGTTTATGCTTGATACATAGTTAATCCAGGACTCCTGTTGACTTTTACGTCGCACTCTTCTAGCCTCTGCCTTTGCTTTTTTATACGCCATGTAGTTAGTATTATTTGGGTATCTCCGAAATATACCCCAAGCCCTCTGGTGTTTTTTCTTTGCATTTTGGCAATCGCTGTTCCACCATGGTTTTCTGTGCTTATGGCTAGATGATGTTTTTGGAATGCTAGAATCAGCAGCATTGATAATACATTGAGAAATATTATCAAGTGCATTGTCGATATCCCCTGTATCACGTTATCTGTGATATTTGCAAGTGCTGTAAACGTTGGCCAATTGGCTCTGTAATACATATAACGTTTGGTGTAGTTATAACAATCCGTAACAGGAGTAGTCAGTGTAATAAAAGTCGGAAAATGGTCACTGCCATGTAGGTCATTTGAGACCCAGAAGTTCCAGAAAGGATAGAGTAATGGGGAGCAGATTATAAGATCTATTGCATGGAATGTACGCGTTGGCTCGTGAAAATAGGTATGATCACCGTTATTGAGCAAGCATAAGCCGATGTCAGAAATAATTTTTTCTATAATATCACCACGGTGATTAGAATCACTGTTTCCCCAGAGTTGGCTGTGTGCATTAAAATCTCCAAGAATGATATATGGAGCGGGGAGTGGAGAAGGAGATGATCCAGATCGGCTGATTGAATATTTTGGTTTGGAAGTACATAGATGGTACATATTGTTATGAGTTGGTTAATATGAACACGGACTACAATAGCTTGTAAATTTGTGTTTAAATTAATACGAGTATAAGGTAAATTGCGAGAGATGAAAAGAGCCACTCCATCTGTGGCCCTTTCATTACCAGTAAAATCTTTTCCGTAGCTAGCATAGTTTCGTAATTTTGCTTTGTCATTAGGTTTTAAATGAGTTTCCTGTAGAGCTAAACATAACGGTTGATGGTCAGAGAGAATATTACGGATTTCGTCATGTTTATTATGATAACCACAGCAGTTCCACGAGATAATATTAGTCATAATTGAGTTCTTGTTGTTGATAAATTTACCAGCGTCCATTTATCCGGAGATAGTAGACATACTATCTCCATCGTTAAATTCTTCATCCGGTTCTGGGTGAAGAGCTAAAGCATCATCCTCCTCCATTTTTTCTTTCAGTTTTGGATGGAATTCATTTTTGGGTGTTTTATTCTTTATCTTTTTGGCTGAATTTTCAGATGAAACAGTGGCTTTAATTATTGGTAGATTAAATTTTTTTGCATCAGATCTATGGTTTGTTTTTAGAGGTCTTCTTTTGGTATTTTGAGAGCCTCTTTTAGGAATATGAGATTGTGATGATTTTGAAGAGGCATTTTGAGATGGTTTAGGAGGAGCAGATTTTGGAGGGACTTAGGAAGCGACTTAGGAGGAATAGATTTCGGTGGCTTAGGAAGGGGAGATTGCATTGAACTATTTGTTTTACCAGAATTCGTAGACAGTTTGATTACATTTTGACATGGTTGAAAATTATTTTCAGTTGGAAATTCGGTTTGAGTTGCAATACTTTGATATGTTTTATGAACGGTTTTAGCTAAGGCAGCAGCATATGACACACCAACTTTGGGCGTCCTGGATTTGACGATTTTTCTGGCTTCAGGGTACGATATATTGTCCTTTCTGCGTATGGTGTGTATCTTTTTCTTTTTTCCATATTTCGCAAGATTTAGCATAAGATGGATGGTCATTTTTGCAATTGACACAACAAGGTGGAGCATTACATTGCGCACTGTCGTGGCCAACTGCACTGCACCGACCACATGTTTCCTTACCTCGGCAATTAGTTTTTGAATGCCCAAAGCGTTGGCAATTAAAGCAACGCAGTGGGTTTGGGATATAGGGTCTGACAGAACATGATAGATATCCTGCTTTAATAATTTGGGTAGGTTGGGTGTGTTAAATGCGAGTATTTTGTGCTTGGTAGGTATCCAAATTTGATTAGCTGGTATTTGTTCATCTCGACAGTAGATTTTTATTCGTCTGGCTTCAATGACATTTTGTTCCTTTAAATTATCTAATATTTCATCATCAGTAACATGCAATAAGTCAGATTCAGTAATTACCCCATGAGATGCGTTGAGAGTTCTATGTGGACTTATGGAGACCGGGATATTAGCAAAATTTGTACATTACTTTAGGTTTGTGGCTTGCTTGCTATTGTTTACTTCAATAAGAAGTTCACCAGATCGTATTTTTTTAATAGTCTTTGGTTCACCTATCAATCCTTGGATAGATTTATGAATCAAAAAAGGAGATGTTTGGTCAAAGCTGCCTTCTTGCCTTTTAACAATAAAGAATCTTTCAGTACATGGATACTCAGTTCTGTCAGCCCAGGATTTGGGTTGGCTCTGATTTATATCTCCTTGCAGGCCGGAGCCTGATGCAACGAGTTTCTCCTTCGACAAATTTTGAGACATTACAGTCTCAGGCTGAATGTTGAGTGTCGCATGGGACTGTGGGGCCTCCACATAGCTTGTCTTATTTTCAGGAGTTGTAACCATATTAGATAGAAATTTTTTGAAACGCCAGACATCGGGCTGGTCACCGACCCTTCTTCTTACCGTTACTTTAGGCGCAGGTCTCAAAAGGGTGAAAACTATTCACAACAAACTTCCACGTTTTTCGAACGTTGGATTAAACTCGATAGCATCTCGAAATTCCAGTTCTTCACAGTAAAAGTCGATTGTCATAGGTAAACCTTTACAGCTCTGTCCAACCTACAACACCCTTACGCCGAAAAGTACCAGTCGCCCAGTGAATTCCTAACCGCCGCCATACAAGTATGGCGTCCACCGATCACGGAACCGGAATTCGCAAAAGAGATGCCTTGCACTCTGGGACTCGAGATCAGCCTAAAAAGGTAGAAACGATGCGATGATATTAAAAAACCTCAACACCCAGAGTGTCTCACGTGAAAATAAAAGAAACCACGATTAGAAAAAAGAAAAAGTCATGTGACAGAGAACTTAGACAAAAGGTGTATTTTTTGTCTTGTCTTTTATAAACTTTGTAAACTTTCTTAGAACGATAACAATGTTAGTAGAACAAAGAGCAAATTGAACAAATAAGTTAGTAAAAAACTAGAACCTGAACTAGAACAAAGAGGGATAACAAACTAAAAAGAGAAAATTAAAGAGTGTAAAACAAAGAAAAAAGGATAGACAACCAAAAGTGAAGAAGGCAGGAAAAGAGAAAGATCGCTCAGGAATCCGGGGTTGCGAAACCCGTAAATACCTAAAGAAGGTATTCCCCTGGGGGAATAAACATTAATGGAAGAACCCAAATCCTTCAAATACTAACAGTATGTAGGATCAAAAATGTGCAACAGAATATGTAGCTTTATTCCTTGCTCGGACAATATTATATCATCGCTGAATGAACGATTCCTAAATCAGACAGAATCTGTGTCTGTTCTTCAGTATACCATTCCCACGCACTGTAATGTACCATTCAATAAAAGTGAACCTGTACTTCAATTTTATAAAAAAGATATAAATTGTTTAGTAGATGTATGTCATGAAGAATGGGAACATTGGCGACAAAATTGAAGGGAGCTGAAGAAAAACTTGCTTCCAGTCTCTACAGCCGCCGTAGATCGAACATTTTTGAATTTAAAATTAATAACATCATGTTTAAGAAATATGATAAGTGAAAGCCGCTTAAATGGTTTTGCTATTATGCCTATCCATAAACCAATAAAAATATCCAATAAGGATGTAATAGATCATTTCTCAAATTCTGGAAATGCAAAGCGTTTACTACTCATATTATAGATTTACGATTAATCTAAATAAATATTATGTATGTTACAGCTCTAAGTTTCTGTTGTGATTATTTTCTTATTTCTTGAAAAGTTTTTCAAAAATAAATTATGATGATTTTCAAATATGTATATGCATAAATATTTATTTGCTCCAGCTATGAAAATCTTTCATCTTAATGTAAATTGTAGTCGCTGAGTAACTGGTATTTCATAGCTAAGTATAATGTTAACTTTTAAGTTAACACTTTTAGTTTTCTCAGACTTGTAATTCACGTGGAAAAGAAATCATTTCTGTTAAAGTAACTCAAAATCTCTCCTATCCTGAAGCCCGCAAAGTTGTTGAATCCAGGACTCCGTCAGTCGGAGTCTCCTACTCTAGTCTACTCAAACAACAACCAAAATCTGTAAGGCACATAAGCACCCAGACCGAACCTTCCGTTCCACTAAATAACTCAACTATGACAGTATCACTCAGCACCACAAAGATACAAACTCGTGATGTCTGCTGTGGTTCTAAATGTTATGCAACCCCATTATTAGAACGTTGGCTACCATCCTCAGAACCTGTTACTATAGTATATCAAACTAGTCAATCACAAAAACCTGCAGTTCAATCCAAAAAGTCATCCGACCCAGTTCAATCCAAAAAGTCATCCGACCCAGTTCAATCCAAAAAGTCATCCGGCCCAGTTCAATCCAAAAAGTCATCCGAACCAGTTCAATCAAAAAAGTCATCCGAACCAGTTCAATCAAAAAAGTCATCTGAACTCCAGACTGATACTAAGGCTGTTAAATCTAAAAAAACATCACAGAAACCTGATACTACTCAAACAGTGAAACCAAGCAAAAAAATTTGCCTTCAGAAAGAGAGAAAAACAATCGGGGGCTCTTCACAGTGGAACACTGTGAAGAAAAAGAACAAGAACAGCTGTTTAAATCCGTCTGTTTCTAATTTAAAGGACCCAAAACAACTGCAGCACTATGTCGATGAAGCAATGGAATCCGACTCTTATGAATCAAGTGGTGATGAAGGAAATACAGTTTTAGAGGAATTTTTACCTAACTGATTTTACATTGTTTTTTACTCATGTGATCTTAACCTTGTTTTCATGTAGTATTTGTACATCGTTTTAAACTTTGTGTATTTTAACAGTTATTAATTCAATAACTCCACAGTTTTTAATTATAATACGCTTGACTTTTAACTATGAACCTTTGATTCTTTTAAACGGTTTTAGATATACATATTACTGTTTTCATTAATTTTTTTGTTTTTATCACCGTTTTGTTCATTCTTCTTTTAATCGTTTTTTTGGATATATACATTTTTACATTTTGACTTTGTCTTGGCGCAGCATGTCCCTACTGGGACTTTGCGCCATAAAACCCCAACCAACCAACCAGACTTGTAATTCTCAATTCAGTTAATTCCTCTTTTATACCAGTTATGTGGGTCACGTCTATTACGTTTACATCAACGGAATTCGCTATTTCTACTAAATAAACAGGTTCAATTTTAAGAGTGTATGATAAAGACTTTTCAGTTGTGGTAATATGATTGTGGAATCTGACTGCAAGTCTGAGTTGGCCATGAAAATGCTTACAGAATCCGACCGCAAGTCTGAGTTAGCTATGCGAATGTTTACGTGATTAAAAGAGATGTTTGACTTTGGAATGCTTAAAGGAACAAAAATCACCATATTAATAATATAATTTTTCTCATAATTTCTCTTACCTGTAACTTTAAGGCAATTGTCTGAGATTTTAAAATTTAATTTATTCAAACATTTCTTTCCTAAAATCATTTCATACTGTAAATCATTTAAAACATATACATCACAATTCACAATAGTATTATCAATTGAAATATCAGTATTGAAAAAAAGTTAGCGGCTCGCTCCCTTTCCAGTCAATTTTACATTATTTTATTTAGGACGTCCTGGAGCAGTGTTTCCCAACCTTTTTTAAGCCAATGCCTCGAAAACCTTCATTCCCCCCCCTCCCCCTCCTCTCTCTGTGAGAAATAATTCTTATTTTACGAGGGGTGTTTAAATGAAAGTGATTCAAGGTGTGTATCCATGAGATGCATAGGGAAAGAAATGAGACAGATGCATAGATAGGGACAACAATATTTAATGAGCGAAATGCATACAAAATTTGTTTAAAAAAACCACCCATGGCGTTTAGGCAGGCATCCCATTGCTTAGGAAGGTGTTACGAATTCCGTCCGCGAAGAACGATGTGCGTTGACAATGTTAGTGACAATATTGTGAATAGTGCCAATGGAAATGTTGAACTCAGTTGCGACGTCACGAATGTTTCGACGTCTATTTCCCTTGATTGCAGTGTCAATGTCCGTAATCAGCTTCTCTGTCACAACTTTGTGTGCCTATCACAACTTTGTGCCGGGCCGCGGCAAATCCGTTGTCTCCTGTCGACCGTCGCTAAACATTTGACACACACGAGTCACTGTACACAGTCAGCATTCTGCGATGAATATCCAACAGCTTACACCCTTCCAGTGTTAAAAATTTAATTACAGCTCGCTGACCTGATTTGGACGCAGTTGCATCCACACAAAACATTTTTAACTGAATGCCACGTCATTACAAATGAAGTTATTACAAATCTGCTTGCGCTTGCGTGGTACATACACCTTCACTATCACGTTTGTTTCACGAAAATATATTACACCCGTATTCTTGCAAGACACGAAAAGAACTTGCGACGAATTGTGATTTCAGATGAAAACACTCTTTCGTATCCTATGCCATTTCGCATCTGGCGAAAAGTGCTATTCTGGGATCAGCTTTTCGTACGTTCGAAAATGATTATGGATGCTGAATGCCATACGAAAAGGTGGGAATAGCACCTCCCAAATCTACGTCAGCTTTACTGATTACGATGATCGATATTACAATATAACCAATGAGAAAGCGTCATCGGAATTAATTTTTGTAAACATAAAGCATGCTTTTCTATCATTGTTACTGTTGTTAAGGGCATGTTAAAGGGATCTGGGGAAATCTAGGAGTGTCCGCAGAAGGGTGAAATTTGATCTCGCTCGTTTCTGGACTAATAATAGGGACAGTCTTGTTGCTAGGCTGTTTGTTTCAGCATTCCTTTCTCCTGCAAAGAAAAAAAAAGAATTCCTCCCATATTGCTGAAAATTATGTGAATTCTATGCTGGACAGGAGGGTAAGTACAAATCTTGGTAAGTACTTTTCTAATTATTTCCAGACAATGGATACAACTGAGAGCAATAGTTCTAGGCGTAGGAGCGAACGTATTAATCCAGACCGACTAGAATTTTTATTAAATTATATGCAAGCAAACACCAGATTGCGTGAAAATAAATTGTCACCTTCATACACAAGAATTCATCGAAAACGAGAATGGGAACAATTAGCATGCAAATAAAGATGTATCTCAGTGGCGTAAAGTAAGTGCTCTCTATTCCAATAATTCATCTTTAGAAAATGTTTGAAAAGTAATATTGATTTTTATTATTGTATTCTTCCTTTAATTCATATAATTATAAACATTTGCATCATGAGATCATCCAAAAAGTCTTAGATTTACCTAGTGTTTTAATTTTGCCAACATTTCAAAATTAAAAGGTGTTTTTAAACATTTATCGAAAGCTGCATTGAGTTGTGTTGATTACATATAAATTTCTAATCATATTTGAATCAACATATTAATAAGGAATATTAAACCGATTTTTTTAATTAATATTATTAAAGTAAAGGGCCCCTTCACAATTGTTTTCAGTAATTGTGTAACTCTCTGTAGGCTTTAACCAACACTTTTTTCTTTTTTTTTTTTTTTTAATGATACCTTGTAAAGTGATTATTTTTATTGTGATAAAAAGTGTACAATTTAATTATATTAATCATTACTTTTACAAAATAATTTTAATTATTGTTATATGATTAAATTTTTCTTACATATTGAAGGGTTTGTTATAAGATCCCATAAATATTGAAATTGAATCATGGAATCATTTATTAGCTTTGCTTAAAATATTGAAAGCTGTAATTTTGTGTTTGAAAAAAAAAGCTGAACACTTTTTCTTTTTTTTTTTTAATTGTTTCAAGCCGTGTTGAATTCATGTAACATAAACGGAGATGGGTGGGGAGTTATTGACACCTTGTGAACCATTAACGTATAGATCTTGAATCTTCCAAGAGTTGGTGGGAGGGGTTGATTTTGATGCTCCAAGGGAATGTTTCTCACAGCCCATTCCCTGAATTCATCACTGGTTACATAAAAAGTGTGACAGTATAATTTTTTTTAATAAAGATAATTTGGCAAAATAATCGACCTTTTCAA
Source organism: Maratus speciosus (assembly GCA_963932465.1). Classification (NCBI taxonomy): domain Eukaryota; kingdom Metazoa; phylum Arthropoda; class Arachnida; order Araneae; family Salticidae; genus Maratus; species Maratus speciosus. Next base: position 382,338,649 of record OZ010798.1, on the reverse strand, counting down.
ATGCTTCAGTAAAAAAAAAAAAAAATAATAATAAAAATAAAAATTTAGTCATAAATAACTTGTATTTAAACTGAAAAAAGGTCTCAGTTTTAATGTAAATTGATAGTTTTCATTTTAATCTAAAGCCCATTTTTTACAGGAGTGTTTTTTGGGGGTATGGTGGATGTAGGGATTCATACTACTATTTATTTCTTTATGTGCCTCAATAAATATTTTTTGTGATATCAACATTTCATTTTGATAATGTTTTTGGGACTCTAATACAAGACCAGCTTCGGGAAGTTTTGATAAATTTTTTATGACATTCTGCAATTCTTTTTGTGTTTTTCACAATCATTTGCTTTGTTGATAATCAAATTATAAATTCAGTACAAGTTAGTCATACCTTTCACTGTTTAATAAAATGCATATTTTTTTTATGCTATATTTGATGTGTTTTCTGTACATTTTGTGCTGCAATAATATTTGTGTTTCTTTGGGTTTTTGTATTATACATTAACTCATAATATTCAAATTGTGTAACTCTATTTATGCTTTAGATTGACATTTGTGTTTAAATTGAAATGATACATGGTAAACTGATTATTTTGATGGTGATAGATAACTATAATTTTTTTTTTTTATATTGACATATTAGAAAGGTTTTTGTAAGCATTTTATCATATTAATATTTGTGTTTTCGAAAGTTCTTGTGCTATATTATTTCACAATATTTGTGAATTAATTTATAATTATTGACTTAAAGTGTCGTGCTTTCTTTTTGTTGATCCTAAGTTATGTTTAATTGCCTAAATCTTTTTTTTATTTATTTTAATGCTATTTTCATTCATTTACATATCTTTGTTTATTTTCTGCATTAACAATTCTTATCAAATTGACTATTTAAAAGCATGTATATATATCTGGGTACTTTTCCACTATAGGGGGCCTTTGTGATTTTTTGTTTGACACAATTCAGGCTTCTAAATGCGAGGTTTATTGCCAAATGATATAAACAGCTATGGAAAAGCGAAGTGAACTTTTAGGCTTGGTTATATCTGCATAAACATTTCATTTATGTATTTATTATTACTGTTTTTTATATACACTTACTTCTACTTGCATGAAAAAATAGGTAAATGGCTTCTTTATATTGAATAAATTGTAGAAATATTGGAAAAAATGCTTATGTAAACGGTAAATAGGTTGCAAAATTTTCCTCTTTCGCCAATGCCCCTATACTGGAAGAGTACCTATGTCAGTTTGATCAGAAAATTAATGTATGTAATTCATTTGGCCAAAAATTATGCAAATTCCACACCGGGCAGGAGGGTAAATACAAATCCTGGTGAGTACTTTTCTATTAATTTCCAGACAATGGAGACTAATGAAAACAGCACTCTTAGGTGTAGGAGCTAAAGATAACTGGAAGCGTACATGTGTCAGTTTGGTCAATGCTTTAAGTTGTAAGACAAATGACAGATTATAATCTTGAAGTAAGCTTTTTTTTTTTCTTCATTTTAACCTACTTAGTCTTATATCAGTAATGTTCCTATTTTTTTTACCCAATTTTGTTACTTTAAAATTTTATGCTGTATTATAATGCTTTTTATAGACATTGACTGACCAGAAGGGTTATGTTTGAAACAATGTTACAAAAATAAAATATAAAGGAACAGACAGGTAGAGGAAGCGATAATAGTGTAGATGCTCTCAACCCAATGGAGGTGAGCTTGCTCAGTATGACGGGTAAGATAATCAGTAAGTATGACGAAAGATAATTGGAAGTGTACATGTATCAGTTTGGTCTATGTTTTAATTTGTAAGACAATTACATACGGCAAATCATCATCTTAAAGTAAGTTTTTTCCCCCTTCTTTTTAACCTACCGAGTCTTATATCGGTGTTATTTCTATTTTTTTTACCCAATTTTGTTATTTTAAAATTTTATACTGTATTATAATGCTTTTTACAGACATGGAATGACCAGAAGGGTTATGCCAGAAACAAAGCTGCAAAAATAAGAAAAACAAATGAACAGACAGGTAGAGGAAGGGATGAGATTGTGGATACTCTCAGTCCTATGGAAGAGAGCGCACTCAGCATGACAGGCTGGATGGCTGCTACCGGGGATTTAAATGTGCGAAAGGAGCAGGCATTCCAACAAGTGTAATTGTATATATATATATTTTTTTTTAAATCACAATTTAATTTATCTATGGGTATATTTTCTTCTGTACTGAAATAGTAGAATATTGATACATTTATGAAGCTTTATTTTAAGTAATAAATTCATGTCTTTTAAATTATGTGAACTTATTTTGTAAATCAAATATTAATGCATAATACTTTAGTAAGATTAAAAAATTTTACTGTTAATTTTGTTGATATTATAAACAAACGGTATTTCCCTTTTTCATTTGTTTAATTTGTCATGCATGGGACAGTTTTGGTTGGTTGTATGGAGTTTTATGGCGCAAAATCCCTTACGAAACATGCTGCGCCAAAAAAGGATACTAAAACATCAAAGATGAGAGATAAAACAATGACAAAATGAAAGAACAATGAGAAGAGCAATCTGGATGGGGAGTACCCATCCAGATGTAGTCAAACAAGTAGAAAAAACTAAATTTAAATACTCAAAGCAGTAAAGTAAAAAAAAATAGATGTAAGTCAATAAAAAAGTGCAGTGTGGATGGGGTCCCATCCAGATATCTCAAAAGTGTAAAACAGAAAACTGACTTGTTAAACAAAAGAAAGAAACAAAAAAATCATATTTCAAAATAAAATCCTGTATGTTTTAAAAAGGTAAAGAGTGCCCCATGAGGTATTTCCCCAATGAGGTTAGTCAATAGTGGTGACGATGACTTAAAATAAGTTCTATATAAATGCCGGAGGCCCGGACAGTCAGTTAAAACATGAATAGTCAGATAATCAAAATGACAATGTGGACACAGGGGTGCATCCTCCCGAAGTAAAAGATGTTTATGTGTGATCCTAGAATGTCCAATTCTCAGACGAGTTAGGAGAACATCTGTTTTCCTTGGATAGTTCGGAGGCCAGGTCATGATACATGGTTTGATGTGGTGCAGTTTATTATCATATTCTAAATCTCAACTTTCTTGCCATTTATTATGAATAAAGAACTTTATACGTAGTTTAATGTCTGAGAATGGAATTTTATGGTATAAGGGATTAAGAGCACGTTTTGCCGCCTCATCAGCTTTCTCATTCCCATGTGTCCAGATACCCAGCAAAATAAAATGTTATAGCCACGCCTTGTCAATTTATTATAAAAATCAAGGATGGATGAGACATAAGGATGCTTTTTAAATGATTTAATTGCGTCAATAAGGCTATTAAGAGTTGGTGTAAATGATGAAGGATAAGTTATGATGATGAGAGATGTGGAACATGGCTCTCTCTATTGCAATTAGTTCGGCAGTAAAGACAGAATTACAAGAGTGAAGGCGATAGCTTAAAGATGTGTTCTCCCAAAAAATCCCACAACCAACAATATCACCACTTTTAGAGCCATCTGTATAAATCTCAGTATAGTTATTAAAATTTGCCCGATGTGAAGCAAATAATTGTTGGAGAACTGCAGGAGCCAAGTTGTTTTTATCGTATCCTTTAAAAGGATGAAACAAAGTAATATTAGGAGGTTTCCAAGGAGGGAGTACATGCAATGGACATGGACTCACCTCTATATTACTCAGAGGGCCATTATCAATAATGTTCCCTATCCTGACTCCAAAAGATGGGATGCAAGAGGGCCGATGCTGATAAAGAATATCATTGTTGGTATTCAAAATATAGGGGTGAAGAGGGTGTTCAGGATGAGAAAGGACACGGTAATACAATTCTAATGAAAGTTTTTCACGAGTATGGTATAATGCTGGTTCATTAGTCAACATAAAGGCTTAAAATTGGAGATGTACGAAATGCTCCAGAGCAAACACGAAGTGTGCTATGGTGCACAGTGTCAAGTTTTTTAAGAACAGAATTACGGGCAGAGCCGTAGACCTGGCAGGCATAGTCAAGTTTAGTACGAATTACAGCTCTATAGATTTTAAGGAGTGAAGTGCGGTCTGCTCCCCAAGATGTGTTTGAAAGCACTTTAAGTAAATTAAGCGAGTTTTCACATTTTGTCCGTAATTGTAAAACATGTGGTAAAAAAGTAAGTTTTTTGTCAAAGTTTAGGCCCAGATAACGAACGTTGTCCACAACAGGAATTTGAGATGAACCTATAAAAATTTCAGGCTCTGGATGAAGATCCCTTCGTCTACAGAAATGCACACAAGAAGTTTTGTCAATAGAAATTAAAAAACCATTTTTGTTAGTCCAGCTAAGAATACTATTTATTGCAATTTGTAGTTGTCTCTCAATAAAACAAACATCCTGTCCCATACACATAAGGGAGATCAATATGTTGACGAATTCCACATTAACAGATGGTGGTATTTGATTAAGGATGTCATTTATTTTAATAGCAAAGAGAGTGACACTCAGGACACTGCCCTGAGGTACACCCTCTTCTTGTACATAGAAACTGGATAAAATGCCCCCAGTTCGGACTTGAAATATTCGAATTGCAAGGAAGTTTTTAATAAAAATTGGGAGGTTCCCATGAAAGTCAAAGTTAAAAAGGTCACGAAGAATCCCGTAACGCCATGTTCTATCATAGGCTTTTGCCATGTCAAAGAAAACTGAGGACCAAATGGTTGCGTTTAAGAAAAGCTGTCCGAATGTAATGTTCAAGATGGATCAGGTTATAGATAGTAGACCTACCATGTCGAAATCCACTTTGAAATGCAGCAAGGCAATTGTTAGTTTCTAAGACATGGACGAGGCGGCAATTTACCATTTTTTCAAGTAGTTTGCAAAGGCTGCTAGTAAGTGCGATCGGCCTGTAATTATTGGGATTGGTAGTGTCTTTTCCTAATTTAGGAAAAGGAATGACAATAGCTCTGAGGCACGCTCAGAGATGACAATAGCTCTGACAAGCACGAGGAAAAGTCTGCTCTATCCAAATCCTGTTAAAAAAAGAAAGCAGATTGTTAAGGGACTGTGGAGATAGGTGATTGAGCACGATGTATGTGATGCCATCGTGACCTGGGGCAGATGAGTGACTGTCTTTCAAACACTTTAAAAGCTCTGACATAATGAATGGTTGATTGTATGAAGATGATTTATGATTATTAAAATTAATCCTGGTCATTTCAGTTTGTCTTTTGTATGTTAAAAAAGGTTCTGGATATGCATCTGTATTCGAAATTGAGGCTAGGGTACTACCTATTGTCTCAGCAATGTTCTTCGGAGATGTGATTGTTTGAACCATTATGCTTTAAAATTGAAATATGATTTTCAGAGTAAAGACCCATTTTTTTTTTTTACTTTTACCCAGAGTTCTTTACTTGAAGTGTTGGAGTTTATGCTTGATACATAGTTAATTCAGGACTCCCGTTGGTTTTTGCGTCGCACTTTTCTAGCCTCAGCCTTTGCTTTTTAATATGCAATGTAATTAGTATTATTTGGGTATCTCCGAAATATACCCCAAGCCTTCTGTTGCTTTTTCTTTGCATTTTGGCAATCGCTGTTCCACCATGGTTTTCTGTGCTTATGGCTAGGTGATGTTTTTGGAATGCTAGAGTCAGCAGCATTGATAATACACTGAGTGATATTATCAAGTGCCTTGTCAATATTATCCTCTATCATGCTATTTGTAATGTTTGCCTGTGCAGTAAAAGTTGGCTAATCGGCTCTGTCATATACATATTTTTTTGTATATTTATTAGAATTTCCACTAGGAGTGGTTAAGGAAATAAAAGTAGGAAAGTGGTCACTGCCGTGTAAGTCATTTGAAACCCAAAAGTTCCAAAATGGATAAAGTGATGGGGAGCAGATGATAAGATCTACTGCGTGAAAGGTGCGGGTTGGTTCATGAAAGTAAGTGTGATCTCCATTATTAAGCAGGCATAAGACATTGTCAGATATTAATTTCTCAATAATATCACCACGTTGATTAGAATTGGTATTTCCCCACAGTGTGCTGTGTGCATTAAAGTCTCCAAGAATGATGTATGGAGTGGAAAGTTGGAGAAGGAGATTATCCAGATCTGCAGATTGAATATTTTTGTTCGGAGGTAAATAAATCGTACACATTGTAATGAGTTGGTTAATATGTACACGGACTGCTACTGCTTGTAGGTTTGTATTTTAAGTGATATGAGTGTGTGGTAAACTGCGAGAGATGAACAGAGCCACTCCACCAGTGGCTCTATCAGTACCTATAAAATCTTTTCTGTAGGTTGAATTAGCTGCATAATTTGGCTTTGTCATTGGGTTTTAAATGGGTTTCCTGTAGAGCTAAGCATAATGGTGATGGTCTGAGAGAATATAACGGATTTCGTCATGTTTATTGTGATAACCACGGCAGTTCCACGAGATAATATTAGGCATGAAAGAATTTTTTTTTTTGTAAGTTAACTAAGTTATTTTAGTCGGAGACAGTAGACATACTGTCTTCATCGTTAAATTCTTCATCCGGTTCTGGGTGAAGAGCTACGGCATCATCCTCCTCCATTTTATCTTTCTGTGTTGGATGGGTTTCATTTTTGGATGTTTTGTTCTTTTTGGCTGAGTTTTCAGATGACACAGTGGCATTAATTGTTATAAGTTAAACTTTCCTGCATCAGATTTACAGTTTTGGTTTTAAAGATGGTGTTTTAGTTGTATTTTGGGAACCTCTTTTATGGAGTGGAAGTTTAGAAATTAATGATTGCGATAATTTTGAAGAGGTATTTTGTTGTGAATTAGGAACAGCTTTTGATGAATTAGAAGGAGCAGATTTAGGTGATTTAGGAAGAGCAGATTACGATGATTTGTTTGTCTTACCAGAACCATTAGACAGGTTGTTTTCTTTCTGAGTAGGTTGGCAATGATTTCCAGTGGGGAATTCGGTTTGTGTTGCAATAGTTTTAAAAGTTTTTTGGACAATTTTAAATAAGGCTGCAGCTAAGATACACCAACTTTGGGTGTCCTGGATTCAACCATTTTCCTAGCTTCGGGGTATGATATATTTTCTTTAGTGCGTATTGTTTTTATTTCTTTTTCTATTTTCCATTGTTCACAAGCTTTAGAATAGGATGTGTGTCCTTTTTTGCAATTTACGCAGTAAGCCGGAGCACTACAGTCAGCACTTTCATGACCAACTGTACCACAGCAACCACAGGTTAATTTACCACAGCATGATGTTTTGGAATGCCCAAAACGTTGACAATTAAAGCATCACAGAGGATTTGGGATGTATGGTCAAACGGAACATGACAAATACCCTGCTTTTATGTATATGGGTAAGTTGGGTGAGTTAAATGTCAGGATAATGTGCTTAGTGGGTATTTGACTTGATTAGCTGGTATTTGTTCGTCTCAACGGTAGATTTTAATTCTTCTAGCTTCAATGACATTTTGCTCTTTTAAATTCTCTAGTATTTCATCTTCAGTAACATGGAAGAAGTCAGTTTCAGAGATCACTCCGCGAGATATATTTAGAGTTCTATGTGGAGACAGGAATGGTTGCGAAATGAGTACATTTTAATAGATTAGCTGCTTGACTACTAATACTTACTTCAATTAAGAGATCACCAGATCTTAGTTTTTTTATTGTTTTGGTTTCACCAACCAAACCTAAAATAGATTTATGTATCAAGAAGGGAGATGTTTGATTAAAACCCCCTTCTTGGTGTTTGACAACAAAGAATCTGTGTTCTAACATACAAGTTTTATTTTTATCAATTTACAAGAACAATCTTCAGAAGCACAATCACCCCATGATTTTTTTGGCTCTTATCAACAGTGACTATTGAACCAGAGCCTAACTCATCCTTCAGCTCATTATTCGATTGTGGGGCTTCCACATTGCATGCTTTTTTTCCCAAAATTGTAGCCATAGTTAGAGAGAATTAGAAAAACCCCCAGGCATCGGGCCTGGTCACCAACCCTTCTTCTTACCATTACTTTAGGCGCAGGTCTCAAAAGGGTGAAAACTATCAACAAACTTCCACGTTTTTCGAACGTTGGATTAGACTCGATAGCATCTCCAAACTCTAGTTCTTTCACAGTGGTACTCGGTTGTCGTAGGTAAGCCTTTACAGCTCTGTCCAACCTACAACGTCCTTACGCCGAAAGGTACTAGTCACCCAGTGAATTCCAAACCGCCGCCATACAAGTATGGCGTCCACCGATCACGGAACTGGAATTTGGAGATGCCCTGCACTCTGGGACTCGAGATCAGCCTAAAAAGGTAGAAACGAGGCGATGAGATTAAAAAAACTCAACACCCAGAATGTTACCAAATTAAACCAAATTAAAATATTACCATCTGCACATTAAGTGTATAATAACCCTTTCTGTTCATATAGCATATGCTTCTATTCCTGTTCAATTGTACCAATTGTTCCCGGGAATGCCATATCGATCATAAAATCTTTGTTTTATGTGCTGCTGCTTATCTGATGTTGGAAATGTAATAACGTGCGGCAGCAATATTATGTTAATAGCCTTCGTCAATTCTTCAACAGACCTGCTAACTGTTGGCTGGCTAACTTGGAGCACTTCAGCAACACTTGCTTGGTAGCTGCCATTCCCATAAAAATTAAGAGCTAACAAAATCTATGATAAAACATACAACCGAAAATTGTATACAAATTACATTTTTAAAGCAAATTACAAAAGTATTAAATGTAAATTACAAACCATACACACTTGTCTTTATGACACTACTCTAACAAAAGAGAAATATTTATGATAAAAGGCAACATATTATCGATAAGAATTGGACTAGATTTTTGTTTCAAGGACCTATAATAATTCGCCATACCTCTGTTGTTTGACATTCTTATTTTTAACAAAGCATCACTTATGTTTGAAAAAAAAAGAACCCCCCCCCCCCCCCCCAAAAAAAAAAAACAGATGTCTGTACACTATTACTGAATTCAGACATCTGTTTCTTCAGATATATCTATTGTAAGTATAAAATCTATTCATCACTGCTGTGATAAAATCTAAAATTATGAAAAAATATTTTGAATACTTTACTTTCTAAAGGGCATTAATAAGAGATGTTTTCTTTAATTTATAAATTCTAAGCAAAAACATACAGTTCCTAATATTTCAATAGCTAAACATTGCATTGTCATTTAAACTTGAGACATCAATTGCTTATTTTAAATTAGTGCATCCTAAAGAACATAACTCCAATGTCTATTTTCTGTGATTGTGATTATGTACTATGCTTACTGATTCTGCATTTTAAAAAAATATATATATAAGTAAAAAAAATTAATTCAAAACTTCAGTTGGCTGCTCCTCAAATTTTGCCACTGTGGGTGACAGGCCCATGTCTAAATCAGGCCTTGAATATGTGTATCATAAACTTATAGTACATTTCTATTCAGCACCACATGAATAAAGATATGTATAATAAGAAATGTACTACTTTATTTAAAAATAATGAACATTCGAAAAGCAATAAAAAAATGAAGTTGGAAATCTACAATAAAAATTTAATAAAGTAGCACAGTAAAAGTTTAAAAGGGAATATATATAGTGCATTCAAGAGCATGTGGATGTCCTGCAAAACTTTCACACAGTGAAGATTATCCGAAGTAAGAATTAATCATCATGTGGAAACAAATTTTATATATGTTTATTTCAAATAAAATAAAAAATTTTAAGCAAAAAGTAAGAATTATATAAGAAAATCACTTATTATCATTAAAATAAAAATATATATGCCAAAAGTGATTACAGTAAACATAAAATCTAAAAAAACTATCCATTTACGAGCGCTTTTCGAAAAGTAAAGATACAATGGCCGCATACACACTCAAGAAAATCTTATTTGATAAAATGTTTATTATGAATTATTTACAGCTATAAACCTTATTTTTAAACATAATTGCCACCGTTGTCCAAGCATTTGTTTAGTCTGGGTACCAAGCTTCTGTATCCCATTGTCATAGAAGTTTGCCGCCTGTTGTCGAAACCACATTTCAACTTCTATTTTGATCTCATCATCATCATGGAAGTTTTGCCCTGCAAGGTGTCTCTTCAAGTAAAGGAATAAGTGGATGTCACTGGGTGCAAGGTCTGGACTGTATGGCGGATTGATTAAAACTTCCCACTTGAATTTCATCACGTGCTTTGGCATAGCGCTTGAGGAAGTCGAGTGCGTAGACCATCCTCTACTTTTTGTGTTCTTCCGTTAGCATTTTCGAAACCCAGCTTGCACACAATTTACGATACCCTAAAGTCACAGTTTCATAAAGAGTTGTCATAGACACTTCAGGTATGATTTTATGCAACTCTTTCATTGTGAGATGCCTATTTGCTCGAATTGCTTCCTCCGTCCTTTGAAGAAGGGCATCAGAGATCACAGATGGTCTACCTGTTCTGGGTTCTTCATGAACATTAGTCCTACCACTAGAGAAGGCACAACAAAATTTCATTAAATTTTGTCGATTCATACTGTTCCCGTAGACAGAAACAATTTCTTTGTGAATTTCCGCTGGATGTTCCCCTTTTGCATGAAGAAAACGTATGACAGATCGAACTTCACAGTTGACGGGATTTTTAATTGACGCAGCCATTTTAAGCATTTGCTACACTAAGCAGGATCACCATAGAATTAACGAATGGCTGCGAGGGAAGAGTCAAAGGTTCTAGGTTACAATCTGTGTTGCGAACGCACTCAGTAAAACTTTTTTTCTCCTATCGTGAGCGTTGTATCTTTACTTTTCGAAAAGCCCTCGTATAATGAAGGAAAAAATCCAACATAATACACATTTTTTAAATGGGTATCTCACTGAAATCATATAATAGGACACAAGTGTGATAGGACACATTTTGTGACAATGTATTAAACTAATACCCCCCCCCCCTTCCAATACTCAAAAGAATACAGATCAAGCTTTGAAATTAAATTACACCCCTGATAAAAAATCAAATAATTACCCTTATGAATGGTGGATTCCTTTCCCTTTTCAGTTCACCTTTTAAATTTTCAATACGATACAAAGCTATTTCCTTATTTACTCTGAATTTTTTTATAAATTTTTGCTCTGTCATGTCCTCAATGAGGTTGCTTCTGTCTCGGATTGGTTCCTCGATAGAAACCACCCGCTCTTCAATTTCTTCTATAAGTAATGCTGTATAAGCAGCAGCCATTACCTATTACTATAAAAAAAAAGTTTCATTTAATAAAATAAAAATATGATAAACATAGGGGCACATGCAAGTTCTATCATAAACCTCTAGCCTTTGTCACACAATAAAATAGGTCAGCTTTTAAAAGTCTGTAATGGTGAAATGAAATTAATAAAAAATTTGTACTAGTATTCAAAAATAAGTCAATTATATTAGTCAAAAGATGCTTGAAATAAGCAAATTGAACTGTGACTTTAAATAGATTATTAAAAAAAATTAAACATCCTTTTGATATTTTTAAACCAGCTTGAAAAATTTTTTAAATGCTTCTTAAATACATGAAAGAAAAACATTTGTTAAAAAAAATTATAAGCTTTAATTCTTAAAAAATTTCGGAGGTTTTTATGTGGTATGAAAATTTTTGAAATTCAATAAATTGATATTGTTTGATATCTTTCTATAAGGATTCAGATTATACATAACTGTACAAGGGAAAAAAACAAAAAAGTATTTATATATAAAAGAAATAGTATTTAAAGAGTCAATCTATTTCCCATTTTACTTTTACAAAATGTTAAACATAAAAAAAACTGTATGAGCAAGAATAGTATGTTGATTGCTGTCTATTTATTCATGAGTATGGATATAAGAAGATATTTATTCTATTTAAAAAATATGCTTGATTTTTAAATTTTCATAATAATCTGTGGGTTTATCTAAATATTAGAATTTTTTTCTACAAAAGTACATGAAAGTTACAAATAAAAGTCCTTTCGTTTTAAAACAATAAACATTTCTTCTTATTTTTTTTTTCCTTTCGAAAGCATATTAGCGATAGTTTCGGTTTCAGTATCAAGATAGATGGATAAATATTCTATACATTCATGATGTCATAAAAAAGTCCTAACATTGAAAAATACTAAAAACTTACTTATGATGCCCGGTCAAATATAAAAAGTTGCGTCCGAAAAGCCGATTTCGTGGGCTTTTCACCTATTTGAGATGGCGAAAATAGCAGTCGAAAAAATGTAAACATTCAAAATAAATTTTCGTATCTAACTTTTCGTCAGATACGAAAAGAAGTGCCCCAGAATACAGTTTTCCCTTTTGTACGCCATGATGACATCAAAGTGATATCACGAAGGGGGGCGTTCCGCCGAAGTTCCGTACTCGGACGAAGCGAGAGTACGGGTGTTAAAAACTGTTCACATGCGACTCTTCGAATCACTTTCATTTGAAAACGCCTTACGTAAAGAGTGAAGTCTTATTCCCTTTAAAGTCCAAAAGACATTTTAAAAAGGTCATGAAAAGAACGAGCATAAACGAAGAAAAGTATTCAGGAAGAAATCGTTAATAATAATATGCAGCAATGGTAAAAAGCAAATTAAATTTTAAGATATACTAGATAATAGCGAATTGAGATACATAAAAATAACTTTAATTGAAGCTTTTTCGATGATGCTTCTATCGTTTTAATTGATGACAGTAAAAAAAATAAATAAATCTATAATAATATAAATACAAATTATAAGATTCGAGATAAATAGAATAAAATTAATGAGATCCTTGTTCTTCATGCTGGCTGCAGAAAGATTTTATATCAGGTACTAATTTGGCAACTTTAATCTCAAGTCCCCTTGTTTAATAATGATGTCCAGTCGATTTCTTTTCTTTAGTAGTAAATCATTTACTGCACTAAAACCACATTCAGCTAGGTACGAAGATGGGAATGGTAACCATATTTTTCTTGCAAATTTAATTGAATTCGGATACTTAGTTTCTGTCTCCGCACAAAGCCATGCCATATTTCCTTTTCTGCTGAATAAGGTTCTAACTGACTCATAGTTTTGAATTTTAGAGATTTCTTCTTGATATCTTATTAAAACATCAAACAATAAGTCAACTATCATTGGCTGCATGACCTATGATGGAAAATCCGTTTGCTTTAACCCTTAACAGAACGCAAAGTGCTTCTGTAGCTAAAATGGTTGGTTGGTTGGTTGATTAGAGTTTTATGGCACAAAGTCCTCATAGGGACATGCTGCGCCAAGAAAAAGTTAAGGAGTAAAACATAGTTAAAAATTAAAAGTTACATTAAAAGATTGTCAGAGATATAAAAGTGAAAAAACAAAACAAAATGAAGAAAGCAATGTGATGATACAAGTAATTAAAAACAATGCACAATGAAAGCGACAATGCACAAGGTTTTAAAAGACAAAAATTAGTTAAAACACTAAAATATTTAAATTAAAAAATTCTAAAATCTCTAAAGTTATGAAAAGTTATATGTTCAAGAAATAAAGCATAAAATGTTATATAATACTGCTTTAAGAACGAAGGTATAATTCAAAATTTTAAAACGATATAAAGCTACGTAGGATGAATAACTTCAAAAACTGTATTATTGTCATCGTTATCAGAGTCATAACTACAAGAGTCCATAGCCTCTTCTGCATAGTTGAGCAGCTGTTTGTGATCTTTAATATTAGTTATTGCTGGGCTAAGACATGATTTATTGCCTTTTCTCTTCACAGTTTTCCACTGTGAAGAGATTTGAGTTGGAGGTTTCTTTCTTTCTTTTTGCGCGAAAGTTTTTTCATTTGCTTTCGGAGTTGGACAAACAAGAGGTTTCACTAATTTGCTTTTATCTGTAGCTGGCGTTTTTTTTGTCTTATGTTCGGTTGATATTTTTGATTTAACTGATGATGTTTGGGGAGAATTATGTTTCTGTAATGATAGAACTGGAGGTGAAGCAACCTTAGTTTCAGTCTGATGATTAGATGACTTTTTGGATCCAACTGGAGATTTCTGTGAATGAGTAAGTTGATATTCTATTGTAACTGGTTCTGAGGATGGTAGCCAACGTTCCAATAATGGGGTACCATAGCATTTACTACCAAGAGAGACGTCCCGGGTTTTTTTAGGTGAAGTATTGGTTGAATGTGTCATAGATGTATTATTTGGTGGAAAAGAGCAGTCGGTCTGGGTACTGATGTGCCTTACGGATTTTGGTTGTTGTTTGAGTATACTGGAGTAAGATACCCCAACAGAGGGGGTCCTAGATTCAACAAGTTTACGGGCTTCAGGGTAGGAAAGTTTTTGAGTAATCTTAACTGCAAGAATTTCCTTTTCACGGATCCAGTTAGGACAAGAGCGAGAGTACGATGTATGGTCACCTTTACAATTAGCGCAGCGTTCTGGTTTTTCGCAAGTTTTACCGTCATGGCCGACTTCTGCACAACGTGGACAAGTAGCAGATCCACGACAGGTAGTATTAGTATGCCCATACCGCTGGCACTTAAAACAACGCAGAGGATTAGGGATATAAGACCTAACTGGACAGTTTAAATAACCAGCTTTAATTGTAGAAGGTAAAATATGGCTATTGAAAGTTAGAATAATGTGTTTAGTAGGAAGCATTTGCCCATTTCGACGGATAGTGATACGGCGTACATCTATGATATTTTGATCACTTAAATTAGCTAGAAGTTCTTCTTTTGTAGAAAATAAAAGATCTGGTTCAGATATGACACCACGGCAAGTATTAAGAGTTTGATGTGCTTTAACAGAGACCGAAAAAGTACCTATAGTATCGCAATTTGACAGAAGTTGTGACTGCCTGGCTGAAGAAACCTCAACCAGTAAGTCCCCAGACTGCAATTTTTTGAGCGAGTGACCATCACCCAAAACAGACTGAAATGTTTTTGCTATTAGAAAAGGTGAAGTTTTTTTGAAAGAACTATCTGAGAGACTATCAGTGCGTTTAATTACAAAAAAACGAGTGAATAACGTCTGTACAGTTTGTTGCTCGCCACTTGGGAGAGAAATAGAAGGAATGTTAGTTTTTCCATCCATAATTGAAAAAAAGAAAAAGAATTCAGACCCCGGCCGCACCACCCACTACCGAGCCCAACAAGGGGATGCACATTCGTGCACCAGTGCTAGCCAGGGCCCATACTGTCACAAGACACTCCTATGCCAGTCTCCACCCTTAGCGAGATGGCTAGTAAGTACTCGCTCACTTGATCCCCAGCCAGTGACACAAGTCAGCTGACCAGCCGATTGATGCATACGGGACCAATATGCACCTCCCGTCTACCTGAAGCAGAGGCCAAAGCAGTGTGTTGGTTACCCTCAACTACCAGGATCCCCCTTTCCAGGGACACGGGTCGCCACGCACGGCAAACACGTGGGTGGTTTACAATTCTCCACAAGTCGATATACAGGATGATATCGGCTCATACAGAATTGCTCTCACCTCCGAAGAGGAAACCACAACGAGAGTGAAACATAGAGGAAAGAAAGACAAGATAAAAAAGAGGAAAAGGAAAAGAGAAAGTTCGCTCAGGCACCCGGGGTTGCGAAGCCCGTGAATACCTAAAGAAGGTATCCCCCTGGGGGGCTGTAGCTAAAATGATTGAATGATACCAGGATTTACAAACAAATTTATATGAAAGTAAGTAAAAGCTTTTCTTTGCATAGATTATAAAAAAGCACAATTTAATTCAAAATATCTGGTGCCAATGTGGGATGTGGGAATTAAAATTAACTGGTATATATAATATACCGCCACCCTTCAAGGGGTTAAATCTGAAAATCTATCGTTCATATCAGAGGCCAACATTTTTCAGATGATCGACAGTGACAGTTATAGCGGAATTTGTCACATAGCATTTTTTAACCAGTAAAATAGGTCAAACTTTCCCTCAGAAATATGTTGTTGTCATACTTCAATGAACGCAATAAAACCAAATACTTTTGCCTTTGCATGAACAAGTCGATAGCACCTTGACTTTTTATTGTAGTGAGTGTCAATTTAAAAGATTAAAAAATGTTTCAAACCAGAAAAGTTATCTTGTAAAGTGATTTTTAAATTGTTACTTTTGTTTTGACTCATTGAAGAAAAAAAAGAGAAGTAATAATGTATTATTTCAGGATCGTAAGAGCAGATCACAGAATTATCAAATTGCTCCCCTGAAAAGCCAAATTGCTCTCAGGGAAAATTCCCACGTTGGGAACCACTGTCACATTAGAGCCTTAAACTCCCATAGAATTGACATTCCCCACCCCCCCTTAATTTCAATTGGGATTTAATGGTGTGCCAAGAAAAAGGTTAAAATAAAAACATAGAATTAAAATTTAAAAGCATGTCATAAAATGAAATGAGTGAAAGAAACACAGTTAAATGAAAAAATATAATTAGCTAAAAGACACAATCTAAAACATTGAGCAGAAGACAGTGCAAAAAAGAAATAAGGAATGGCATAATAATTACACGCTTAAAAAAACACAGATTATTAAAAAACATTTCTTAATAAAATGTAGGCATGTAAAATAAAATATACAAAGTCAAAATCTGTAGAATCATATTGATATAAATTCAATGTGTAAGAAGTTTAAATTTAGTAAAAGAAAATAGCAGCAGGCTAAAATCACATCTGATCAAATTCCTCAAAAACAACATTATTCTCATCTATGACTGTATCATAAGTCTGAATCCAAAGCATTGTAGCTATCTTTCTCTCTGTCAAGGAGAAGTTGTTCATTTCAGCCACTAGCCCCCCTCCCCCGCATTTTCTTAGGAGTGCTTTTAGGTCAGGTGATTCACAGTAAATTTGAGCTCTCCAGAGCCTGCAGATTTATTGTCGCAGTGATGTACGCGAAATATTTGGCTGTGTGTTGTTTTAGTTTAATAAAGTTCATTTTTCTAAAAATACCTTCTGATCATTCGTCACAAAGATATTGTATGATCTCTTAAATATTCTCTAAAATGCGACCGCAGACTTTTGAACTATCCAACAGTGTCATAGCATGTTTCATTTTCACTAGCAAAATAGCAACTTCTGAAGCATCTGCCATAGTTATTCCGCCCTATATTCCTGTAGTCTTTATGGTTCCATATGCTGGAAAGTATGTTTGAATTAGCTACTCCTAAAGCTATTACCGAGTCGAAAATGCAGTATAATTATGCTGTAGCACATCTGCCGCCTACTACTGCTACTATGGTTCGAGACATAATGAAACCTGATCCCACTCATCCTTATCAGATTTTAAGATCCAAAGTTATAGAGCGAAGCGCAGAAAGCCGTACGCTAAAAATTCAGAAACTGCTAGCTGGAGAAAGCCTGGGCCATAGAAAACCAGTTGAATTACTTTGCTTAATGAAAAGACGTGCAGAAAGCCACAATATCAGCGAAGATCTTCTTTTACAGCTTCTTACTCAACAAATGCCAAACACTGTACAAACAATTCTAGCTTCTATAGAAAAAATTACTCCTGATGAAGCAGTGGAGATGGCTGATTGAGTTCAAGATTTAACACCATCCAACATCAGTTCTGTTTCAGTTAGAACACCGACAACGTCAGACACATATATGCTCTTAAAAGACCTCCAAGCATTACGGCAAGAATTCGTGCAACTTCAACGTTCAAGAAGTGTGGCTAGAGATGATAATCAGCAGCATAATCTTTCTCAGTCCCAACATAGGAATTTTAAATTGTGTTGGTATCATCAAAAATTTCGGGTAAAAGAAAAAAGTTCTTCCCGCCTAGTTCATATTTGGAAAACCAGAAGTGGCAAGTGTAGCGGCGACAGACTTCTCCCCAGCACCTTCTTGTCGCCTTTTTGTTAGAGACAGAAATGCAGGTATGTATTTTCTAGTTGACTCTAGTTCGGTGCTTCCCTCGTAACTGCGAATAAAAATGATAAATCTAAGCCTGCTCTCCAAACCTTTCGTGCTGCTAATGGCACCAAAATTAATGTGTATAGTCGTAAATGTGATAATATCAATTTAGGTTCACGCCAATATTTTACTTATTTATTTTATGTTTGTGATGTTTCATGTGCTATTTTAGGTGCTGATTTTTTGCATACTTTCAATTTAAAACTTTTTTTACGGAATCGTCGTCTTATTGAATCCACCACCAATTTAAAAGCTCCTGCTGTAATAAGTGTTTGTAATATATTTTCTGTGAAACCCAATTTTGTAAATAATATATATGGGAAATTATTTAAACTTCCTATTTAATAAAGTTTATTTTTTCTAAAAATACCTTCTGATCATTCGAGACACCGAGATATTTTATGATCTCTTAAATAGTCTCTAAAGCATCTTCTGCATATTGGAGGAGCTGTTTCGAATCTTTAAAATGGTGCTTCAGAACGTGATTGACAGGATTTTCTGAAGTTTTCCACAGTGAATGTTCCAGATGTAATTTTCTTTTTCTTTTTGAATGAATTTTGTTTTCCTTGCTGTGTTACACATACATCAGATTTTTGTGGTTTCCTTGAAGACTGGGAAGAAGAAAGTCTCGGATGAACTTTAGATGAATCTGTTGTGAGAAGCTGTGATGATGAATATAATTTAGAACGACTATGTTTAGCAAAGTCAAAATATTCTATAATGGTGGGCTGTGATGAATGGTGGCAAAAGTTTCAACCTCAGTAAATTACCAGGCTTGCAATAGCAGGAATGATCACACAATTCTTTCTTAACAGGACTAGATGATAAAGTGGCAGATGTATCAACTGCAAAAGGAGATTGTATTTGAACACCTATATGCTTCACGGTTTATGCAGCATTCAGTTTTCACATGAATTACCGTCGTGGCAACTTCTGCTCAACATGCACAGATAATGGAACCACGACAGGTAGTTGTGGTGTGGCCATACTGCTGGCATTTAATGCAACAGAGAGGATTAGGAATATAAGGGCGGACAGGACAGTTCAAGTAAGCAGCTTTAATTCTTGTTGGTAAATTATGGCTCTTGAAAATCAGAATGACGTGCTTAGTAGGAAGAACTTCTCCATTTTGACGGATAGTAATACACATAAATATATGATATTTTGATCTTTTAAATTTTGTAAAAGTTCGTCTTTACCAGAGAATAAAATATCTGGTTGAAATATTACACCACGGTTTGTATGTAGAGTTTTATGTATCTGAACAGAAACTGAAAAAGAGCCTATTGTAGAGCAATTTGAGATGTGATTGTTTGGCTGAAGAAAACTCAACAAGTAAATCCCCAGATTGCAAATTTTCGAGACAATGACCATCCCCCAATGCAGATTGGAAGATTTTTGAAATAAGAAATGTTATTTCAAAAGAACTATCAGTACGCTTAATGGCATAAAAGGGAATGAATAAAGAATTCTGTACAATTGGTTGCTCTCCACATGGGAAAGAAATGGAAGTATCTGAAGTATTTCCATCCATATTAGAAGAAAAAAAATAGATTTCAGACCCAGGTCGCACCATCCGCTTCCGCGCCCAACAAGGAGGTGCACATTCGTGCACCAGTGCAAACCAGGGCCCATACGGTCACAAGATACTCCTGTGCCAGTCTCCACCCTTAACGATATGGCTAGTAAGTACTCGCTCGCTTGATCCCCAGCCAGTGACAAGCCAGCTGACTACCAGGTTGATGCATACAGGACCAATATGCACCTCCCGTCTACCTGAGCAGAGGCCAAAGCAGTGTGTTGGTTTCCTTCAACTGCCACGATCCCCCTTTCCTGGGACACGGGTCGCCACGCACGACAAACACGTGGGTGGTTTACAATTCACAATCAGTCTATATTGATAGGATGATAACGGCTCATGCAGATTTGTCCTCACCTCCAAAGTGGAAAACACAATGAGAGGGGAAGAAAGGCAAGAGAAATAAGAGGTTGGTTGTATGAAGTTTTGTGGCACAAAATCCCTTAGGTGACATGCTGCACCAAAATAAAGATTAAAACACAAAAGTAAGACAATAGCGATGTAAGTAAAAATAAAAGAGCAATCTGGATGGGGTATCCCATCCAGAAGTACTCAGAGAAGTGTAGAAGAAAACAAAAATTTAAAAACTAAGAAACGGTAGAGCAAAACAATAAAAGCATTAAAATAAGTGCAGTCTGGATGGGGCTCCCATCCAGATGACACAAGGTGTAAATGGCAAAATTGGGTCGTTAACCGATGAAAGCAATAAGAGTTAAATTTCAAAGTAAAATCCATCATGCTTTAAAAAGGTAAAGAGTGCCCATGAGGTGTTTCCGCAATGAGGTTTGTCAAGGTTGGTGATGATGTGTTAAAATAAATTCTATATAAGAACCGGAGGCCCGGACAGTCAGTTAAAACATGATGAATGGTCAGGTAATCAAAATGACAATGTGAACACACATGGGTGCATCTTCCAGAAATAAAAGGTGTTTATGACTGATTCTAGAATGTCCAATTCTCAAATCAGTCAGAATAACATAAGTTTTTCTTGGATAAATACGAGGCCAGGTCATGATGGTAGAATTGATGCGGTGCAGTTTATTATTGCTTTCTCAATCCCAACTCTCTTGCCAATTACTCTGAATAAAATTATTTATAAGTAGTTTAACGTCTGAGAAAATAACTTTGTGGTGAAATGGATTAAGAGCATGTTTTGCCACCTGATCTGCTCTATCATTACCAGGAATACCCATGTGTCCAGGTACCCAGCAGAATAAAATATTATAGCCACGTCTTGTCAATTTATTATAAAAATCTAAAATGGATGAGACAAAAGGATGCTTTTTAAAAGATTTTATTGCGTCAATAGAACTATTTTAATCAGTATAAATAATAAAGGGTGTGTTATGATGATGAGAAATGTGCAACATGGCTCTCACTACAGCAATCGATTCAGCTGTAAACACAGAAGATGATGAATGAAGCCGGTTGCTGAGAGAAGTGTTTTCACAAAAAACCCCACAACCAACATTATCTCCACTCTTAGAACCATCTGTATAAATGTCTGTATAAGTACTGAAAATTGATCTGTGTGCAGCAAATAATTGTTGAAAGATAGCAGGAGGCAAGTTATTTTTATCATATCGTTTGAAAGGATGGAGAGAAATAATATGTTTCCAAGGAGGGTGAACATGTGAGGTACATGGAATCACCTCGATAATACTCAGAAGGCTATTGTCAAGTATGTTTCCGATTCTGGCTCCAAAAGATGAGATGCAGATGGACGATGCTGATAAAGGTTGTCATTGTCTTTATTTAAAATGTAGGGATGAAGTGCATGACCATGATGGGAAAGGAAACGATAATAAAAAATGAAGGAGAGTTTTCCTCGAGTATGATAGAGTGACGATTCATTACATTCAACATACAAGCTTGTATTGCTTGGTGTACGAAATGCACCAGAGCAGACACGAAGTATGCTATGGTGCACAGTGTCAAGTTTTTTAAGAACAGAATTACATGCAGAACCGTAGACCTGGCAGGCGTAGTCAGTTTTAGAACGGATTACAGCACGATATATCTCAAGGAGAGATGTACGGTCTGCTCCCCAAGAAGTGTTTACAGCACTTTAAGTAAATTAAGTGATTTTTCACATTTTGTCCGTAGATGTAAAACATGTGGTAAAAAAGTCAGTTTATTATCAAAATAAAGGCCAAGGACACGAACATGATCCGCAACAGGAATTTCAGATGAACCAATATAGATTTCAGGATCTGGATGCAGACCCCTACAGCTACAGAAATGCACACAGGAAGTTTTGTCATGAGAAATTATAAAACCATTTTTATTTGTCCAGTTAAAAATATTTCTGATTGCAATTTGAATTGTCTTTCAATAAAACGAATATTCTGTCCCATTCACATAATTCGGAAATCGTCAACATAGAAATAACCTTTCACAGAAGGGGATAGTTGGTTAAGTATGTCATTTATTTTTATTACAAAGAGGGTGACACTCAGAAGACTGCCCTGTGGTACACCCTCTTCTTGTACATAGAAACTTGAAAGTACCCACCCCCCGAATTCGAACTTGAAAAATTCCAATGGCAAGGAAGTTCTGAATAAAGATTGGCAGGTTCTCACAAAAGTCCAGGTTGAAAAGATCGTGAAGAATCCCATACCGCCATGTTCTGTCATAGGCTTTGCATGTCAAAGAATACTAATACCAAATGGTTGCATTTAAGAAAGGCAGTATGAATATAATGTTCAAGATGGATCAGATTATCGATAGTAGACCTACCACGTCGAAACCCACTTTGAAATGCAGCAAGGTAATTGTTAGTGTGTAAAATGTGCACAAGGTGGCAATTGACCATTTTTTCTAGAAGTTTGCAAAGGCAGCTAGAAAGTGCGATCGGCCTGTAATCATTTGGGTTGCTATCATCTTAACCTGGTTTAGGAAAAGGAATAACAATAGCTCTGCTCCAAGCACGGGAAAAATATGTTCTACCCAAATCCTTGAAAAAGGAAAGGATATTGTTCAGAGAGTGTGGTGAGAGGTGTTTGATCAAACATATGTTATGCCATCATGACCTGGGGCCGATAAATGACTATCTTGCAAACACTTTAAAAGCTCTGATATGATAAATAGTTGATTGTATGGAACTGAATTATGAGAGTTAAAATTAATCCTGGTCATTTCAGTTTGTCTTTTATAAGTTAAAGGTTCTGGATATGCGTCTGATTTTCAAATTGATGCTAGGGTACTACCTATTGTCTCAGCTATGTTTTTGGGAGAAGTGATGGTTTGACCGTTATGATTTAAAATAGAAACATGATTTTCAGAATACAGGCCCATACATTTTTTCACTTTTTGCCACAATTCTTTGCTAGAGGTGTTAGAGTTTATGCTCGAAATATAGCTAATCCAAAACACCAAATTGGCTTTTGCGTCGCACTCTTCTAGCTTCTGCCTTTGCTTTTTTATTCTATATAGTTATTATTATTTGGATATCTATGAAATAGACCCAAGCCTTTTGTTGTTTTTTCTTTGCTGCTTGGCAATCACTATTCCACCATGGTTTTCTGTGTTTAAGAGCAGATGAAGTGTTAGGGATGCTAGCAGCAGCACTGATAATACACTGAGTTATATTATCAAGTGCTTTGTCAATATTATCCTCCATCATACTATTTGTAATGTTTGCAAGTGTAGTAAAAGTTGGCCAATTGGCTCTGTCATAAACATATCTTTTTGGATAGCTATTAGAATCTCCACTAGGAGTAGTCAATGAAATAAAAGTAGGAAAGTGGTCACTGCCATGTAAGTCATTTGAAACCCAAAAGTTCCAAAATGGATAGTGATGGGGAGCAGATAGTAAGATCTATTGCGTGAAAGGTGCGAGTTGGCCATGAAAATAAGTGTGATCTCCATTATTAAGCAGACATAAGCTATTGTCAGCTATCATTTTCTCAATTATATCACCGCGGTGATTAGAGTCATTGTTACCCCACAGTTGACTGTGTGCATTGAAGTCTCCAACTAGGATGAAAGGAGGGGGAAGTTGGAGAATGAGATTATCAAGATTTGCAGACTATATAGGTTGATTTGGAGGCAAATAAACAGTACAGATAGTAATTAGTCTATTTATATGTACACAGACAGCAACTGCTTGAAGATTTGTATTTAAATTGATATGATTATGGGGTAAACTGCGAGAGACAAAGAGCCACTCCACTGGTGGCCCTGTCATCACCTGTAAAATCTTTTCTGGAGGTTGCATAGCTGCATAATTTGGCTTTGTTACTGGGTTTTAAATGGGTTTTCTACAGAGCTAAACATAAAGGTTGATAGTCAGATAGAATATTACAGATTTCGTCATGCTTATTGTGATAACCACGGCAGTTCCACGAAATAATATTAGTCATGATTGAGGGTTTTTTTTTTTTTTTTTTTTATTTAACTTCATCAAATTATTCGGAGATAGTAGCCATACTATCTCCATCGTTAAATTCTTCATCCGAATCTGGAAGAAGAGCAACAGCATCATCCTCCTCCATTTTATAACTCTGTTTTGGATGGTTTTCATTTTTGGAGGTTTTTTCTTTTTCTTTTTTGTTGTATTTCCAGATGAACTAGTGGCTTTAAATTAATAGTAGGTTAAATTTTAGTAGGTTAAATTTTTCAGCATTAGATTTACGGTTTGGTTTCACAGATAGTGTTTTAGTTGTATTTTGAGAACTTCTTCTATGGAGTGGAAGTTTTTGAGATAAAAGATTGTGATGATTTTGATGAAGCATTTGTTGATGATTTAGGAGGAGCAGATTTCAGTGACTTAGAGGAACAGATTGCGTTGAATTATTTGTCTTACCAGAATTATTTGACATGTTTTCTTTTTGATTAGTCTGTCAATTAGTTTTAGTGGGGAATTCGGTTTAGTTGCAATAGTTTGATAAGTTTTTTGGACGGTTTTAGATACTGCAGCAGCATATGACACACCAACTTTGGATGTCCTGGATTAAACTATTTTTCTGGCTTCAGGTTACGATATATTTTCTTTTGTGCGTATTATCTGTATTTCCTTTTCTATTTTCCATTGTTCACATGATTTAGCATAAGATGGGTGATCTTTTTTGCAATTTACACAACAAGGTTGGGCATTGCAGTGTTCACTTTCATGGCCTACTGCACTGCACCGACCACAGGTGAGATTACCACGACACGCAGTTTTTGAATGTCCAAAACGTTGACATTTAAAACAGCGCAGTGGATTTGGAATATATGGTCTGACAGAACAAGATAAGTATTCGGCTTTTATATTATTGGGTAGATTGGGAGAGTTAAATGTAAGTATTATGTGCTTAGTGGGTATTTGAACTGAATTGGATGGTATTTGCGTATCACGGCAGTAAATTTTTAGCCTGGGTCACTGCTTGTTCCTTAAGGTTTCTAACTATTTCTTCTGCTGAGACATGTAAGAGGTCTGATTCAGAAATAACTCCACGGGATGTATTTACACGTCTATGTGGAGTCACAGATACAGGAATATTTGCAGAATGAGTGCATTTCTTTAAGTTTATTGCTTGTTGGCTACTATTCACTTCTATTAGAAGTTCACCAGATCTCAGTTTTTTTATAGTCTTTGGTTCTCCAACCAAACCTTGGATAGCTTTATGTATCAAAGAGGGGGATGTTTTATCAAAACTCCCTTCTTCATGCTTCACAATAAAAAATCTTTTCTCCCTTCATATGGTTGTGGTGCCTCCACATCGCATATTTTATTTTCCTTAGGTGTAGCCATATTTAAGAGATTTATAGAAAACCGCCAGGCATCGGGCCTGTTTACCGACCCTTCTTCTTTAAACTTTCGACCCTACTTTAGGCGCAGACCTCAAAAGGGTGAAACTATTCTCAACAAACTTCCACGTTTTTCGAACATGGGATTAAACTCGATAGCATTTCTTAATCTCTAGTTCTTTCACTTTGGAATCAGGAAGCCAGTAGGTAAGCCTTTACAGCTCTGTCCAACCTACAGCCCCTTTCGCCGTAAGGCACCAGTCTTCTGGTGTTGGTCCTAACAGCCACCATACAAGTATGGCGTCCTCCGATTACGGAACCGAATTTCGGAAATGCCCTGGACTCTGGGGCTCGAGATCAGCCTAAAGAGGTAGAAACGAGTCGATGAGATTAAAAAACCTCAACACCCAGAGTGTCTCACGTGAAAAAAAACAAAAAAAACCACTATTGTAAAAAAGAAAAAGTAATGTGAGTGAGAACTTGGAAAACAAGGTGTATTTTGTGTCTTTTTTTCAACATTTAAAATTTTTTTTTCCTAAAAAAAAAAAAAATAAAATAAAAGCACAAGAACAAGAACAACATTAGTAGAACAAAGAACAATTTGAACAAAATGGTTAGTAAAAAAATCAAACATGAACAAGAAGAAAGGGGGATACCAAACTGAAAAAGAAGGTTAAAAAGTGTGAAACAAAGAAAAAAGGATAGACAACCAAAAAGAGAAGAAGACAGGAAAGAACAAAGATCGTTCAGGAGTCCGGGGTCGCGAAACCCAGGGATGGAAAATCTGCGCCAAACTGTGCCAATTGCGCCAAACTGCACCATTTTTAAAATCCTGCGCCAATCTGCTACAAAAACGTAAAATTTGACGATTCTGCGCCAATCTGCGCCAAAAATGAAATTTCAAAAATTTTACTTTTGAAAATTCGCCAAAAAAGGAATACCTCCTCTGCACTGAATAAGTAAAATCGCCGCCAACTGCATACGATATGGTAACCCTTTTCCCCCTGCTCATCGACAGATCACGTTTTCTCCTCATTCTTGGATGTTGAACACTCAGAGAAGCACTCGTTTCTGTTCAATCTGTTATCCTTTGTTTTATACCGTGTGGTTTTTCATCTCATCCATCAGCGTTATATATTTAGAATTTTGTCCCGAGAAGAAGATTTATCTCCTGGATAATGCTTAAAGATGTCAAAAGGTATGTATATTTATCATATTTCAAATATTTAAACATGTTATCATCAGGATTCACCTAGGGGGGGGGAGCAAGAATTTCGATTCTTCTAACAAAAATTTTAAGTTAATTTTTAATAAATGTTATTTTATGTGAAATTCTTAAAAATAATGCATGATCCCTGATTATTTTATGTGACATACGGGCCGTGATGAATTTATTTCAGCAAACATGCTCTAAATGAAATGAAAGATAATTTTAGAATCATTACTACTGGACAATCCTTTTGCATCCTTTATATCAATGATTTTCCGGCTAAATTTTCTTTTTAAATCTAAAATATATAAGCCTTTACACTATATTTTGATTTTATTATGTATTATTTTGTGAAATTAAGGTATTTTATTTAAAATTTTACAAGATGGAGTTTTTAGCTTCTGGCCACATAAAATTTTTGCACTCGCAAATGGGGGGAAGGTGGGTGGGTATTACGTTTCCCGTCCTTCAATTTTTAAATTTAACACCTTCTTTTTCTCATATTATTTTGAAAAGAAGTTTTATTATTTTCGAATGATTAAAAACATATATATTGAACGAAATATCATATTAAGATCACTACTGGAGAATCCTTTTGATAATGCATAATCTGAAATATATAAGTATTTAAACTGTGTTATAGTATTATATAATTTATTATTTTGTGAGATTAAGATATTTATTGGTCTTTTTAAAAAGCGAGTTTTCAACACTTCAGAATATTGCGCACTTCCGCAAAAGCATGTGGGAGGAGGAGGGGGGGTTGGTTGGTTGATCAGAGTTTTATGGCACAAAGTCCTCATAGGGACATGCTGCGCCAAGAAAAAGTTGAGGAGGGGGGGTTGGTTGGTTGATCAGAGTTTTATGGCACAAAGTCCTCATAGGGACATGCTGCGCCAAGAAAAAGTTAAGGAGTAAAACATAGTTAAAAATTAAAATTTACATTAAAAGATTGTCAGAGATATAAAAGTGAAAAAACAAAACAAAATGAAGAAAGCAATGTGATGATACGAGTAATTAAAAATAATGCACAATGAAAGCGACAATACACAAGGTTTTAAAAGACAAAAAATAGTTAAAACACTAGAATATTTAAATTAAAAAATTCTAAAATCTCTAAAGTTATGAAAATTATAATTAGTCAAAAACAAAATTAAAGCATAAAATTTTATATAATACTGCTTTAAAAACAAAGTTAGAATTCAAAATTTAAAAATGATATAAAGTCACGTAGGATTAATAACTTCGAAAACAGTATTATTGTCGTCATTATCAGAGTCGGTTGGTTGGTTGGTTGATTAGAGTTTTATGGCACAAAGTCCTCATAGGGACATGCTGCGCCAAGAAAAAGTTAAGGAGTAAAACATAGTTAAAAATTAAAAGCTACATCAAAAGATTGTCAGAGATATAAAAGTGAAAAAACAAAACAAAATGAAGAAAGCAATGTAATGATACAAGTAATAAAAAACAATGCACAATGAAAGCGACAATACACAAGGCTTTAAAAGACAAAAAATAGTCAAAACACTAGAATATTTAAATTAAAAAATTCTAAAATCTCTAAAGTTATGAAAAGTTGTATGTTCAAGAAATAAAGCATAAAATGTTATATAATACTGCTTTAAGAACGAAGTTATAATTCAAACTTTTAAAACGATATAAAGCTACGTAGGATGAATAACTTCAAAAACTGTATTATTGTCATCGTTATCAGAGTCATAACTACAAGAGTCCACAGCCTCTTCTGCATAGTTGAGCAGCTGTTTGTGATCTTTAATATTAGTTATTGCTGGGCTAAGACATGATTTATTGCTTTTTCTCTTCACAGTTTTCCACTGTGAAGAGATTTGAGTTGGAGGTTTCTTTCTTTCTTTTTGCGCGAAAGTTTTTTCATTTGCTTTCGGAGTTGGACAAACAATAGGTTTCACTAATTTGCTTTTATCTGTAGCTGGCGTTTTTTTTGTCTTATGTTCAGTTGATATTTTTGATTTAACTGATGATGTTTGGGGAGAATTAGGTTTCTGTAATGATAGAACTGGAGATGAAGCAACCTTAGTTTCAGTCTGATGATTAGATGACTTTTTGGATCCAACTGGAGATTTCTGTGAATGAGTAAGTTGATACTCTATTGTAACTGGTTCTGAGGATGGTAGCCAACGTTCCAATAATGGGGTACCATAGCATTTACTACCAAGAGAGACGTCCCGGGTTTTTTTTGGTGAAGTATTGGTTGAATGTGTCATAGATGTATTATTTGGTGGAAAAGAGCAGTCGGTCTGGGTACTGATGTGCCTTACGGATTTTGGTTGTTGTTTGAGTATACTGGAGTAGGATACCCCAACAGAGGGGGTCCTAGATTCAACAAGTTTACGGGCTTCAGGGTAGGAAAGTTTTTGAGTAATCTTAACTGCAAGAATTTCCTTTTCACGGATCCAGTTAGGGCAAGAGCGAGAGTACGATGTATGGTCACCTTTACAATTAGCGCAGCGTCCTGGTTTTTCGCAAGTTTTACCGTCATGGCCGACTTCTGCACAACGTGGACAAGTAGCAGATCCACGACAGGTAGTATTAGTATGCCCATACCGCTGGCACTTAAAACAACGCAGAGGATTAGGGATATAATGCCTAACTGGACAGTTTAAATAACCAGCTTTAATTGTAGAAGGTAAAATATGGCTATTGAAAGTTAGAATAATGTGTTTAGTAGGAAGCATTTGCCCATTTCGACGGATAGTGATACGGCGTACATCTATGATATTTTGATCACTTAAATTAGCTAGAAGTTCTTCTTTTGTAGAAAATAAAAGATCTGGTTCAGATATGACACCACGGCAAGTATTAAGAGTTTGATGTGCTTTAACAGAGACAGAAAAAGTACCTATAGTATCGCAATTCGACAGAAGTTGTGACTGCCTGGCTGAAGAAACCTCAACCAGTAAGTCCCCAGACTGCAATTTTTTTAGCGAGTGACCATCACCCAAAACAGACTGAATGTTTTTGCTATTAGAAAAGGTGAAGTTTTTTTGAAAGAACTATCTGAGAGACTATCAGTGCGTTTAATTACAAAAAAACGAGTGAATAACGTCTGTACAGTTTGTTGCTCGCCACTTGGGAGAGAAATAGAAGGAATGTTAGTTTTTCCATCCATAATTGAAAAAAAGAAAAAGAATTCAGACCCCGGCCGCACCACCCACTACCGAGCCCAACAAGGGGATGCACATTCGTGCACCAGTGCTAGCCAGGGCACATACGGTCACAAGACACTCCTATGCCAGTCTCCACCCTTAGCGAGATGGCTAGTAAGTGCTCGCTTACTTGATCCCCAGCCAGTGACACAAGTCAGCTGACCAGCCGATTGATGCATACGGGACCAATATGCACCTCCCGTCTACCTGAAGCAGAGGCCAAAGCAGTGTGTTGGTTACCCTCAACTACCAGGATCCCCTTTCCAGGGACACGGGTCGCCACGCACGGCAAACACGTGGGTGGTTTACAATTCTCCACAAGTCGATATACAGGATGATATCGGCTCATACAGAATTGCCCTCACCTCCGAAGAGGAAACCACAACGAGAGTGAAACATAGAGGAAAGAAAGACAAGAGAAATAAGAGGAAAAGGAAAAGAGAAAGATCGCTCAGGAACCCGGGGTTGCGAAGCCCGTGAATACCTAAAGAAGGTATCCCCCTGGGGGGCATTATCAGAGTTATAGCTACAGGAATCCATAGCCTCTTCTGCATAGTTGAGGAGCTGTTTGTGATGTTTTATATTACTGATTTCTGAGCTAAGACATGATTTATTGCCTTTTCTCTTCACAGTTTTCCACTGTGAAGAGATTTGAGTTGGAGGTTTCTTTCTTTCTTTTTGTGCGAAAGTTTTTTCATTTGCTTTCGGAGTTGGACAAACAAGAGGTTTCACTAATTTGCTTTTATCTGTAGCTAGCGTTTTTTTTTTTGTCTCATGTTCGGTTGATATTTTTGATTTAACTGATGATGTTTGGGGAGAATTAGGTTTCTGTAATGATAGAACTGGAGATGAAGCAGCCTTAGTTTCAGTCTGATGATTAGATGACTTTTTGGATCCAACTGGAGATTTCTGTGAATGAGTAAGTTGATATTCTATTGTAGCTGGTTCTGAGGATGGTAGCCAACGTTCCAATAATGGGGTACCATAGCATTTACTACCAAGAGAGACGTCCCGGGTTTTTTTAGGTGAAGTATTGGTTGAATGTGTCATAGATGTATTATTTGGTGGAAAAGAGCAGTCGGTCTGGGTACTGATGTGCCTTACCGATTTTGGTTGTTGTTTGAGTATACTGGA
Source organism: Maratus speciosus (assembly GCA_963932465.1). Taxonomy (NCBI): domain Eukaryota; kingdom Metazoa; phylum Arthropoda; class Arachnida; order Araneae; family Salticidae; genus Maratus; species Maratus speciosus. Next base: position 382,307,939 of record OZ010798.1, on the reverse strand, counting down.
GTATGATGCCCCAACAGATGGGGTCCTGATTTCAACACGTTTATGAGCTTCAGGGTAGGAGAGATTTTGGGTTATTTTAACAGCAAGAATTTCCTTTTCACGGATCCAATTAGGACAAGAGCGAGAATATGATGTGTGATCACCCTTACAGTTTGCACAGCTTTCGGGTTTTTCACAAGTTTTACCATCATGCCCGACCTCAGCACAGCGTGCACAGGTAACATTGCTACGACAGGTTGTATTAGTATGGCCATAACGTTGGCATTTGAAACAGCGGAGAGGATTAGGTATATAAGGTCTGACTGGACAGCTTAGATAGCCAGCTTTGATTCTAGTAGGTAAAATGTGGCTGTTGAAGGTGAGAATGATGTGTTTTGTAGGAAGAATTTGCCAATTTCGACGGATAGTGATATGACGAACATCTATTATGTTTTGATCGCTTAAATTAGATAGAAGTTCTTCTTTAGTGGAAAATAAAAGATCTGGTTCAGATATTACACCACGGCAAGTATTCAGAGTTTGATGTGCTTTAACAGAAACAGAAAAAGTACCCATATCATTGGAATTTGACAAAAGTTCAGACTGCCTGGCTGAAGAAACCTCAACCAGTAAATCCCCAGATTGTAATTTTTTTAGACAATGACCATCCCCCAAGAGAGACTGGAAAGTTTTTGCTATAAGAAATGGTGAAGTTTTTTTGAAAGAACTATCAGAGAGATTATCAGTGCGTTTAATAACAAAAAAACGAGTAAATAAAGACTGTACACTTTGTTGCTCTCCACATGGAAGAGAAGTAGAAGGAACATTAGTATTTCCATCCATATTTGAAAAAAAAAATAGTTCAGACCCCGGCCGCACCACCCACTACCGAGCCCAACAAGGGGATGCACATTCGTGCACCAGTGCTAACCAGGGCCCATACGGTCACAAGACACTCCTATGCCAGTCTCCACCCTTAACGAGATGGCTAGTAAGTACTCGCTCACTTGATCCCCAGCCAGTGACAAGTCAGCTGACCAGCCGATTGATGCATACGGGACCAATATGCACCTCCCGTCTACCTGAAGCAGAGGCCAAAGCAGTGTGTTGGTGTCCCTCAACTGCCAGGATCCCCCTTTCCAGGGACACGGGTCGCCACGCACGGAAAACACGTGGGTGGTTTACAATTCCCCATGAGTCGATATACAGGATGATAAAAGAGGAAAAAAGAAAGATCGCTCAGGAAACCGGGGTTGTGAAGCCCGTGAATACCTAAAGAAGGTATCCCCCTGGGGGGTCGGCTCATACAGAATTGCCCTCACCTTCGAAAAGGAAGCCACAACGAGAGTGAAACAAAGAGAAAAGAAAGACAAGAGAAAGAAGAGGAAAAGGAAAAGAGAAAGATCGCTCAGGTACCCGGGGTTGCAAAGCCCGTGAATACCTAAAGAAGGTATCCCCCTGGGGGGGGGTCACCTTGCTCTTCACTGGATTTTCAAATTAAATTTTTTTTCTCTTTGTTATTTTGAGAGTAATATAATTTATTTTTTCTCAAATGATTTAAAATAATAAAATAAGGATTTTTTTTTTCTTTGTAGCCTGCTTAGCTTGCAAACTAAAGTAACATTTTTTTTTTTAGTTGCAGAAGTTTTTTCACATTATCCATCCTTTAGAATAGATAAGATGTTTCTTCTTCACTAAATTTTATATGCCACTTTCCTACATATTTCCGTTTTCTGTTCTTTTTTAGAATCCACGATTTTTGTGGATTACTTCTCAATTATGCAACATTTTATTTATTTTTTAATTAAGCCCATAATTATAATTTAAAAAAATGTTAAAGCTATACCTTATTGGAATTTTTAAAAATAAGATTAGATATCTGTCAACTATAAAAAAAAAAATTGTCTAGATATATTTTTCATGGCAGAGTTGGATAATATAGGCGAACGCCGTTCGCAGAAAATTTTCAAAGTTTGCAGACAGTTCTGATTTTTTTTTTTTTTTTTTTTTACAAATTTTTTCATAAAACAAAATTATTAAGACCCCGGGTGGAGAATCAGTGCGAGACCTGTTGCCGACTTATGAGAAGGTCTGCAGACTATTTTTGAACAGGAGGGAAAAAAAGTCATCTAGAAATTATTTGCCATGTAACCATGGTACAGTATTTTTTTAAAGAAGCACCGCGGCATATATATTTTTAAAACAGCGCAGCACCGTAGCAGGGGCTGCAGATAATTTTAGGCTTTGCAGATTAACAGATTAAAAGATTTTGTGTTAAAAAGTAAATGTGAAATATTGATCTCTTTTAAATAAAGTTTATTTGGTTGGAAATTTTAGCGAATGTTTATGCGCTTGTTTAACATTTCTCTGTGATTTGCGGTGATTTTTTTACATTTGAAAGGGGAATTCAGTTTTAATATCTTAGTAAATATTATCCTCTTTTCAATAAAGTCTAACTCAGAAAACTGGAGGGGGGGGGGGGGGGGAATTGAGTGCATGTAACGTAATGCGAAGGATTGGAAAAAGGACTTTTTCATTTTTGCTGTTAGCGGTGATATAGGACTCAGGAGAGGTGTGGCGTTTTTCTGCAGAAAATTTTTAAGATATTGAGTTTGCAGACAGTTTTACATTTTAAGTCTGTTTCAAGGGTGTCTGTCTGTATTTAGGTTATACATACAAATAAACTCTGGTATTTTGTTCTTGTTCAAATTCTGAATTTTGTTATTCTGCATAAACATTCATTGATTTGCGGCTTACAGTATTTAATGTTTACTCCAGTTTCTTATTTTTTTTATTTCAAAGAATTTCTAACATAAAAAAAAAAAAAAAAAAAAAAAAAAATGTCTACTTGGATTATTCATATATCCACCATTTAAATTCTAAAGATAAGCAAGTTAGAAGTAGAATAAAATATAACATGCAGAAATTTTAAATGAATACAATGTATGTAATATCTTTAATCAGGACATGTAATCTTGCTATTTCTAACGTTATTATTTTTTATAGGGGGGGGGGGGAGACACTACAGTTTTCATTATTTTGTCTTAAGCCACAACAAGTGGCACCAAAACTGCAAAATCAGATTTCTTTCATTTTCCCCTTTTCAATTTATTTATGTCAGAAAATCAGAATTAATTTTACTTCATTATGATTATAATTTTTCTGGAGATAGTGAAAAGTCAAATCAAATTTATTATTATTGCATTACTCTTAAGTAATGAATTTGTGACTAAATTGAGTATTTATAGGTGTTATATAAATTTTTCATAACTTTACCCTTATAGATTACTTATTATACCTACTATTAGATTTAAAATAAAATAAAAAATTGTGATTAAAAACGTGATTATTTTGTGTAATTTATAGATGGCGACACTATATAAATGTTATTTTAAAAAATAATAATTTTAAGATATTTTGAATTGAAATTTCTCAGTGTTTTTAATTAGTTTAAACTATCAAACTACTTGCATTTTAGTCTTGCCATATTAATGACTAATGTTAATATTGTTATTTATTTTAAATAAATGCATTCTGATTAAACTCAAACTTTTTAAATTTGAAATTTTCCATTACCTGGAATTATACGATCTGAGGATTCCTGATTAAAGAAGTTATATTGTATTTAATATTGAGGCTTGTCCCAAATTTAAATTTTTTTAATTGAAACCCTTATTTTTTAAGATTTAAAAAGTTTTAGAACAAATGTAACGATTATTGTGGGTGTATTTTAGGAACACAGTAATGATAATTTTAGACGTTTAAAAGAAATCAAGTAAAAGCACTCTGAACAAAACCTCATTTTTCAAAAAAAAAAAAAAAAAAAAAAAAAAAAAAAAATTGCAATGCCAGGTTTTATAATTGTATACAGTAGGCTCCTTCAAATCTGCACAGCTTGGGACCAGAGGTTGTGCGGATTTCTGGTCACTGCTTTTACATTTTTTAAACATTAATTTGAATGTAATAATGCAATCGAAATTATAATGAATGCTTGAAATAAGTAAATAATATTAAAATAATTAAGTAATAAACTAAAATAATAAAAATTAAGAATTTTAAATTGATTAAAGAACTTGGTAAAAAATGCAAGGACGAAATTCCCAAGTTTTATAAGGCCGCCAGGTCATTTTATATTACCTGCACAAAGAGTTTACTTAAGTCATTGCCACTTTCTAACAATTCTTAGAAAACCTGAAATGCCTTCATCCAATGTATAGATTAGAGCCAATGTCGCCTAAAATAATCAGGATGCTTGCTGCTGAGGTTCCAAATATTGTGGACCCCAGTGACGTTTCTACAGTAGCAGATGAATGGATATTGCTTCAGACGCAAGATATAGAATTTAATTATATTGATGAAATATCGGAAGAAGCTGGGTCTTCTAAAGAGACTGTTAAATCAATGAGATTAGACCACTATTGGCAAAAAATTTTTGATATAAAGGATTCTTTTGGAAATCCGAAATTTAAAATACTAACTAAGCTTGTGAAAGCTTTACTTTGTCTAGCGCATGGTAATGCAGAATGTGAGAGGAGGTTCAGTTTAAAAAAACTTGTTAGATAACCGCTCTGCTTTAAGCATAGAGAGCATAAATGGACTAAGACAAATGAAATTCCATGTTAAGCGAATTGGTGGCTTAGAAAATCTAAAACTAGAAAAGGAAATTTTACAAAGTGTGAAAGATGCAGGGCAAAAATATAGACAACGTATACAAGCTTGTCAAAATATTCAGAAAAGAAAATTAGAGTTGGATGACGAAGAAAAAAAATCTGATGATTTAAAAAAAGAAGGAGAAAATTTAGCACAGCAAATTAAATCTTCCCAAGTTATGTTAAATAAGGCAGAGGAAATGATTGCAAAAGGTTTGAAAAAAAAAAGATCTATCAGAGATAGAAATGGGACAAGTGTTATTAAAAGAAGCAAAAGCTAACATGGAAAAATATATAAAGTTATTAGAGGAAAATCGGAAACTTCAGCTTTCTTGTGCTTCAACTAAAACAAAAAAACAAGCAAAATTATCTTAATATTGAATTATGTGAAAAATATGCATATAAATTTCTGACAAATACTTGCAGTAAATAAACAAATTTGTCTTGCCATATTCTGTTTTTCTTTTATGTTGTAAAATATTTCTTATCTGTGATACATTTACTATGCATTATTTGGAAGGTACAGGTTTGCTATGCTACCTGGAAAAGTCAGGGAATTCAGAAATTTGTCTAATAATCGGGGAATTTCTATATTTTATCCAAAATCCTGGAAAAGTCAGGTAATTTAATAACATTTCATGGAGGTGGCCAAATAAGTACAACTTTTGTCACATGGCAAACGAGAAAAATCTTCCACGTTTTTGCACATTCCATTTTTTAGAAGTTTTATTTAATCACCTCTTAAAATTTCCTCTTCCCTTTTTCTTCTCCCCCCCCCCCCCCCCCCGCAAATGTCATCTCCACACATACTTTAAAAATTTTAACTGTTTAATATCATTTTTTGAAATTTTTCTGCAATATTTTTTATATTAACATTTAATGTAACAAATAAATCATTTAAAATCTGCTTAACCTCCACCCTGAAATGTTTGCTTCTCAACCCCCTTTGCCTAAAGTTGAACTTAAGTGAGATTGTGATAGATGTTGAGTAAATTATCATTCAATGCAAAAATATTGTATAAGTATATATATTTTTTTTTTTCATTTTACAGGACACTTACTTTGAAATATTTAGAAATTATTAAGGAAAGCAATTTCTATTGCAGTCCTAAGAGCATTTTTTTTTGTGTGTGTGTGTTGGGGGGGGGAATGCATATGTGAAAACTTTAATTGTGATATATAGTTGAAAATTTTTATATTTTCACGGGGTACAATATTTATTTTACTGTCATCTTGTCCAGTTCACATTACACCGCTAGGCTGAAATTTTCATAAAATGCACCTGGAAAAGTCAGCAAATTTCATTCTCCTACATGAGTAGCAACCCTGAGATAGATTGTTTGTTCCTATCTCATAAATATGCTGAATTTTAAAATTATCATGTAAGTATAATTTTTTTTTCTTTCTATTTTGGCAATTACATTTTACGTTCTTAAAATTGTGTATATGCACAATGGTAAGGCATAATGCATTATCAAAGCATGTTTACTTTTAATGTAGAGCTGCTACGAAATGTAATTAGCCAGCTACAAAAGTATAATTGACCTGCTCCAAAATGGGCAGTTACTGCTCCAAAATTGCAATTTTACCTGCTCCGAAACTGCTACAAAAGTGGATTTTTGATTTTCCACCCCTGCAAAACCCATAAGTACCTAAAGAAGGCATTACCTTAAGGGAGAGATAGAAAAGGAAAAGAAATCGCTCGGATGCCCGGGGTTGCGAAGCCTGTGAATACCTAAAGAAGGTATCCTCCTGGGGAGGTACGGAGTTGGAATCCCCTATGTGGTATAAACTTAGCTGAACAATTTTATTCTCCCATTCTGTTGGGAATTAATTATTTCACTGTCTACAACAACTTGTTTTGTTCTTTTTTATAAATTACACTTTAAACAATTCAATCTTTTTTTCGTAGGTTCTTTAGCTATTCCTTTGCATTTCCATATATACCATTTATTACAACTGTGGCAGCATATTATATTAATCTTTGTAGATATTTCTGTGCATGCAGAACAAGTCGAAGTTTTTTTCTCTACGTCCAAAACACTAGATATTATTAGCCACGAATAACTCGTAATACATTCTTTTGCTGCTAGTACAATTTAAGCTTTACTATCTATTACTGAATCTGGCATTTTATCTGGAATTGTTTCATTTTGATCTTCTACTTTCTGTTTATTGTACTCTGTACTAGATCATGCGATATCAAACATTCCAAAAATTTAGTAATACTTTGCAGGTGCAATTTAAGTTTTCCTGCTTTTGTCTGAAGGACACTTTACTTATCTAATTTTTGTCATGTTGTATTATGATTGGTATGTGCAACTAGAATGCAATCATTCACAATTATATTTTCAATATAAATTTTTTTCTTCCATATTTGGCTTGGAATATTTTTTTTTTGGTTAAAAAGGATCTGCGTTGAACTTTGACATTTTTAATGTTAGAAATGCATGGCCTGGTCATTTCTTGCTTAGATTAAGGGGCCGTTGTAATTAAATTCAAAGTATTACATGCATTGTTTATATGATGTGTCTCAGTTGACAATAGTGTTTCCACAGTTATTGATTTTTTTAATAACATGTGTTAGTGTAGTATATTTTTTATGGTTTCTATATTATCTTTGCTGTAGTAGCGTGTGCGAGAGTCTGGGTAATCTCATCTGTAATAGTGGGAACGAGAACATCGTCGTCGCGGTTGTTCTTTGCGGCAGGGGCAATATCCACAGGGTCTTTTTCTTTCTTTTTAACACTCAAGTCGAGAGGATCGTTCTGATCACCGCCGAGACTCAAAGACGGAAATGTTTGATTTGGGTCTCCGCGTTGCTTATTGACAAATTGATTTTGATACCATTTTACAACGTCCGGTTGTACGATTCTTATAGTCTTGTCCATCGGAATGGCATTGATAGTTTTAATTTGATGAACTGGTTGTTGTATCGGTTGTTGTCTTGGAGCAGGAGCAGCGAGGGGGGGAAGGGGGGGCGGCATCAGCAAGTTCTTGGTGACGCGGGTACCAGAATGCAGTTCCAGGAGCACAGGGTCGTCATCAGCGTGGACACAGGGATTGTAAAAGCTCTGGGCCGAAGTCGGAGGTTTCGAAGCAGCAGCAGAAGTCAGGTCGATGGTAGTGGTAGTAGTAGACGATACTCGAGGCCGTTTGAATTCCTGCTCATTATCATCGATTTCTTCAATCAGATCTTCTCGCGGGTCTTTTGTAAGGAGTCGTGATTTGTTTTTTTTTCGGGAATTTCTCGGAATGGGTCGGTGCAGTCAAAGGTAGGTTCGGCATGTCTTCGGAACTCACCAGATGCAAAGAGAAAAAGCATTGGATGGTGGAGTAGATGAGATAGGCGGTTCCTTCGGGAATGACGTAGCACTGATGAGGTCTCAAATTCCGCTTAGAATAGACATATTGTTCCTCGACGGGAAAAGCCTTGTTCTTGACCGTGAGTCAATGCATCTGCTGCTTCTTCATGAAATACATCAGGTCAGGGTTTATTGAATTCGAAATTTCTTTCTTTTCATCACTATCCTGTGTTTCAAATTCTTCAATATAGCTGGGGCCATTTTCATTATAACTGCTATGATCTGTGCTTGAATTCTCTTTACCAGCAATTACTACTACATGCACATGTTTGCAATCATCAAAATTTGAAATTTAAGTTTCCAAAACATTGCTCATTAGGGCGGAACTAAAAAACGATGTTTCGAATTTTATATTCTAATAGAGATTATTTTTTTCCTTTTTAACTCCATAAAAAGAAAATATTTTTCTTTTAATTTTAAAATGATATTTTCCGGTTCCTCAAAGTGCCTGATTTTCCCTAAAAAACGAAAAAAAGCCAATAATTGCATAAAAAGTTTTTTACGCTTATTGTTAAATTTATATTTTGCAAAATTAAATTAATTAAGTGTTAATGCCCTGTAATAAAGAGAATAATTTGGTTTGAGTGCCTTAGAAAATTTAGCCCCACTTTATTTGACTTTTGTTGAAGCCAGCGTCGTGGGCGTCGGCTTTCATTGTCTCTGATTTATTTGGCTGCGACACATAACAAGTTAGTCCGATTTAACGTGTGTTAAAAGTTTCTTTAATTATTTTTCAACAAACATTCGATGTCAAAAGTGACAAGGTCTGTTAACGTACCTAAATCTAGATAATTGTTGAAGTGTCTTGTATTTCGTGAACCAAAACAATTAACATTAGACTGTCATCTTTGACGAACATATGAAGATGTTATGAAACATTATTTTTGGGTTCAATTTAACTTAAAATCTGACAACTGGAATCTGGTACACACTATTTCTAAAATATCTAAAGCTGTTGATGATGAAATTGTTGATGATACAATTAAAAGTATATTGCTGAGACCTTCAATTCCAATGGTTTCTGATACACAAATAATAAAAAAGGATTAGAGACTAGCGCGAGAAATGTCAAAATTTGAAGAAAAATATTAAGATTAGAAAGAATAATCCCACATCCAATATAAAATTGCAAAATATTAGGTAATCCTGCAAAAAACATTTCTTTGTGTAAAAGCACTAAATATTATTGTGTATCGGAACAAGAACGTCACTTTCTCAAAGACCAAAGAGAGATGGGGTGATGGCAATAGGATCAATAGATATAAAAACTACAAAAAATGTGTAGCAAGACTGGAAAAGGAAATATGAAGGAAAAAAGTTATTTTAAAACAAAACAAAAAAAATGATGTTTTGATTGAATGATCGTCAAGTGTAAAAAATAGTTCGGAAGGAACTAGTTCAATCGGTTGTTTTTCTAAACCTGAATTTGATAATCAACAAGGTGAAAGAACCGGAGTATTAGACATAACTACAAATATTATTGCAAATGGCACCTTAGAAGATTGGGTATTTCTGATGATAATAAAGAAAAGGTAACTGAAAGAAGGACTTAAAGATGACAAAGAGAAAAGAAAAGGAAGAATTTGAAAGAACAGGAAAGACGAAATAGGTTAATTTTAGAAGGTTAGTATTTTGATGGCAGAAAGGATAACACTATGATAACTGAAGCAGAGGGAAAAAAGTATAACTAAGAATCATTAAAGACGAACACCTGGTCTTAGTTCAAAAACCAGGATATAAATATATTGGTCATATTTCATTAACACTTTCTTCTTATACTGATATAGCCACTGCAATTTTGGTGTATTTTCAAAATAATAATACTGGCATTTCAAGTTTGAAAGTTATTGGGTGAAACAGAAACGCCTTTAATGCAGGATGCAAATCTGGAGTTGTTAAAACATCGGAAGCAATACCCTAAAAACTTTATAATGGATAATTTGATTATAACATGCAAATGAACTTTTTTCTTAGATACATATTTCATCATCTTGCTGGAAAAACTACGGGTACGAAAGGATTTTCTGGACCAGTAGGAAAGCGACTTGAAAAAATGCGAACATATTGAAATTATAGACTATAAAAACATTGATCCTATCTTGACGGACTGATCGGATGAAGTACTTTAAAAAAGTACAAAAAACAGGGGATACACCTGAATTTTAGATTTTCCTTGTCATACACAAACAGTGGAAACGTGTGTCAAAATTGTCGCGTGAGCTGCGTCATCCAGGGCTGCGGAGTCGGAGTCGGAGTCGTGGAGTCGGAGTCGGAGTGATTTTTCGGTGAAAAGAGTCGGAGTCGGAGTCACTAAAAATATGCCGACTCCGACTCCAAACTTTTGTTGAACAATTTGAAGTAAAATAAAAATTAAACCAATTCTGCTTAATTTTAAATTTACGAACTGAATTATTATTTTATTTTTTAACTCTATACATTAATAAATATTTAGTTATTTTTCAGTTTATTGGCACGTTAATGAGTAAATATAAGGTAAAAGGGCGGATGTGATATTTTCCCTAAATCAGTCATTAAATTAATTCATTTACTTACTTCTTCAGATCATATACGACACTAATTGAATTGTACAATAATTAAGTTAAAGTGAGTTTTGAAAGTTTTTTGTTTTGTTTTGTTTTTTAGCTCACAGGCTATCAAAGCCTGAGAGCTTATGTGCTCGCCAGTTCTGTATGTACGTGTGTACGTATGTACGTACGTAACGCGATAACTCTTGATAGAAACATCCCAATTGCTTCAAATTTTTTTTCTAGTTTCATTCTGATAAGGTGCTTCCCTGATTAGTTTTGGGGGTTCATTGGTTTAGGATAAAGGGGAGAAAGGGGGGTTAGTTCACCCCTCTTAATTCAAATAAATGGGTTTTTCATGCAGAATTATTCGATTTGCTCCGAATTTGGTATACCGGTTTATTATGTTAAGGAGCTTCCCTGATTAATTTTGGCGGTTCATTGGTTAAGGATAAAGGGGGAAAAGGGGTGGTTAGTACCCACCCCCCTTAATTCAGGTAAATGGGTTTTTCATGCAGAATTATTCGATTTGCTCCGAATTTGGTATACCGGTTTATTATGTTAAGGAGCTTCCCTGATTAGATTTGGAGGTTCATTGGTTAAGTATAAAGGGGGAAACGGGGGCTAATCCCCCTTCACTTATTTTTTGAGGGGCATTATTCTTTAAAATAAGAGTATAATATACAATTAGTTTGAATAGCCTGTGAGCTCAATGCCATCAGTTTAGCTGGGCACTTTTCTTTTTTATTTATTGTCTTTTGTAAATTAAGTCCAACTCAACCCGAATCCCATGCCGGTCCGACTACCCAACCCAATGAAGGAATCTTTCTCAGACAAAAATAGATGTTTCAATTTTACCTCTGTCCGTCCGTGTTCGGGTCGGGTCCTGAAATTTATATTTCAAGTCAATCCAAAGCGAACCGGAAATAAACCTGAATCCTAAACCCGATCCGAAATGAAATAAAATTTAAATTTTTTTAGAATTATGAAAAATAGCCATTTCTAGCAGCACTTTTATCTCTTGTGTAGGAAAAGGAATAAATATTTACTTATTCGACTTATAAGTTAAGCAATATTGTGAGCTTCCTTTTGAAAAATCTGGTCAACCCGACCCGAACCCGCAATAATAATTATCAGACTGGCCCACAACGAAAAACATTTAGCGCCAACTCAATAACTCAATCCGAACCACCGTTCGAATCGGACCCTAACGAATGAAACAATCTACTTCAAATAACAATGGATCCTTTGTCCAACTTATACTACCTTATTTTTCAGTATTTCAGATAAAAGAGAATATGTGAAAAATATGAAATTGATTAATGCCGCTATCACTACAATATCGGACAACTAAACTCATACAGAATTTTTTCTCATTAAAACAAAAAACTGCTGTTTACTTCTTGAATATTTCTTACTCAAAACTTAGACGTTCTTCTATTTTTAAGCCCCAACTAGAGTCTTTCCAAGGGCCGTGTTGCACCTGACCCGAATCTGAAATTTCTACTGAAAGCCAACCCGAAACCCGACAAAAAGGAATTTGTCAACCAAATCCGAAAATAGTAAAAAAAAATCGTCAATATGACCCTAATTCGAAACAAAAGAAAATTAGTTCATATTTTATAGAATAAACAGTTATGAAAAACGCCCACAATTTTATCTTTTTTGTATAAAAATGAACTCAAATACACTCATTAATATTCAAATATATAGATTTTTTATTTGAAAAATATTCAGTTCATATTTTCTTTTAAAAAATCAGCTAAAATCAAAAGTGTCAAAACCTGATCCGAAGCATTTTAAGTCTATCTGGTTCCGGCTAAATTTGGTTATCCTATCCGACGGAGGACCGTAATTCTAACCTACTGTAGAAAAAACAATTACAGTCGAACCCGGTTAAGACGCGTTTCAAGGGAGTGAACCAAAGTCGCGTATTAAGCGGGATCGCGTATTAAACGTGATTTGTATAATGTTGCCTGAAATGGGCTTATTTAAACATTTAATCGTCTAAATGAACTTTAGAGCTCTCATTTATATGTTTACGGTCAAAAATTGTGTCTTTTACGTATATTTAGATTAAAATTTAATTGTATTCCACTTGAACTCATTTGTTTCTTTTTATAGGATCTACTGGAATAATAACTGAAAAAATATGCATGGATTCAAGTAGGACTTTATGGTCGATTAATACGTTGCAACCAAAAATAGAACAAAAAAATAATTTTTCGACTAGAATAATGTTTTTCACAGAAAAAAAAATACTAGTTTTTAAATCACATTTAGTACTTGTAATAATGAGTACCATTATAATCTGTCATTCTTTTTAATATACGGAAAAACTATCCTTATTAATCTTTGCGAAAAAAAATATTGTTAGCATAGTAAAAGTAAATTAAAACGTAGCAAACATATAAATGAATTATCGTACCGCAGTCGTATTTGTTTAATCTTTACGAGTTTGTGATGCCCATAATATGCATTATAAAACATAGTATTGATATAATGTACATTTAAAACCTCACTAACGACAGGTATGATCATCTCTAATCTAATCATAATAATTTTTCTGACGTATCTGAGTAACCTGAATTTGTGTACGTCTCTGTATTACAGTAACAACATATACGAAGCGAGAGACAAAGAATTGTAGGAGGCGGGATCAAAAAGAATTGCAGTTTTGCTAATTTCGCGGGGTTTTGTTTTATTCATATATCTACCACTATCTCCGATTAGTCATTTTCATCTTAATCTGTTATTAAATAAAGTAAATAATACAATTCGGAAAAAAGTGTTCTTTATCTAAATGGAAAAAAAATCCGCTAAATTCTCGAGAAGAGAGAAAGAATTCGCGTCTTAGGCGCGATTTTTTCCTCAAAAGACAGAAAATTTATCGCGTATTAAGCGGGATCGCGTAATAACCGCTCGAATATTAAACGTGATATTTTTGCATTAGTCCTATGGTCGATGTTCAAGGGACCGGGAAAAATCCGCGTATTAAGCGGGATCGCGTATTAACCGTGAGCGTCTTAACCGGGCTCGACTGTATTTCGTATGTTTTTTAAGATTTTTCTATTTTCTCACTTATTTTCATAATTACTCCTTATTCGTCAATTTTTTACCTCCCCCCCAACCCACCGAAATCGGCATTAATTTATTCAAGATTTTATTAGTATAATGTAGATGTAGATAATAGCATTTACGTCTATGAATGAAGGGCGACGACAACTTACCAATCTTTCACATAAAGTGCGATCGAAGCACTATTTTCTTTTACTCATTCTGTTCAAAGTTCAAATTGAAAATATCTTTGTTTTTTAAGCAGGCATATGTGTTCTCGCGTAATTTGGTTTTAATTTGCAGCTGACAAGATAGAAATTCTTTGTTCGTATCTGTAACTTCAAATTATATTTAGGAAAGTGAATCTTTTTAATTGTAAAATAATTACTATTTTTATTTAATGTATTGCATATTCCGAATCGAAATTTATAAACGTTCGTTATACGGCGGTTATAAAAATAAAATATTAGAAACAGGGTTTAGGTTTTAACAGGGTTTTTAGGATTCAGGACTGTATAAAAAGATTATTTAAAAGGATAGCTTTTTAGAATTAGTGGCCGAACTCAGTATAATCTTACTCTAACTCAATATAAACGTTTAATGAATATAATCTTAATTAGAGATCAACTGAAAATTCGGTTTCATTTTCGGCTCAACATCTGAGTTTAGCCAAAAATTCGTTTTCGGCGAAAATGTTGCTGGAAATTTGGTCGGACTGAAACTATCTGTATTCCAAAATTCTCGTATTTTCTTTAGGAAATTTTCAACATGACTCATTGATTCGAACTGTATTGACTCATATGGGACACTCTTAATTTATTGCTATGAACTTCACTGTTTATAATTATCAGTCACGACTGACTCAAGATGTGAGTACAAATTAAAAAACAAGAAATGCATATATGACTAAAATTTGAAGACGCTTTTCTCTTGCTCGTGAAAAGCTGCAGACTTAACTTTAATAGAATTTTTTTGTTTGAAACAGAAGTGTTTCAAATGTTCTTTGAGAAAGCTCTAGTAGAACAGATGATCCTTTACAAAATTCATTATAAAAGATAAATCGAGGTATGTATACGTAAAAGATTTCTTAATTAGATGAAATTCATAATTAGAAAATCATTTCGTGTCATTGATGAATGACTAATTGCATTTTATTGTATATGAAAATAAAAACGTTTGGTCAGAGGCACAGAGGGCCAACTTGGACCACAGATATAATTACATCTACAATTAATTAATAACTATGTATATTTATTATGTGTTAATTACTTAAACTCTTTTTGGAAATTTTCGTTTTCGGCCGAAAATCGAAATATTACCGAAATTCGGTTTCTGTTTCGGTTTCGGTCGATCCTTAATCTTAATTACTATTTTAATTTGAACACCTTTTTCAATTTGCATTATCTATATATCTCCAACAAGTAAAAAATCAAAGCACATTTCAGTCTTTTTGAGAAACCCTGTGTATATGCCGGAGTCGGAGTCGAAGAGTCGGAGTCGATCGTTTCAAAAATCCAGGAGTCAGAGTCGGAGTCGGTCATTTTTCCTTCCGACTCCGCAGCCCTGGCGTCATCCGCCTTTAAATATTAAGCAAAAGATGCTTTAATCTTGGGAAAGTTGAATTCCCACAATGTAGTGACAAAGTTTGCCTAAAAAGACAGTAGGTTGAATATCCAGTTGAATTAATCCATAACAAAGGGGGGTAAGAAGGGTGGAAGTCGATATTTAACCACCTCCTCGTGGTGACTTCTGGATAGTATTTGCTAAAAAAAAGTAGATATGAGCGAACAGCTACGATGTTTACTTTAAATTACTTTACACTGAAATTTCAAAACTTTGACCTCCTTGAGGACCGGAAAACAACTTAATTTAAAAAAACCTTTTCAGCCAAAAGTTTAGACATCCAAAAAGGAAAAAAGTTTTCACTATTACACATTAAAACAAAAAAGTTTTTTTTTTACCCTATACTTAAGTTCCACCCTATTGCTCATATTCTTAAAAGTACTCTTGCCCTCTGAAAGTTCTTCAGTTCGTCATACTTCATTCACCAACTGTTGCGCACACTGAACACCATTTTCATGCGACGTCTTTACTTGGATAAACAGAACAGGTATGGTCGTATTCATTTCTTTTTGGGGGCAGTATTGCAAGCTGCATATACTACATTCAACTGCAGAAGGAAAAGCCTTCATAATTTTGTAGCAAAATTACCAAAATTACTGTAACAATTAAGATTGAGAATTCCTTGTTCCATTTTAGGTTTTGTGACAGCTCGTTACATCTTAGCGCGCAAGGCATAAACCTTGTTTGAAACCCCTTTTGTTGCTACATAGTGTGTGTTGTAAAGAGAATCGATTAAATCTGTTAAATCGATTTCTTCACAACATTCCTATTTGAGTTCATCTCCATTTATGTTATTCCTCCATGGTTTCCGAAGTCTGTCAGTTTTCAAAGTTAATCTAAGTTACTCTTCTGCTCTTCTAAAATTTATCATTTGTTCATATCGATTTTAAAAATATCAATTCATTTTACCAAATTGAATCAATGTTTTATTTTATTTAATATTCATTTAATTTCAATAGTTAGCCTTAGTTCATGTACTTCTACTTCAACTCCCAGTCATATTTTTACCGCCCTTTCCTCTCATTGGTTGGGTGAAGCCTCGCAAAGAATTTTCCACATTATTCTAGAGGCTTCCAACCAACCAGCGTCTTTTTGATTTGACCGTTTGCCAGTTTGGCAGATTCATCGCCTTGTTCAATAAGGCTTGTTTTATTATGTGTTATTTTTGTTGGCGATCTTTTGATGTGCCTGTTGGCGTGTGTTGTAGAGTGTGGTAACCCACACCACTTGGTTTTTGCAAAATTTGATTCAGTAGAACAGTGTAGGAGTTGGTACCGAGTTAGAAGCATCAAGAAAAATGTGATATCCTGTTTTGCCATTTTGATTTTGTTCACTCAGCGTCGGAATACGTGGCTTGAAGAGTCACCAGCTATTCAACGAGGCAAGTCGTCATCCACATATCAAACAGATAAGCCTTTTTTTTCCCATTTCCTTTACTTTAATTTATTAAGTTTTCTTAGGAAGATGAATTTTATTATTTGATGTATCTTAAAAAAAAAAGAATTTAACATTCAAATGGTATTCCGAATAACATATTATGAGGAAAAATTAACTTTTTTTTCTTGATCATGCACAAGGTAAAGTTTCTCTGAAGAAGAATGTTTGTGAGTGGTCAATGATATTTTAATTTGAAATGTATATTTATGCATACAGATAATAAACTGGCGTTTAATTTTAAAAAAAGACTCTTCGCTTATATTAGTTTATGGTCACATGGAACCTCAGTTGAAGTAAAAAAATAGTTACGTGACCAATATATACCAGGAAAACAAAATTATAATTACCTTTAGATTTCAGTCTAAAATTCCCACAATATTTAATATGTACCTTTTTGTATAACCAAATGGTACCATATATTCATGTTACATTATTTTTTCCAAGTTATAACATATTATTCAGTGTACCACCCCAATCTTTATTCTTTAATTACAACATGTGGTGCCAAAACCCTCTTCACCTGAGGTCTCTCTTTTTCTTATGTGTTTGAGTGTAGATAGTTATATGAGAATAAATACATATAACATCTAATTTCTCATGAAACAGCTACATTAATTAAATAATATTTGCTTATCAAGAACAATATTTTTTTACAATGATGAAATGACAGAAAATGATTGATTTAATGTGTAAATTAAGGAATGAAATTGAAACGTTTTTGAAATATTGTATTGGAAAATACTTTATGCATAATATTTTCAAAATATGAGAAAATAATTATTTCTACTTTGACCTTTTTTATTATTTTGCTTCCTATGTGTTTAAATTTCATCAAAACTTTTACATAATTGAAGTGTTATATAATAAAATTTGAAGTAACTCTTCACGTATAATTATGATAATTAAATATATTGAGGTATACTTAAAATCCGACTCAATGAATTATCATGTTTGAAAGTAACAAATGCAGGACTTTTATTCAATTTTTTCACTTATGATGCTCAATATATATTTTTGTATTAAACCAATTGCCTTGAAGTATTGATATATTTGTGTATCAAGTATATATATAAAATAGAAAACTTAGCAATCCAGTAATTTTCAAAGATTTCTGAATAAAGTATATATAATTTCACAAAAAACTTCATTCTAGAATTAAAATGGCTAGCAAACATATAAATATTGAGATTCAACAATTCAGTGGGGATCCCACTCTTGTCAAATTTTTTTTGATCAAATCAAAGAAGTAAAATCAATTTATAAACTGTCAGAAACAGAGACTTTAGCTTTATTTAAAAGCAAATTAGTAGGTCCAGCTTTGCAATTTTTCTTAGATTCATCTTACAATAACTGTAAAAATGATATTGAGGCTATACGAAAAGAATTTGAAAAATTCTTTAGTAAGAAAAGTACATCTACTGATCTTAACAGTCTCAAACTTGAGGAAAATGAATCCCTAAACAATTGTTCATTTCGACTTGACAAAGCGCTGCATCAAAAGTATCCAAAATTGGATCAGTCAGCTATTTCTGAACTTAGAAAAGATTTATTTGTTAGTGCCTTACCAAAAAAAATAAAGATCTTAGAGTATGAATTATCATCATTTGATGAAATTCTAAAAAAAGCCGAGCAACTTAAGAGAATATTTGATGAAAATGAATCACCAGTAGCCAAAATCAGTGAAAACTTTCATGTAGATAAAGAAAACACTCCAAAACTTCCTAAATTTAAAAGACAAAAGAACTTTAATCCCAAAAAGGATAATCAAAGATTTCAACATAAAAGGCGAGATGACTCATATGATTCATTCAAAAGTAATAATCATTTCAACAGACAAAACCGTGAGGTCAAAATATGTAACTTTTGTTCTAGGCATGGCCATCTTATGCCCCAATGTTATCAATTTTTGGAATTAATTGGCAAAAGAGATGCCAAACATAAGCCTAAAAATCAATCCCATGGAAGTCAGAGGAAAAGTTCAAAATTTCAAGAAAATTTAAATGAGAAATGAGGTTGAATACATCTGGCGGTTTGGCCTCTTCTCCTGAATAAAGCCAGAAACCTCAAATCCTCCTTGTCAAAAAACAAGAATCTTTCTTAACAAGAGTATAAATACTTCATTATCATACACACCAAATAAATTCTTCTAAATCTGTGGTGGACTTGCATAATAATTAAGATGGTGTACGAAAAGATGACTTTGATCATAGGATTTTTTCAGCTTTTAAAAAATCAGTACAGTTGCCTTGTATTAGTACAAACTTTCAACAAATTTCCCAAAACGCTTTGATTGACACAGGTACTAGTTTGTTGTTTATAGACGAAGAATTTTTTCACTTCTTAAAACAGCAAGCTTTCAAGAAAGGTGTCAATTAAAACCATCAATTCCATAGTTAAATTTTCTGGATGTATCCAAATTAACATAAGAATTCAAGGAAATCATTTTGCACATAATCTTTTACATAATTGAGATAAACAATAGTAAATTTACAGTAATATTAGACTTTGCTTTCTTTCAAAGTTTTCAATCACAATAGCTCCTAGTTTTAATGCTATTCTTTACAAAGATAAGAAAATTCCATTTTTTAATGATAACGAAGAAAATAATCTCATAAATACAATAAGTTCTAAGGAGCAATTAACAAACTGGTTTGAATTGGATCTGACAAATTATAATAACTTAAATCCTAATATTAATGAATCTTGTCAACCTGAAGTATCTAATAATCAAATTTACAATAATAATGGTGTAACACAAAATCAAATTAGGGTAAATGAATCAAATCATACTCCCATGGTAAATACAGTTGTCAGTAATCATCATCAGTCTATAAATGAAGCTAAACCATGTGATATAAATAATGTAGAAGGTAATAAAATTCTAAATTCGAGTACAATTAAAATTCCTCCTAAAGAATGCTTATATGTGAAAGTAAAATATAAAAATATGCCTGCTAATTTTTTCCTTTTTACACCTTCATATGAAGATCCTAAATTACATTTTATTGACAGTATTCATTCGCTGGAACATATCAAACAAAACATGTTCCTTATTATAATTGAAAATAATTCCAATGAATTTGTCCATATTAACAAAAATGCAATTCTTGGTTATTATACCAATTTAACAGAAAATGATATCCAAGAGTACAAATTTGATTCTGACTCTCATGAACTATGCAATTTAATTGTACCATCAGAAGATGTGATTAGACTTTGGTTGGTTGGTTGTATATGGTTTTATGGCACAAAGTCCCATGAGGGACATGCTGCGCCAAGAAAAATAATTATAGACTAAAAAAGGATGAAGTTAAATAAAGTAGCTAAAATATAGGTAAATATGAAAGAAAATAAATAACGTAGAAAAGGTATCTGGATGGGGTATCCCATCCAGATGATAAAACAAAAAACAGTCATAAAACCAACGAAATAAATACAAGATTAGATATCAAAATAAAATCCTGCGTGTTTTAAAAACGTAAAGAGTGCCCCATGAGGTGTTTCCCCGATGAGGTTTGTCATTGCTGGTAATGAAGTGTTAAAATAAATTCTATATAAGTGCCGGAGGCCCGGACAGTCAGTTAAAACATGATGAATGGTCAGATAATCATAATGACAATGTGGACACATGGGTGCATCCTCCCGAAGTAAAAGATGGTTATGAGTGATCCTAGAATGACCAATTCTCAGACGAGTCAGAAGGACATCTGTTTTCCTTGGATAATTTGGAGGCCACGTTATGATTGTAGGTTTGATATGGTGCAATTTATTATTGTATTCTAAATCCCAACTTTCTTGCCAATTATTATGAATAAAATGGTTTATAAGTAGTTTAACGTCAGAGAATGGTATTCTATGGTGTAAGGGATTAAGAGCCAGCAAAATAAGATATTATAGCCACGTCTTGTCAATTTATTATAAAACTCTAAGATGGACGAAACAAAGGGATGCTTTTTAAGTGATTTTATAGCGTCAATAGAACTATTTGAGTCAGTATAAATGATGAAGGGTGAGATATGATGATAAGAGATGTGCGACATGGCTCTCTCTATTGCAATCAATTCGGATGTAAAGACAGAAATTGAAGGGTGCAGACGATAACTCAAGGTAGTGTCATTACAAAAAATCCCGCAGCCAACAATATCCCCACTCTTAGAACCATCCGTATAGATATCTATGTAATTATTAAAGTTTGCACGATGTGCAGCAAATAGTTGTTGAAAGGCAAGAGGAGTTAGATTATTTTTATTGTAACCTTTAAATGGATGGAGCGTGGTAATATCAGGAGGTTTCCAGGGAGGGAACTGGTACATTGGACAAGGGTTCACTTCAATATTGATTAGAGCACTATCATCAATAATTCTTCGTATTCTGGCTCCAAAAGATGGTATGCAAGATGGTCTATGCTGATAAAGGATATCATTGTCTGTATTTAAAATGTGGGTATGAAGGGGATGGCCAGGATATGAAAGGACACGGTAATACAGCTCCAATGAGAGTTTATCACGAATATGATGTAATGCTGGTTCGTTACAGTCAACATAAAGGCTTAAAATTGGAGACGTACGAAATGCACCAGAGCAAACCCGGAGTGCGCTATGGTGCACAGTGTCAAGTTTTTTTAGAGCAGATTTACTGGCTGAACCATAGACCTGGCAGGCATAGTCAATTTTAGACCGGATCATGGCACGATAGATTTTAAGGAGAGAAGTACGATCTGCTCCTCAAGAGGTATTTGAAAGCACCTTTATAAGATTAAGAGATTTTTCACATTTTGTGCGTAACTGCAAGATATGTGGTAAAAAGGTTAACTTTTTATCAAAGTGAAGGCCCAGAAAACGGACACTGTCCACAACAGGAATCTGAGTTGAGTCGATAAAAATTTCAGGATCTGGATGTAGATCTCTACGTCTACAAAAGTGCACGCAAGAAGTTTCGTCTTTAGAAATGATAAAACCATTTTTATTTGTCCAATTAAGAATATGAGTGATGGCAGTTTGCAATTGTCTCTCAATAAAACGAATATCTTGACCTATACACATAATGCGAAAGTCGTCAACATAGAGATCTCCCTTCACCGAAGGAGGTAATTGACCAAGGATATCATTTATTTTAATAGCAAAGAGGGTGACACTCAGGACACTGCCCTGGGGTACACCCTCTTCTTGTACATAAAAACTTGATAGAGTTCCCCCAATCCTGACTTGAAAGAGTCGCATGGCGAGGAAGTTGTCAATAAAAATTGGGAGATTCCCACGAAAATCAAGATTAAACAGATCACGAAGGATCCCGTATCGCCATGTTTTGTCATAGGCTTTCGCCATGTCAAAAAAGACTGACACCAAATGGCTGCGTTTTAGAAAAGCAGTCCGAATATGAGTTTCAAGATGGATCAGGTTATCGATAGTAGATCTACCTCGTCGGAATCCACTTTGAAAAGCGGCAAGCAGATTGTTAGATTCTAAAATATGCACAAGGCGGATATTTACCATTTTTTCTAGAAGTTTGCAAAGGCTGCTAGTGAGTGCAATAGGTCTGTAATTATTGGGGTCCCTGGAATCTTTACCTGGTTTAGGAAAGGGAATAATAACAGCTTTACGCCAGGCATAAGGAAAGGCATGTTCAACCCAAATTCTATTATAGAAGGCAAGTAAGTTATTAAGTGAGGCGGTGGAAAGATGTTTTAGCATGGTATAGGTGATGCCATCGTGACCTGGAGCAGAGAGGTGGCTTTTTTGCAAACAACTTAGGAGCTCTGAAATCCTAAAGGGGTTATTATAGTTAAAAGAATGGCGAGAATGAAAGTTGATGCGGGTAGTTTCCATTTGTCTTTTATATGATAAGAATGGTTCTGGGTATGAATCTGTGCTAGAGTTAGATGCAAGTGTATTTGCTATTGTTTCAGCAATATTTTTGGGTGAAGCTATTGTTTGACCGTTGTGATTTAGGATTGAGATATGGTTTTCGGAATATAGGCCCATACAATTTTTTACTTTTTTCCAGAGGACTTTGCTTGAGGTATTAGAGCTAATGTTAGATATGTATTGCATCCAAGATTCACGCTGGCTCTTACGACGCACTCTTCTAGCTTCCGCCTTTGCTTTTTTGAAGGCAATATAGTTTGTATTATTGGGATACCTCCGGAAGAGGCCCCAAGCCTTCTGTTGAGTTTTTTTTTGCAATCTGGCAATCACTGTTCCACCACGGCTTCTTGTGTCTAGGTGTAGCAGTGGATTTAGGAATGCTAATATCTGCAGCATTGATAATACACTGGGTGATATTATCAAGTGCATCGTCAATATCACAGTCAATCATGTCGTTTGTAATTGTAGCCTGATTTTCGAAAGATGGCCAATTTGCTCTGTCATAAATATAGCGCTTAAAATAAGTATTAGAGTCCCTGTTAGGAGTAGTCTGTGTGATAAATGTTGGAAAATGGTCACTGCCGTGCAGGTCATTTGAGACCCAGAAGTTCCAGAATGGATAAACAGATGGGGAGCAGATTGTAAGGTCTATTGCATGAAAAGTGCGAGTTGGTTCATGAAAGTAAGTGTTATCTCCATTATTAAGCAGGCATAAGCCATTGTCAGATATTAATTTCTCAATAACATCACCACGCTTATTAGAATCGGTATGTGATTAGAGTTAGGAAAGAACAATTAATTAAAGAGGACTTTAAATTAGCTCATCTTCCTTCTGATCAGAGAGACAATTTATTAAGAACACTTCTACAAAATTCACAAGTGTTCTCGAAGAATTTAAAAACTCTTGGGCATACAGACTTAGTAACCCCAGAAATACAAATTTTGAATTCTCATCCCATTAGGGCTTTGCCATTTCCTGTACCACAAGCATTAGAAGCTGAGGCAAAATCACAATTATCAGAAATGTAAATGCTAATATTATTAACCGTGCTAACTCTTCATGGGCATGTCCAATGTTACTTGTTAAGAAAAAAAGGACAGGCTTTAGTCAAAAACAAAAGTACAGACTTGCTCTCGACTTAAGATTACATAATGCAATAATCATTCCAGCTTCTTATCCTTTACCTAAAATTAACAACTTAATCTCCCAATTGTTTAAGTATAAATTTTTCTCTACATTAGAAATGCCAAATGCATATTGGCAAATTGCATTGCGTAGAGAATTCCAAGATAAACTCTCTTTTATTACCCCTTGGGGTACCTTTACTTATAACAGGCTTGTATTTGGTTTAAAAACAGGCGCATCTACATTTCAACAACTAGTGGTCAAATCATACAATTAACTGAATGTGACAACATATTTTCTTATCAAGATGATATGGTCATAGGTGCTAATTCATTTAAACAAATGTTGGAAACTTTAGAGAAGTTGTTTTCAGTTCTTGCAAAGCATAATATAACTCTTTCTCCTGAAAAATGCCAATTTCACACCAATTCCATTAATTTCTTAGGATTTCACATACAAAATGGAACCATTTCTCCAATAGACTCAAACATAAAAAAAATAACAGGTTTTCCTATTCCTAAAACAAAGAAACAAGTATTATCATTCTTAGGACTTGCATCATTTTATAGGAACCTTATTCCTCAATTTGCTGAAATAGCAGCTCCTTTAATTGCACTAACTTCTCCAAAAATTAAATTCAAGTGGACTTCTGTACATGATCAGTCCTTTTCAAAATTGCAAAAAATTTTCTTTAATCAACCATTTCTACATTTACCTAATTGGGACAAACCTTTCTATATCAATACGGATGCTTCTACCAATGCTATATCAGCAATTTTAATGCAATTTGATGGTGATAAGCTATATCCCATCTTTTATTTTTCAAAGTCATTAACACAATCCGAAAAAAGATATCCACCTTTGAAATTAGAATTATATGCCATTTTCAAAGGCATAACTGCATTTAAGCATCATATTTACAACAGGGAATTCTTCATATTGTCAGATTCAAAGCCTCTTGAAAAGTACAAAAAGTCAACTTCACCTGCAGACATTATCACATGATGGCTCATGGAACTGACAGAGTTCCAATATAAATTCGAACACAATCCTGGTAAATTAAACATATTAGCCGACTACCTTAGTAGACTACAAGAAGACCTGCCTCATCTACCGGGTGTCCCAAAAAGGACTAATTGATTTTAAAATTCAATAACTTGTAAACGGTGACAGATATTTAAAAAATTCTTGCAGGAGGGTTATGCATAAGGTCAAAAGTTTTTTTACAGTGATTTTCAAGTTTAGTTTGAATTACAAACAATAGATGGCGCTGTAAGCAATAGTCGCTAAATACAGGTTCGATTTTTTGGTCCTTTATCTTGTTCCATGCGGAAAAAGGAGATGGAAATGTATTATCCGGGCCACGAAGTACCAAAAATCGAGCCTGAATTTAGTGTCTATTGAACGCAGCGCCATCTATTGTTTGTAATTCGAACTAAAATTGAAAATCACTGTAAAAAAACTTTTGACCTTATGCATAACCCTCCTGCAAGAATTTTTTAAATATCTGTCACCGTTTACAAGTTATTAAATTTTAAAATCAGTCAGTCCTTTTTGGGACACCTGGTAGATCTATCCACTAACCCTGAATTGGTAGAATCTGAAGACATTCTTCCAATCGCTAACAATACTCTTGATCTAGACAAAAATTTACCTCTTATGTTACAATCTGAAAGTGTAAATGAAGGAAACCCGTTAAAACCTAATGTTGTAGATTCAGATATTGATAATTATCAACATGAAAAAATTAACAACATTAATATGAGTGATATTTCTTACAATGAAATTTCAGATCAAAATTCGAGAGAAGAACAGAATAAAGATAAAGCATTAAGAGAAATTATTGAGGAAATAAAAGAAAATAAAATCCAAAATAAAAACAAAGCATATTATATAAACTCTAAAAATGATTTACTATGCTTTAATAGAGCCTCTCACATCTTAGAAAATGCTTTACATAGAGCTGTAGTTCCTACATCTTTAATCCCTAAAGTGATCAAGATCGCACATATAACTCATACAGGTCATAACAAAACCCTGCACAACATTCGAAAAAGATTCACATGGAAGAATATGATTGCTGATGTCATAAATTTTGTAAACAGTTGTGAGACATGTAAAAAATTAAAAAATCAGAATCCACCTAAAACTCCATTCTTACCTGCTCCTGTTCCTACAGAACCAGCTCAGAAAATCTCCATGGATTTGCTTGGTCCTTTAAAAAATCATTCATTCATCTTAACAGTTATAGACCATTTTTCACGACACCTTGAATTATATAATTTAAACCAAATTACAGCATCAGCTATAACTAAAGCTTTTCTTTCTTACATTTCCACTCATGGAAAACCAAATATTGTCCTCACAGACAAAGGCTCACAATTTACAAGTGACTTATTCCATACTGTTTGTAAAAAAAAATCAAGATTTATATCAAACATACAACCATTTGCAACCCAAAAGCAAATGGATTGAGTGAACGCATAAACACTCAAATAAAAACTGCCATAAATACAATGTTAACTGAAGGTTATGATGTTTATACAGCAATGAAGATTCATCAATCAATTTACAACTCGACTACTCATCCTGCAACTCAATTCACCCCAAACTTTGTCCATTTTGCTCGAGAACTTAACGACATCTACTCAAATTATAAAAATCAATCTGAATGGAAGGTTTTAGACACTGCACATGACATTTTCGAGTTAACAAAAATTTTAGATGAAATTTATACCACAACATTTCTGAATAATGAGAAGAACAGACAACAAGTGTACAAGAAATCTCGTGAAGAAAGAACATTTCAAAAACTCCAAGTGAATGACAAAGTGTTAGTAAAATTCCCTAAAGTGTTTAAAAAAGAAAATCAAGGTCCTTTCATTGTGCAAAAAATTATTTCCCCTGCTATTGTACAAGTTAAGTCAATGGAAAATGAGGATGCATCACCATTCTATATCCACCAAAATAAGTTAATTCGATTAGATGAAAGAAAAGAACATCTAATCCAACAACCTTCAAACATTGTACCTAGTACAAGTGCTCAGAGTGCCAATGATAATGTGAACAGTGCCAACAACTCTGAAAACAGTCCTCAAATAACAAGAGTTGTCAGACCAACTCGCAACAAGAAAAAATTAGATCCCAACTTTGAATATTACTAAATTTTTTTTTTCCATTGTCAGCTATATCTTATTCATCGACTCAAGCATTCCGGATCCAGATGGATGACGCCCCACCTGAGTTTGGATTGACGTGAGACTCTCCATGGAAGCTGCCTGGTAACTGACCTTCTGCTGGCGGAAAACTCTTAGCTGCCCTGTAGTCTCCTGTGGAATGATGGACCTGATATAGAAGACAATTATGCAACTCCTAAATTCAGTTTAAGATAAGTTTTCTTTTAATGTTCACATAAGCTAAAAGTGTATTTTCAATATGTTAAACTTGCAAAATCTATTATGATCTAAAATAATTATGTTAATCACGTTATGTAATCTATCATCATGAGTCTTATGAACCTTTATTGTTGGCAATTCATTCAGCATTTAGAAAATCTTTCTTCTGTTTTTTTCTTCAAAAAAAAAAAAAAAGTTCTGGAAAATATATTTTTGACCTTTTTATACAATACCAATTTGTGACAACTTCAGCTACTGGTACTTTAGATCTTGACTTTTCTAAATATTTTTGTGATGCTGTGCAAAACCCATCACATCTTTTTTTTCTATGACTATACAATTTCTTCCCTTCGACATTGTGTTGCAGTTCAAAATTATTGCCCTGTATGCTTCACATGTCACTGTACCAGAAACTACCCCTTTTTGTTGGTCTGTACCAACAGTTTTCTTCAAAACAAAATTTTACTGGAAGTCGACTCTACTCCTCGCACTGGTTAATAAACCAATGTGGAGGAGTAGGGCTTGTTTGGGTTGTACTGAACAAGTCCTTTCACAGCCCTTTTCCCCTCTAGGACTGAGACCATAAGTCAAAGTAAGCCCTCTTTCATTTTTTTTTTACTCTGAAAGTTTTGGGTATGTGAGAGTGTCTGTTACCGGATGGGCAGGCAATACTCCTCATTCCCGTGCGGATGCACAAAACCACTTTTTTCAATTTCTCATGTGTTCATTCACATTCCCCTTTTTACAATGTCTGCGATTGGGTGGGCAGACAAAATTTTACAAGCTGTGTGCATACAAAAAAATGTCAAATATCATTTGTATAAATAATTTTCTTAACTGTTGTGTTTAAATTTATTAATTTATGTGTAAAAATTAGAAATGTGCAATTTTGTTATTTCATTAGCTATAGTAATTGCTCACTCTTTATACCTATTAAGAGTAAATTGTAAGGTATAAATATGTTTAAAAAAAAAAAAAAAAACGTGAGATAAAATTACTAGCATATGCTGATGAAACAGTAAAGATTTAAGTTTGCTTTTTCTATAAAAGGAAATTATGTAGTGCACGTTTAATCAACATTTAGACAAATCTTAGTCAATTTTTGTAGAAACAAGTTGTTTTCTACATGGATAGTATTAGTAATAAACTTAAGCAAGTTTTCAAAAAAAAAAAAAAGTTTTCAGTATTATGAAGGTAATGTTTTGTTCATGGCACATAATGGAATTAGTGTCAATTGTTCACTTTAATATAAAAAAAAAAAAAAAATTAAATGCACTTGAAACATTTACTGAAGGATAGAATATGTGATAACTTTTAATCACTTATTTCTTAGTGAATAAGTTAGGTAGTATTCTATTAGTCACTTAAAGGATAGTGATAGTAACTTACTGTTTGTTCTGTTAAACTAATAAAACAGCCTTTTCATAAATTTAACCCTTAAAACAGCAACCAAACGCAGTTTGCTGTTATATATATTGATTACCAGTCAGGCAGTCCTGTGTGCCAAAAAAAAAAAAAAAAAAAAAAAAGTCATACAGAACAGTTTTTGTTTACTTTGTAAATTTGCTGATTTGATCAGTTACTTATTCTGTGTCTTTATATTTCAGTGTTTCTGACATGTATTGGACAGAATGATGGTATGCTCCAGATGTAACTCGTCAAGTGGACTCGTTAAAATTGTAACTCATATGAGAGGAGCACCATAAATAAGATTGTTGACACAGAAGTTGTGACTGTAAATTCATTTGTGTTTGTAATGACCACAGAAGTTTAAGTAAATTGTATGTAAATCCCTGTGCATGATCCTCTGCAAATGGGTAGGTTAATTTTTTCTTTGCTTCATCTTTTTTCATTCATATTTCTTGTTATGTTGTATTCAGATATGGTATTTTTATTCAAAAAAAAAAAAAAAAATTCTCTTTTCTCCTTCTGAAATTTAGCAATTAATGCTCCATTTCATTCAGTTCGTGCATTCAATTTTTTTTTTCTCTGACAGCAAGGAATATGTTGTGAAGAGAATCGATTAAATCTGTTAAATCGATTTCTTCACAACATTCCTATTTGAGTTCATCTCCATTTATGTTATTCCTCCATGGTTTCTGAATCTCATGTGTTCTCCCATATGTTCTCATGTGTGTGTGAATCTCCATGGTTTCCGAAGTCTGTCAGTTTTCAAAGTTAATCTAAGTTACTCTTCTGCTCTTCTAAAATTTATCATTTGTTCATATCGATTTTAAAAATATCATTTTAATCGATATTCATTTTACCATCTTGAATCAATGTTTTATTTTATTTAATATTCATTTAATTTCAATAGTTAGCCTTAGTTCATGTACTTCTACTTCAACTCCCAGTCATATTTTTACCGCCCTTTCCTCTCATTGGTTGGGTGAAGCCTCGCAAAGAATTTTCCACATTATTCTATAGGCTTCCAACCAACCAGCGTCTTTTTGATTCGACCGTTTGCCAGTTTGGCAGATTCATCGCCTTGTTCAATAAGGCTTGTTTTATTATGTGTTATTTTTGTTGCCGAATTTTTGATGCGCCTGTTGGCGTGTGTTGTAGAGTGTGGTAATTCGCACCGCGTGTTTTTTTTCAAAATTTGATTCAGTAGAACAGTGTAGGAGTTGGTACCGAGTTAGAAGCATCAAGAAAAATGTGATATCCTGTTTTGCCATTTTGATTTTGTCCACTCAGCGTCGGAATACGTGGCTTGAGAGTCACCAGCTTTTTTTTCTTGATCATGCACAAGGTAAAGTTTCTCTGAAGAAGAATGTTTGTGAGTGGTCAACGATATTTTAATTTGAAATGTATATTTATGCATACAGTTAATAAACTGGCGTTTAATTTTTTAAAAAAAAGACTCTTCGCTTATATTAGTTTATGGTCACATGGAACCTCAGTTGAAGTAAAAAAATTAGTTACGTGACCAATATATACCAGGAAAACAAAATTATAATTACCTTTAGATTTCAGTCTAAAATTCCCACAATATTTAATATGTACCTTTTTATATAACCACATGGTACCATATATTCATGTTACATTATTTTTCCAAGTTATAACATATTATTCAGTGTACCACCCCAATCTTTATTCTTTAATTACAACAGTATGCTAATTCTAAAAGAACACTATTTGTTCACTTTGTTTCAACGAAATAGCTAAATGATTTGTTGTTCACAATAACAGTCGTCATTAACTGAACTAAGGAATCTACAGCACATGTATTTGACAAGAAGTTATTTTCTGCACTTTACAGCTTTAAGTTTGGGACGGTGTTCATTCTTTAGCACCAAGAGTGTTTCTTTCATTATTTGCAGATAGATCAATGTTTTGCTATTTCGGAGATAGCTGAAAATAAGTTACATTTTTAGATGCAACAGCCAGTTCTCCATCTCATTGCGCTCTTGAATCTCTTTTTTTTTCAGTTTCATTCTTTTTTGTCTAATCCTTCATCAGAACTTCCGGTGATGGCAATGAGCACTCTTGCAAGGCATGGATGGGAATTGGGCAAATAACGAATTTAACTCCTCCGTCTGGATTGGGGTAATTTCCCCGTACAACAAGGACAAGCATTTTGGAAATTTCTAAGACTTATCAGTTTCAGTTGAATTTAAACCCCCATAATCTCTTAATACCACTTATTCATCACAGTTATTTTGTGTATTTGTCATTTCTTCTGGAAGATTTTGTTCCTCAGTATCTTCTTGGTTAACAAGATCGGTGTCGTTTAGTTGACGCTTGGAACGGCAGTGAGTTTCACGGTTCCATCCAATGATTATAATGGATTGATAAAAAATCTTCCAGATGAATGGGCAGTGTGTGATTTGAAAAAAATCATATTTTTCAATAGATTGAAATTGGTTTCAATCGCTGCACTAAGCAAGTATGCTACCATGGTTCAAAAAGAGAAGCATCACACCTGACCAAAGAGGTATCATTCGGAAAAGCCTAATAATTGGAAGAGAAACATCAGGTAGATATTGTAAATTATCATGACCATTGTTTTGTGGCACAATATTACATTTAACTTCTTCAACAATATTTGAAGCCATTAATTGGAACTGCAAACCGGTTTCTAATTTTCATCATACATTATTTCAGCAATATTGTTTTCTTCCATCATTTCTGAAACACGCTGCTAAACTCTGATAACCTGAGAGGAAGAACAGAGTTTCTTCAATTTTTATTTTGATGCTTCACATACGGTCATTCTATTAGTTAAAGGATCTATGCCATCATTTTCACTGAAAGCCACTTTAAGAACTGCTTTCAAAAGAGATCTATATGTTTCCAAATCTTTGCTTAAACTCATTTGTGCAACACCATGTATGGAAAATTCTTTTATACGATTTCTCATGTCCGTTAAGCAATTCTATTGAGAAACAAGCTTCATAATATATGCTAAATCTAGTCGTACAAAACAAGTGGGCAATTCATACAGCATTCTATCACTTGTGATATTGACTACATTCCTACACTGTAAAAACAAATTGTGAAAAAACAGGCTGATTTTCAATCATACATGTTTTTTATCAACTTCAAACTATTAAAAATCACCATAGTACATTTTAACGAGATTAGTTAGATAAAAATTGTATTTATTGTTTATCCACTGTTTAATTGTATTACAACTGTGTACAAAATTTTCTTGTATACACTAGAACAGCTGTATATAGGGTATATCTGTTTGTGGCAACGATATTTATTGTTTCCTCACAATTTAAGGGTACTTTAACACAAAGTAGCTGTATGCGACTGTTCTTGCATTCGCAAAGTACAGCTGCATACAGATTATTGCTGTGCATTATGGCAACAGCGCAGAAATGCAGCAACGAAGTGAAATGCATCGAGCATCTGTCACGTTGATAGTTGATATCATATTTTTGCGGCATGTCGAGTGTTCCTCTCACTATCCTTTTTGCTGAAGCAACTGTTTCTCCAACCATGGATTCATCTTTAATGTAAGTATGCCTTTTTCTTTTTTAGTTATGTTTTGTTTTATTTTTTTCACAATGTACGAATGCAAGCAGTGCCGTTGTGCTTTATCCAGTATTAAAGAATAGCCTCACATTACAAATTCCACGCACATATTCACAATATTAATTTTCCGTGTTGTGTTCCAAATTGTAACAAAGTGTTTGTAACGTTTTCAGGTTTTAAGTCTAATTTTTTTTCCCATTGTAGGAGCTTGATAGGACTTCCTGCTGACTCGTCGAATAGCAAGCGAGGATCTAATAAAATTGTCAAACTTGTCAAGGATTTGGCAAATTATAAAAACATGTGGACAATCACAGAGTGATTGTCCAATCACTTGAAGAATCAATTAGATTGTCCATATGTTAAGTTGCTAAAGAATAAAAATAAAACTATTTTCTATATCTTCCTGTGATTTTTTTTTATTGAAATTCTTGATTATCTATAATAATATATTGTTGCAATTTGTGGATGGGAGATAAATGTCATCTGGTAGATGTTTAATGCAAGTTTTGCACTCATAGAAAATTGGGGATGTTTATCAATCAAAAGTCAGTGAAATTTGTAAAAATACTTAAATCAGCGAAATTTGTCTACATGCAAAAAAATTTCTATTTTTGCCTTGCCAACGAGTCTATTTTATATATATTTTTTCCTATGCTGATTAGTTGCTCTCAGTATTTTTTAAAAAATGTATATCAGAAGAATTTTTAATAAACACAAATTAAGGTCCTCATTTTCTCTGGATAGCTCTTATATTGAAGACAATTTACCCATTTTTGAAATTATATATTAGCATAACCATGTGGCCAGCTGAATTCAATTAGTTATCCCGTCAGATATGGTTATGTCTTAAGTTTGAACATTCTTCAGAAAATGAGGAAATCTTCTGGCCAACAAATATCCATTAGCTTATGAAGTTGGACTAAATTTTGAGTTCAGATTTATAACATTGTCAACCAATACTTTATGAATATTAGACAGTTTTCTTGTTTTTTCTCCCAAATGACATATAAGCAAGCTGAATAAGGGTGCTATACAAGGAAGCAACATATAAAATACCATATGTGTACTATTAATAATGCAAATTAGAGAAGTCTGATAAAGATAGTCAGGGAAAAATCGGGAAACTTTAAATTTCTGCAAACACCATGTTTTATAAAATTTCAGGGTTTTTTTGTCTTGATTTTCCCGAGTATTTAATTTTATTTTGCCATACTCAAACTTGAAAGGTGTTGTAAGAACTTTACTAATTACCCCTAAAGACTATTTATTCACGAACTATTAATTCGGGAGAAGATCCCCCTAGGGTCTTCCGGACTTTCCCACGCTAAGAGGAATCTCATAAACTCATAGTTCATCTCTGAACAAAGGTATGGTGCCGTCGAGTCTGCAAATATGAATGGAACTGGCAGTACATTTTCGTTCCGGCGCTAACTTAACATTCCATTGAATTGCACAGAGAGCAGATGTTTCAGCCGTCCAGTAAGTGAGCGGTGGCAACGGCTGAGGGGGAGAAAAGACGATTTCTCCTAGGGCGGCGAGCTTCAGCCTTCGAGAAATAGGCGGTGGCATCGGCTAAGAGGGAAAAAGCTAGTTTTCCCTAGGACCGGGAGTTTCAGCCTTGGAGAGAAGCGAGGTGGCAACGTGGGAGGAAGGGAGAAGCAGTTAGGAAGCGAGAGAGGGAGGACGCTGGCGAGGAGGTCTTGCTGGACCTAGTGGTGAATGAGCGAAGCGAGGAGATGAGATAGATGGTCATCCGACCAGTCTTTTCTCCGATTAAAGCACTATATCTGTGGAAGCAGCCCGTTGATGGAACTTTTTATCCTGTAAAATTGACGAGAACCCAAACCAATATTGTTTAACTAGTAAATATTCATAATATAATCGAGACTAAATAAAGGACTTAAGATTTTGATAACTTACGCTACCATAGACTCTTGTCCAGTGAAATCTAAGTCCCTACAGTGGTGGCAGCTAAAGAGGATTAAGAACTGGTGAAAATAAATTATCACAGTTCGTCAAAAAACAGGAAGGGCCGCAACCAGGCCGCAAGATAGAAGGACTCGTGATCACCAGACCAGAGTTTTCGGCAAATCCAGCAGGGATTCCAGAGCCAAGGCAATCCGACGTCGTGCAAGAGGTTCCGGAGAGTAAAGTTCTTACAGTGTACATTGCATTTTTTTTTTTTTTTTTTTTTACTCTTACATATTGCATTATTTAATCTGAGCAAATTACTAAAATTTTTATTTATTGTTATGAAACTGACTATATTTGTATTTTAGTTTGTTACATGAGTGTGGTTTTGCTCAGTAATATATTTTGTGGCAATAACTTAGTGAACTTGTTAGGATTTCATTTGAAATAATTTGCAACCAAAATAAGCTAACAGTAACAATAAACAATTTGGATTTGAGTAAGTAATTTGGTCTATGGTTAGTGAATTCACTTCTTTCAACTGTTCCTACACACTCCTGCATTTAATTTAAACCACATTATTGCCATCCATCACCCATGTTTAGTGTGCAATACATGACCATCTATCCAAGTATTTGTGAAAAATGAACCATTATCATTTCTCATATTGTTGAAAATGATAAGATTTTTAACCAGTTTTAAAGGTTGAAAAAAATATTAATAAGCAAATAAAAGCCAATTAATTTTGTTCATGAAACTGAATAACAATGTTTACAAAATGCATTAAATACGTAGGATTTGACAGCATAAATTTCTGGTATGATGGAGGTGACTTAAGGCTGTTCTCAAATCCAAAAGGACAACTTTCTGACATAGTTTTAATTTATTTTTGTTCAAAAATGCATGAAACTAGCAAGTGTTGTTGTTCAGACACTATGTAATAGAGTTGTTTTTTCCAAAGCAATAGATTTTTCAGAAAATAGTGTTAAGTGAGCGTTTTGAGCTGAATTTCCACGTGGAGGAAGAATAGCCTCTCAAGAAAGGTTGAAAAACGAGTTTGTCATGTGATCAAAATCGCTTATAACTCAATAGATAATTTATTGATCAAAAAGTGGAAAACTCAGTTCGATCACAAATCGTTTCTATGGCCAGGCTTTTCAGTTTTATATCTTTCCGCTAAAAATTTTTGTAAATATGTCAAAACATTTTGTGCTTATTGAGCAGAGCAGTTAAGAACAGCCTTAAGTATGGCATTATCATTTCTCATATTGTTTGAAAGGTTAAGATTTTTAACCAGTTTTAAAGGTTGAAAACATTAATATTTTACAATTATGTACAGTAAACAAAATTTGTCATAAGAGATATTCATTGTGCTACCGTACTTGCCAATTTCTTTAAATCTCAGATTTAATTTAATGAATCTAATAAAATGGATTGCAAATGACTAACCTTACAGAATTAATGCAAATTTAATTAGAAAAATTAATTTTTCAAAGTAGCATTTTATTTAAAAGCATTAAGGTTAGAAGCATACATAATGGGTGTACTAAAAAGGACTGACTGATTTTAAAATTCAATAATTTGCAAATGGTGACAACTATTTTAAAACTAGTATGTTGTGGCCATCACAAAACTTTCTTCTCATACATGTCAATACTTCAAAATTCACCATCTTAGTGCCAAATTAAATGGCAAACTGTGTTCATCATGAGAATTCTAAAAATATGAAATTCCGCGCATTAGTTCTCGAGGTATGACTGTCGCTGAAATCGTGTAAATCCAGCAAAATGCAGCATAGCAGCGCCACCTATTGGGTTATTTACACCAGAACCTAATTATCACCAACTTATGTCAACGTCTAACTGAATATGAAGTTTGAGGAAAATTCGTGCATTAGTTCTTGAGATATAGCACAAATCATGACAAATGCAGCATAGAAGCGCGCCACCTGTTGAGCTATTTGCAACAACACATAATCAGCAGCAATATTAATAAAGTTATACTTAAATCTGAAGTTTGATGAAAATTCGTGCATTAGTTCTTGAGATAGAGCTATTGAGGAAATAGTTCAAAATGCAGCACAGCAGCGCCACCTATTGGGCAAATTACACCAACACGTAGTTAGCATAATTTCATATGAAGGACTAACTAAATTCGAAGTTTGATGAAAATGTGTGCATTAGTTCTTGACATACAGCTACTGCGAAAATAGTGTAAATCCTGCAAAATGCAGCATAGCAGCGCCACCTGTTGGGCAATTTACACCAAAACGTAAACAGCATCCATTCATGTCAAGGACTAACGGAATCTGAAGTTTTATAGAAATCTGTGCATTAGTTCTTGAGATAGAGCTTTTGCGGAAATCCTGCAAAATGCTGCATAGCAGCACCACCTGCAGGGCGATTTACACCAAAAACTAATCAGCACCAATCTATATCAGGGACTACCTGAATATAAATTTTTATTAAATTCCGTGCATTAGTTCTTGAGATAGAGCGCCCACAAAATTTGTGTCACATACTCACAGACAGACATTTTGTAAAAATATATTTTTTGGTTGGTTGGTTGGTGTTTTATGGCGCAAAGTCCCTGTAGGGACATGCTGCGCCAAGCCAAAGTCAAAATAAAAAACATTTATAACCAAGAAGTAGAGTAAAAAATCACTAACAAAAAATTAGAAAAACAAAAACATTAAATGAAAAGAGTAATATGCATAGTTAAAAACACTTAAAAAAGACAAAAGAATTATAATTAAAAACTGTGGAGTTAAAAAGTAATATCGTTAAAAGATTAAGATTATGTACAAATACTATGTAATAACAAGTTTAAAAAGTCACAGAAGTAAAAAACAATGTAAACTTATTTAGGTACAATTTTAAAAGCATCTACTGTACTATGTTGTAATTTTTTTTTAGTCATGTTTAGCTCATATGTGTTTAAAAGATTATCAGTGTGGCTTATATATTGATGCAATATACATTTATATATATATATATATATATATATATATATATATATATATACCGGGTGTCCCAAAAAGGACTGACTGATTTTAAAATTCAATAACTTGCAAACGGTGACAGATATTTAAAAAATTCTTGCAGGAGGGTTATGCATAAGGTCAAAAGTTTCATTACAGTGATTTTCGATTTTAGTTCGAATTACAAACAATAGATGGCGCTGTAAGCAATAGTCGCTAAATACAGGCTCGATTTCTGGTCCTTTCTCTTGTTCCATGCTGAAAAAGGAGATGGAAATGTATTATCCGGGCCACGAAGTACCAAAAATCGAGCCTGAATTCAGCGTCTCTTGATCGCAGCGCCATCTATTGTTTGTAATTCGAACTAAAATTGAAAATCACTGTAAAAAAACTTTTGACCTTATGCATAACCCTCCTGCAAGAATTTTTTAAATATCTGTCACCGTTTGCAAGTTATTGAATTTTAAAATCAGTCAGTCCTTTTTGGGACACCCGGTATATATATATATATATATAACCTCAGCTAGTGACTTTTATTTTTAGTACTTCATTATTGCCTGATCAATTTCCGTAAAAAAAAAACCAACCTATTATTAAACTGTCGGATTTTATGTTAAAAATGCACAATCATGATGTTACATTCACTTTATTAAAGGTGTTTGTTACATCATTAAGGACTTTTAATTCCCCTTTTTTTCATATCTTTTCAATGATGTTTCACTGATTTATTAATTATTGTTTATTTAGTTATTAGTATTTCCGAAAGGGAACACTAAGACAAATAATTTGAATAAATAAAGATCCAAAATTGTTTTCTTTATTTTCATTAACTTATTGTAAATTTTATTGTTAAAAATTACTGATAATTGATGTTTTAGTAATAGGGCCTTTTCCAAATTCTTCATATATTTTTCAAAACTCTTAATGCAAAAAAGTTGTGGTGTTTTGTTGTTACAAAAATTGTTTAAAGTTTAAAGAAATTGCTTTTTTTAATAATCAGTGTCATTATTCACTGATTATTAAAAGAATATCAATGAATATCAATTTCAATCATTGAAATGTAATTAAATAATTATTTATTATTTTAAATCACTACAAACATTTGCTGTACTGTGTCATATTTTTTGAAGCTATAGTTCATATGCATTTAAAAAATTGTCAGTGTGGCCCATACGTTGATTCAATGTACATAAAAAAATTTCTTAGCGAGTTACTTTTAATTTTCAGTACTTCATTATTCCATTGACCATTTTCCATAAAAATAATTGTGATTTTATGTCAGAATGCATGATCATGATGTCACATTAACTTGAAGACAGATTCTTCACAGGTACAGTAGACTCCCTTTAAATCTGCACATCACTGCAGATGTTAACAATGAAGCCTTCAGCTCAGATGTAGGGACAAAATTAGACTTACATATTTTTATATCAGTTCCATGCATATTTTAATATATAATTCACGCTAATATTACTGAACTTATGTTTCTTTCATGATAGAAGTATAAATTTAGTTCTGAAAAAATTGACGATATTACTAATATCACTGGTAATTGCAATCTTTTTATCAAATATATTTATGCATTAATCGAGCTTTTTTAATTATTAGGTCTGGCTAAACCTGAAATTACCTTATTTTGATTTTGATGTGATTTAGTAAAGTACCCTTATGAGTCAAATTCCATTGAATGATATAAAAAAAATGTATCTCATCTTTATTATGCATATTTAATCATACATTATTTACTTGATCTTTTATTTTAATAATTTCTTAAATTATCGCTATTATTTTAGTTTATTAATTTGACCAGAAATACACAAAATTCTAAATTCCGCACGACCTCTGATCCCAAGCTGTGCAGATTTAAGGGAGTCTGCCTCATTTATTGCATTATTAAGTGACATTTAATTCCATGTTTATCTGTGGTTTCAATGATGCTTTACTGATTTATTAGTATTTTTGAGAGAGATAACTGAGAAAAATTATTTTAATAAATAAATATCCAAGATTATTTTCTTCTGTTTTCATTTACTAATTGTAAATTTTATAGTTACTAATTATAATTTTTAAAGTGCTGATAATTGATGCTTTGTAATCAGTAGGGGCATAGTAAAAGGGTATACAGAGGTATATGCCGTATAGTCTCTGGATTTTTTTTAAAGAAACTCCGTATACCCCGTTTCTCAATAAAGCATTAGAGTATACTCTATCTGTGAATGTTCATGACTTTAGCATACACCCTCTGTTTTTTTTACGACTGCAACACTGGTTATCAGGGCTCTCCCAAAAATTCCTCATATTTTTTAAAACTCAAATACAACAAATTTGTTGCATTTTGTTATTGCAAAATAATTTTCATTTTAAATAAATAACTTTTTTAATAATGAGTGTTTTTCATTAAAATATAATTAGTTTTTATATGACAAATTATCTTTTTTACTTATTTTTTTTATTTTTTTTTTAGCATCAGTACAAACACCTGGTTCTATTCCCAGCGTCAGCTCCTGTTCATCTTCCAGGGGTGATTGCGAGTTCATGAAAAAATACCTGAAATTTTATCATGAAAAAGATTTTGCATGGAGAGAGAACATGTAGTTTATAGCAGAGAGGTCCAAATCATATCATTATGAAAAATATTACCTTTAATTATGTTCAGAAATCATATGAAATTGATATTTTAGTCTTATTTTATTAATTTAACTATCAGAAAAACTAGAATTCCAGTATGGAAAATTAAATAAATACCTGAATTCAGGTATATTACCTGAACACAATCACCCCTGATCTTCCCTCCTTTTCAAGCAGCACTAGTACACAGGATGTTACAGTCCAAATGGACATCTCTTTACACGACATTACAAAAACGGAAATAGAAATTGAAAGTTTAAAAAAAGATAATAAAAATCTTAGAACAAAAGCAATGTACACTTAAACATATGATTCAATTGTGAAACAAAGTAATAAATGCTTTAAATTTCACACCGAATTAGAAAACTTTACATTGTTTAATTCAATATTGAGTTTTATTTTGTCTATTTGGTAGCCCAAAATAAAAGTGTCATTAAAGCCATGCGAGCAATTATTGCTAGTTTTGATGTAATTGCGCTTAGGGCTATTAAATGAAGAATTGGCTTGCCAATTTGAAATTGGGGTGGGAACAGTAAGTACTGTTTTCCACTCATGGATAAATGTGATGTCTGCCAACTTTGACAGATTAATTATTTGGCCATCCAAACATGAGATTTCTACAAATGTGCCCCAGTGCTTTAAAGATGTTTCTCTAGAAAATGTCAGATGCATTATTGATTCCACTGAAATTTTCATAGAGAAACCACGTAACTTTATAGCTAGGGCACAAACATACTCTAACTATAAACATCACAATACAGTGAAATTTCTTGTGGGAATCGCTCCATCAGGAGTAATTACTTTTATTTCCAAAGTTTGGGACGGAAGGGTATCTGACAAATGTTTAACAATAAAGAGTGGATTTTTAGATAAGGATGATGTCATTTTAGCTGACAGGGGTTTCAGAATTGCTGATCTCCTGTCTGAAAGAAATGCTAAACTACTTATACCTACCTCAACCAAAAATCAAAACCAGCTAAGCCCAGAAAAAAATTATCAGTCTCGAGACATGTCAAAAGTAAGGATACATGTTGAGCAAGTTATACAAAAAATTAAAACTTATAAAATTTTGGAATCAAATCTGCCTATATCAATGATTTTAAAAAAAAGTGAAAAAATTTTCAACGATTGACAAAATTTTATGTATAATATGTGCATTGTGCAATCTAAGCAATCCCATTATTAAGACTTAAGCAACAGTTTTTTAGTCAGTCATTTTGCTACAACTTAATTATCCCGTCAACCAAAAAAAGATCACCAATTTATAAAATTAAATGCCAATAATGGATGATCATAAATATCACATTCACTTGACTTTAAACACTCATTACATGTGTTTGTTACGTCAAAACGTTATTTTTAATTCAATCTTTTATTTGTATTTTTATTAATGTTTTACTATTTTTTTTGTTGTTGTTGTTTTTTTATTATTTAAAATTATTGCAAATTTTGATTTCCTTTTTTTTTTTTTTTTTTTTTTTTTGTACTTCAAGCTTGTATTTAATCTGCACATACATTTTATAGTTATATCCATCTACGTTTTTTGACTAAATAAAGAGCATTAATTTCTTTACAATTTTCCATTATTATTGATATCTATTATATCCCTTAATAAATTCGATTATTATATTTAAAATGCTTACATTTCATTCATAAATGCAATATCTTAACAATATCTGTTTGTCTATGGTTTAATTTAATAAATCTGCATTTAAATGCATAAACTATTCTTAATATTTTTTTGTCTGAGATCATCTGAATAAATCAAATTTTGTATTTGGAATGTCGTCATAAGTGAACGGCATCATTAAAATAACCCCATTCTTTAACGATGTTTTTTTATTTAAATTCGTTTATTTTCACAACTTAAAATTTTAGAATGGCAACATTATTTGATGGATAGTTTGTTAAATTAATCAACGGGATAATCAAATAGTACCATCATTTTATGTAAGATAATCTTCAGATACAGTAGATCTTTATAACGCAATTCCATATAATACAATTCTCCATATAACACACAACTTCTCAGATGTAAATAATGAATTTAGCATTTAAGAAGCACCTGAATTCCCACATTCTAAAAAAATTTCTACTCTCTAGAGGACTAAATTTAATACATTAGTTCAACCTTTATTGTCTTAATTCAGAACTTTTTTTTTTATGAAAAGATTGCTATTTGTACAGCAGACTCCCTCAAATCTGCAAATGCCTAAAATCTGCACATCTTTGCAGATGTAAACAATGAAACTTTCAGTTCAGATGTAGGGACAAAATTACTTTTTATTTTTATATCAATTTTGTATGTCTTTTAATATGCAATTCTCGTTAATATTAGTGAACTCATGCTTTTTTCATGAAGTATAAATATATTTCTGAAAAAATATTGATGATGGTACTCAGGGTTGGCATTTTTGCCAGGACAGTGGCAAAAACTGGAAAAAACCAGGGCAAAAATGGCAAATTCTCATTTGTTTTTAATGTATAATAAAATCTGTAAGCTAATAAGGATAATAATTGAATAAACAATTAAATTTAATAACTTATTTAATATTTTTATTTAATTTGCTAATTAATAAATATAATTAAATATTTTTACATATTTTAAATCTTTATAAAATAGGTGAGAATCGGTCTAATACTTAGGAATTTAAGAACCAAATGAAAAATCAGATGTCTAATTTTTTTTTTTTTTTTTCTTAAGTAAGGTATTTTGTCAGCCATTAATAATTTTTTAATTATCAAATTTAATCATCATTAATTATAACTTTTCTACTTTTATATTATGTAATGAGTCTTAAAAATATGTAAATATTTTAGTCTTTGGTACTAATTTATAATTATTTATCCGATGAAACTAGTCTGTTCTATCTTATGTTATTAATTGCGAACTAAAAGAAAAACCCTTCTCTAATTCGTATTTTGTAGAAGTGATTAGTAGAGTCAGTGCTTATAATTGGTGCTGAAGTATCGAAAATTCTTGTGAGATTTCAAAAGACCTGTTCATCAGTTGCACACCTTCAAATATGTCCAACAAGTAGTGCTGCTATCGAAAGATTTTTTTCAAATTTTCCATTTGTACGAACTAAAATTCGAAATAAACTGTCAAGAAATACTCTTTCTAAACTAGTTTATTGTTATGCTATGCTAAAATAGCAAAAATTAGGTTTTGATGGACATATTTCTGAATTACTTGAAATTTAATAGTGTTCTGCTTTAAATAAGAAACCTCAACCAGTATATCCCCAGACTGCAATTTTTTGAGCGAGTGACCATCACCCAAAACAGACTGAAATGTTTTTGCTATTAGAAAAGGTGAAGTATTTTTGAAAGAACTATCTGAGAGACTA
Organism: Maratus speciosus; assembly: GCA_963932465.1. Lineage (NCBI taxonomy): Eukaryota > Metazoa > Arthropoda > Arachnida > Araneae > Salticidae > Maratus > Maratus speciosus. The sequence continues at coordinate 382,265,064 of OZ010798.1, read as the reverse complement.
TCAGTGCGTTTAATTACAAAAAAAACCGAGTGAATAACGTCTGTACAGTTTGTTGCTCGCCACTTGGGAGAGAAATAGAAGGAATGTTAGTTTTTCCATCCATAATTGAAAAAAAGAAAAAGAATTCAGACCCCGGCCGCACCACCCACTACCGAGCCCAACAAGGGGATGCACATTCGTGCACCAGTGCTAGCCAGGGCCCATACGGTCACAAGACACTCCTATGCCAGTCTCCACCCTTAGCGAGATGGCTAGTAAGTACTCGCTCACTTGATCCCCAGCCAGTGACACAAGTCAGCTGACCAGCCGATTGATGCATACGGGACCAATATGCACCTCCCGTCTACCTGAAGCAGAGGCCAAAGCAGTGTGTTGGTTACCCTCAACTACCAGGATCAAAATGGAATTTAGAATGGAATATAATTGTTTATTTGAATTTATAACACATATAAACATAAATGCTTCACTCATTTGGAGCCTCCACAGCTCTATTATGTGAATAATCATTAATAATTGTATAAACATTTATAAATAATAAAGTTTTATATTTATTTATATAAAATTAGTATTTTTTTTTTTCCATTTATAATTTTGTTATAAAAGTTAGTATTCTTTCATAAAATGCGTAATTATACTTATTTAACATAAAGAGTTAAAAAAAAAAATTAGAATGTTGATTTTTTAACTATTAAGTTTCTTTTTTCTTTCATGAAATATTTTTGTCTCTTTTTCTGGGAAAAAAATTAAACGGACAGCTTATTTTTGCCACCACTTTGGCAAAAACCTATTTTTGCTGGGACGGTTTTTTTAATCAGGTTTTTTCCGCCTATTGTAAAAACTTACCAACCCTGATGGTACTGGTAAATCACAATCTTTTTACCAAATATATTTATATATTAATCAAGCTTTTTCGGTTATTAAGTCTGGCTAAACTTGAAATAAAACTTTCTTATTTTAGGATTTTGATGTTAATGATTAGTGTAACTTTAAGATGCAAGTTTCATTGAATAATTTAGGGAAAATGTTGACAACTTTTTTCATGATTGTTTAAGTAAGAACAATTTCGGTGTGTGTGAAATGGTTGACTGAAAAAATGTTGCTGCCTTAGAGACTATTATCTATTTGTAATTTTGAAATAGGGGAGACCGGGGGAATGGCCGACACCTTAAGGGAATTTAATTTTTTTTCACCTCGAAAAAATGTTTATTTTTTAATATTAAAAAATTCTAAAGCTGAATCATGGTCTTTAGTATCTGTATAAATTTAACCGTAATCATAACTGTAAAGTAAGCATACTAAAAAAAAATATTTTTTAAACCTCTGCACAGTGGCGGGATTACCCAGGACACTGGGGTAATTCCGCCACTGTACCGGGGTAATGCCGCCACTCTTTAATGATCTAGTACATGCATCGAATGGATACTAGGAAACACACAACCTACTGAAAATAGTTATAAAGCAATGTAATTGAGCAGAAAAATGGTTAAGCTTACAATTTACTTCATATTGCAAAAGTCACTCTGCTGAATCGGCTCCACTACATTAAAATGAGGCCATTTCTCACCCGATTTGCATGGTCGCGGCATTACCCCGAGAGGACAATATGGCAGAAATCCCCAAGCAAAGCCGAAAGAAGAACTGAACTTGCTCAACATATTGCATCAAAATGTCGGCGAATGCATGTAGATTACAGGTCATATTATCTTAAATACCTAATGTTACAATAAAAGGTGTTTATCTCTACTCATTTGAAGCTCCAAAATAATAAGCCACTAAATAAAAACTACATTTTTCACTAGAACAAATGAACGACATACAGCAAAGTCACTCTCACTTTAGGCACTGTTTATATTGTTGGCCGCTATAGTGCAGGCACATTCACTATCTCAAACTGCAAGTGCCTCAAAAAATGAATTAGACGAGAGCTTTTATGACGCTTTGGCCATTGCTAATATACAAAAAATGCATCATTTCAAAACAGTAGAGGAAAACATTATTTACTATAGTCAATTTGCATTTCAAATATCCTTCCGGTGGCATTGAAATCAATAGTAATGGCGAATATTTTCAGTGTGATTCGTTGAACTGTTTGTTTACTTTCGCTCGATGTACTGTGATTCGCTCAACGTAACTGAAATAAATATTTAGAACATCTGCCACCAGGTAGCGTATTAGAGCGCTGGAATCGTGAATACAGCCAAAGTACAAATTTTCAAAGTCACTACTTTCATAAATAAATAAATTTCAAAATGTGTGAAATGACTGTTGGTAAAGAAAACTACTATATGCAGTTTATTATGATTTACAATATTATATTAGAAAGAGTGATAGTAGATAAGATGATAATGGGGAAACGGTCAAAGTGAAATTCTTGAAAAAAGGACTTGGACAGACATAAGTGGTCAAGATCAGATGATGTAGAAGAAGTAGAAAGGCAGTTTATTTTTATGGCCCTATAACTTTGCAAGGATCTGGTCCATTTCAAGTTATCGAGGAGAAAAAGGTCATCAAAGCTTATAACAAAATAAAAAAATCCTATGTAAACAAGAGTTGTTTATAGAATAAAAGTAATAGTAATCTTTAATTTCTTTCGTTTTGTGTAAACTTTATTGTATTTTACTACTTAATTTTGAATGTTTTGCTTTAGGTTATTTAGAAATGTCAGTCAGTCACCAATTTGTTGTAAATTGCTATCATTCTTTGTTCTAGCATTTCTTTTAAAACTCAAATGCTATATGATGAAAGCTTATTAGCTGTTCTGTGACCCTAATGTAAATTATTTAAAATTCATTATAATTTCATAAGAATCTCTTATTGAACCTATAAGGCGTGTTCAAATTAAAGTGATTTGAAGCGTCACATGGTAACAGTTTTCAATGTATTTTCGTTAAACAAACGCGATAGTGAAGGTGTATGTATCACGCATGTGCAAGGAGATTTGTGATAACTTCATTCGTAAGGACGTGGCATTCAATTAATAATGGCTGGTGTTTATGCAACTGCGTCCAAAATAGATCAGCGAGCTGTAATTAAGTTTTTAACACTGGAAGGGTGTAAGCCTGCCGTTATTCATCGCAGAATGCTGACTGTGTACGGTGACACATGTGTGTCAAAGTCCACGATGATGATGTAGGTGAGAATGTTTAGCGACGGTCGACCGAAGACAACGAATTTGCTGCCGGTCAGGCACACAAAGTTGTGACAAAGAAATTGATTACGGACATTGACACTATCACATCTTCAAACTGCTGAAGAAAAGCCTAAAGTGTCAATGATTTCACACCGATGAGGATGTAAAGGCTTCAGTTCTGAACTGGTTTTATGATCAATGGACATTGTAATCTTCCTAAGTAATGAGACGCCTGCCTAAACAACATGGATGATTTTTTTAACAAACTTTGTGTGCATTTCACTCATTATATATTGTTGTTTCTATCTATGTATCTGTCTCATTTCTGTCCCTACGCATCTCATGGATACACACCTCGAATCACTTTCATTTGAACACCCCTAGTATATTACCTTTCATGTAGGTTGCATTTATGTCAGTCAGTTACTATGCTTTTAACGATTTTCTTTTTTTTACAATTAAAAATTATTTTGGAAATTCAATTATAATATTGGATTTAGGTTAAAAAGAGGCAAACCAGAAAAAAAATAATTTAAAAAAGATATATTTTGTGTGGTATGTTACAAAATACTTTTTGTTTTTCTTTATGAATGTCAGTCAGTTACCAATGGAATTGCTCATATAATTTTAGTTCTTTATAGGTACAGTGAAACCTATATATATCAATACTGTCTATAACAATATTTCATTTGCTCCCAGCAGAAATCCTTTTCATTTAATGTATATTGAACCTAGTAGATTAATTTTTAACACAATTTTGCAATTGGTAAATAAATCATAATAATTGTAATCAAAACTACAGTTTTACAACTGTTTATTGAACCTGCCTATAATAATAAATGGGTTAATATAAAACCTGTATATAACGATAATTTTGTGCTTTTTGAAATGGTCACTTTCTATTTGTCAATCCTTTTTAACGGCCTGTTGAAAGACCCCTCAACTCCTAAATTCTCTGAATAAGGTATAGAATAGAAAGACCATTATGGTGCGTTTACGGCTGCCTCATTTATTAAGTAAGTTGATTGATAGCTCAGAGCTGCAATGATACTGATATGATTTGCAATGCAACATCTTTGTGCTGGACTCAAGAAGGAATTGTTGGACACTGAACACAGAGAGGGGAACAAAGGGCTATTTCTCCCTAAAACCTTTGGCATTGTACCCTCCTCTTTTCGAACAAAAATTTAGTAAACTAACTGTGGTGGATGGGATTTCTTTCAGCCATGCTAGCGTGATTACACCTCAGACCAGGAATATGTTAGATGACGGATCTCCATTGTTCCACCGGGAGAAACCTAAAAGAAACATGATTCAGCTTTCTTAACCAAAAAGGTGTAGTTTTTTGGTAGTGATCCCTTTCTTGGTAACTTTCTGTTTCATAAAGGTCTTAGTGAGGTGGTAAATTCAATGACAGTTTAAAGGCAAAAAAAACGGCTTGGTGCACTATCCTTCCATCATAAAGTACTGGTGGTGGGAAGGAGGATATTTGTTGCAAGAAAAAGTTACCGGTTCTTGGTCCAGTTACAAAAAGTCAATGGGTTACACTTTATTCTGCAAATTGTGTGAAGTCAGTTGTTTTTTTGCTTCAATTTCGCGTAAAATGATTTCTTTTGATTAAAACCAAAAAATTATTTTGGAAATTGACCAAGGACTAAAACAAGTATATGTCTCTAAAAAATATGGTATCCCACAATTAATCATTGTTACGTTTTTGAAGAAAAAGAAAGAGATTGAAGAGGCATTAAAAAACTTTAACGTCAGAAACACTCGAGGACAAACAGTTAAAAAGAACAATTATAGTAGTGTGTTACTGTATTGTATCGGAACTTTGTTCTTCGTACATGGGACAGGTTACACCGGAAAGCAGATCTAGTCTTGATATATCTAATATTATTTACGAATAGGTTACAAGTGCTTTATTGGATGATTTTAGCAACCTTATTTTTCTCGGATATGACGGAACTGTAGTGAACGCAGGAGCGTCTAATAGTGTAATTTGCAGGCTTGAATTGAAATATAAGGGACCAAAAAATTATCTGCTTATTTCATTTCATTGAGTTGCCATTACGACATCTATTTGAGTCCATAGACAGCAAGTCATCTGGCCTCACATCTTACACCGCACCTGTGACATTGGACAAAACCTCAAACAATGCGAAAAGCTTTTAAATATTGCTTTTAATAGTACACTCGACTCCCTCAAATGTGCACAGCATGGGACCAGACGTTGTGCGGATTTTAGAATTTTGTAGATTTTTGGTCATTGCTTTGTTTACATTTTTTAAACAGTAATTTGAATGTAATAATGCAATCAAAATTATAATGAATGCTTACAATATAGTAAAATATTAAAGTAAAGTAATAAACTAAAATAATAAAAATTAAGATTAATTTTAAAATTTATGAAATTATTAAACGTAAAGATCAAGTACATAATTAATATAAAGATCAAGTAAATAATTAATAATGTATAATAAAACATGCATAATAAAGATGAGATACATTTATCTAGAATTATTCAATGAAACTTGCCTCATAAAGGTACCCTACTAATTCGCATCAAAATCATAAAATAAGGAAATTTTATTTCAGATTCTTAATAACCAAAAATGTTTGAGTAATTACTTAAATATAATTTGGTAAAATGATTGCGATTACCAGTGATATCAGCAATATCTTGAATTTTTTCAGAAATAAATTTATACTTCCTTCATGATAAAACATGAGTTTAGTCATATTAATGAAAATTACATATTAAAATACATAGAAAATGTGTAAAAATTAAAAAGTCTAATTCTCTCTCTATATCTTAACTGAAAGTTTCATTGTTTACATCTGCTATGATGTGTGGATTTTAGGCATTTGTGGATTTGAGGGAGTCTACTGTATTGAATGAGAGTTGCCAGACATTGATCCTACCACCCTCAGTTCCCCTCCCAATATATGTGAACTTGGGAAATTTTAGATTTTTGAGACTTTTTTTTAAAAATATTAGTAAAAAAAATATGAAATTTTTAATGTTTTGCTGACTACCTTTATGAGTTCTGTAACAGTAAAGAAGCTAAATTATCAAAAGAAATACAAAAAGCAGTCAGAATCAATTTGTCTTTGTGTTTCTCTGTGCTACAAAAATACCATATGTTTACCAGATCTGAATTTTTCTACTGTTGTCCATCAACAGTGTCTATCTATTTCCTCCAAAACTTTGTTCCTTTCTAAAAAAAAAAAAAAAAAAAACAACATGACGCTATTCTCATATGAAGTGCGATTATTACTCTTAAACAATAGAAGACAAAAAATTTGTAAACCTTAAATAAATGCTGGTTGGAAAAAAAAAAAAAAAAAAAAAACATTTACTTAGAGTTAGGATATCTGAAGAAAAAAAATGTTCCAATTAAAAAAATATCTTATTGTCACAAATGATAATCGATGAACAAATTATTAGCATCTTTTGAGACCAGCACCATATCAACAGGTTATCGGCAGAGCGGTTATATGAGGTCTTTGGTCGCCGCCATCATTGCCAGACATAAATCTGCAAATATCACAAGTTTTCTTTTAAAACAGCATTTTATTCTAATACTAGAAAAGAAAAGACTTTCCAGGAAAATACATTTAATTCTTCTACATGAACAGAAGCATTTGGTATTTATAAGAAAGTGAAAACTTCTGATTTGTTGCAGTTTTTTTTCCTGAAAAACTTCTTGAGTAAAATAAAAAATTTAACTGAAATTCAGGAGACATCAAATTTCAAAGTCATTGACTGCATCACTATAATGAAAAGTACTGTCCAAACCGTACAAACTCATCACAATTCATGGTTCTACTGGAATGTACAATCTGATAAGAAGTTGAATTGTGCTCGCTGTAAAGATGGGAAAAGATGTTGAAGTCGACTTCCGAAAACACCATAAAAAAAGGGTTCCACCAAAGATAAAAATAATAACGCAGCAATGAAAATTGATTACATATGTTTTACAGGAAAGAATTTTTAAAAAATTTTGGACACTGTAATAATTGGCTTAAATGACAAGATTTCATATATCCAATATAATATTTCATCAATACATTCCATATTTAAATTATCATTCAGCAAGACAAATTTGAGTGTCACTAATTTTTAAAATTATTAATATTTTTCCTCCTGGATCTCAGAAAACTGACGTACTTCACTTCCAGAATCAAATAGAAATAATATCTGATTTATGTTCAAACTATAATGTTAACTCACTTTTCTGTTATGCCAAGAAATTCACTCTATTTGAGTCAAGTCTTCAAACTATGTATCTTCACCTTCAGAACAGGTAATGGCGTTGCATCTAATAAAAAGAACCTTTAGTCAATTAAAAATTATTAAAAAATTGTATTATGAATTACCATGAGCGATGACAGACTTCACAGCCGAATGCTTTTAAAATGTGAAAGAGAAATAGGGGATTTTATTAGATTGCATGATGTTATCATTACGCGAACTTCTTTGAAGTCCAGAAGAATTAATGTTAAGTGAATAAAAGGTAAAAAGAAAGTTCACTTTCACTAGCATTAGTTTCATTGCATAACATTTTACTCTACCTTATTTCATAAATTTATATAGTTTTCTCTAAATATATGCAATTTTTCTAGGTTAAAATCTTCAATTAATAGTATTGCTTGAAATTGCCTCCTTAACTATTCATTTAGAAATTGGGTATCTTATCCTTTCATCTTTATTTATCAATTTTCATGCTCAATGATTCCAAGATAGGGAAATAGAAATTAAACTAGTTTTGATTTTCATTACTTAAATGAAAGAGGTGTATTTAAACCTTCATTAAATGAACGAATAATTATAAATTTTATATTTTTAATTTCAGTATTTTTCTTTAGAAAGGAACTTTTTTTACGTATAAGTATCATTATCATTAAACACACATTGCGCATATCATTTCAGTTGGAAAATGGCGCAATTTGTTTGAAGTTGGGAAATTTTGGAATTTAGGATGTAAATGACTTCACTTATTTCACCCTATCAGAAGTACAAAGTTTCTTTTATTTTTTGTTCATTGGGTGCAGATCCTGAAACTTCATTTTCGCAACTATTTTGGATTATTGGTACTTTATTAGTAAAAATACTAGGTGGCCACAAACATCCGAGGGCACAACAAGATTAAGGATATTGTCATCAATATCCTCTTCTTCTGACATGCGATCACTTTCATCAGGAGGAAGCTGACCAATTTCAAGTATTTCGTCTGAAAATTCCAAAACATCAGAATCTCTGAAAGTCATCAGATAGTCAACAGCTGCCTCTAGATCTTGAATTTTTTCTCCATACTATGTTAATTTGCTAAAAAAATCACATTCAATACCTTTAAAAATTAAATCTGATAAGTGAACGCACTAAACTGCTAATAAAATTTGACTGTTCTTAGTTCCTCGTACAGAAAAATATGTCGACGCAGAATAATGGCGACAGGATAATGTTCCCAATTGGGAACATGAATATTTAATAAACAGCCCCAAGTGTGTTTTTGATTATTATTATCATCAAATCAAGGGTCGATACAGGTTTTTATTTTTGGGGCCCATTTTGTGAAAAGTAAAAGCTATTTTTGTGAATTTGATTATATTTTTGTGAAAAATAACATTTTGTAACGAAAGTTGAAATCCAGTTACTCAAATTCGAACCAAGAATTTGTTAACAATAACTTCTTTAAATCCCCTTGCTAAAGACCTGGTTTTATTTACAAATTATGCATTTTAAAACAGTTTTTATGAAAAAAAATGTTATGTACACTGTAAAAAAAAAACGACATTTTTACAGTACAAAGTACTGTTCATCTCGCGCACAAACTCGATCACAGTTGAATGTACTGTATCTTTCTTTGCTTTCCTGACTATTTAAACATGGAAAATACAGTAGTTGCGTAAAATTAACAGCACAATGTACTGGCAATTTGGACGCCAGTAGTTTGTGCTGTGGTCCAAATGAGTCCAAAATTGCCAGTACATTGTACTGTTAATTTTACGCAACTACTGTATTTTTCATGTTTAAATAGTCAGAAAGCCAAAGAAAGATACAGTACATTAACCTGTGATAGAGTTGTGCTGGCAAATTTACAGTGGTTTTTTTTACAGTGTAGGGAACCTTATTTTATAGAAAAAGGAATTTTGTGAAGAGGCCCATTTTATTAAATTTATTTTTGTGAAGAGGCCCATTTTATTACATTTATTTTTGAGAAGAGGCCCATTTTATTACATTTATTTTTGTGAAGAGGCCCATTTTATTAAATAGATTTTTTGTGAAAGGACCCTAAATAGGTCCCAAAATTTGCCTGGATTGACCCCTGCAAATATGATGTTCTTTTTTTGATTAAAGCTATTTTACTAATACCAACCGGTTTTTAGAAGCAGTGGATGTTTTTTCACATTTATATGAATATTTTATTGTGCACTGAAAGAAACAATGGAAGTGAACATTTTTATGATTTTCTGTACATTTCCCCATTAATGATAGGAATGTAACTTATTTCAAAAAATCAAGTCATCTTTTTACTATTTCTGCTTCAATTTTGATGAAATTTAATTTTTACTAAATTTTTGTTTATTTAAGAGTTATTTCCGTTTCTTCTAGATGTTTCAAACGATTGTCATGTTCATTCTGATTGCACACCATACCAGGATATCATCCATTTGGCATATTATACCCGACAGACCTTATAAAGTTATGGTGAAAATGTTCAGGTGCTGAAGAAATCCCGAAAGGCAAATGTAAGAAATGGAATCTACCAAAGGGTGTGATGAAAGTCGTAAGATAAGATGACTCTTCATCCTAGAGGTACCTGCCAGAAACCAGAATTGGCATCTAATTTTGAAAATATTTTGGCTCCTGAAAACAGAAATAAATTATAATAGAAAGCATAAGAAATGCAATGTTAAAGGCACCAAAAAATTTTAAATTTCAAGCATACCGGTTTCGGTAACATATACCATACCTTCCTCAGTGTAAAGGTGGAGTTACAATTAGAGATAAATTATATTCTGTAGGTGGTAAAGGGTGCCATTATCTTCGAATACTTCTGTTAAGTACTGTTAAATCTACACAGATTTTTACATTTTCATCTTTTTTATTTTTTGTACCACCACTGCTGGTGAACACCAATCTGTGGGTGTTCTACTGGTTTAATTACATTTAATTCTTGCATTCTATTAATTTCCGCCTTGTTTTCTCCAACAATGATATTGGTATTCTACGTGGAGAGGTGAGAGCATAAGGCTAGCATCACCAATGAGTTCTATATGATAATTTCCTTTCAGCAATCTCAGTCCTTGAAACAACCGAGGAAATTCCTTAATAGGATCAAAGCTGCTAATACTTAGCACACAAAGTGGTTGTATTAGGCACAGTCCGAAAACTTAAAAAGCTGGTTTTTCCAACAAACATGTAGGCCTTTTATGACAAAAATCTCTTCTAAACAGTTTTTTCATTATATTCTATGTTTTCAACTAATTTCTCTATTAATTTCAAAGGTGTTCTATCGCGATCAAAATTATTTTATCCGTACTATATGAGCATCTTTTAGCACTGTTTGCAAATTTTACTAGGAATCACTGAGGGATCAGCACCGCTGTCAATTTTAAATTGAATAGATTTTCCCAATATTTTGATAGGAACTACCTAATCATCAGAGTGTTGATTCTCTGGCATTAGACCTATGAACCCAATTTCACAATAAACTTCATTTACTCTGTTCATAGGACACAAACTTTTTTGCAGTGACCTCTCTTCTTGCACTTATGGCATAAAGAGTCCTTGACATAACAAAATTTTCTATCATGGAGTGTGTACCAACACCATTTACAACTTTTCACATTAGAAATCGTTTTAAGATCACTGAATTTGATATTCTTTTTATTTAAATTTTGAGGTGTCTGTCGAAATTTCTTTTTATGTGTTACAGCATTAATCGAGACATTACTAACACAAATTGTTGCAGTTCGATTGATTCTGATAAACAGACTTTATTGATGGCAGTTTGCAAAGTAAGCTGAGGATAAAGTTGTAACTTTTCACTCAAAGATTGGTCAGTTGTACGGACAACAATGCGATCTTGGAGTAATTCATCAGGAAGATTTCCATAATCACATATATCAGCTAATGCATATAAATCAGTAATAAAATCGTTAACTCACTCACCTTCTTTTTGTATCGACAGTTAAATTGCACCCTTTCAAATATTATATTTTGCTTCACTACGAAATGATTATCAAACTTTTCTAGCACTGCTCGAAAATTCTTCTTATCAGCATCTGCGAGCGACAGAAAATAAATTTGGCTTTGTTGCCCAGAATATATATAAGAGCATCTACTTGTTCCTTGCCTGACTTCATATTTTATCCTGAAGCAGTTCTGAAACGTAAAAATCTTTGTTTCCATTTCACACATTCCATTTATGTTGAACGAGATTCTGGTGGTAAAATATGATAGGCTGATGCCGCTGCAGTTGATACCATAATTCTGATGCATAGAAATGAAACTAGATATTTGATTTAAAACACCTTGCCACCATGTAATGTTATGCATCTTAAAAGATACTGCTCAGCTTAAATAGAAACATTTACCATCGTAGAGGTGTGCAAGTTACTATATAATATGAAATAATACACTTTAGAACATTACACATTTAATAATAAACATTACACAAAATGCCAGATAAATACTTCTAAAGTTACAGTTAACACAGGTTCTACAGGTAGCAAATATCATGAGATGGGAATAACATGGATAATGCCACAGCACCAATACAAACTTGAAAAATTTGAATGGCAAGGAAATTCTTGATAAAAATCAGCTTTCCATGAAAGTCCTAGTTAAAAATATCACAAAGGATGCCATACCTCCATATTTTATCATAGGCTTTCATCATGTCAAAAAACATTGTGAACAGATGGTTATGTTTTAAAAAAGCATTCCGTATATGAGTTTCTAAAAGAATGAGGTTATCAGTAGTAGACCTACCACGTCGAAATCCGCTTTGAATGGCTGCAAGATAGTTATTTGGTGTAATGTTTATCATAGGCTTTCATCATGTCAAAAAACATTGTGAACAGATGGTTATGTTTTAAAAAAGCATTCCGTATATGAGTTTCTAAAAGAATGAGGTTATCAGTAGTAGACCTACCACGTCGAAATCCGCTTTGAATGGCTGCAAGATAGTTATTTGGTGTAATGTTTATCATAGGCTTTCATCATGTCAAAAAACATTGTGAACAGATGGTTATGTTTTAAAAAAGCATTCCGTATATGAGTTTCTAAAAGAATGAGGTTATCAGTAGTAGACCTACCACGTCGAAATCCGCTTTGAATGGCTGCAAGATAGTTATTTGGTTCTAAAACATGTACCAGGCAACAATTGACCGTTTTTTCTAAAAGTTTGCAAAAACTACTACAGAGTGCGATAGGTCTGTAATTGTTTGGGTCACTGGAATCCTTTCCTGGTTTAGGAAAGGGAATTATAATAGCTTTAAACCAGGTGTAAGGGAATTTTTGCTCTATCCAATTCTATTACAGAAAGCAAATTATTAAAAGAATGGAGGGGGAAGATGTTTCAGAATAGTATTTTGTTTCCATATTCGTAATGATTAGGAATATGGATATAAAAATAAAATAAAATAATGCATGTAATCTGAGAGAGTACATGAAAATTTTAATAATGGCATTTCAAATCAATACACTGCAGATCGTGCAACAAGAGAATATTATTTTTTGGTTTGATTTTGATAATGGCTTCAGTGGAGATAAAACATGTAAACTGTTTATTAACCCGGGAGAACTCGCTAGCAAGAATACCCAATTACTTTTCTTTTACTTTACATTCATATAATATCAACTTTTTTTGGTTGGCTTAGTACTTTTATTCACAAAATAGGTAAAATAATTGAAAAACATTTTGAAATTTTAATTAAAATGAAGAATGATTTAAATAAGAGTCTTAAAAAAGTACGATTGTGAGAGAAAATCTCATGTAGCGAGTTCTCCCGGGTTAAAACCTTTTAGAAATTATTGAAGTAAATTATCTCTGGATATTGTGATTTATTATATGTTTGTGTGCATGTTAAAATGTCTATGCCAAGGCTTATTTTTCTTATTGATACTAAATATCTTGAAACTTTATTTGTTTTACATTAATATATTTTATTATAGTTGCAGATGCAGTACATTCACGAATTCCACCACAATCAGAGTCTGCTAGCAATGAAAGTAGTTATAATCCACTAGTAGTAGAGCCATGTACTAGTAAAAAAGTTCTTACTGACAAGCAAGGTCTCTATACTGGGCATACTCAGAATACGTTTAAAAAAATGCTAGTGAAACTACTCATGTATGTAATAAAGGATCAGTTAAATTTAGCAGTGAAATTCCAGTAGAAAATCTGTATAAAAATAAAATACTTTTGAGTATTTGGCACGTAAAGACAAAAGTGTCATGCGATTTGGCGAGCAGCACTTTTCTCGCCAAAAGCAAATAATTTTAATGAATCTGAAAATTGCTTTTAATTGATTTTGAGAATGCGCAGTATTTAATGAATTTAAACGTAAACCATGAAAAAATTTATTATTATTATTACATGTTGGTTGGTTGGCTGAAGTTTAATGGCACAAAGTCCCTTTAGGGACATGCTGCACCAAGACCAGGATAAACTAAAAGCAGAAATATGTTTTAAAAATTGTCATTAAGAATGTGCGATAGACACAATGAGCGGAAAAACACTCAATTTATTAATGTAAAAGGAATGTGTCAATATGCAAATTTTAAAATTGTATATGCTCGAAAGTTATGATTATAAGAAAAACAAAGCCTAGAATGTTATTAATAATACTGAGTAAAAACACATTTATAAATCAATTTTTTAAAAAACAATGTAAAATCATGTAGGATGAAATTCTTCAAAAACAGTATTTTTTTTCATCATCACTGAGTCATAACTGCAAGAGTCCACAGCCTCTTCTGCACAGTTGAGCAGCTGTTTGAGATCCTTTATATTAGTTATTGCTGGGCTATGACAGAATTTTTTTTTTTTTTTTTCGCTTCCCAGTTTTCTACAGTGAAGAGACTTGAGTTGAAGGTTTCTTCCCTTCTTTTTGTGCACAACCTTTTACATTTGGTTTCTGAGTTGGACAAACACCAGGTTTAAGTGACTTGCTTTCTCCTGAAATTGAAGTTTTGCTCAGTCTCATGTGCAATAGATTTTTTAGATTGAATTGATTTTTGTAACCGACTATGAATGTATTCTATTTTCACAGGTTCTGATGATGGTGGCCAAGATACTAATATTGGCATAAGTCTTGCAAAACAGTATTACATCACAGGTAATTTTCTTTGAAGTGCTAGATGATTGTGTCTCAGGTAGACATCTTGGTGGAAAGGCAGATTCAGTTTCAAGGCTTATGTGCCTAGCTATTAGAGTAAGCTAGAGTAAGAAACTCTAACAGATGGTGTTCTGGTATCAACAAATTTGCGAGCATCAGGGTAAGAAAGTTTTTGAGTAATTCAAATGAAAATCAAATTTCAAAGTAATTGCTTAAGAGGTACAAAGGCCAACACAGTGAAAAAGATTCCATGCCAGGACCTGAACCCGGGGCATCAGTTATAGCGCAATGACATTCTACCGACTGAACCACATGTAACGATACCCACCTGGAAAATTTATCACTATTATATGTTGGCAAGGCAAACACAGCACAAGATGGAATATTCAACATGAGCCACCGACATGGGGCATACGCGAAACTTAATTAAATCCAGCATCGATAGAACATTTGCTTGAATTTTTCGGTGAGTCATTCCTTTCCTTCCCTTCGTTCGACATGGACTTGTCCGCGTGGCCATAAATCGTCTAGATAACACAATGGAAATAAACGAAGTAGTAGAAGTGTATAAACGTTGATTCTTGGATGAGTAACTGATATATTATAGCTATATGTTTATTTCCAAGAACAGGATAATTATAAAATAAAAGTGTTTACCTATTTTGGAGGAGGAATAACCAGTACCAGAGTGTACTAGTGGTTTGTAGGTCATCTGAGTATACAGAGCTCAGGAGAAGCTTTCCATATTTTTCTAAATACAAGACTTGAAGTTTTGTTACAAGCTTCTATAGCTGCCAGCAACATGGAAAGCAGCTGCAAGCTTTATGGACAGCCTTATTGTTAGAATGTTTTTGTTAAAGTTTGTTGTTTGTAACTAAAAAATTATTTTAAAACATACCTTATTTTTTTATTGAAAAAATGTACATTTTTCTGTCCAAGTCATGATGTTTTAAAAAATCTTCTGTTTGTGATAACGCAATGGAAATAAACAAAGTAGTAGAAGTGTATAAATGTTGATTCTTGGATGAGTCACTGATATATGGATGAGTCGCTGTATGTTTATTTCCAAGAACAGAATAATTATAAAATGAAAGTGCTTACCTATTTTGGAGGAGGAATAACTAGTACCAGACTGTACTAGTGGCCTGTAAGTCATCAGAGTATACAGAGCTCAGGAGAAGCTTTCCATATTTTTCTAAATACAAGACTCGAAGTTTTGTTACAAGCTTCTATAGCTGCCAGCTTCATGGACAGCCTTATTGTTTGCCCTCCTCGAGAGTGTTTTTGTCAAAGTTTGTTGTTTGTAACTAAAGAATTATTTTTAAATATACCATGGATATGTGCTTGCACAATGTGCCCGTGCTTTTGTGAATGACATAGATATTTTTGTAAGACTCTCTCACCTTTTTGATGATCAGGTGTTCAATGCTAATCAATCTAGTTTTAACAAGGAGATACGTTCTCGAAGAACTTTGGATTATATTGGCACAAAACAGATTGAAAGTGTCGCCCAATCCAAGATTCAGTAATGCTTTCGTACATGATAATGCCCACGATAAGTAAAGGTGGAAAACTTCTATTGCCCGTAATATCATTTTTACAGAAATAATTGAAAAGTTTGAGTCGCTCACACAAAAGAAATTATTTAAGGCAGAAAATATTTATGTTGTTCCTACTATATCAGGCAAAATAGGTAGAAAAGAATTTAAAATATGGTTATCCAAGGTGTATTTCAAACTACCCCAACTACATCATTGCTCCTGGTTGACAGTTGGTCATCATTTAAAAATCATTCTTTTATTGATAGTGTCACGCCGCCAGATAAAAATTTCTGACTTTTAAATATTCCACTCAAAAGGAAGCTGTGGCCGGAGCAGGTATTCGTGTAAACATTTCTCTCATTATTATCTTTCGTTGGGAACGGCCGGGAACACTTTTGATGGTGAGGTTGACGCAATCAAAGTAACTCTGGTTCAACTAGATACTCGTCGTTCCCTTTTTAATCAGGCTGTCATTTCGCAGATTCACAAGCTGCTATTCTGGTGGTTGCCAACTGCTCTCAAGCTCCTTGCTCTATGTCTGTGATGCAGTGTAGATCTTTAATAAGAGGGATGCGAGAAGAATATAAGACGATTGTCTTACAATGGATCCCTTCACAATGTGGTATTCACAGAAACGAAAAGGCAGATGAATTGGCCTTAAGGTAGTTCTGTTAATCATGCCCCATGTAACTTAATTAACTGTAAGTCCGCCTGCTCAATGGTGAAACAAATAAGACAACACATATGACACTACTAAAAGAATGGACAAAAGAAAAACTGTGGAACAATACCATCCTTAACCTTTCCGATTGTCCAAGAAACAGTGCTGTAGCTGCATTTCGTCTTGCGACATCACATGATTCTTTATGTGCTCAATTTTTTACGACTCTAGATAGTGGATAGTGCTGCCTGCCCCCTCTGCCGCAGTGGCAAGGCGATGACTGCTGATCATCTCTCCGACCGTTCAGCACTTACGAAGAACTGTATTTACTCCTGTTAATGGGAGACCAGAGACTCTTCGTGCAATTAACTTCTTGATTTTATGTGTCTCTCATCTTAATTATCCTTTACTTAATTCCTGTTTTTGATGTAATCCTTTTTACACATATCACTGTTCATTTTCATTATCGCCATTTGCAGTAAGGATAATGTCTCTATCACTTGCTGCATTAGAATAAAAAAAAAATGATCCCTCTTAAAACTACCTCTCTGATTCAACCACTTCGAGATAGACTTTGCAAATTTTATAGACAAAAAAGACAAGATTTCATTATAGATTCATTGCTTCGTACAAAAAATGTTACTTGATGCAGGCCTAATAACCCAAACAAATCATTGAGCTCACAGCATGCCTTTTCTGCTTGTTATTGCATTACTACTTGCAATGGCAGAAGAATCTGTGTTTGTGCCATGATAAAGAAGGACTACGTTTGCAAAAACTCCCAAGAGCAGATTCAGCAAGATTTCAGTTTGGGCCTGTAGGTTAAAAGTAATGGCCATGATAAAGAAGGACTACATTTGCAACACTTCCCTCAAGCAGATTCAGCACAATTTCAGGTTTGGAGTGTCTGTTTCAAGTAATGGCCATGATAAACAAGGACTGCATCTGCAACACCTTGCTAAAGGAGACTCAGCGTGATTTCTGTTTCGGCGTGTCAGTTTAAAGTAATGGCCATGATAAAGAATAACTACGTCTGCAACACCTCACTAAAGGAGATTAAGCATGATTTCAGTTTTGGCCTGTCGGACAAAGTAATGGCCATGATAAAGAAGGACTACATTTGCAACACTTCCCTCAAGCAGATTCAGCACAATTTCAATTTTGGCGTGTCGGTTTAAAGTAATGGCCATGATAAACAAGGACTACATCTGAAACACATCGCTAAAGGAGATAAAGCAAGATTTCAGTTTTGGCCATGATAAAAAAGGATGCAACACCTCGCTAAAGGAAACTCAGCGTGAGTTCTGTTTTGGCCTGTCGGTTTAAAGTAATGGCCATGATAAACTGATAAACAAGGACTACTTCTGCAAAACCTCGCTAAAGGAGACTCAGCATGAGTTCTGTTTTGGCCTGTCGGTTTAAATTAATGGCCATGATAAAGAATGACTATATCTACAACACCTCGCTAAAGCAGATTAAGCACGATTACAGTTTTGGTTGTCGGCTTCAAGTAATGGCCATGATCAACAAGGACTGCATCTGCAACACCTCGCAGAAGCAGATTCAGCATGATTTCAGTTTAGGCCTGTCGGTTTCAGTAATGGCCATGATAAACAAGGGCTACATCTGCAATACTTCCCTCAAGTAGATTCAGCACAATTTCAGTTTTGGCGTGTCAGTTTAAAGTAATGGCCATGATAAACAAGGACTACGTCTGCAACACGTCGCTAAAAAGACTCAGCGTGATTTCTGTTTTGGCCTGTCGGTTTAATGTAATGGCCATGACAAAGAATGACTATGTCTACAACATCTCGCTAAAGCAGATTCAGCGCGATTTCAGTTTAGGCCTGTCGGACAAAGTAATGGCCATGATAAAGAATGACTACATCTGCAACACTTCCCTCAAGCATATTCAGCACAATTTCAGTTTTGGCATATCGGTTTAAAGTAATGACCATAATAAACAAGGACTACATCTGCAACACATCGCTAAAACAGGTTGAGTGGTTGTATAGTGTTTAATGGCACAAAATCCCATAAGGGACATGCTGCGCCAAACAAGAATTGAATAAAAACATAAAATTAAAGAGCATCAGAAAAGCAATCTGGATGGGGGATCCCATCTAGATGCAGTCAGACAAGTGTAGATAGGGAAGAAAATTAAAACTTAACAATCAGACTATAAAAGATTTCAGGTAAAAAGTGCAGTCTCCATCCAGATGTCAGAAAAAATTAAAAGAACAATTCAAGTTGTTGTTAAACCAAAGAAAGATATAAAAATCCTATTTCAAAGTAAAATCCAGCATGTTTTAAAAAAGTGAAGAGTGCCCCATGAGGTGTTTCCCCAATGAGGTTTGTCAAGATTGGTGATGAGTTAAAATAGATTCTGTATAAGTGCCGGAGGCCCGGACAGTCAGTTAAAACATGATGAATGGTCAGGTAATCAAAATGGCAATGTGGACACATGGGAGCATCCTCCCGAAGTAAAAGATGTTTATGAGTGACTCTAGAATGTCCAATTCTCAGACGGGTCAGGTTGGTTGATTAAATTTTAATGGCACAAAGTCCCCTTTGGGACATGCTGCGCCAAGACAGAGTCAAGAACTAAACAAAACTCGGAATAAAAAAATTGACAAAAAGATCATAAAAACAAATTGATTAAAAGAAAAACAGCAATTGTGTATATAATTAAAACCATTTATAAAAGGTCACAAGACAATAGTTAAAAGACAAAATTATTATAATTAAAATCATCTCTGAAAGTTATGAAGTAATACATGTTAAAAAAAAAAAAATGGACAAAGTATAAGATGCCGTGTAAAAGACAAGTTTTAAGAAGTCACAAAGAATTTAAAAACAAAGTAAAATTATTTTGGTAAAAACTCTTCAAAAACAGCATCATCGTTATCTGTGCTCGAGTCAGACTCCATAGCCTCTTCAACGTAACTTTGCAGCTGCTTGTGATCTTTGAAATTCGTGTAAGTTGGGCTATGACATGATTTCCTCTGTTTTTTCTTCACAGTTTTCCACTGTGAAGAACCCCGAATTGTCTTTCTCCCTTTCTGTATGCAAGTTTTATCACTCGGTTTTGCAGTTCGATTAGTATCAGAGTTCGGAGAATTAAATGCAGATGATACCGGGGTTTCTTCAGTCTCATGCTGGGTTGACTTTTTTATTTTACTTGCAGATTTCTGCGACTGACTAGTTGGGTACTCTATTTTAACAGGTTCAGATGATGGCAACCAAAGTTCTAGTTTTGGTGTAAGTTTTCCAGTAGTAGCTGAGGAGACATTACGAGTTTTTTTCTTTGAATTGCTGGAAGATGGTGTCACAGGTGAATTATTTGGGGGAAATGAGGTTTCAGTCTGGGTGCAAATATGTCTTACAGATTTTGATTGTTGCTTCACTAACTGGAGTAGGAAACTCCGACGGATGGAGTTCTGGAGTCAACAAGTTTGCGAGCTTCTGGGTAGGAAAATTTTTGGGTAATTTTAACAGCAAGGATTTCTTTTTCACGAATCCAATTTGGACAAGAGCGAGAGTAGGCTGTATGGTCACCCTTACAGTTTACACAACGTTCAGAATTATTGCAAGATTTACTGTCGTGGCCGACTTCTGCACAACGTGCACAAGTAACAGAGCCACGACAGGTAGTGTTTGTATGGCCATAACGCTGGCATTTAAAGCAACGGAGAGGGTTAGGGATATAAGGGCGGACAGGACAACTTAAGTAGGCAGCTTTAATTCTAGTTGGTAAATTCGGGCTATTGAAAGTGAGAATAACGTGCTTTGTAGGAAGTACTTGCCCATTTCGACGGATTGTGATACGACGTGCATCTATGATATTTTGATCTATTAAGTTCTCTAGAAGTTCTTCCTTTGTAGAGAATAGAAGTTCTGGTTCAGATATGACACCACGGGTTGTATTTAAAGTTTGATGAGCTTGAACAGAAACAGAAAAAGAGCCTATTGTTGTACAATTCAAGAGAAGCTGCGATTGCTTGGCTGAAGAAACCTCTAACAACAAATCTCCAGACTGCATTTTTTTCAGTGAATAGCCATCTCCAAAAACTGACTGAAATGTTTTACCAATGAGAAATGGTGAAGTTCTTTTAAATGAACTATCTGAAATACTGTCAGTACGTTTAATTATGAAAAAACGTGTGAACAAATTGTTTTGTACAACTTGTTGCTCTCCACATGGGAGAGAAATAGAAGGAAGTGAAGATTTTCCATCCATAATAGAAAATAAATACAATTCAGACCCCGGCAGCACCACCCACTACCGAGCCCAACAAGGGGATGCACATTCGTGCACCAGTGCTAACCAGGGCCTATACGGTCACAAGACAATCCTATGTCAGTCTTCACCCTTAACAAGATGACTAGTAATTGCCTGATCACTTGATCCCCAGCCAGTGACAGAAGTCAGCTGACCAGCCGATTGATGCATACGGGAACAATATGCACCTCCCGTCTACCTGAAGCAGAGGCCAAAGCAGTGTGTTGGTTTCCCTAAACTGCCAGGATCCCCCTTTCCAGGGACACGGGTCGCCAGGTACGGCAAACACGTGGGTGGTTTACAATTCTCCATGAGTCGACATACAGGATGATATCGGCTCATAGAGAATTGCCCTCACCTCCGAAGAGGAAACCACAATGAGAGTGAAACATAGAGGAAAGAAGGAGAATAGAAATAAGAGGAAAAGGAAAAAAGAAAGATCGCTCAGGAACCCGGGGTTGCGAAGCCCGTGAATACCTAAAGATGGTATCCCCCTGGGGGCAGACGGGTCAGAAGAACATTGGTTTTCCTTGGACAACACTGAGGCCAGGTCATGATGGTAGGTTTGATGAGGTGCAGTTTATTATTGCACACTAAATTGCAACTTTCTTGCCATTTATAACGAATAAAGCGTTTGATAAGTAGTTTAACATCTGAGAATGGAACTTTATGGCACAACGGATTAAGGGCACGTTTTGCTGCCTCATCCGCTTTCTCAGTACCAGGAATACCCATGTGTCCAGGTACCTAGCAAAATAAAATATTATAGCCACGTCTTTTCAATTTATTATAAAATAAAAATCAAGGATTGATGAAATATAACGATGCTTTTTAAATGATTTAATTGCATCAATAGAGCTATTTGAGTCAGTATAAATGATGAAGATTGAGCTATGATGATGAGAGATGTAGAACATTGCTCTCTCTATTGCAATCAGTTCGGCTGTAAAGACAGAAGTTGATGAATGAAGGCGATAGCTTAAAGAGGTGTTTTCACAAAATACCCCACACATAACAGTATCTCCACTCTTAGAGCCATCTGTGTAAATGTCAGTGTAGTCATTAAAGTTTGATCTGTATGCAGCAAATAACTGTTGAAAAACAACAGGAGCTAAGGTGTTTTTATCGTATCCTTTAAAAGGATGGAGCGATGTAATACTAGGAGGTTTCCAAGGAGGGAGTACATGCAATGGACATACCTCGATACTACTTAGTGGGCTATTATCAGTAATGTTCCTTATTCTGACACCAAAAGATGGGATACAAGATGGTCGAAGCTGATAAAGCATATCGTTGTCTGTATTTAGAATGTATGAATGAAGAGGATGGCCTGGATGCGAAAGGATACGGTAATAAAGTTCTAAAGAAAGCTTTTCACGAATGTGGTGTAATGCTGGTTGATTGCAGTCAACATAAAGGCTTAAAACTGGAGAAGTACGAAATGCATCTCAGCAAACACGGAGTGCGCTATGGTGCACAGTGTCAAGTTTTTTAAGAACAGAATTACGTGAGGAACCTTAGACCTGGCAGGCATAGTCAATTTTGGAACGGATAACGGCTCGATAGATTTTAAGGAGAGAAGTACGGTCTGCTCCCCAAAAAGTATTTGAAAGCACCTTTAGTAAGTTAAGCGATTTTTCACATTTTGTCCGTAATTGTAAAATATGTGGTAAAGGTTAGCTTACTATCAAACTGGAGGCCGAGAAAACGGACACTGTCCACAACAGGAATTTGAGTTGGTCCAATAAAAATTTCAGGATCTGGATGCAGATCCCTACGTCTACAGAAGTGAATACAAGAAGTTTTGTCATGAGAAATTATAAATCCATTTTTTTAGTCCAATTAAGAATATGGGTGATTGCAATTTGCAACTGTCTTTCAATAAAACGGATATCCTGCCCCATACACATAATTCGGAAGTCGTCAACATATAAATCACCTTTCACAGAAGAGGGCAGTGGACTAAGAATGTCATTTATTTTTATAGCACAGAGGGTGACACTCAGGACACTACCCTGGGGTACACCCTCTTCAAGTACATAAAAACTAGAGAGTACCCCACCGATTCTGAATTGAAAAAGTCGAATGGCGAGGAAGTTCTTAATAAAAATAGGGAGATTCCCACGAAAGCCTAGGTTAAAATGATCACGAAGAATCCTGTATCGCCATGTTCTGTCGTAGGCTTTTGCCATGTCAAAAAATACTGACACCAAATGGTTGCGTTTTAGAAAGGCTGTCCGTATGTGATTTTCAAGATTGATCAGGTTATCAATAGTTGACTTACCTCGTCGAAATCCACTTTGAAATGCAGCAAGGCAATTGTTATTTTCTAAAATATGCACAAGACGACAATTGATCATTTTTTCAAGTAATTTGCAAAGACTGCTAGAGAGTGCAATTGGCCTGTAATTATTGGGATTGCTAACATCTTTCCCTGGTTTAGGAAAAGGAATGATAATAGAGTTACACCAGGCTTGATAAAGACCTGTTCTATCCAAATTCTGTTATAAAATGCAAGTAAATTTTTGAGAGATGTTGTGCAGAGATGTTTAAGCATGGCATAGGTGATGCCATCATGACCTGGAGCTGATAGATGGCTATTTTGCAAACATTTTAAGAGCTCTGAGAGAGTAAAAGGGAGATTATAGTCATAAGAGTTACGGGAATTAAAATTGAGGTGGGTAGTTTCTGTTTGTCTTTTGTATGATAAAAAAGGTTCCGAGTATGATTCAGAGGCAGAGTTAGATACAAATGTATTTGCTATGGTTTCAGCAATATTCTTAGGAGAAGCTATTGTTTGTCTGTTATGATTTCGGATTGAGATGTGGTTTTCAGAATAAAGACCCATACAATTTTTTACTTTTTTCCAGAGGACTTTACTAGAGGTATTTTGGTTAATATTAGATACATATTGAATCCAGGTTTCACGTTGGCTTTTACGGGGCACTCTTCTAGCTTCAGCCTTTGCTTTTTTGTAGGCAATATAGTTATTGTTATTGGGATAACGTCGAAAGATGCCCCAGGCTTTCTGTTGATTTTTTTTTTGCAGCTTGACAGTCACTGTTCCACCATGGCTTCCGGTGTCTCATTGTAGATGATGAGTTAGGTATGCTAATATCTGCAGCATTCATAATACACTGGGTGATATTATCAACTGCATCGTCTATGTCACCTTCTACCATATGATTTGTGATTTTAGCATGAGTTGTGAAAGTTGGCCAATTGGCTCTGTCATAGTTATAGCGTTTAAAATAATGATTAGAATCCCTGTCAGGAGTGGTCTGTGAAATGAAAGTGGGAAAATGGTCACTGCCGTGCAGGTCACTTGAAATCCAGAAATTCCAATACGGATAGATAGATGGAGAGCAGATAGTGAGATCTATGGCATGAAAGGTGCGTGTCGGTTCATGAAAATATGTATGGTCACGATTATTGAGTAGGGATAAGCCATTGTCAGAAATTAATTTTTCAATGATATCACCACGTTGATTAGTGTCAGAATTCCCCCACAGTCGGCTGTGAGCATTAAAATCCCCAACGATGATGAAGGGAGTGGGGAGTTGAAGAAGGAGATCATCAAGTAGTGCTGACTGAATAATTTGGTGGGGTGGTAAATAAATGGTACAGGCTGTAATGACACGTTATATATACACGGACTGCAGCAGTTTGTTAGTTTGTGTTTATGTTAATATGAGTATGGGGTAAATTGCGAGAGATGAAAAGAGCCACTCCACCAGTGGCCCTATCACTACCTGTAAAATCTTTTCTGTATGTGGCGAAGGTGCGCAATTTAGCTTTGTCATTAGGTTTAAGATGGGTTTCTTGTAAAGCTATGTGGTTGGTGGTCATGAACAATACTTCAAATTTCGTCTATTTATTATGAAATCCTCGACAGTTCCATGAAATAATAGTCATGATCGATTTTACTATTTTTTCCTAGATGAAATTAAATGCGTTATATTAATCGGATAGTAGACATACTATCTCCATCGTTAAATTCTAAATCGGGTTCTGGGTGAAGAGCAACAGCCTCATCCTCTTCCATTTTATCGTTTTGTTTTGATTGTGTTTCATTTTTAGATCTTTTACTCTTTTTCTTTTTGGATGTATTTTCAGATGAGACTGTGGCTTCAATTATTGGTAGTTTAAATTTTTCTTCATCAGATTTATGGTTTGGTTTCACAGATGGTGTTTTAGTTGTATTTTCAGAACCTCTTTTATGGAGTGGAAGTTTAGAAATAAGAGACTGATGATTTTAAAGAAGCATTTGTTGATGATTTAGAAGGAACAAATCTTGGCAAGTTAGGAGGTTGGTTGTATGGGGTTTTATGGCGCATAGTCCCTATAGGGACATGCTGCGCCAAGACAAAGTCAAAATGGAAAAACATAAAAAACCCAAAAATTTGAGTAAGAAAAGAATAATAAAAAGATGAGAAAACCAAAAAAAATTAATGAAAACAGCAAGATGTATAATTAAAACCATTTAAAATATTCAAAAGTCCATAGTTAAAAGGCAAGCGTATTCTAATTAAAATCTGTGGAGTTATAAAGTAATAACTGTTAAAAGATACAAAGTTTAAAAAGAGGTACAAATACTACAAAAACACAAGTTTAAAAAACATGTGTAAAAAACAATGTAAAATCAATTAGGTAAAAATTCCTCGAAAACTGTATTTTTTTCCTCAGCACTTGACTCATACGACTCCGAGTCCATTGCTTCATCTACATAGTTCTGGAGCTGCTTCGGATCCTTTAAGTTTGAGACAGGTGGATTTAGCCAGTTGTTCTTGCTCTTTTTCTTCACAGTGTTCCACTGTGAAGAGCCCCCGATTATTTTTCTCTCTTTGTGAATGCAGATTTTTTTGCTTGGTTTCACTGTTTGACTAGTATCAGGTTTCTGTGATGTCTTTTTAGATTTAACAGCTTTAGTATCAGTCTTGAGTTCAGATGAGTTTTTGGATTGAATTGGGTCGGATGACTTTCTGGATTGAACTGGGTCAGATGACTTTTTGGATTGAACTGGGTTGGATGACTTTTTGGATTGAACTGGGTCGGATGACTTTTTGGATTGAACTGCAGGTTTTTGTGACTGACCAGTTTGATATACTATAGTAACAGGTTCTGAGGATGGTAGCCAACGTTCCAATAATGGGGTTGCATAACATTTAGAACCACAGCAGACATCACGAGTTTGTATCTTTGTGGTGCCGAGTGGTACTGTCATAGGTGAGTTATTTAGGGGAACGGAAGGTTCGGTCTTGGTGCTTATGTGCCTTACAGATTTTGGTTGTTGTTTGAGTAGACTAGAGTAGGAGACTCCGACTGACGGAGTCCTGGATTCAACAATTTTACGGGCTTCAGGATAGGAGAGATTTTGAGTTATTTTAACAGAAATGATTTCTTTTTCACGTATCCATGTTGGACAAGAACGGGAGTATGCAGTATTATTACCCTTGCAATTTATGCAGCGTTCTGGATTTTCACATGATTTATTGTCGTGGCCAACTTCTGCACAACGTGCACAGGTGGTGGAACCCCGGCAGGGCAAGTTAGGAGGAACAGATTTAGGTCACTTAGGAGCAACAGACTGCATTGATCTGCTAGTCTTAAAGGAATTATTAGACAGGATGTTTTGTTTTTGATTAGGTTGGCAATTTGTTTCAGTGGGGAATTCGGTAGGGTTGCAATAGTTTTATGAGTTTTTTGGGCTGTTTTACATAAGGCTGCAGCATATGATACACCAACTTTGGGTGTCCTGGATTCTACTATTTTTCTGGCTTCAGGGTATGATATATTTTCTTTAGCGTATTGTTTGTATTTCTTTTTCTATTTTCCATTGTTCACATGATTTAGCATAAGATGGGTGGTCTTTTTTACAATTTACACAACATGGTTGGGCATTACAGTGTTCACTTTCGTGGCCTACTGCACTGCACCGACCACAGGTGATTTTACCATGGCATGAAGTTTTTGAATGCCCAAAGCGTTGACATTTAAATCACCGCAGAGAGTTTGGGATGTAAGGCCTGACAGAACATGACAGATATCCAGCTTTTATTGATTAGGTAAGTTTGGTGAGTATAATGTGCTTGGTAGGAATTTGTATTTGATTAGCTGGTAATAACTCGTCTCGATGGTAGAATTTTTATTCTCCTAGCTTCAATCACATTTTGTTCTTTCAAATTATCTACTATTTCATCTTCCATGACATGCAAGAGGTCAGATTCTGAGATCACTCCGCGAGATGTGTTTAAAGTTCTATGTTTAGATATAGAGACTGCAATGTTTGCAAAATGAGAACATTTTTTTAAGTTGGCTGCTTGTTGTCCATTGCTTACCTCAGTTAATAGTTCACCTGTCCGGAGTTTTTTAATTGTTTTCGGTTCACCAACCAAACCTTGGATAGATTTATTAATTAAGAAGGGAGATGTTTTGTCAAAACTCCCTTCTACTCGTTTCACAACAAAAAATCTCTCTTGAAAATTATCTGAATTAGAGTTGACATTCTTACATTCCGTATTGGAAGAAGAATCCTCAACGCCTTCAGCCCATGATGTTTTCGGGATCCGATCAGAGCCGACATTTGAGCCAGTGCTCAATGCATTAGAACTCTCTTTAATTGGTTGTGGGGCTTCCACATCGCTTGTCTTGTTTCCTGAGATTGTAGTCATATTTAAAGGGAAGAATGAAAAAATGCTAGAAATCGGGCCTGGTCACTGACCCTTCTTCTTACAATTACTTTAGGCGCAGGTCTCAACAGGGTGAAAACTATATCAACAAACTTCCACGTTTTTCGAACATTGGATTAAACTTGATAGCATTTCTTAATCTCTAGTTCTTTCACTTCGGATCAGGAAGCCAGTAGTTAAGCCTTTACAGCTCTGTCCAACCTACAGCCCCTTTTGCCGAAAGGCACCAGTCTCCCGGTGTTGGTCCTAACAGCCACCATACAAGTATGGCGTCCTCCGATCACGGAACCGAATTTCGGAAATGCCCTGCACTCTGGGGCTTGAGATCAGCCTAAAGAGGTGGAAACGAGTCGATGAGATTAAAAAAACCTCAACACCCAGAGTGTCTCACGTGAAAAAAAAAAAAAAAAAAAAAAACACTATTGTAAAAAAGAAAAAGTAATGCGAGTGAGAACTTAGAAACAAGGTGTATTTTTTGTATTTTTCCAACATTTTAAACTTTTTTTTTTCAAAAGAACAAAAACAACATTATTAGAACAATTTGAACAAAATGGTTAGTAAAAAAATCAAACATGAACAAAAACAAAGAGGGATAAGAAACTGAAAAAAGAAGATTAAAAAGTGTGAAACAAAGCAAAAAGGATAGACAACCAAAATGAGAAGACAGGAAAGGAGAAAGATTGCTCGGGAATCCGGGGTCGCGAAACCCGTAAATACCTAAAGAAGGTATTACCCTGGGGGACATCACTAAAGCAGATTCCGCATGATTTCAGTTTTGGCCTGTCAGCTTCAAGTAATAGCCATGATAAAGAAGTACTATGTCTGCAACATCTCGTTAAAGCAGATTCAGCACGATTTCAGTTTTGGCCTGTCAGCTTCAAGTAATAGCCATGATAAAGAAGGACTGTGTCTGCAACACCTCGCTAAAGCAGATTCAGTGCAATTACATTTTAGGCCTGTCGGACAAAGTAATGGCCAGTATAAAGAAGGACTACATTTGCAACACTTCCCTCAAGCAGATTCAGCACAATTTCATATTTGGCATGGCAGTTTAAAGTAATAGCCATGATAAAGAAGGACTGTGTCTGTAACACCTCGCTAAAGCAGATTCAGCACGATTACAGTTTTGGTTGTCGGCTTCAAGTAATGGCCATGATAAAGAAGGATAACATCGTCAACACTTCCCTCAAGCAGATACAGCAAAATTTCAGTATCCGCGTGTTGGTTTAAACTAATGGCCATGATAAAGAATGGCTATATCTACAACACCTCGCTAAAGGAGACTCAGCGTGAGTTCTGTTTTGGCCTGTAGGTTAAACGTAATGGCCATGATAAAGAAGGACTACTTCTGCAACACATCACTAAAGAAGATTCAGCAAGATTTCAGTTTTGGCCATGATAAAGAAGGACTACGTCTGCAACACCTCGCTAAAGGAGACTCAGCATGATTTCTGTTTTGGCCTGTCGGACAAAGTAATGGCCATGATAAAGAAGGACTACATTTGCAACACATCGCTAAAGGAGATTAAGCAAGATTTCAGTTTTGGCCATGATAAAGAAGGACTATGTCTGCAAAACCTTGCTAAAGAAGACTCAGTGTGATTTCTGTTTTGGCCTGTCGGACAAAGTAATGGCCATGATAAAGAAGGACTACATTTGCAACACATCGCTAAAGGAGATTAAGCAAGATTTCAGTTTTGGCCATGATAAAGAAGGACTATGTCTGCAAAACCTTGCTAAAGAAGACTCAGTGTGATTTCTGTTTTGGCCTGTCGGACAAAGTAATGGCCATGATAAAGGACTACATTTGAAACACTTCCCTAAAGCAGAATCAGCACGATTTCAGTTTTGGCCTGTCGGCTTCAAGTAATGGCCATGATAAAGAAGGACTACATCTACAAAACCTCGCTATAGCAGATTCAGGACTCAGCATGATTTCAGTTTGGGCCTGTAGAGTAATGGCCATGGTAAAGGACTACATCTGCAACACATCGCTAATGAACATTCAGCAAGATTTCAGTTTGGGCCTATCGACTTCAAGTAATGGCCATGATAAAGAAGGACTACATTTGCAACACTTCCCTCAAGCAGATTCAGCACAATTTCAGTTTTGGTGTCGGTTTAAAGTAATGGCCATGATAAACATGGACTACGTCTGCAACACCTCGCTATAGCAGATTCAGAATGATTTCAGTTTTGGCCTGTCAGCTTCAAATAATGGCCATGGTAAAGAAGGACTACATCTGCAACACATCACTAAAGAAGATTCAGCAAGATTTCAGTTTTGGCCATGATAAAGAAGGACTACGTCTGCAACACCTCACTAAAGGAGATTCAGCGCAATTTCAGTTTTGGCCTGTCAGACAAAGTAATGGCCATGAGAAAGAAGGACTATATTTGCAACACTTCCCTCAAGCAGAATCAGCACGATTTCAGTTTTGGCTTTTCGGCTTCAAATAATGGCCATGATAAAGAAGGACTACATCTGCAACACATCGCTAAAGAAGATCAGCAAGATTTCAGTTTTGGCCATGATAAAGATCGACTACATCTGCAACACATTGCTAAAGAAGATTCAGCAAGATTTCAGTTTGGGCCTGTAGGTTAAAAGTAATGGCCATGATAAAGAAGGACTACATCTGCAAAACCTTTCTAAAATAGATCAGAATGATTTCTGTTTTGACCTGTCGGTTTAAAGTAATGGCCATGGTAAAGAAGGACTACATCTGCAACACCTCGCTATAGCAGATTCAGCATGATTTGAACTTTGGCCTGTCAGCTTCAAATAATGGCCATGGTAAAGAAGGACTACATCTGCAACACATCGCTAAAGGAGACTCAGCATGATTTCAGTTTGGGCCTGTAGGTTAAAAGTAATGGCCATGATAAAGAAGGACTACATTTGCAACACTTCCCTCAAGCAGATTCAGCACAATTTCACTCTTTGCGTGTCGGTTTAAAGTAATGGCCATGATAAACAAGGACTACGTCTGCAACACCTCGCTAAAGGAGATCAAGCAAGATTTCCATTTTGGCCATGATGAAGAAGGACTACGTCTGCAAAACCTTACTAAAGTAGACTCAGTGTGATTTCTGTTTTGGCCTGTCGGTTTAAAGTAATGGCCATGGTAAACAAGGACTACATCAGGAACACATCGCTAAAGAAGATTCAGCAAGATTTCAGTTTGGGCCTGTAGGTTAAAAGTAATGGCCATGATAAAGAAGGACTACGTCTGCAACACCTCGCTTAAGGAGATTCAGCATGATTTCAGTTTGGGCCTGTAGAGTAATGGCCATGATAAAGAAGGACTACATTTGCAACACTTCCCTCAAGCAGAATCAGCACGATTTCAGTTTTGGCCTGTCGGCTTCAAGTAATGGCCATGATAAAGAAGGACTAATCTGCAAAACCTCGCTATAGCTGATTCAGCACGATTACAGTTTTGGCCTGTCAGCTTCAAGTAATGGCCATGGTAAAGAAGGACTACATCTGCAACACATCGCTAAAGAAGATTCAGCAAGATTTCAGTTTGGGCCTGTAGGTTAAAAGTAATGGCTATGATAAAGAAGGACTACATTTGCAACACTTCCCCTCAAGCAGATTCAGCACAATTTCAGTTTTGGCATGTCGGTTTAAAGTAATGGCCATGATAAACAAGGACTACGTCTGCAACACCTCGCTAAAGGAGATTAAGCAAGATTTCAGTTTTGGCCATGATAAAGAAGGAATACGTCGTCAAAACCTTGCTAAAGTAGACTCAGTGTGATTTCTGTTTTGGCCTGTCGGTTTAAAGAAATGGCCATGGTAAACAAGGACTACATCAGGAAAACATCGCTAAAGAAGATTCAGCAAGATTTCAGTTTGGGCCATGATTAAGAAGGACTACGTCTGCAACACCTCGCTAAAGGAGACTCAGCGTGATTTCTGTTTTGGCTTGTCGGTTTAAAGTAATGGCCATGGTAAACAAGGACTACATCTGTAACACATCGCTAAAGAAGATTCAGCAAGATTTCAGTTTGGGCCTGTAGGTTAAAAGTAATGGCCATGATAAAGAAGAACTGCATTTGCAACATTCCCTCAAGCAGATTCAGCACAATTTCAGTTTTGGCGTGTCGGTTTAAAGTAATGGCCATGATAAACAAGGACTACGTCTGCAACACCTCGCTAAAAGAGATTAAGCAAGATTTCAGTTTTGGCCATGATAAAGAAGGACTACGTCTGCAAAACCTTGCTAAAGTAGACTCAGTGTGATTTCTGTTTTGGCCTGTCGGTTTAAAGTAATGGCCATGGTAAACAAGGACTACATCAGGAACACATCGCTAAAGAAGATTCAGCAAGATTTCAGTTTGGGCCTGTAGGTTAAAAGTAATGGCCATGATAAAGAAGGACTACGTTTGCAACACCTCACTAAAGGAGATTCAGCGTGATTTCAGTTTTGGCCTTATTTTTTAAACTATGTGGGGTGGCCGGCATAACCCGGGCTGGCGGCATTCCCCCCCGGTCTCCCCTAAAATTTGAATCCTTTCATAAAAGTGTTTCGTTAATATTACTGAACTGCTTTTCCATGAAGTATAAATTTATTTCTGAAAAAATTAAAGATATTGCTGATATTACTGGTAATCACAACCTTTTTACCATATATATTTATGTATTAATCAAGCTTTTTTGGTTTATTAAGTCTGGCTAAACTTGAAATAAAACTTCCTTATTTTACAATTTTGATGGATTATATAGAATTATTGGGATATCTTTAAGATGCAAGTTTTATTGAATAATTTAAGAAAAATGTAAACAACTGTTTTCATGATTTTTTTAATAAGACCTAAGTGTGTGTGAAATATTCAACTAAAAAAATATTGCTACCTTTTAGTATTATCTATTTGCAATCTTGAAATAAAATTTGAATCCTTTCATAAAAGTGTTCATTTCCTTAGAATTAGTATTTTATTCAAAATGAAATCTGAATGCAAGCATTATCTTAATTTTTCTATATAGTATCTTAAGATTATATTTGTTTTTATTTATAAAGCATGCTTTTTAGAAAATAGTATTAAAAGATAGTGTATATATATATATTTTTTTTTCATAGATCCCTATATCTTAGGGGATATAACTCGCATTGTGTGTATCTTTAATTGTACTACAGTGAGATGATGACATAAATTTCCAGCCTTATGAAATAATTGTGCCTTTCATTGTTTGCTGCTAGATAAAATGTGCACACATGTACTGAAAGGTTGGTCAATCCTAAAGTAAAAAATATTGCTTGTGTTCAGATTTTTTTTTTATTTCTCTCTTTCTTTTACAGACTTTCCTGTTGTCATCAAAAGTTCATTTTTCACCATTTCCCAAAATCTGAAGCTATTTAAAAAATATATATAGCAAAATAGTTTTGCTTAAATAGTCCTACTAGTGTGTAAAAAATCATGGATTTTTTAAAATTTAAATCTGATTTTTTTCCAAGCATTCAAATATTGAATAGCTACCAAGAGTTTTAGGTCTCCAAAATAATTAAACCTTTAATTGGCTAACATAATCTATGTTTTTACACTTTAAATAATAAATTTATTAATTATAGAAATTATAAAAACTGCAAACTAGTAGTTTCATTAGTTAGTATCATGCAGTAATGTTATATACAGTAATATTTTGTAACACTTTATTAAATACAAGTGATATTTAACATTTATTAAAATTATTAATAACTGCATTTAATATTAAATTTACACTCTAATATCTAAACTTACAGATATGCATGTGTATGCTTACCAAAATACAGTAGGCACTCGATTTTGCAAACTTCTTTTTTACGAACTGCCGTATTGGACCAAACCAGTATCCCATTGCACTAATGTTACTCCCATTTACGAACACATTATATGAGGCCCCTTGCGTTCGTAAAATCGAGCATCTACTGTAATTATGAAAATGAGTTAAACCCAATCATACACACATACAGAGTAAATATAAGAATAGCCAGTTATGTCTGAAATCCTCGAAATATTAAATAATAGCATTATTACCTCTCAGAGGGGATTATTAGCTTTCAATGGTTCTTTTTTTTTTTTTTACTTTTAAGAAAAGTTTGGCTGTTTTTTCGATCCCTAATTAATTTGTATTTATTATATATGAGTTACTAAGTAAAAAAAAATATATATTCAACCTGTATTGAAGAAGCTCTTGCTGTGCTTAACATTTTTATACCAATTAGTTCATTTTTTCTTATACAATTCTTTTACAATAACTGTTGAACAGATATTCTTCTTTAACTCCAATATTTGCTATAAATTTATTATTTCAAAAGTAAAATGAGAAAATAAGATTCTGGCTGCTTTATTTAAGTGTTGCGTGGCGGCACAACACTTATTTATTTCCAGTGTCACTTCTCAATGTCAATTTAAACGATTTCTGAAAAATGGTTATCTTGAATTTCAGGAAATTTCTGGTGGATGTATTAAATGTACATAAGCACAAAATGACCTATTATTATGTTTCTCAAATAAGAAGTTTAGAATTCACGACTACTTTTGTATAAAAAAAATCTCGATATTTCGAATTTCTCTAAAAAAAATTTTTTTTCTTGGGATGTACAAGTTTTATTTTTTCCATTGTAGGTCATTTTAAAAACACATTATATCTGCACTCATTAAAAAAATCTTGGTTTGTTTCAGCCATTCAAATTGAAAAAATCATGTGCGCAATGCATGCAAGAATAATTCTTTCGTAAAAATTGTATTATCTTTAAAAATAAATTTAAAAAAACTATATATGGGTATACCTTTTTTAACAGCTTTAATTGATAAAATAAATCGTTCCTAACATGTGTTTTCAATTTTATAATTAAAAGTTAATTAGTTAAAGAGTGACTGCAATTCTTATAGAGGTCTTTTTTCCATGTACTTTATTGGTTCAAAGGGTACCTGACCCCTTAACATAGAAAAGCCTATGGAGCTCATAACTTTTTTTACTTCCCACCTTTTTGTCCCTGATGACTGAATAACACTAGGCAACAAGTACCTGCTGCAAATGGACGTACAGTTGAACTTCACTACTGTGGTCCTATGAATCTAAAATGTCAGTTTTGCAATGCATTGCATTTTGAATTTGAAAAACCTTCAGATGGTAAATTTAACTTTTGTTGTCATAAAGGATGTGTGAAATTAATACCTAGACAGAGATTCCCTGCCTCTTTACAGAGCAAAATGAGTAATCCACATGATCCAGATTACAAGAATTTCAAAGAAAACATTCGGCAATATAACAGCTCAATTTCTTTTGCCTCAATGGGAGCTGAACTTGCGGGAAACTCACCAGGCCATGGACCTTATTTTTTTAGAATACAAGGGCAGTTTTACCATCATACTTCTCATTTGCATCCAGAAGAAGATCAGCAGAGAAAGTACGCACAATTGTATGTATTAGATACAACACAAGCTGTACAGGAACGACTAAATGATGACAGCAATGAAAATTGTTTACCACATATTTTACGAGAATTAGATAAAATTATGAGAGAAAATTCTTTTGCTCAGGCATACAAAATGCTTTGTGAGGTTGAACATGAGCAGCAAGAGCATGCTAAACATTCTTCCAATGCTCCGAGTAAATATGGTTTTACGTCGAGATCGTCACTCAGATCAACGCAGATACAATTTGCCAACATCTAATGAAGTTGCTATGGTGTTTCAAAATGATGATGGTGAACCACCTTTTGAACGTGATATAAGAGTATATCCGCAAAACAGTGAACAATGATATTTAAATCTAAATATACTAAGTCCAAATCTTGATCCTATGATGTATCCAATTTTTTACCCCCATGGTGAACCAGGTTGGCAACCACAATTATCATATAACTCATATCCAGGAGCTTCAGTGATATTAGAACAAAATGTAGCATGCTTCAATATAAGAGTGCATTATTTGCAGTTCTTGAACATGAATTCAATCCGATTTTACATGGAGGAAAATTAACACAACAATATGCAGTAGATTCATACACACAAGTGGATGCCAACAATCTCAATTATATTCGCTATAATCAAACAAAGCTTCGAGTGAAGAATATAGTGGTTTACTTGATCATATTGAACGAGGGGTTGCAAATGTCGGAGTTCAAGCTGGAAGAGCAGTTATTTTACCATCTTCATTTCAAGGATCGCCACGAAACAAAAGAGAACGCTACAATGATGAGATGGCAATTGTAACTAATCTTGGAAAACCTGATATATTTTGTACTTTCACATGTAATCCAAAGTGGCGAGAAATAACCGAAAACTTGAATCCTGGTCAGGTTACAAGAACATTTCACATCAAACTAAATGCATTAATGAAAGACATCACTGATAGAGAAATTTTTGGTACAACTCTCGGTTATGTGCACTCTATAGAATTTCAGAAGAGAGGATTACCACATGCACATATTCTTTTAATTTTAGCTGAGCCCTACAAATTTCATGAACCATCTCAAGTTGACCAATTGATTAAAGCAGAACTACCAGATCCAATTACCCGCCCGCATCTTTTTGAAATAGTTAAACGCCACATGATTCATGGCCCATGTGATAATTTAAATCCGAGATCACCTTGCATGGAGGATGGAAAATGTTCAAAAGATTTTCCTAAACAGCTTCAATAAACTACACAAGTTAATGTTAATGGATATCCATTATATCAAAGACGGGAAACTTCTAATGTTTTGGTGAGAGGGAAGCCTGTCGATAATCATTTTGTTCCATATAATCATTTACTATTGCAGAAATATGATGCACACATCAATGTTGAAGCATGCACCTCAATAAAATTTGTTAAATATATATATAAGTATATTTACAAAGGATACGATTATGCAAATTTGGAAATTAGACTTATTAATGATGAACAAAATGTTTTGGATCATGATGAAATCACTAACCATGTTGATGCGCGATATGTTAGTGCTCCCGAAGCAATGTGGCGGCTTTCGGTTGGTTGGTTGGTTGGTTGTATGGGGTTTTATGGCGCAAAATCCCTTAAAGGACATGCTGCGCCAAAAAAGTAGACTAAAACACCAAAAAAGTGAGAGATAGAAAAATGAAAAAATAAAGGAACAATGAGAAGAGCAACCTGGATGGGGTATCCCATCCAGATGTAGTCGAACAAGAGTAGAAAAGACTAACTTTTAAATACAATAAAACAGTAGAGTAAAAACAAAAGAATAAGTCAATGAAAAGTGCAGTCTGGAAGGGGTTCCCTTCCAGATATCACAAAGGTGTAAACAGAAAATTTAATCGTTAAACCAAAGATATACAAATTAAATTTCAAAGTAAAATCCAGCATGTTTTAAAAAAGTAAATAGTGCCCTATGAGGTTTATCCCCAATAAGGTTTGTCAAGAGTGGTGATGATGACTTAAAATAAATTCTATATAAGTGCCGGAGACCCGGACAGTCAGTTAAAACATGATGAATGGTCAGGTAATCAAAATGACAATGTGGACACATGGGGGCATCCTCCCGAAGTAAAAGATGTTTATGAGTGATCCTTGAATGTCCAATTCTCAGACGAGTAAGTAGAACATCTGTTTTTCTTGGATAACTAGGAGGCCATGTCATTATTAGAGGTTTGATATGGTGCAGTTTATTATTGTTTTCCAGATCCCAACTTTTTTGCCATTTATTCTGAATAAAAATATTTATAAGTAGTTTAACGTCTGAGAAAGGAACATCATGGTGTAACGGATTAAGAGCACGTTTTGCCGCCTCATCTGCTTTCTCATTGCCAGGAATACCCATGTGTCCAGGTACCCAGCAGAATAAAATATTATGACCACGCCTTGTCAATTTGTTATAAATATCTAGGATGGATGAGACAAGAGGATGCTTGTTAAAAGATTTAATTGCGTCAATAGAACTATTTGAGTCTGTATATATAATGAAGGATGAGCTATGATGATGAGATATGTGCACCATGGCTCTCTCTATTGCAATCAGTTCAGATGTAAAGACAGAGATAGAAGGATGGAGACGATAGCTTAATGAAGTGTTGTCACAAAATACACCACAACCAACAGTATTGCCACTCTTAGATCCATCTGTATAAATGTCAGTATAGCCATTAAAATTTGCTCGGTGTGCGGCAAATAACTGTTGAAAAACTGCAGGGGCCAAGTTGTTTTTATCATATCCTTTAAAGGGATGGAGCGATGTAATATCAGGAGGGTTCCAAGGAGGGAGTACATGCAATGGACATGGACTTACCCTGATATCACTCAGTGGGCTATTATCAGTAATTTTTCTAATTCTGACACCAAAAGATGGGATGCAAGATGGTCGATGCTGATAAAGAATATCATTGTCGGTGTTTAAAATGTATGTATGAAGAGGATGGCAAGGATGTGAAAGGAGACGGTAATACAGTTCTAAAGAAAGCTTTTCACGAATGTAGTGTAATGATGGTTCATTGCAGTCAACATAAAGGCTTAAAACTGGAGAGGTACGAAATGCACCAGAGCAAACACGGAGTGCGCTATGGTGCACTGTGTCAAGTTTTTTAAGAACAGAATTACGTGCAGAACCATAGACCTGGCAGGCATAATCAATTTTGGAGCGGATTATAGAGCGATAAATTTTCAAGAGAGAACCACGGTCTGCTCCCCAAGAAGTGTTTGAAAGCACCTTAATTAGATTAAGTGATTGCTCGCACTTTTTACGTAACTGCAAAACATGTGGCAAGAAAGTGAGTTTTTTATCAAAATATAAGCCAAGAAAGCGAATGCAATCAGTAACAGCAACTTGAGATGCTCCAATATAAATTTCAGGATCTGGATGCAGATCCCTTCGTCTACAGAAATGCACACAAGAGGTTTTGTCTTGGGAAATAATAAAACCATTTTTATTTGTCCATTGAATAATACGGTTGATAGCAATTTGTAATTGTCTCTCAATAAAACGCATATCTTGTCCTTTACATAAAATTTTAAAATCGTCAACATATAGTGTACCCTGCACACAAGGGGGTAATTGTTGCAGTATATCATTTATCTTGATTGCAAAGAGGGTGACACTCAGAACACTGCCCTGTGGTACACCCTCTTCTTGTACATAAAAACTGGAGAGAATCCCCCCAATTCGAACTTGAAAAATTCGAATGGCGAGGAAGTTCTTAATAAAAATCGGGAGGTTCCCACGAAAGTCCAGGTTAAAAAGGTCGCGAAGGATACCATACCTCCATGTCTTGTCATAGGCTTTCATCATGTCGAAAAAAACAGTGACCAGATGGTTGTGTTTTAAAAAAGCAGTCCGTATATGGGTTTCTAAAAGAATGAGGTTATCGATAGTGGACCTACCACGCCGAAATCCGCTTTGGAAGGCTGCAAGGCAATTATTTGATTCAAGAACATGCACCAGGCGGCAATTAACCATTTTTTCTAAAAGTTTGCAGAGGCTGCTAGAGAGTGCGATAGGCCTGTAATTGTTTGGGTCACTGGAGTCTTTCCCTGGCTTAGGAAAAGGAATGATAATGGCTTTAGACCAGGCATTAGGGAAAGTTTGTTCAATCCAGATTCTATTGAAAAAAATAAGTAAGTTATTGAGAGAGGTGGAAGAAAGATGTTTTAACATGGTATATGTGATGCCATCATGTCCTGGGGCAGATAACCGGCTCTTTTGCAAGCAGCTTAAGAGTTCTGGAATAGTAAATGGGAGATTGTAATCATGAGAATGGCGAGAGTTAAAATTGATTCTGGTATTTTCCGTTTGTCTTTTGTATGATAAAAAAGGTTCTGGGTAAGAGTCAGAGCTAGAATTGGAAGCGAGGGTACTAGCTATTGTCTCAGCTATATTTTTGGGAGATGCTATTGTTTGGCCGTTGTGTTTTAAAATTGAGATATGATTTTCAGAATATAATCCCATACAATTTTTTACTTTTTTCCAAAGAACTTTACTTGAGGTGTTACTGTTTATATTGGAGACGTATTGCATCCAGGATTCACGTTGGCTTTTACGCCGCACTCTTCTAGCATCAGCCTTTGCTTTTTTGTACATAATATAATTAGTATTATTGGGATACCTCCGGAAGATACCCCAAGCCTTCTGTTGATTTTTTTTTGCCTTTTTGCAGTCATCATTCCACCATGGTTTCCTGTGCTTTGGGGTAGAAAGTGATTTTGGAATGCTAATATCTGCAGCATTGATAATACATTGGGTGATATTATCAAGCGCATCGTCGATATCACCTTCTATCATTTCACTTGTAATTTTTGCAAGGTCTGTGAAAGTTCGCCAATTGGCTCTGTCATAGACGTAGCGTTTAAAGCAATTATTAGAATCCGTGTGAGGAGTTGTCTGCGAGATAAAAGTGGGAAAGTGGTCACTGCCGTACAGGTCATTAGAGACCCAGAAGGTCCAATACGGATAGATAGATGGGGAGCAAATAGTGAGATCTATGGCATGAAAGGTGCGAGTCGGTTCATGAAAATATGTGTGATCACCATTATTGAGTAGGCATAAGCCATTGTCGGAAATTAATTTTTCTATTATGTCACCACGTTGATTAGAGTCAGAATTCCCCCAGAGTTGGCTATGAGCATTAAAATCCCCAATGATGATGAAAGGAGCGGGGAGTTGGAGAACTAGATCCTGAAGTAGTGCTGACTGAATAATTTGATGGGGTGGTAAATAAATAGAACAGATTGTAATGAGACGTTTTACATGAACACGGACTGCAACAGCTTGTAAGTTTGTGTTTAGTAAAACATGAGAGTGAGGTAAACTGCGAGAGATGAAAAGAGCCACTCCACCAGTAGCTCTTTCATTGCCTGTAAAATCTTTTCTGTAGGTAGCATAGTTGCGTAATTTCGCTTTGTCAGTAGGTTTTAAATGGGTTTCCTGCAGAGCTAAACATAAAGGCTGATGGTCGGATAGAATATTACGGATTTCGTCAAGTTTATTATGATAGCCACGGCAGTTCCATGAGATAATATTAGACATGATTAAATTGTTTTTTTAAGAAGTTTAGCTGCGGTATTTTATTCGGAGGTAGTGGACATACTATCTCCCTCGTTAAATTCTTCACCCGGTTCTGGGTGAAGAGCTAAAGCATCATCTTCTTCCATTTTATCATTCTGTATTGATTGAGTTTTATATTTGGATGTTTTACTTTTTTTCCTTTTGGCTGTATTTTCAGATGAACTAGTGGCTTTAATTGTTGGTAGGTTAAATTTGTCTGCATCAGATTTATGGTTTGGTTTCACAGAATGTGTTTTAGTTGTATTTTGAGAGCCTCTATTATGGAGTGGAGGTTTCGAAATAAAAGATTGTGACAATTTTGAAGAAGCATTTGTAGATGATTTAGGAGGAACAGAGTTTTGTGAATTAGGAGGAGCAGATTGCGTTGATCTATTTGTCTTACCTGAATTATTAGACAGGTTGTTTTCTTTTTGATTAGGTTGGCAATTAGGTCTAGTTGGGAATTCAGTTTGAGTTGCGATAGTTTTATAAGTTTTATGAACGGTTTTTGTTAAGGCAGCAGCATATGATACACCAACTTTGGGCGTTCTGGATTCAACTATTTTTCTGGCTTCAGGATACGATATATTTTGTCTTGTGCGTATTGTCTGTATTTCTTTTTCTATTTTCCACATTTCACACGATTTGGCATAGGATGGATGATCTTTTTTGCAGTTGACGCAACAAGGTGGAGCATTGCATTGCCCACTTTCGTGGCCAATTGCACTGCACCGACCACAGGTTTCTTTACCTCGGCATGATGTTTTTGAGTGCCCAAAGCGCTGACAGTTAAAGCAACGCAGTGGGTTTGGGATGTACGGTCTGACAGAGCATGATAGATATCCAGCTTTTATATATTTGGGTAAGTTGGGAGTATTAAACGTCAGAATAATATGCTTGGTAGGTATTTGTACTTTGTTTGCTGGAATTTGTTCATCTTTGCGGTTTATTTTTATACGTCTAGCTGCTATGACATTTTGTTCCCTTAAGTTTTCCACTATTTCATCTTCGGTTACATGCAAGAGGTCATATTCTGATATCACTCCGCGAGATGAGTTTAAGGTTCTATGTGGTGATATGATGACAGCAATGTTTGCAAAGTGAGTACATTTTTTTAAGTTTAATGCTTGTTGGTTATTGCTTACTTCAATTAGGAGTTCACCTGTACGGAGTTTTTTTATTGTTTTGGGTTCGCCAACCAGTCCTTGGATAGATTTATTAATTAGAAAGGGGGATGTTTTATCAAAACTCCCTTCTTGGCGTTTGACGACAAAGAATCTTTCTTCAGTTTTATTTTCATGAGAGTTGGGATTGTTAGATTCCGTTGTGGAAACATAATCCTCGACTCTCTCACTCCATGATAATTTATTGCCTTGATTTTCAGTAGCCTTTGAGCTAGAGCTCGATGCATCAAAATTCTCTTTATTAGCTTGTGGGGCCTCCACATCGCTTGTCTTATTGTCTGATATTGTAGCCATATTTGAGAGATAATGTTTAAAACGCCAGGCATCGGGCCTGGTCACCGACCCTTCTTCTTACCGTTACTTTAGGCGCAGGTCTCAAAAGGGTGAAAACTATCAACAAACTTCCACGTTTTTCGAACGTTGGATTAAACTCGATAGCATCTCCAAACTCTAGTTCTTTCACAGTGGAACTCGGTTGTCGTAGGTAAGCCTTTACAGCTCTGTCCAACCTACATCGCCCTTACGTCGAAAGGACACCAGTCGCCCAGTGCATTCCTAACCACCGCCATACAAGTACGGCGCCCACCGATCACGGAACCAGAATTCGGAGATGCCCTGCACTCTGGGACTCGAGATCAGCCTAAAGAGGTAGAAACGAGGCGATGAGATTAAAAAACCTCAACACCCAGAGTGTCTCACGTGAAAATAAAAAAATCCACTATTGTAAAAAAGAAAAAGTGATGTGGGTGAGAACTTAGAAACAAGGTGTATTTTTTGTCTTTTTTCAATTTTTTTTTAAACAAAAGAACAAGAACAATGTTAGTAGAACAAATAACAATTTGAACAAAATGGTCAGTAAAAAACATGAACAAGAACAAAGAGGGATAAGAAACTGAAAAAAGAAGATTAAAAAGTGTGAAACAAAGAAAAAAGCATAGACAACTAAAAAGAGAAGAAAACAGGAAAGGAGAAAGATCGCTCGGGAACCCGGGGTCGCGAAACCCGTAAATACCTAAAGAAGGTATTCCCCTGGGGGGGGCGGCTTTCGGAATTCAACATGCACAGTAAATTGCATAAAATCATTCACCTTGCTGTTCATTTGCCTTACAAACAAATTGTTTATTTTCAAAGTGGTCAGGAAAATAATGCAGTACAACGTACCAGAAATCGTGATACGCATCTCACCGCATGGTTTAAGTTATGCCTAATTGATGAACAGGCTAAGCAATACTTCTATCATGAAATTCCCTATCATTATATATACAAATATGGGTCTTGGGAGAGACGTCAGCAAAGAGATGAAAAAATAATTCCTTGGCTTTATACTGTAAGCCCAAATGATATTGAACGTTTTTCACTTCGACTATTATTACTTCATGTTCCTGGAGCACCCAGCTTTGAATATTTATTAACCAATAACACTGTTACATATCCAACATTCCAAGAAGCTGCACGAGCATGTTAATTATTGGCAGATGATCAAGAATGGAAAAGATGTTTGTAGGAGGCAGCCACAACTAAAATGCCAAGACATCTTAGGCAAACATTTGCATCTTTTGTTCACCAACCAATGCTCTTGCTTTATGGGAAAAGTTCCTTGCAGATATGTGTGAAGGTTTCAGACTAAACTTTTCTGATGAAGAAGCTCTCAATATGGCCCTCTGTGAAATTCAAGATATTTTAATGGTGCATGGTAAAAAATGCAGTTATTTTCTTTTACCAAATCCCCAAAACTTGCAACAACAAAGAATTTTCATGCCAACTTTTGATCCAATTTCTGAAGCTGCAGAAGCTACTGCAAAGACAGCGACATTAAATACACAGCAAAGACAAGTATTTAATACAGTACGTTCTGCACTAGATAGCCTATTGATAACGCAGCGCTGCTTTTATCTTGATGGTCCTGGTGGCTCCAGAAAAACTTATATAAACACTCTTATGTGTTTTGTTAG
This sequence comes from Maratus speciosus, assembly GCA_963932465.1. NCBI lineage: Eukaryota > Metazoa > Arthropoda > Arachnida > Araneae > Salticidae > Maratus > Maratus speciosus. The sequence continues at coordinate 382,221,287 of OZ010798.1, read as the reverse complement.
AGGGCAGAATCAAGTGGTTTTACCTTATGCAACCACTGGAATTTCCGCAATTTTACTGAAATCTGGCCGAACAGTACACAGTGGCTTTAAATTACCTGTTCAAATAACAGAAACTTCAACATCACCAGTGAAAGTTTCGTCACCAGAAGCACATGTTCTTCGAGTGGCAAAATTAATAATCATTGACGAGGCTACAATGTTGAAAAGTCATGCACTTTGCTGCATTGATAAATTATTACGTGAAATAACGTGTGATGAATCGCCTTTTGAAGGAAAGGTAATTTTGCTGGGAGGAGATTTCAGGCAAACCTCACCAGTTGTACCTAGAGGTAATAGAATTAAAATTGTAGAACCATGCTTGAAATCTAGCCCTCTTTGGAAACATTTTATTCATTTACAACTTTATGAAAATATGCGATCTGAAGGTCAAAATAATTTTAATACATGGCTTCTTAATATTGGCGAGGACAAAACTCCTGTTATACCTAATTTGAAACAAGACATAATTGAAACTCCCCAATCAATGATTTGCAACGAATTTTTATATCTGAAATTTGTGGAAACCGGTTGAATATTGAAATGGTTCAAAATTTTGCAAGTAAAGTAATTCTTACTACAAAAAATGCAATGAACATCAATAATAAAGTTTTAAATCTAATTCCAGGCGAATCAAAAACATATTACAGTGTTGACTCTGTAATATTAGATGACACCGGTAATGAAATCAATTATCTACCAGAGTTTCTCCATGCTCAGACACCATCAGGAATGCCAAAATTACATTGAAAATAGGTGCAATAATAATGCTTATCAGGAATTTAAACCCAAAACAAGGATTATGAAATGGAACACGTCTGATTATAGAAAACCTCCACACACATTTTATTGATGTCAAAGTTTTAACAGGAACTAACAAAGGAGATAGAGCATTTATTCCCAGGATTGATTTGGCACCAAGTGAGACAACACTTCCATTAATTCTCAAACGAAGACAGTTTCCTGTGATAATGGCCTTTGCAATCACAATATGCAAATTGCAAGGTCAAAATTTGATTCTGTAGGTATTTACTTAGAAGAGCCTGTTTTTGGTCATGGTATGTTATATGTTGCTTTATCGAGGTGCAAAAATGAGAGAAATGCAAAAGTATTTATAAATCCAACTGAGAAAGAAGGAGCACTACTACATGACAGTCGAATTTTCACAAAAAATATGATTTAACCTCAAATTATTGTAAATTCTAATATGTTTATTAGAACATAAACAAGCCACTCTTTGCTCATTTAAACACTTGATTGCTTAATGCCTTCTGCATTGCTGTTTTGTGCAATAACATACTCAAGAAAACTGAAGGTTGTTCTTACTGCTCATCCCAGTTTCTGTGGGTACTTTTAATATTTATATGTGTTCAGTAACTTAAACTCAAAAAGTTGTGCACATGCTGATTCTACTGTTAAAAATTTGGATAAATCTTCTTTATTTTACTTTTTACAAATATATTTTTGTATTATTCACTTGCCAAGGTTTAATATATACCAAAAACCTCGCCAAAAACATTTAATAGTTGCAGCGGACTGTTTAAATTATGCATTTTAATTGCATATTTGTGTTACTAAGAAGTCTTAATTTTGTTATGATAAATTAGACAGAAAGCCTCTTTGGTATCTGTTTTACACACAAGTTATGTTAATGCTAATGATGTGTTTATTAGAACATAAACAAGCCGAACTTTGTTCATCTGAATGTTTTCTTGGTGGATGCCTTTTGCATCGCTGTTTCGTGCTATTGTATACTCAGGAAAATTCAAGGTTATTTCATCCCAGTTTCTGTGTACTTTTAATGTTTGTGTGTTGTATAACTTTAAATCTACAAATTTGTGCATATGCTGATTCTACTGTTAAAAGTTTGGATAAATCTTCTTAATTTCTCTTTTTACAAAAGATACTTTGGTATAGTCACTTGCCAAGATTTATTATACCAAAAAATTCGCCAAAAATTTTTAATAGTTGCAGCGGACTGTTTACAATAATGTGTTTATTAGAACATAAACTAGCCGAAATTTGCTCATCTAAGCGCTTCCTTTTTTTTTTTTATGTGAAAAACAAAATTTTTACACACCATCCTAGGACGGGCATTTACACTAGGTCTTTTATAATAATACTGGACACACTACTTACGATTGCAGATCTTGCCCGACGATCAATAGCAGCTTCTGCATTTTCCTTAGTGCAAGCATCATAAAGATCCCGATCTTCCAGATAATAGCGTATGCTAAATTTCTATTCGCTATAATTAGCTTGACCTTTAAGTTTTTCAAAGTTCAGAGGAACTGCACTTGGTATAGTAGCTGTAGACATTGCGCAATTTTAGCACACTTGTTAAATTAGGCCTAACGATCGCCAAACGCCGCCGGTATAAGTAATTTTCACTTAACTGAAATTTAAAAGTCTATTAAGCGTCATTAAATGTTTACTAATTTACGCGATGGGCTCCTGGGCCCATAACCTATCAGAGTTAGCAGGTTATTAAACTAAAAAGGTTTATTAAAGATAGCATCACGTTCAGGATGAGTTTACAGCTAACCACCAACATAAGGCGGGATATAGAGAAACATATAAAACGGCGATTCCAATACAGAAAGGTAAAAACTTATTACATGATGTTGCCAAACAGAAAAAATATAAAATCACTTACTTTAACAGTTAAATAAAGAATTGATCACTCAATAATCATCTGGATTATGCCTTTTAATTAAAGAAAAATACTTAAAAATTGGACGGCAATAAATGCACATCATTAAAAGATTAACTACATCCATGTACTAGCGAATGTGAGCACAAGCCACACGAAGAAAGGGAAAATCGCCAAGCACAACTGGAATTGGCGAGATAACGCTCGCATTTAACATGAAGTTTTAGAAAATTCAAAACTATCTGATACAGTACAGCTGCTTATTGCAACGCAATTATCCTTGTTGTAAATGTGATTGACCAGAAGAGCAGGAAGTATACTGTGAAGTCTGGTTCACGTAGATGGCCGATGCATGTATTTTGTAATATTTTGGATTGTGCTGCCTTCGGTGCTTGGGTTTTATACAAGTCGTAACTAGAAATTCTATTTACAGATGACAATTTATTCAAGACTTAGTTGAAGAATTGCGTTAAAAGTGTGTTCTCTCTCAGCAAAATTGTGTCATTTGGAGTTAAGCCACCACTGAAAACGATGGAAAACTACAAACTAGGCATAAACAAGTCCAATGTCACATTTCAAAATGTGAAAATAAAACTCAAGGTATTACTTCAAAATTTAATGCACCTGTCTGTGATAATCATACAAAACTTATTACCAAGTCTTGCATGCAATGCATACTGATGGAAAGAATATGTCTTTCCAACAAACTTTAACCTTTTATCTATGAACTAAGATATGATTATCTACAAGGCAGCATATGAAAAGAAACATTCGTATGACTATAATATAACCTGAACTAGGTTAAGTGCATGTCTTGGTAAAGTATCGTACAGATAAAATTTACGATACTAATAAATCTATAAAAGTCATCGAAATTACGATTTATAGTTGTGTAAAACAACACGAAGGGATAACAATGAAAATTTACAGCTAACCCTTGACCAGAAAGGACCACACAGATGGAATAAAGTTAAACAAATATAATTGGGATCAGCAAAACTCAACCTATACGATTGCAACACATAAATTCAGTTTCGTCCAATGATATTCGCCTGTAAAGGTGGGCGGTAACTCCCTATGCAAATTTTATAGGTATATGGTATAATTTTATGTTTGCATATGTAATGTAAACAGGACATTGTCTCTTACATACACAGAAAACAAAATCTCACAGACTTCACTTGCAGATTTGTCCTCGATGCAGTTGGCAGCAAAAAAAATAAGATGTTACTGTAGTCCTTATAATATATTAACACTTTGCTTTTGCATCGTATAACATAAAAAAATATATATATAAAAGAAATTTAGCCTAATGAGGGCTTAAAAAAATATTATCCTGTATGATTAACTAGTGCTTCAACCACTGGATTATTTCATTTGAGATGATGATTCGGTTCCACCCGTCTACTGCAATTTTCCATGCTGCCCGGGGCAGTAATCCAGGTAGAGAAAATTATGATTATTTCCATTGTGAATCAGTTATAGTAAAAACATATAAAAAGTCACAGACTATGGTGATTCACGTGTTATAAAATTGATTAAATAATTAATAAAAAAATAGGTAAAAAAATATAGATGTGCATCAGCATTACTATTAAAATTTATAACCCACAATTTGTAAACAGCATTTTTTTAATTGTAAAATTTCTCATATAATAAAATGTAAATCAAGATTAAATATGAGTAATCTTTTCTTTGTTTTAATTCTTAATTAATATTTTTCTCTTATAGATGTGGGGATGTAAATGAATAATCTATTTATATATATGATTTACTAAAAAAAATATTATATAAAAGAAATTACAGGCTTAGAAGGTAGGCAATCTCCGAAAAAAGCAACACAGCGCATTAATTATAATTTTAATATTTAATACATTAAATTTTCTTTGGATTTCCCTGAAGGGAAATTTTAATTATATCGCTTACCTAGAGTCATTGGTGCTATCATCACTGTACAAATATTAAGACTCTTAAAAATTAATCTCCTCAAACAAATTAATATTAATCAACCTCATTTCCTGTATTGTAAAGCAATTAAGCTATGGATATATTTTAACAAGTATATATCATTCCAGCACATACTATAAATTGGATTAAGCCAATCTCTGAAACTAGTAAGTAACTGATATATTTTTTAAATTTCTTTAAAATATTCTTAGAAATTATGTCTAAAAATATTTGAATGAGATGATCTATTTTCTATTAAAGTTAAGAAGTTTAAATTTATTTTTCTTTCAAATATAGTTATTATACCTAAATAAATGCAATGTTGAATATTATCATTTTCTAAAATGTTACGTAATTTCTGCTTATTTATCTATAAAATGCAATGTAAATGCATAGAAATATTCATAATTATATGGAAATATAATGGTTTAGTTAACTAAATTAAATATTTGTGCATATTTATATATACTTTTCTATCTTGGGTCAAACTGGACCACTGCGCAGTTTTAAGTATACCGAAAAACCCGTTGTTCTAGTGCTGTGCAAAAAACAAAAAGGCTGATTGGGGCAGAAAATTATTATATTTTTTAGTGATTCTTTTCCAAGAAAATTTGCAACAAACTGTGGCTTACAAAAAGAATTAGGAGCCAAAGAATTACTTGAAAGCAAATTTACAATACTAAGTACAGGACTTTTAATTGACCCAAGTGTACCATGGCTTGGATATAGCCCAGACGGGTTGGTTGATTATATTGGGTTATGGCACAAAATCCCATTAGGGACATGCTGCGCCAAACAAAAAGTAAGTACAGAAAAAGTGATGAAATGAGATAAAATGGAATTAAAAAAGCCAACTGGATGAGGTACCCATCCAGATGTAGTCGTCAAACAAGGGAAAAGAACAATGTAAAATAGAAATCCAGTAAAGCAAACTAAATGGAAGTTAAGCAAAGTTATCTGGATGGGGTTTCCATCCAGATGTCAATAACAAAGTCAAACTTAGGAAGCATATAAAAACTAAATCTCAAAATAAAAGCCAGCGTGTTTTAAAAAAGTAAAGAGTGCCCCATAGGTGTTTCCCAATGAGGTTTGTCAAGATTGGTGATGATGTATTAAAATAGATTCTATATAAATCCCGGAGCCCGGACAGTCAGTTAAAACATGATGAACGGTCAGGTAATCAAAATGACAATGTGGACACATGGGTGCAACCTCCCGAAGTAAAAGATGTTTATGAGTGATTCTAGAATGTCCAATTCTCAGACGAGTCAGAAGAACATCTGTTTTCCTTGGATAACACGGAGGCCAGGTCATGATGGTAGGTTTGATGTGGTGCAGTTTATTATTGCATTCTAAATTCCAACTTTCTTGCCATTTATTATGAATAAAGTGTTTGATAAGTAGTTTAACGTCTAAGAATGGAACATTATGGTGTAATGGATCAAGAGCACGCTTTGCTGCCTCATCCGCTTTTTCATTACCAGGAATACCCATGTTGTCCAGGTACCCAGCAAAATAAAATATTATAGCCAAGTCTTGTCAATTTATTATAAAAATCAAGGATTGATGAGACATAAGGATGCTTTTTAAAAGATTTGATTACATCAATAGAGCTATTTGACAGGTATAAATGATGAAGGAAGTGTTATGATGATGAGAGATGTGGAACATGACTCTTTCTATTGCAATCAGCTCGGCTGTAAAGACAGAAGCAGATGAATGAAGGCCATAGCTTAAAGAAGTGTTTTCACAAAATACCCCACACCAAACTGTATCTCCGCTCTTAGAGCCATCTGTGTAAATGTCAGTATAGTCATTAAAGTTTGATCTGTGTGTAGCAAATAACTGTTGAAAAACTACAGGCGCCAAGTTGTTTCTATCGTATCCTTTAAAGGGATGTAGCGATGTAATATTAGGAGGTTTCCAAGGAGGGTGTACATGCAATGGACATGGACTCACCTCGAAATTGCACAGAGGGCTATTATCAGTAATGTTTCTTATTCTGACACCAAAAGATGGGATGCAAGATGGTCTATGCTGATAAAGAATGTCATTGTTTGTATTTAGGATGTATGTACGAAGAGGATGGCCAGGATGAGAAAGGATACGGTAATAAAATTCTAACGAAAGTTTATCACAATGTGGTGTAGTGCTGGTTCATTGCAGTCAACATAAAGGCTTAAAACTGGAGAGGTACGAAATGCACCAGAGCAAACACGAAGTGCGCTGTGGTGCACAGTGTCAAGTTTTTTAAGAACAGTTTTACGTGTGGAACCATAGACCAGGCAGGCATAGTCAATTTTGGAACGGATCACGGCTCCATAGATTTTAAGGAGAGAAATACGGTCTGCTCCACAGGAAGTATTTGAAAGCACCTTTAGTAAGTTAAGCGATTTTTCACATTTTGTCCTTAACTGTAAAATATGTGGTAAAAAGGTTAGCTTACTATCTAATTGGAGGCTGAGAAAACGGACACTGTCCACAACAGGAATTTGAGTTGGTCCAATAAAAATTTCAGGATCTGGATGCAGATCCCTACGTCTACAGAAGTGAACACAAGAAGTTTTGTCATGAGATATTGTAAATCCATTTTTATTAGTCCAATTAAGAATACGGGTGATTGCAATTTGCAACTGTCTCTCAATAAAGCAGATATCCTGCCCCATGCACATAATTCTAAAGTAGTCAACGTATAGATCCCCTTTGACTGAAGGAAGCAGTTGGCGAAGAATGTTATTTATTTTTATTGCAAAGAGGGTGACACTCAGGACACTACCCTGGGGTACACCCTCTTCTTGTACATAAAAACTAGAGAGTACCCCACCGATTCGGACTTGAAAAAGTCGAATGGCGAGGAAGTTCTTAATAAAAATAGTGAGATTCCCACAAAAGTTGAGGTTAAAAATATCCCGAAGGATCCCATATCGCCATGTTCTGTCATAGGCTTTCGCCATATCAAAAAATACTGATACCAAATAGTTGCGTTTTAAAAAGGCTGTCCGTATGTGATTTTCAAGATAGATCAGGTTATCGATAGTTCACCTACCGCGTCGAAATCCACTTTGAAATACAGCAAGGCAATTGTTATTTTCTAAAATATGTACAAGACCACAATTGACCATTTTTTCAAGAAATTTGCAAAAACTGCTAGAGAGTGCGATTGGCCTGTAATTATTGGGATTGCTAGCATCCTTACCTGGTTTAGGGAAAGGAATGATAATAGCATTACACCAAGCATTGGGAAAAAGGTGTTCCATCCAAATTCTGTTATAGAATGCAAGTAAATTATTGAGAGAAGTTGTGCAGAGATGTTTAAAGCATGGTATAGGTGATGCCGTCGTGACCTCGAGCTGATAGATGGCTATTTTGCAAACAATTTAAGAGCTCTGAGAGAGAAAAAGGGAGAGAATATTCATGGGAGTAACGAGAAATAAAATTGAGACAGGTAGTTTCCATTTGTTGTTTATAAGATAAAAAAGGTTCCTGGTATGAATCCTAGCTAGAGTTAGATGCAAATGTATTAGCTATTGTTTCAGCAATATTCATAAGAGAAGCCATTGTTTGTCCATTGTAATTTAAGATTGAGATGTGCTTTTCAGAATATAGACCCATACAATTTTTCACTTTTTTCCAGGAGGTTGGTTGGTTGGTTGGTTGGAGTTTTATGGCACAAGGTCCCTTCAGGGACATGCTGCACCAAGAAAAAAGTAAGGTGTAAAACATGGTTAAAATTTAAAAGTTACATTAAAAGACTGTATGAGATATATAAGTTATAAACAAAGTAAACTGAAGAAAGAAATGTGATGACACATGTAATTAAAATAATGTACAATGAAAGTCACAATACACAAGGTTTAAAAATCCAGAATGTAATTAAAAGACAAAGCATATATTTAAATTAAAAATCTCTAAAAGCTCTAAGGTTATGAAAAGTTAAAATTAATCCAAAAAACAAAGCATAACACAGTATAGTAATACTGCCTAAAAAAAAAGTTATAATTCAAAATTTAAAAAACTCAATAAAAAATCATGTAGGATTAACTTTTTCGAAAACAACATTTTCATCGTCATCAGAGTCATAACTGTAAGATTCCATAGCCTCTTCTGCATAGTTCAGTAACTGTTTGGTATCCTTTACATTTGTGATTGCTGGGCTCAGGCATGATTTCTTGTCTTTTCTCTTCACAGTTTTCCACTGTGAAGAGACTTGCGTTGGAGGTTTCTTCCTTTCTTTTTGCGCACAAGTTTTTTCATTAGCTTTCTGAGTTGGGCGAATTGGTTTCACCAATTTGCTTTTATCTGGAGCTGGCGTTTGTTTAGTCTTGTGTTCGGTTGATATTTTTGATTGAACTGATGATGTTCGGAGGGAATTAGGTTTCTGTAATGGTATTCGAGATGAGGCAGCCTTGGTTTCAGTCTGATGATTAGATGACTTTTTGGATCCAACTGGAGATTTCTGTGACTGAGTAAGTTGATATTCTATTGTAACTGGTTCTGAGGATGGTAGCCAACGTTCCAATAACGGGGTACCATAGCATTTACTACCAAGAGACACGTCACGGGTTTCTTTAGTTGATTGTATAATACTTGAATTATTTGGTGGAATAGAGCAGTCGGTCTGGGTACTTATGTGCCTTACGGATTTTGATTGTTGTTTGAGTATACTGGAGTATGATGCCCCAACAGATGGGGTCCTGATGTCAACAAGTTTACGAGCTTCAGGGTAGGAGATTTTTTGGGTTATTTTAACAGCAAGAATTTCCTTTTCACGGATCCAATTCGGACAAGAGCGAGAATATGATGTGTGTTCACCCTTACAGTTTGCACAGCGTTCGGGTTTTTCACAAGTTTTACCATCATGTCCGACCTCTGCACAACGTGCACAAGTAACATTGCTACGACAGGTTGTATTAGTATGGCCATAAAGTTGGCATTTAAAACAGCGGAGGGGATTAGGTATATAAGGCCTGACTGGACAGTTTAGATAACCGGCTTTAATTCTAGTAGGTAAACTATGGGTATTGAATGTGAGAATAATGTGTTTTGTAGGAAGAATTTGCCCATTTCTACGGATAGTGATACGACGAACATCTATTATATTTTGATCGCTTAAATTAGATAGAAGTTCTTCTTTTGTGGAAAATAAAAGATCTGGTTCAGATATTACACCACGGCATGTATTCAGAGTATGATGTGCTTTAACAGAGACAGAAAAAGTACTTATATTATTGGGATTTGACAAAAGTTCAGACTGCCTGGCTGAAGAAACCTCAACCAGTAAATCACCAGATTGTAATTTTTTTAGAGAATGACCATCCCCCAAGACAGACTGGAAAGTTTTTGCTATAAGAAATGGTGAAGTTTTTTTGAAAGAACTATCAGAGAGACTATCAGTGCGTTTAATAACAAAAAAACGAGTAAATAAGGACTGTACATTTTGTTGCTCTCCACATGGGAGAGAAGTAGAAGGAACTTTAGTATGTCCATCCATAATTGAAAAAAATAGAATTCAGACCCCGGCCGCACCACCCACTACCGAGCCCAACAAGGGGATGCACATTCGTGCACCAGTGCTAACCAGGGCCCATACGGTCACAAGACACTCCTATACCAGTCTCTACCCTTAGCGAGATGGCTAGTAAGTACTCGCTCACTTGATCCCCAGCCAGTGACACAAGTCAGCTGACCAGCCGATTGATGCATACGAGACCAATATGCACCTCCCGTCTACCTGAAGCAGAGGCCAAAGCAGTGTGTTGGTTTCCCTCAACTGCCAGGATCCCCCTTTCCAGGGACACGGGTCGCCACGCACGGCTAACACGTGGGTGGTTTACAATTCTCTATGAGTCGATATACAGGATGATATCGGCTCATACAGAATTGCCCTCACCTCCGAAGAGGAAACCACAACGAGAGAGAAACAAAGAGGAAAGAAACACGAGAGAAATAAGAGGAAAAGGAAAAGAGACAGATCGCTCAGGAACCCGGGGTTGCGAAGCCTGTGAATACCTAAAGAAGGTATCCCCCTGGTGGGTTTTTCCAGGAGGACTTTACTAGAGGTATTACAGTTAATGTTAGATACGTATTGAATCCAGGATTCACGTTGGCTTTTACGACGCACTCTTCTAGCTTCAGCCTTTGCTTTTTTGTAGGCAATATAGTTAGCATTATTGGGATAATGTCGAAAGTTTCCCCATGCCTTCTGTTGATTTTTTTTTGCAGCTTGACAGTCACTGTTCCACCATGGCTTCCTGTGTGTCATTGTAGATGATATTTTAGGTATGCTAATATCTGCAGCATTTATGATACACTGGGTGATATTATCAACTGCATTTTCTGTCACATTCTACCATATGATTTATGATTTTTGCATGATTTGTGAAAGTTGGCCAGTTGGCTCTGTCATAGTTATAGTGTTTAACATAATTATTAGAATCTCTTTGAGGAGTAGTCTGCAAGATAAAAGTTGGAAAATGGTCACTGCCGTGCTGGTCATTAGACAACCAGAAGTTCCAATATGGATAGATAGATGGGGAGCAGAATGTGAGATCTATTGCATGAAAGGTGTGAGTTGGTTCATGAAAATAAGTATGATCACCATTATTGAGCAGGCATAAGCCATTGTCAGAAATTAATTTTTCTATTACATCACCACGTTGATTTTTGTCAGAATTCCCCCACAGTTGGCTATGAGCATTAAAATCCCCAACGATGATGAAAGGAGTGGGGAATAGGAGAAGGAGATTATCAAGAGTAGCTGACTGAATAGACTTCTTTGGCGGTAAGTATATGGTGTAGATTGTAATTAGTCTGTTTATATGGACACGGACTGCAACAGCTTGTAAGTTTGTGTTTAGATTAATATGAGTTTGGGGTAAATTGCGGGAGATGAAAAGAGCCACTCCACCCGTGGCCCTATCACTACCTGTAAAATCTTTCCTATATGTAGCAAAGGTGTGTAATTTTGCTTTGAAATTTGGTTTAAGATGGGTTTCTTGTAACGCTAAACAGAGTGGTTGATGATCATTAAGTATATTTCGGATTTCGTCATACTTATTGCAATAGCCACAGCAGTTCCACGAGATATTAGTCATGATTGAATTATAAATAAAATTACCTGAGTCATTTTATCTGGAGGTAGATGACATACTATCTCCATTGTTTAATTCTTCATCCGATTCTGGGTGAAGACCTAGAGCATCTAAATCCTCCAATTCATCCGTTTCATCCATTTTATCATTTTGTTTTGGAAGGGTTTGAATTTGGGAGGTTTTTTTTTTTTCTTCTTAGTTGAATTTTCAGATGATACACTGGATTTAATTATTGGTACTTTATGTTTTTCTCCATTAGATTTATAGCTTGGTTTTAAATGTGTTGTTTTAGTGGTATTTTGAGAGCCTCTATTATGGAGAGGAATTTTTTACTAACTAGGTTGTGCTGATTTAGAAGACACGGTTTCTGGTTGTGGTGATTGAGGAGGAACAGTATTCGGTGACTTAAAAGAAACTGATTTCGGTGGCTTAGGAAAAACAGATTGCGTTGAACTATTTATCTTACCAGAATTATTAGGCGGGTTGATTTCCCTTTGTTTTCGTTGGCAGTTATTTTCAATGGGGGTTTCAGATTGGGTTCCAATAGTTTGATAAGTTTTATGGGCAGTTTTTATAAGGCAGCAGCATATGACACACCAACTTTAGGTGTCCTGGATTCAAAAATTTTTCTGGCTTCTGGGTACGAAATGTTATCTTTCGTGCGTATGGTCTGTATCTCCTTTTCCTTTTTCCACTGTTCGTAAGATTTAGCGTAAGATGGATGGTCTTTTTTGCAGTTGACACAACAAGGTGCAGCATTGCATTGCCCACTTTCGTGGCCAACTGCACTGCAACGACCACAGGTTTCCTTACCACAGCAATTTGTATTTGAATGCCCAAAGCGTTGACAATTAAAGCAACGCGGTGGGTTTAGGATATAGGTCTGACAGAACATGATAGATATCCTGCTTATATATATTTGGGTAGGTTGGATGTGTTAAATGTGAGTATTATGTGCTTGGTATGTATCTGAATTTCATTAGCTGGTATTTGTTCATCTCCACGGTAGATTTTTATTCGTCTGGCTTCAATGACATTTTGCTCCTTTAAATTATCTAGTATTTCATCATCAGTGACATGCAATAAGTCAGATTCAGTTATAACCCCACGAGATGTGTTGAGGGTTCTATGTGGACATACAGAGAAAGGGATATTAGAAAATTTGTACATTTCTTTAGGTTTGTGGCTTGCTTGCTATTGTTTACTTCAATAAGAAGTTCACCAGATCGTATTTTTTTAATGGTCTGTAGTTCACCTATCAATCCTTGGATTGATTTGTGAATCAAAAAGGGAGAGGTTTTGTAGAAACTACCTTCTTGCCTTTTAACAATAAAAAATCTTTCAGCAGATGTATCGTCAGTTCTATCAGCCTAAGATTTGGGTTGGCTCTGATTTATATCTGCTTGCAGGCCGGAGCCTGATGCAGCGTGTTTCTCCTTCGACATATTCTGAGACATTACAGTCTCAGGCTGAATGTTGAGTGAAGCTTGGGGTTGTGGGGCCTCCACATCACATGTCTTAGTTTCTTGAGTTGTAACTATAATTGAGAGAAATTTTATAAAACGCCAGGCATCGGGCCTGGACACCGAAACTTCTTCTTACCGTTACTTTAGGCGCAGGTCCCAAAAGGATGAAAACTATCAACAAACTTCCACGTTTTTCGAACGTTGGATTAAACACGATAGCATCTCCAAACTAGTTCTTTCACAGTGGAACTCTGTTGTCGTAGGTAAGCCTTTACAGCTCTGTCCAACCTACAATGCCCTTACGCCGAAAGGTACCAGTCGCCCAGTGAATTCCTAACCTTCGCCATACAAAGATGGCGCCCACCAATCACGGAACCGGAATTCAGAGATGCTCTGCACTCTGGGACTCGAGATCAGCCTAAAAAGACGATGAGATTGAAAAACCTCAACACCCAGAGTGTCTCACGTGAAAATAGAAAAATCCACTATTGTAAAAAAGAAAAAGTAATGTGAGAAAGAACTTAGAAAAAAGGTGTGTTTTTTGTCTTTTTAAAACTTTTTTTTTCTTTTTTTTTACCAACAGAACGAGAACAATGTTAGTAGAACAGAGAACAATTTGAACAAAAATGTTAGTGAAAAACTAAAACATGAACTAGAGCAAAGAGGGATAACAAACTGAAAAGCGAAGATTAAAAAGCGTGAAACATAGAGGAAAGGATAGACAACAAAAAAGAAAGAAAATAAAAAAAGAGAAAGATCGCTCATGAATCCAGGGTCGCGAAACCCGTAAATACCTAAAGAAGGTATTCCCCTGGGGGGTAGCCCAGGCGGGAATTTAATTGACCATTTTGGAGATAAAGTGTCCAATTAAAGGAATAAAAACTATGGTAGTCGAACTAATTAAATCATTAGATTTTATATGCATACATAATGGCTAGTATATAGTCAAAGAAAAGAACAGGTATTATGGTCAGGTTCAATGTGGGAAGCACCTGATGAATGCTGAACAGTGCTATTTTGTTATTTATGCTTTAAAACTTATGTTTTGATTGTAATAAAAAGAGATGAGAAGTTTATGGAATTGCTCCCTTCATCGCTACACAACACACATTTTAATTATTTCTTTCTTTGTGTGCATTTTTATATTCAATAAAAAAAAAATTTTTGTTTTGAATGCTGTGTTAATTTTCCCCAGAATTTAGACAAATATTATCACAATTATAATGATTAAAAAAAAAAAAAAAAAAAAAAAATATTTTCAGACTGCTGCAAAATACTGTATATTGCAGTGTAAATGTGTCTAAAAATAGAATTAATCTATGAAAATATTAATTTTCTAAAATGAAATATAAGTTCTTCATATATACCATTAATAAATGTAACTAATATACATCATATGAACATGAGAAATTCCAAAGGGGGTAACTTGTTCCAATTTTAAGGATAAAAATGTATGTTTTAACACCAGAAAAACAGTATACTTTGCACCACATTAATTTCATGGTACTTGCAATGCTATATTATTGCTCTCATTAAATATGCTTCAGAATATCAGTGAAAATAATTTTAACTGAAGACTAAGAAAGATAATATTTTTTGTTAAATAAATATGTATGAAAATGATGTATTCTCACCAATAAAAAGAAATAACCTATGCAGAATATCACTTAAATTTACAAATTTAAAATATATTTAGGAAACAAATTTTCATTCTTATGTTCAAACTAAATTAGTGACCTCTCAATTATATGATTTTCAGGGGGCTGTAGAAAAAAGGCTGTATAGTTCTCAAATCAATCAATATCAAAAAAGTAATCTATATGATTGTCAACTCTTGGGATAAGGTTGCCGAAAGTACTGTTCGAAAGTCGTGGAATAATTTATGGCCTGCAAATTGTGATATCTCGAAAAATTGGTTATATTAATATTGGTTGGTGTTTTAACAGAAGCATTGTATCATTTAATGATAATATAAAAGTCAATATTATGAAAACATATAATTACATGCATTATCACCTTGAGTAGTGTTTTTTTTAGCTTGTGACTGTTATATATGTAAGTAAATGTTTAACTATAACCTATTGTGTATAAACTTAATCGTTTTTCACGAGTTTTATCTGTAACTGCCCAAGCCTTATATTAACTGTATACTGCATATTTTGTCATGTCATCTACACACCGTGTGCCGTATCCTTAAATAAACCTAAGTTATAATAGCCACTTAACGGATCAAGAAGTTGTACAGATGGCAGAAGTTATTACTTTTGTGAGTGCTACGTAACTGTTGTACACCCACCACCAACAACCAATACTGATCAAAAGAGAAAAATTTATGCAGACAATGAGCATAGGGATACATCGACTTTGGATGAGTTTAATAAACAAGATCTACCATCTGCTTCCTATCTGCCAACAAGCTTGTAACATTCGATATTGAGCCGGCAATCGTATCGAAAGCGAAAACAGAGCAACAGTACGAATCCTCGGAATAATATGCCGAATAAACGTGAAATTGACAGCTATTTTGTACCGGATGCATATACAAGTGTGTAGTATTCCGCGACTGGTACTTCACGCAGTGACTTATCAGATGATGATCAAGATGCTAATGGTAACATTGGAATAGATACCGGAATGAACTCAGACTGACATGAGAAACTTCAATGAAAATTCCACTCAAGAGTTTCACACAGCTGGAGTGACAATACATCATTTCCAGAGTCAGAATACCTCATTCTACTAGTACATCTGTGCCATTGCGTCCATCAAGTTCATCTCAGCCTAGTGATACTGGTGTTAAACGTCTTGGTCGAGTGATTAGACCACCAAAATACTTTACTGACTGATGTGGACATTAACTTTTTTACCTTTGTTAATAGTATTTAAGTGCTTATTATTTTAATCAAGTTTAATCCCTGTTTATATTGTCATTTTTCTATTAAAAAAAGGAGATGTTATGTATGTAAGTATAGTATTTAACCGTAACCTATTGTGTATAATCATAATCGTTTTTCATCACTTTTACCTGTAGCTGCCCAGCCTTATATTAACTGTATATTTTGTCATGTCATCTACGCACCATGTGCCATATCCTCTAAGTAAATAGTGACAATTATATGCTACTTCATAGTTTCTGTTGACAGGAAATTGTTATAAACTATTTAATAACCTTTTTTTTTTCTATTTGCCTTTCTACTGGTTGATTATACATATAAATGGGTTTTTTTAGAATCTAGATTGCATACTGACCATTCGCAAGTAAAAATAAAAAAGTATTATATTCTTTATTCATATAATTACTATGCTCACTTTAAAATATAATTGCTATAGGTTACGTCTGCTTCCTTTCATTATGTACCTAGACTCTTGCCAATTTCAAGACATGTGTCATCTGTTCATGGAAGGTTTTCTATAATTTCATATATTAATTTGCAAAGTTACATATTTTTATTTCTCTGGAAAGCAGCACTTGATTTGAGAGATAAAGCAGTAAATAATTTGTTTATTGTGCTTGGAGATGCCTTCCCAGGAGTGGATATTGCAATAAATCTGAAGTTATCTTCTATACCACTTAAAGTTATTGTTTTTTTCAGATAGTGTTTAAAATTATTCTTTTCTTTGATAAAAAATAATAATATTTTGAGAGTTTTTGTTTTTTCTGTTGGGATCCAGACATATTTGAAAGCCATAGCAAGACTTAAAAATGTGTAAATGTCTTTCTTCATGTAGAAGGTTTTTTTTTTTTTCCCCAACTTGTGTTAAAATTTAAGTATTAATATACACGGTGATCATAAAAATTCTTCTCTGATATATGTACCACTAGCAACTTAACCACTCAAACAATCAAAAGGAAATATCAGGTTTAGTTATTTGAACATGCACTCGAGATCGTGATGTTTAAAACAAGCGAGCTCTCATGGTTACGATGAATAAGTTTCGAAATTTTTGAATGGCAACACACTTTTTTTTTCCTGTGCAAATTCATCAGCGCACTGAAAAACCATAAATGGCGTTGGAACGATACACACCTGACTTAAATTGCCGGTGTAATCAGTTCCTATGTAACATAATATTCAGCACTCTAAAACAAATGATTCCATTTTTATTTTCACTATGTGTACACAAACACAACTCAAAAACACATTTTAAAACAAATCTTATAACATTACTCAGTTCATAAATGAAAAAAAGAATTGGCTACTGAAAAATATGTCTTGTAAGCCACTCCTTCGTATCTAGTTATTTTTATCATATCCTTTAAAAGGATATAGAGAATTAATATTAGGAGGTTTCCAAGGAGGTAGCACATGTGGGTGACATAAGCTCACCTCGATATTACTCAGAAAGCTATTGTCAATAAAGTTTCTTATTGTTAAACCAAATGATGGGATACAAGATGGGCGATGCTGATAAAGAATGTCATTGTCAGTATTTAACATGTAGGAATGAAGTGGATGACCATGATGCGAAAGGAGGCGGTAATACAGAATCAATGAGAGTTTTTCTCGAATATGATAGAGTGACATTTCATTACAATCAACATAGAAGCTTAAAACTGGGTATGTACGAAATGCACCAGAGCTAACACGAAGTGCGCTATGGTGCACAGTGTCAAGTTTATTAAGAACAGAATTACGTGCTGAACCGTAGACCTGGCAGGCATAGTCAATTTTTGAACTTATTATAGAACGATAAATTTTAAGGAGAGTTGTATGGTCTGCTGCCCATGAAGTGTTTGAAAGCACTGTAAGTAAATTAAGCGATTTTTCACATATTATCAAAATAAAGGCCTAGATAACAAACATTGTCCACAACAGGAATTTGAGAAAAACCAATAAAGATTTCAGGATCTGGATGCAGACCCCTATATCTACAGAAATGCACACAAGATTTTTGTAATGGGAAATAATAAAACCATTTTTATTTGTCCAGTTAAGAATATTCTTGATTGCAATTTGCAGTTGTCTCTCAATAAAACGCATATCCTGTCCCATACACATAATCCTGATGTCATCAACGTATAAATCTCCCTTCACAGACGGGGGCTGTTAGTTGATTCAGGATGTCATTTATTTTGATAGCGCAAAGAGGGTGAACTGAAGACACTACCCTGAGGTACACCCTCTTCTTGTTCATAAAAACTATATAAATTCCACTGATTTGATCTTGAAAAAGTCGAACTGTGAGGAAGTTTTTGATAAAAATTGGATGGTTCCGGCAAAAGAGCAGGTTAAAAAGGTCATGAAGGATCCCATAACGCCATGTTCTGTCATAAGCTTTCGCCATGTCAAAAAATACTGACACCAAATGGTTGCGTTTAAGAATTATTTGTCCGAATGTAATGTTCAAGGTGTATCAGGTTATCGATAGTTGACCTACCACGTCGAAATCCACTTTGAAAAGCGGCAAGGCAATTTTTGGTATCTAAAACATGAACAAGGTGGCAGTTGACCTTTTTTTCAAGTAATTTGCAAAGGCTACTAGTAAGTGAGATAGGCCTGTAATTATTTGGATTGTTAGCATCTTTTCCTGGCTTAGGAAAAGTAATAACGATAGGTCTGCACTAAGCATTGGAAAAATCTTTTCCGTCCAAATCCTGTTATAAAAAGAAAGCAGATTGTTAAGTGAAATATGGGAGAGATGCTTGAGCACAATGTGATACCTACGTGACCTGGAGCAGATAAGTGACTGTCGAAAACAATTTAAAAGCTCTGATACAGTAAATGGTTGATTATATGAAAATGAGTTATGAGTATTAAAATTACTACCGGTCACTTCACTCTGCCTTTAGTAAGATAGAAAAGGCTTTGGTTGGTTGATTGTATAGGGTTTTATGGCGCAAAATCCTTTCGGGAACATGCTGAGCCAAAAAAAGGTTTAAAAACACAATGTAAGTAAAAATTCGGAAAGCAATCTGGATGGGGAACCCCATCCAGATGTAGTCAAAGACATGTAGAGGAGTAAAAAATTTTTAAGTTGAAAAATATTAGCATAAAAAAGTTATAGTATCTCAAGTATCTCAAAACAAGTGCAATCTGGATGGGGTACCCATCACAAAAGTGTAAAAGATAGAACTGGGTCGTTTCACCAATGAAAGCAATAAAACTTATATTTAAAAATTAAATCCAGCATGTTTTAAAAAAGTAAAGATTGCCTCATGATGTGTTTCCCCAATGAGGTTTGTCAGAATTGGTGATGATGAATTAAAATAAATTTTGTACAAGTACCGGAAGCCCGGACAGTCAGTTAAAATATGATGGATGATCAAGTAATCAAAATGACAATGTGGACACATGGGTGCATCCTCCCGAAGTAAGAAATTTTATGACTGATCCTAGAATGACCAATTCTCAGACAAGTAAGGAGAACATCTGTTTTCCTTGGATAATTTGGGGGCCAGGTCATTATTGTTGGTTTAATATGGTGCAGTTTATTATTGTATTCTAAATCCCAACTTTCTTGCCATTTATTATGAATAAAGTGTTTTATAAGTAGTTGAACTTCTGAAATGGAATTCTATGGCACAATGGATTAAGAGCACGTTTTGCAGCCTCATCAGCTTTTTCATTTCCAGGAATACCCATGTGTCCAAGTACCCAGCAAAATAAGATGTATAGCCACGTCTTGTCAATTCATTATAAAAATCTAAGATGGATCACACATAAGGATGCTTATTAGATAATTTAATTGCGTCAATAGAACTATTTGTTTCAGTATAAATGATGAAAGATGTGTTGTGATGATGAGATATGTGCAACATTGCTCTCTATTGAAATCAATTCAGCCGTAAAAACAGAAATAGAGGAGTTAAGCCTATAACTTAAAGAAATGTTCTCACAAAAAACAACACAACCAACAATATTCCCCCTCTTTGAGCCATCTGTGTAAACATCGACATAGTTCAAGTAATTTGCATGGTGTGCTGCAAATAATTGTTGAAAAACAGAAGGGGCCAAGTTGTTTTTATCATATGCCTTAAATGGGTGTACCAACATAATACTAGGAGGGTTCCAACGAGGGAGAACATGTGAGTGACATGAGCTAACCTCGATATTATTGAGAGGGCCATAGACAATAATGTTTCTAATTCTAAGACCAAAGAATGGGATGCAAGATGGATGATGTTGATAAAGAGTATCATTGTCAGTATTTAAAATGTAGGTATGAAGTGGATGACCCTGATGCAAAAGACGACGATAATACAGGATCAATGACAGTTTTTCACAAATATGGTATTGGGACAGTTCATTTCAATCAACATACAAGCTTAAGACTGGAGATGTACGAAATGCACCAGAGCAAACACGGAGTGCACTATGATGTACAGTGTCAAGCTTTTTAAGAACAGAATTACATGCTGAACCATAGACCTGGTGGGCATAGTCAATTTTACTACGGATCACAGCTCGATAGATTTTAAGAAGAGATGTACGATGACCCCAAAAGTATTTGAAAGTACTTTAAGTAAATTCAGTAATGTAAAATATGAGGTAAAAAGTTAAGTTTATTGTCAGATTGTAGGCCTAGATAACGAACGTTGTCCACAACAGGAAAGAAAAGACTCCGGATATGAGTCTGTTTTGAAATAGATGCTAGTGTAATACCTATTGTCTCAGCTTTATGTTTAGGAGAAGCTGATGGTTTGACCGTTATGTTTAAAATAGAAATATGCAGGGTTCATATCCATATCCATAAGAAAATATCCAAGGAGTCCAAAAAAAGTTATAAAGATTTGCTCGTATTAACTTCCGCCATTTTCCGTTTCATTACACCCATATCTTGTCATCCTACACCGGCAAAATCCGTTTTCAGACTAAGTTTAATTTTCCGTAGTTATATTTTCTCCGAGCGACATTGCATATCGCTTCTTTAATCGATCTTTGCATCGATTCGATGCCGCTTTCTGATTGGTCCGTTTGGCGGGCGTCGCTCCCAAATGATGTTTTCAATCCGAGCCATTTTAGATAAATACGCGATGCAAACACTGTAATGTTGCACTTTTTAGTCTTCCTAATGGAAGCAATATTTCACGAACTGGATAGAGGCTGGGACTCTATCCTGGAACGTACGTTTAGAGTACTTTTTATATTTATGTTTTCTAGAATTTTAAATGCTTTTAAATAGTTTTTCATATGTAAATTAATTGTGCTTATTCATGTATCAAAGTCTTCATTCTTCACGACCGTTGTTTATTAGAGAAGTTATAATGTGAATTATCATGCTGTCAACCCTTCAAGATGTTTATTAAATAAACTGCATTCTGTTTTTAAGTGAATCTGACTTCGTGTTATTAAACTTCTCTTCAAGCTACATTAATTACATTCAAGACACGTCCATTCTTCCGTGAAACTTCATATCCAGCCTTTGCTTTCATGGCGTATTTCTGCTTATGTTAATGTACCATTTTAACGTATATAATTAATCAAATTATATATCGCATGAGATGTGGTTATGGGCAATGAATGTCCGGAAGTTTGGATTGCCGAAAAACGTTCTTTCAAGTTAATTTGGAGACTTCAAGTTTATTTCAAAGGTGAACTTTAGTTATTTATTTTTGTTTTACAATAGCCTGGACTGTTATATTTATTTAAAGAAGCACTGAATTATCTATTGAACTTTATTTTTCTGACGAACTTTACCTGAACTTTTATTTTTCCTGGTGAACTTTTGTTTCTGACAAATTTTCTTTGATCTTTTTCGCCGTTTTTACGAACTCATACGTTTATTTACAGATTTTTGTTGACTTTTTACATCATTTTTATTAACATTATTTTGCATATTTACCATACTTTATTTAAAATAGACTTTTATTTTGCTGATTTTTTTTTAGAAGAAAAATATTTTTATTTGAAGATTATTACAGTTTATCTTGATTGAGTTTGACAGAAAATGAAGAAAGGGATGAAAATGTCGGGGGGGCGGTAGCAGTATTTTTGCTTGAAATTTCTTTTGGCTATTTTTTTAAATCTCCCAGGATGGCATCTAATGTAATTGATAAGTTAAATTCCAGGAACTATGCCACATGGAGTTCCGACATGAAATATCTTTTAATGGAAAAGGAATTGTGGGAGATTATTAGCTTGAAACAGAGAGCACCAGAAATAAGTGTTACTGTTACTGCTGATGTTAGGAATTCTTTTATTGCCCGTGCTAACAAGGCTCAATCATTAATTTATTTGAATGTGGAAGCCGAATTCAAGAGAATTATAGATGATTGCCTAGATCCTGTAGAAGCATGGGAAAAGTTGAGAAAAAATTTTCACCCCGACACACGCGCTCATCATATGACCCTCTTTAACGAATTGATGGAAGGAAGAATCAGACATGGCGAGTCAGTAAATTTGTTTGCTACCCGATTAAGGAAGATTTACATGGAAATTAAGCTGATTGATAAAAATTTTTCAGAAAATTATTTATGTTATCAGTTTTTACGTTTCTTACCCTCAAGCTATGACGTTATAGTACAGCAGTTATTAAGTAGGCCTGATGACACTTTTAAATTTGATTTGGTTGTTGATGAATTGATATCCGAAGAAACTCGTCAACGTTTACGTGATAAAGATGGTGCTAAACAAGTAAACATTTCGAATCTACACCAGTCTTCGAATTTTTCTAAAAAGAGATTTCGCTTTCGTAAACCCAAGGGAAAGAAGTGCTGGAAATGTGGTAAATTAGGCCATCTTCAGAAAAATTGTTTTTCAAGAAGATCAACCAGTCCTTACCATCAAAGAAATGTTTCTCCGGCTCCATCTTATCGACGTGATTACTCATCGGATAGATCCAGTTCTCTTCATCATCGGTCTCCTGATAGATACTGCGGTGGCTCTTCAGATTCTAATCAGCTAGCTGATGGTTCAGATTCCTATGAATCCTCTTCCCCTGCTCCAAGAGACTCCAGACATCGAAGACAGACTCCTTGCCATGCCAGACGTTCATCTTCCAGTGTTTCTAATCGGAGGAATGGTGGTTCTCGCCGTGGCTTATCAAACTCATCACGTACATCCAATTTATTTGTTTCTCACTCTAGCTTAAGTAATGTAGTGAAGGACGGTGATTGGGTGTTTGATTCCGGTGCGAGCCATCATTTCTGCAGTAATATAAATTTATTTTCAAATTTTGAAGTTTTAAATGATGAGATGTCTGTTGCCGTTAAAAATGTTTTGTTTCCCATTAAAGGAAGGGGTGATGTCAAATTACGTTTTGGTCAGAGGATTTTTACTTTATGTAATGTTATGTACTCTGATCAATTACGTAGGAATTTAGTCTCGGGGCCTCAGTTGGACCTAAATGGTTTAAGCTTTTCTGGTTACAATGGTGAGGTGAAATTCTGCCGGGGGGACGAGTACCTTTTTAGTGCCTATCTTAAGAATAGGATTTATCGTTTATATCCAAAAATTTCTGTTTCCTCTTCTAAATCAGTCAAGTTTGAATCTCTTTCTACTAAGAAAGATGATATAATGTTACACTGGCATAAAAGATTTGGTCATATTAGTCTCTGATAGCACATACTAGTCGTAGACAAGGTGTACGGGGGTTACCGAGCTTAAAGGAAACTGGTCTATTTTGTGAATCTTGCAAATTGGGTAAACTGAAAAGTGTGTCGCATAAGTATAATAAAAATATACGTTCTAACCATCCTTTACAGCTGCTGTATGCGGATTTGTGGGGCCCTTGTCGTATCGAAGGTAGGAATGGTGAAAGATACTTTTTGTCTATTATTGATGATTTTTCCCGTCGTGTGTCTGTTTATCCTCTCAAAATGAAATCTGACACATTTGCTGTTGTTAAGAGACATATCATAAGAGCAGAAACATATTTGAACCGAAAGGTCAAAAGTTTTAGAACAGACAACGGCGGGGAATTTGACAAATATTTCCTTTAAAAATTTCTTCGATGACAGGGGTATACGTCATGAATTTACGAACGTATATACTTCACAACAAAATGGAGTTGCGGAGAGGTTTATGTTAACTGCAGCAGATGGTATGCAGACACTCTTGATAGATAGTAACCTTGATCCTAGTTTTTGGCCAGAGGCCCTTAAGTATTTTGTCTACTCTTGGAATAGAGTATGTCCTAAGTTGTTGGGGAAGACTCCTTTCGAGCTTTATGGAGGAAAGAAACCTTCAGTTCGCCATTTAAAGCCCTTTGGTATTGTTACGTATGTCCGTATTCCTAAACAAAGGACTTGGAAATTAGAGGCTAGAACGAAAAGGGTTTCCTGGTTGGATATGCTTTTAGGACAAGGGGTTACAGAGTTTGGATTCCAGAATCTGACGAAATTATTGAATCTTCCAATGTTTCTTTTAACGAATCATGTTGTGGTCTTGAGCGCAGTGGAGCTGCACTGGGCTCCGAGGATTATACTCTCTTCTCTCCTCATGCTGAGGAAAATCGGAACAGAGTTGTTGAAGTTGTACCTGAGGATATCCCAGGTCCTTCCAACGAGTCTCTAGATTCCCCGCATGGGAGTGGGGAGAGTGAAGACTCTGGGTCCAGATGCACCACTCAACCCACTATTTCCCCTTTAAGGGATGTTAGTTGGGTTAGAAAGCCTTCTATTCGCAAGAAAGGTGAT
The DNA here is from genome assembly GCA_963932465.1 of Maratus speciosus. Taxonomy (NCBI): domain Eukaryota; kingdom Metazoa; phylum Arthropoda; class Arachnida; order Araneae; family Salticidae; genus Maratus; species Maratus speciosus. The sequence continues at coordinate 382,196,516 of OZ010798.1, read as the reverse complement.
CGAGCTGGCATCTATTATTATGAGTCAGGTAAGACCCGTTGCCTGAGATCCTTAAATGATGTGAAGAAATATTGTGAGGAAAAACGTATTAAGTTTCAGCCTGAACTTTTTGATTTTACTGGAGCTAATCTTTATTCTGGCATCGTACCTGTTCCTGACAGTTCTTCTACATCTGACGACGAGGATGCTGATTCTATAGATTCAAATTTAGTTTATCCAAGAGCATGACTAGTACATCAAAACGACACTCCCAGAACTTTTAAGCAGGCATGTAATTCAGCACGGTGTTCGGTCTGGTGGAAAGCAATGGAGCTCGAAATACGGGTAATGCGAGAACAAGGGGTTTGGCACTTAGCCGAATTGCCGGTACGTGTCACACCAGTAGGTTGCCGGTGGATTTACACGACGAAACGGGATGAATTTGGACGGATCGCCAGGCACAAGGCTCGCCTTGTTGCCCAAGGTTTCAAACAAATTAAGGGCGAGTCTTATGATGAGACTTTTAGCCCAGTTGTTAATTTCGGCGTAATCCGATTCTTTTTCTCCCTTCTCGTTTCGTGTAGCGGGTGGTCGCACACTCAGTGTGACGTGACCTGCGCCTACCTGTACGCACCACTGAGTGAGAACGTGTACATGCTGCAACCTCCCGGTTTCGTTGAGCCCGGGAAAGAGCACCTTTATTGCAAACTAGACCGGGCATTGTATGGATTACATCAGAGTGGAAGAGAATGGTTTTTCGAAATCCATAAAGCATTAATTGAAATAGGTTTTAGAAAATTGGAATCATGTAACTGTGTTTATATTTTTAAATCTGGAATTGTACTTTTATTATATGTTGATGACATCGTGGTTTTTGGTAGAACTCAGAAGCTGATTGACTGTATTTTGACCCGCATTAAATCTAAATTTGATGTTAAAGAGCTTGGTAGAACTAGGAAGTTATTGGGTGTTGAGTTCGAGGATACTCCATCCGGAGTTGTCATACATCAGTCAAATTACATTGAAGAAGTATGTAACGGATTTGATAAGTTCAAATACCTTTTTCTACCTTGCATATCAGCAAAGGGGTTGTCTTTTCAAGGTCAAATTGTCCGGTTTCCAATCACGATGTTGAACAAATGTCACATTTTCCATACCGTAGTGTTCTGGGATGTCTTTCATTTATTGCAAATCGTACCCGTCCTGATATTTGCTATGCCGTAAAGGTATTGAGTCAATTTCAGTCTAACCCTGGTATTGTTCACTGGGATGGTCTCTTAAGGCTGCTGGGATATGTTAGATCTACAAAGAATTAGAAGCTTAGACTCTCGTGCTATTCCAATAATTTAGTGGTTTATTCCGACGCCGACTTCGTGGCTAACCGCGACGACCGGAGGCCAAATAGTCATGCTAGACGAAGCACCTGTCGACTGGCGCACTTTTAAAGAAAAGTGCGTCAGCTTATCGACTATGGAGTCTGAATTTCGTCGCAATGACTGAGGCCGTCAAGAACCTGGTCTGGTTTGACCGGATACGCCGCGAATGTGTGCAGGAAAGAATTATTTCTGTACTTGGGGGGAAAGGCTGACAATCAGGCAGCGATTGATTTTATTAAGTCTCCAGTGGAGAATTATAAGTCAAAACATATTGATGTCAAGTTGTTCTTTATCAGAGATCTTTATTATAGGGATGAATTTTTATTGTCTCACGTGCGTAGCAGATCCAACTTGGCAGATATTTTTACCAAGCCGTTGACCAGAAATGAGGTTTTGAACTTCATTAAACTGCTGTTTAATGTGTAATATTTCTTTTGTATTTAAATTTGTCATATTGTACTTTAGTCAAATATATATAAATTTTTTTTATATTGTATCTTTATTAAATGTTATGCTGGTAAATTCCTTTAATACATATTGTACTTGCACTTTTTCTAACTGTTGTATTAAGTATTTTTAATGAAAAGTGTAGACATTTGTAATTTTAAATTGTTAATTTACCTAAAGCATAATAGTACCAATTTTTCATCATCACCAGCTTTCTTGATCATTTCCTATTAGTTTTAAAAACTTAAATTATACCTATCTAAATTAAGAATTTGAAGTTATTTAAAGAAAGTTTTTTTTTGGTTTATTTAAATATATTTTCTAAATTGATTTTATTATTGAACTGTAATATGAAATGTTTGCTTATTTTTAACTTGTTCTCTCTACTTCTAGGCATTTAGATCGCCACCCATTTATTGTGAATGTTTGTTGGAAGATTGAAAGATGCATGTATGAGCCCTATATCCATCCTTGTGATGGATACGTTAAACAGTTATATGTCAGAGCCGTTGTATTGTCTTACGATTCTACATGCCTGGATCAGTATTTTTCATGATGTTTTTGAATTTTTATTTTTCAGCTTTGGACTTTAAAAGTTTTGCTTCATACATTTTTGAATTGTAATAAAAATATTTTTCTTGCATTATATTATGTTAAAATGTTGATTTTTGGAGATGATCAAGATGCCATCATCTGCTGGTTGTAACTTTTCCAAATTGGAAAACGTTACTTTATTTGGTACGTATTTATTCATGTATTTTTGTAAATTGTATTGTATTATCTATATTTATAGGGAAATGATTCTTTTGTTAGGCTTGTTACCCTTTTTGGTCTAGGATATACCGGTCACTGTCTATTGACCTGGGGGATTTCTTTTGATAGCCAATATCTTGTGAAGATCTACGTTTCCCTCTTTTTGATGGATTCTCAATACAATGCTATTTTTAACTTTAAAAATTGTTCTTTAAAATTTTTCTAGTTGCTTATTAAAAGCGTTAAATGTTTAATTGTTAAAATTTTTCTTACCTTTGAAGTGCTTAGGCTTCATTGTTTAAAGTTTTTGAAGTGTTAACTTCTTTTTGAATCATTGAGTAGGTTCATTTTCGGTTCAGTTGAATCGTGAATTTTTTTCTAGCTGTTCTGTTGAGTTTAAATAGAGGAAAGTGAATAAAAGAGGGTTGCTGTTTTATAGTTTAAATATTTAACTTTATTTCGTTAATCATTTTTGGTTAAATTAAATTGTGGAAATGTTTTTGATGTTGATTCTTTGAACCTCTTTAAGTCCTTATCCTTTGAGTCACTCATTCTTGGGCAGATCAGATTGTCCCGATTGATTAGTTTGACTCTTTTTGTTAGATGAGGCAATAAGAGGGGGGGTATTTGATGGAAATCATCAAACTTTGTGGTTCTCATCGCCTCCCATATCTATTTATATCATCATTTCATTCCACTTACATCATTTTCTTTCTAAGTTCACATTCCATAAAGTTTCTTATTTACTTTTATTTATTTCATTATAATATCAACAATAGACATGAATTAACTTAAACTTACCTTTCCATATTGTTTTCTATTAATATTCAGTTGATTTAAGTTTCTCTTTAATCTTTTGGTGGTCGTATTAACTTCCACCATTTTCCGTTTCATTACGCCCATATCTTGTCATCCTACACAGGCAAAATCCGTTTTCAGACTAAGTTTAATTTTCCGTAGTTATATTTTCTCCGAGCGACATTGCATATCGCTTCTTTAATCGATCTTTGCATCGAATCTCTGCTTGCATCGATTCGATGCCGTTTTCTGATTGGTCCGTTTGGCGGGCGTCGCTCCCAAATGATGTTTTCAATCCGAGCCATTTTAGATAAATACGCGATGCAAACATTGTAATGTTGCACTTTTTAGTCTTCCTAATGGAAGCAATATTTCACGAACTGGATAGAGGCTGGGACTCTATCCTGGAACGTACGTTTAGAGTACTTTTTATATTTATGTTTTCTAGAATTTTAAATGCTTTTAAATAGTTTTTCATATGTAAATTAATTGTGCTTATTCATGTATCAAAGTCTTCATTCTTCACGACTGTTGTTTACTAGAGAAGTTATAATGTGAATTATCATGCTGTCAACCCTTCAAGATGTGTATTAAATAAACTGCATTCTGTTTTTAAGTGAATCTGACTTTGTGTTATTAAAGTTCTCTTCAAGCTACATTAATTACATTCAAAACATGTCCATTCTTCCGTGAAACTTCATATCCAGCCTTTGCTTTCATGGCGTATTTCTGCTTATGTTAATGTACCATTTTAACGTATATAATTAATCAAATTATATATCGCATGAGACTTACGCGCTCTTTTGACGAAATTTGTGAGTTTTTTCGCGATCTTTTGGCGAAATTTGTGAATTTTTACGCGCTCTTTTGACGAAATTTGTGAGTTTTTACGCGCACTTTTGACGAAATTTGTGGGTTTTTTCGCGATCTTTTGACGAAATTTGTGGGTTTTTTCGCGATCTTTTGACGAAATTTGCCGATTTTTCGCAATTTTTTGACGAAATTTTTAGGTTTTCGCGATCTTTCGACGAAATTTGTGAGTTTTTACGCGCTCTTTTGATGAAATTTGTGAGTTTTTTTCGCAATCTTTTGACGAAATCTGCCCCTTTTTTCGCGATCTTTTGACGAAATTTTTGGGTTTTCGCGATCTTTCGACGAAATTTGTGGGTTTTTTTGCGATATTTTGACAAAATTTGTGGTTTTTTTCGAGATCTTTCGACGAAGTTTGGAGTGAGGGGGGGGGTTGCGATTTGAACTTCTTCAGAAGGGGAATTCGCGTTTCTTTCGCTATCTTCTGGGAGAAATTCAAGGTTTTTTTCGCGACTTTCTGGGAAAATTCGCTTTTTACGCAATTTTTTAATGGAATTTGCGTTTTATTTCGATTGTTTAACGAATCTGACTTTTTTTCGCGATCTTTCGATGGAAACCGCATGTTTTTCGCGATCCTTTGACGAAATTTGCGTGTTTTTCGTGATCCTTTGACGAAATTCAGGAGTTTTTCGAGATTTTCTGGGAAAATTCGCGATCTTCTAATGGAATTCGTGTTTTATTTCGATCGTTTGACGAAACTAACGATTTTTTCGCGATCTTTTGATAGAAAGCGTGTGTTGATCCCTTGAGGAAATTCGTGTGTTTTTCGCTATCTTTTGAGGAAATTCGCGTTTTATGCGATCTTTTGAGGAAATCTGCTTTTTTTTCTCGATCTTTAACAAAATTCGCGTGTTTTCGTGATCCTTTGAGTAAATTCGCGTTTTTTCGCTGTCTTTTAAGAAATTTGCATCTTTTTAAGAAATCAGAGTTTTCCCACGATCTGTTGGAGAAATTAGTGTTTTTTCACGATCCTTTGACAAAATTTACGAATTTTTTCCGCGATCGGTTGACGAAATTTGACGGTATTTTTGGAACATTTGCGAAAAACGTGATTTTTCGGAGATACCTGGCTAAATGCCAAACATCAATAAAATTTAAAATAAAGGTCGGCTAACAGTGTCAAAAAACAGACTTAGTAGGAGCCCTGCCATTAAGATTACCCTACCCAATCAATGTTGTGCTTCAGATGAATGACGTGCATAAAGGATTTACCGTGCGTTTTCAATCAAGATTTTTTTTTCCCTCGGCAGCAATATCGCTTGCGTCCGAAGCCGCAATACAATATAAGGAGTTTCTAAGTAGTGGTTTGCTTATCTAAGTAGTTCTAAGTACTACTTGGGAATGTTTTCATTTCTAAGGAGTTTTCAAGGAGTCTAAGAAGTCTGTGCGATCCCTGAATATGATTTTCAGAGATATAAGTTTTTCAATAGTAGCACAACGTTGATTAGAATCACTGTTGTCCAAGAGTTTGCTGTGTGCATTAAAATCTCCAACAATGATATACGGAGCAGGGAGATGGAGAAGGAGATTATCAAGATGTGATGACCGAATAGTTTGGTTAGGAGGTAAATAAATGGTACATATTATTATGAGTTGTTTGATATGTACACGGACTGCAACAGCTTGTAGGTTTGTATTTAAAGAGATATGAGTATGGGGTAAACTGGAGATGAAAAGAGCCACTCCACCAGTGACCCTATCACTACTGATAAAATCTTTTCTGTAGGTTGAATAGTTGCGTAATTTGGCTATGTCAATGGGTTTTAAATGGGTTTCCTGTAGAGCTAAGCATAATGGTTGATTATCTGAGAGAATATTACAGATTTCGTCATGTTTATTGTGATAACCACGGCAGTTCCACAAGATAATATTAAACATGAAAGTTTTTTTTTTTTTTAAATAAATTTATCTGCGTTATTTTATTCGGAGACAGTAGACATACGATCTCTATCGTTAAATACTTCATCCGGTTCTGATTGAAGAAGTACAGCATCATCTTCCTCCATTTTATCTTTCAGTTTTGGATGTTTTATTCTTTTTCTTTTTGGATGTATTTTCAGATGACCCAGTAGCTTTAATTGTTGGAAGGTTAAATTTTACTGCATCAGATCTACAGTTTAGTTTTATAAGTGGTGTTTCAGTTGAATTTTGAGCCTCTATTTGGGGTGGAAATTTAGAAATAAAAGATTGTGATGATTTTGAGTGGGCATCTTGTGATGGTTTAGGAGGAAGAGATTTTGGTGCCTTAGGAGGAATAGATTGTGTTGATCTATTCGTCTTACCAGAATTATTAGACAAGTTGATTTCTTTTTGTTTCGATTGGCAATTATTTTCAGTGGGGAATTCAGTTTGTGTTGCAGTAGTTTGATAAGTTTTATGGACGGTTTTAGCTAAGCAGCAGCATATGATACACCAACTTTGGGAGTCCTGGATTCATCGATTTTTCTGTCTTCAGGGTACGATATGTTATCTTTTGTGCATATGGTCTGTATCTCTTTTTCCTTTTTTCACTGTTCACACGATTTAGCGTAAGATGGATGATCTTTCTTGCAGTTGACACAACAAGGTGGAGCATTGCATTGCGCACTATTGTGCCCAACTGCACCGACCACATGTTTCCTTACTTCGGCAATTTGTTTTTGAAAGCCCAAAGCGTTGACAATTAAAGCAACACAGTGGGTTTGGGATATAGGGTCTGACAGAACATGATAGATATCCTGCTTTTATATGGGTAGGTTGGGCGTGTTAAATGTGAGTATTATGTGCTTGGTAGGTATCTGAATTTGATAATCTGGTATTTGTTCATCTCGACGGTAGATTTTTATTCATCTAGCTTCAATAACATTTTCTTCTTTTAAATTATCTATTAATTCAACATCAGTAACATGCAATAAGTCAGATTCAGTTATTACAGATGTGTTGAGGGTTCTATGTGGACTTATGGAGACAGGGATATTAGCAAAGTGAGTACATTTCTTTAGGTTTGTGACTTGTTTGCTATTGTTTACTTCAATAAGAAGTTCACCAGATCGTATTTTTTTTTTTTTAATGGTTCTTGGTTCACCTATCAATCCTTGGATAGATTTGTGAATCAAAAAGGGAGAGGTTCTGTCAAAGCCAGTGGCGCAGCCAGAATTCGGTTCTAGAGGGGGCGGGGTTAAGTTTTTTATAAAGGTGTTCGCCGGTTATTTGAATCACCGCTTAATATCTGTCTTTTGAATGAATCAAATCATAATGCTTTTTACTCGCAGTTACATTGGTTGTGTTTCATTTAAACAGCGTTTACAGTATTAAGAGTTAGAAAACATAAAATGCACCAGTGAAATAACCCCAAACTAGGTTAGATTTATAAAAAGTGTTTAAAGATGATGTGGCAAACTTTAAGAGTTGTAAGTGTACAGTCCAGCAAATAATTTTTGCATAGAAAATAACAGAATTCCAATCCACTTGTTCAACCAAAAATACACAGGTTTTCATTCCAAGACAATCTCGAATTCTTGTTTTTAACTTTAATAATAATGAAGCCTTTTAACAAAATTTTCAATATACTTACCGTGTTTTTGTCAAATGTAATAACATCACGAAAATTGGTGGAATTTATCATCATTTATGTCCAATTAGTGCTCAGTTAGGTAATCTATATTTTGGAGTGTAGTTGATATTAAACATGGTATTTTATTGTTTTTTTTTTATTGTGCACTTCCAGTACTTTACATGACATCGAATTTGCCATTAAGTAACGTAAATCTGTTGAAAATTTTGTTAAAACATCTTTATTATTGTTAAAAATCTCTAAAAATATCCGGGTTCAAACTGAAGTCATACCTGTACTAATATTATAAAGAAGTAAATTTTTTTTGTAGGTGTTACTTTTGGAACTACCGAATAGATTTAAAAAGATAATCGGTCGTGTGCGAACTTAACTCGCATACAAAGGGTTACATACAAAATATCAGAACTGTTCAAAGATAATATTTACTTGCGTACATATAACAATACCACATGCCATAATTTAATTCTACTGGAATGAAAACCGATGAATATTTCTCACTCTAAAACACAGACTTTGTGCAAAGTTTAAACTTGATAGAGAACCAACCACGCTTCGGAAAGAGGTCGCAGAGATTCTCACGAAAAGTCACTTGTAAATCATATTTCATGTAATAGTGGACAATTTTAAAGGAATAAAAAAAAGTAAGCTTAATAACGTGAAACTTTTCTATTCATTTTTTAAAATAAAAGCATATTCAGACATAATTATTGAAATGATTTCTAATTGAAAAGTTTTTTTTCCTAATAAATGAATTATTTATTGATTTATAAGCAATTTTTGTCTGAAAATTACTGACATTTAATGCCTTGGAATTATTATATGAATTATCTTTTTAATATTTGCCTTCAATAATTGAATTCAGTTGGAATAAAAAATGCTTATCACTATGTTTCATCTTACCTAAAACAAAGATCTTATACAAAGTATAAACTTGGCACTGTCCAAGCGCGCTTCGAAAGGAGGTCACAAAGTAGCAACACTGTTTTGATCCGTACCGTTGTTTTCTACATGGATTTTTAATTAATATCTCGGCAAATTACAGACACATTTTTTCGAAAATCATTACCGACAATCCTTGAAGATTCTACGTCCCTTAGGTACACCGAGTGCCCTCAACTCCCTCGCTGACCGCCAGAAAAATAAGACGCATGAATGATCTTATAATAATTCCGATTTTACTTTTTAAGCGTAGAGTGGAACCTTAATAATAATGGCAAAATGATGGTGACTATCTCCGTTTCAACATAAGCTATATTTTACATCGGGAAAACAATGGCTTGAAACATGGAATTGAACATGCGCGCATGCAATCAAAATATAATGTGCATAATGTATCAGCTAATTATATAGAGCAAGTTTTGTGATAGTCTCAAAGTCATAGAATGAAAATTCTGAAAATTATCGTCGATAGAATAAGCTCGAAATCCTTTGTTCCCAAAAATAAGCAAAAAGATGAGGGGTTGTATCAAATATCTGTTGTTTAGTGCCAAGATTGCGTACACAATATTGCACGTACTACTATATTTTTGGATACAACCCCTCATCTTTTTGCTTCCTTTTGGGAACAACGGATTTCAAGCTTATTCTATCGACGATAATTTTCAGAATTTTCAAGTTATGATTTTGAGACTTGCTCTATATAATTAGCTAATACATTATGCACATTATATTTTGATTGCATTCGCGCATGCGCAGTGAAACATTTTTGTAGTAAACCTACTCATTTTTCATTCAATTTTTATTATTTTTTAATTTTGATTGCAGAGTATTATGTACAATGTTGTTTGTCATATTTTCTGAAAAGAACTCTTTTTATAATAAGATCTCTTCACATTGTAAGCAATAAACTTGGTGAAATTTGGGACTGTTTTTATAAAAACCTTAATTTGTCTATGAGTATACATGCTATCCTCATAAAAATGAACACAGTATATTACAATAAGCCACTTATTAATAATCTCGAGTTTGAACGCTTTTGCTACATTAGTTTTTAAATGGTTATCCAAAAGATATTCGTTCTTTTTCAATTTGTTGACGGTACCCTATGGGGTTTCGGGAAAAAAATCTTCGCAGAAATATATGACCTATACTATACTATTTACGCACCTGCAGTTTCAGGTTAATTCCTCATGTATTTTTCTAGATATTTAACAAAATGTCTAAAATTGCAAGTGACCGGTGACCTTCGGCCATATAGTGTAGTTGGTATAAAAGCTTGGTTTTTGACATGGTGGTTACTTTTAAGGTATAATGAGAATGAGAATAAAAAAAATAATGAGAATATTCCATAATATATTCAAGTAACCGTTTTCTGTAATAGCGAGTGACTATAAAGCTAAACTGCAGATTTTTAACAATGTGCTTATTAATTTAAATTAATGCATGATTAGCATAAAATTGTGTATAATTATATTTTATACAGTCTAAGAAAATGTTTTACATTTAACTCCTCTCTTTTCAAAATCCATACTCACAGACATATTATCTATAACTCAATGAAATTACAATAAATGCTTCTTTCCTACGTGGCACGGGTGGCAATGCTTCTCCGAGAGCAAGCACCATTACTCGTTGCTACATTACTAACTAATGGAATACATTCTTTAAATATGTGTACAGATCTCCTAAGGAACAAATGGTTCGAAAGACACACTGATTGCGATAATATGTTCAATCACAATCAAAAACAGCTTTTTACAACTTTATAGTTACTAATTTTTTAATTCTTATTTTACAAAGATTTTTACTTGGGTACGTAAAAAACTTGGTCTTATATATATAATTGAGAGCAAAAAGCGTAAAACAGGGCATTTGAAACAGAGAGAGATCTGCAAAGTGTATGTTTCATGTTTTTTCTGAAACTTGATGGTCTATTATTGTTTCGAACATGGAACAAAGACAGAAGTGCATTAAGAAATGGCCCATTGTATAATACTTAAACTCAAAGCGTCTGTGTGGCAGGAAATGACCATTCTTTTAGCAAAAGATGTTTCGAAAAAGTGACTTAGTCCAAATAACCAATTTTCACAAAACCAATGCATGTAATATGCGCTTTCATAGTTTTAAATAGAATTTTCGCCATTTAATTTAATAACTTTGTTGAATAGAGTTTGATTTCTCAAAGCGGTGGATTTTGAAAAACGCCAAACGTTTAAATATTAATTTTGGTTTTGATTCATGTAAGAGGCAATTATAGTAATTTTTCTTAGCTCTGGGGGGTGTTTTAACCCCCAAACCCCTCCCGTGCCTGCGCCACTGGCCAAAGCTGCCTTCTTGCCTTTTAACTAGAAAGAATCTTTCAGCACACGAATCATCACCTCTATCGGCCCAAGGTATCGGTTGTCTCAGATTTATATCTGCTTGAAGGCCAAAGCCTGATGCAGTGAGTTTCCCTTTAGATAGCCTGAGATTGTTACATCTCAGAATATGAGTGTTGGATGAAATATGGGGTTGTGGGGCCTCCACATCACATGTCTTACTTTCTAGATTTGTAACCATATTTCAGAGAGAATTTTATGAAATGCCAGGCATCAGGCCTGGTCACCGACCCTTCTTCTTTAAACTTTCGACCCCTACTCTAGGCGCAGGTCTCAAAAGGGTGAAAACTATTCCCAACAAACTTCCACGTTTTTCGAACGTTGGATTAAACTCGATAGCATTTCCTAATAACCAGTTCTTTCATGATGGAACTCGGTAGTCGTAGGTAAGCCTTTACAGCTCTGTCCAACCTACAACCCCCTTACGCACCTTGGTGTATTTTGTCTTTTTTATAAAAGATTTAAACTTTTTTTTTTTTAAACAGAAGAACTAGAACACCGTTAGTAGAACTAGAACAAATCGAACAAAACAGTTAGTAAAAAAATCAAACATGAACAAGAACAAAGAGGGATAACAAACTGAAAAGAGAAGATTAAAAAAGTGTGAAACAAGGAAAAAAGGATAGACAACCAAAAAGAGAAAAAGACAGGAAAGGAGAAAGATCGCTCAGGAATCTGGGGTCGCTAAACCCGTAAATACCTAAAGAAGGTATTCCCCTGGGGGAGTTTACATAAATGAACAAGCATAAAAGTTCACCAGGTTTGTTTTCATAATTGTTTATATCATTTGACAACAAACCTCACTTTGTAAAACCCAAATTGTGCCAATTTTAAAAAAGAAAAACCAAAGGCCTTCTATACTGGGAAAGTACCCAAAAAAGATTTATTTTGTTCAATTATTAGTTATCGTATTTTATAAATCAGTTACCAATTATTTATTCTTTTTAGAATGAGTGATTTAAAATGGAAGAAAGATAGTGGCTATACGTGTAGGAAAAAAAGATTAGCTAGAGAGGCTGAGAAAAAGAAATCTTCCAAATGGATGCATAAGTATATTTTATACCAGTCCGGTTCAGGTTCTGAAACAGGACCTGAGGGTTCTTTCAAAAGATTTAGTAGAAAAAGACACACTAGAAATAAATCAAGAGACACAAAGAAACATAGAAGTACCTTCGTGTTCAAATATTGAAGCAGAACCTCAGATTCTTTTGGAAATGATAGAAGAAGACATATTAGGAATAAATCAAGAAAAACAAAGAGAAAGTGGGGCATGTTTATGTCCAAATATCGAAGCAGAACATCAGGTTATATCTGAAGATGAAATGGAAGATGAAGATGTATCCGAAATGGGACAAGATAAACAAGATATTGGGGAACCTTCATCAGTCAAAGTTTTTTCAGGCGTTGAAAATTAACTTGAAAAAGGCAAGGAGGACATATCTGATACGGAAAATCTTCCATGTCAAAGTACCTTTAGAAATAATTTCTAATGATCCACTGACTGGAAAAACTAGGTTCACGATGTGAATTGGTAATCGAAAAAGGTCCAATACAGATTAAGGACTTTTGCTTTCATTGCGATGTTCATGGAAGACATTTTTCTGAATTTTATTACGAAAGAGTAATGTCCAATGGGGAGAAATTCAAACGATATGGTTAGTATATAGTGTAAAAAATGATTGTGTGTTTTGCTTTTGCTGTATGTTATTTAATAATGCTGATCGTGATCATGTTGCTAAAAACTTATCGGTAAATGGTTTTAACGATTGGAAAAATATCTCACGTACGTTAAAATCTCACGAATATTCTAAAAATCATATTGAATGTTTCGAAAAATGGATAGAATTAAAAATTAGGCTGCAAAAATGCCACACAATTGATAAAGAGCACCAGCTTTTATTGGAAATTCAAAAACAACGCTGGTGTGAAATTTTAAAAGGAGGAAGGAGGTAAGATGAAGTGTGACATCACACATTTTGGTAAAACATCTGACACACATCTGATAAAAGCATTTAAAATCAGCAGATTAAATTTTGAAGTTAATTTGAAATTATCAGAATTTGAGAATTGTTGCAACTGACTTATAAATATTAGATGCCATTGAAATCTCTATCTGCTGAATCATAATTTTCAAAATTACGTTTGTCAGAACTGTTAGCACTTTCAGAATCTGAGCTGACAATAAAATAAATGCAGTAAAACTCCGCTAATCCGAACTAATAGGGACTGGTGCCTGTTCGGATTACAAAAAATTCAGATTACGCAAAATTCTGATAAAAATAGAAAAGAAAAAGATGCATGCTAAAAAATGTAAGTTACTAAGTGTACTCAGTAGTAAACATCCTCTAATTCGGCACTACTTCCACTCATGGTGTTTATAATAATCCAATGGAACTTTAGAATGAGAAATTACGTAACAACGGATTGTAAACGCCTGAAAGTCACGAATCTATAAATAGCTCAGCCAGCACGTCGACGAGGGGGGAAGAAAAAAACATTTCTGTCGATAATTTACGAAATCAAACTGTTGAAAGGAAAAATAATTTTTTTCTGAATTAAATACTTTTTGCATTTTAGAGAAGAATTTTATAGTGACTGGCAAACAAACTGATATGCAAGACTTTTTTCTTCTACGAGTAGGCCTACTTTATATTCGTGTACGTATCTTGTATGTACTTTTACATTATTGAGTATTTTTTATAATTCTATGCAAGCTATTTAAAGAATAAAAAACATGCTTTACTACCATTTTTTGTTTAATTCTAACTTCTACATGTTTTTCCCAACATTCATCCTGTAATCCGGAAAGTTTCGTAGTAAAAAGTACTTTTTTTGTTTTTAGTACAATATTACAATCCTTTCAGTTAATCTGTTCAAGTATAATTTTTGAAAATGAAATCGGTTTGGATTAACCGAAATTTCGCATTAGGTTCTACTGTATTGTCTAACTACTCTTTTACAATGTAATATTTCCCCAGTATTCATTCTCAATTTTTTCTACATTCTGGCAGTTCTCGCACAAATTATTGGCGCGAAACTTATTTAATTGCAACCTTTTGTTCTATGAAGTGAAAGGGCAGGGTTATTTTTTCCCGCCAGTTTCAACTAGCATACCTTCCATAAAATAGACTTCTAAAAGAAGGTGTTTCCCAAGTCTCAACTCGTAATGGGTAAATAATATCTCTTCAAGAACTTAATTGTCAGTTTAAGATTCCATACCTTTTAACGTTGGTCATTTTCATCTCATCTACACAATGAAGAAAGATAATGTATATCAAACCTTATTTCAAACATATGTTAAAGCATATCAAGCAAAAAAAAACAAGATTGTCAGAAAAGTGTTGTGGAAGTGTGGAATTTGATGAAAAAGTCCGATAATATGGAAAACGAGGCGGCCTTGCAGATTAAAAAATACGAAGCACTCGCATTAAAAAATAAAGGAGCTTTAATGTCATTTTGGGCAAAACAACCTATGGTGAAAAAAGAAGATCACCAAGCATCCGCCTCAGTAGCTGCGAAAGCTGATGTTAAATTTGAAGAGACGTAAAAATTTTACAAGTACCTGATAAAGACATCCCACTAGAGCAGCCTGCAAGGAAAGCAAAAGTCCAAGAGGAACTTAAGCTAGAGTTGGATGTGATAAACAGCGATTTAGTTGGTTATTATAAAGAAAATCAAGTGGAATGTTGACTGAAGAACAAGAAACAGAATTAAAAGAAAATGACGCGAAAAAACGAAAAGTGGAAGCAGAACTGAAGAAGAAAATCAGTGACCAAAAGAGACATAAAAAGTGCAGGGAAGAAAAGAAGAAAAAAATAGCCTAACTATGTAAAGCACATCCACATGTAAAGAAAGCCTTGAAAATTCGAGAGAAGTGTGGCAGGACGAGATTGGAAGTAGATCAACCAGAGTTATTAAAAGTAATTGTTGACATATTGCGATTCATGGAAAAGCTGCACATGAAAAAAGACAGAGTGACGTCTGTCTTAGTATAAAAACGTTGGATGAACTGACTGCTCAGCTAAAACTGAATGGATTTTCAGTATCAAGAAGTGGATTATATCTTCACCTTTTGCCAAAAAGGAGCTCGACCCTTGAAGGAAAACGACATGTTGTTACGGCACCTGTCAAATTAATTTGTGCTCAGAATGATTCCCACCTGAAGCATATAGATGGGCAAGTCTGTGTGGCAAACATTAAACAATTAGAGGAACTTTCATCATTTCTTGGACCAATAGAAGTTTGTTTTATTAGCCAGAACGACAAGACAAGAGTACCAATTAGCTTAACTGCAGCTAACAAACAGTCCCCTATGATTATGCAAGTGGAATACAAAGTTTCACTTACAGACCATGATTGGGTTGTTGCGGCGAGATATCAGTTGATCAAATCAGTCTATGCCGGAATAGATATCCAAAAAGATGGACTTGGTCGAATAGAAGCTGTTGGATATTCTGGTCCTACGTATGTAGCCTTTCGTTCAGGGAAACACACAACGTCAACTGCTTATTCTCATGGATTAGATTTTGAAAGACTTCTGGAATTACCAGAATTTGATAAAATAATGAAATTCAATTGTGCTGTCAAACCTGTAGTTGTTTTTGTGGTTGATGGAGGCCCTGATGAAAATCCAAGTATCAGAAAACTACTCAAGTTGGAGTGCATCATTTCCTGCAGAACAATCTTCATGCACTATTTATTGCAGCTAATGCTCCTGGGCGAAGTGCCTTTAATAGGGTAGAAAGAAGAATGGCCCCATTAAGTAAAGAGTTGTCTGGGCTCATTCTGCCTCATGAACAATATGGGAGTCATCTTGAAGCTCAGGAGAAGACAATCAATCCTAAGTTGGAAGAAAAGAATTTTGAATATGCCGGAAAGAATTTGGCAGAAGTATGGTTGGTTGTTGTTTTAGACAATTACCCTACTGCAGCTGAGTATATTTCAGCTGAAAACTCTGAACTAAACCAGGAGAGATTGGAAAAAGTAAATGATAAATGGTTTTCTACACATATACGTACAAGCCAGTATCTCACCCAAATAGTCAAATGTTTTGATGTGAATTGCACCAAAAAAGTACGGAGCTCGTTTTTCAATATTGTGCCATCAAGATTTTTGCCAACGCCAATTCCAGTGTGTCAGACAGTGGAAGGTCTTAAAGCACCGATTAATCGAGCTGACTCAGAAGATTATAAATTCCCACCACTCTTTGCAGCACAAATTTTGAAAGCAGATGAACTTCATCCCCGATCAGTGGGGAGTGGTTACAAAGTACTGCCATATGACCTCCATTGTCCTTCAGTGTAAAGTGTGCTTCCTACTCGTGTTTGCAAGCATTGTGGTATGTATTTTGCATCCAATGTCATGTTGAAGAAACACATTATTGGTGTACATAAAATCAGTGGAAAGTGTCAACCAGAGATTGGCAGAGTAAGACCGCTTCGAATAGCTGCACGCAGACAACAAGAACTCATGATCGTAACTGCTTTCACTGAAGTGTGGAATTTGCAGATTGGGTGGATGAAGACGACATTGACATTAGAGGGCTTACTATCCCTGAGGATGAGAGCAATGTCAAAATGCCTGTGCACTCGATCGGCGAGCATACATCTTCTCCATGAAAGGAAGAGTCATAATAGTAAATTATTCAGAGTAATTTCTATTTTATGATTTAGTATATAATTTCATAAATGTTCATATTAATGTGACAAATGAAATGTGATGGCTATTCCATTTAAATAAAACTAATAAATATTGAGGTTACTTTTAGGTTGGTTGGTTGTATGGGGTTTTATGGCACAAAATCCCTTAAGGGACATGCTGCGCCAAAAAAGTAGACTAAACATCAAAAAGGTGAGGAATAGAACAATGACAAAATAAAAGAACAATGAGAAAAGCAATCTGGATGGGGTATCCCAAACAGATGAAGTCAAACAAGTGTAGAAAACTATATTTTAAATACTAAAAACAAGAGTACAAAGATAAAAGTAAGTCAATAAAAAGTGCAGTCTGGATGGGGTTCCCATCCAGATATCACAAAAGTGTAAAACAGAAAACTGACTCGTTAAACCAAAGAAAGACAAAAAATTATATTTCAAAATAAAACCCTGTATGTTTTAAAAGGTAAATAGTGCTCCATGAGGTATTTCCCCAAAGAGGTTTGTCAATAGTGGTGATGATGACTTAAAATAAATTCTATACAAATGCCGGACGCCCGGACAGTCAGTTAAAACATGATGGATGGTCAGGTAATCAAAATGACAATGTGGACACATGGGGGCATCCTCCCAAAGTAAAAGATGTTTATGAGGGATCCTTGAATGTCCAATTCTCAGACAAGTAGAATATCTGTTTTTCTTGGATAACTCTGAGACCAGGTCATTATTATAGGTTTGATATGGTGCAGTTTATTATTGTTATCTAAATCCCAACTTTCTTTCCATTTATTCTGAATAAAAATTTTTATAAGTAGTTTAACGTCTGAGAAAGAAACATTATGATGTAACGGATTAAGAGCACGTTTTGCTGCCTCATCTGCTTTCTCATTGCCAGGAATACCCATGTGTCCAGGTACCCAGCAGAATAAAATATTATAACCACGTCTTGTCAATTTGTTATAAAAATCTAGGATGGATGAGAAAAAAGGATGCTTTTTAAAAGATTTAATTGTGTCAATAGAACTATTCGAGTCTGTATATATAATGAAGGATGAGCTATGATGATGAGATATGTGCAACATGGCTCTCTCTATTGCAATCAGTTCAGATGTAAAGACAGAGATAGAAGGATGAAGACGATAGCTTAATGAAGTGTTGTCACAAAATACACCACAACCAACAGTATTACCACTCTTAGATCCATCTGTATAAATGTCAGTACAGCCATAAATATTTGCTCGGTGTGCGGCAAATAACTGTTGAAAAACTACAGGGGCCAAGTTATTTTTATCATATCCTTTAAAGAGATGGAGCACTGTAATATCAGGAGGTTTCCAAGGAGGGTGTGCATGCAATGGACATGGACTCACCACAATATTACTCAGAGGGCTATGATCAGTAATGTGCCTAATTCTGACACCAAAAGATGGGTGCAAGATGGTCGATGCTGATAAAGAATATCATTGTCAGTGTTTAAAATGTATGCATGAAGAGAATGGCCAGGATGTGAACGGAGACTGTAATAAAGTTCTAAAGAAAGTTTTTCACGAATGTGGTGTAATGATGGTTCATTACAATCAACATAAAGACTTAAAATTGGAGAAGTACGAGATGCACCAGAGCAAACACTGAGTGCGCTATGATGCACAGTGTCAAGTTTTTTAAGAACAGAATTTAATGCAGAACCATACACCTGGCAGGCATAGTCAATTTTGGAACGGATTATAAAGCGATAAATTTTCAAGAGAGAACCACGGTCTGCTCCCCATGAAGTGTTTGAAAGCACCTTAATTAGATTGAGCGATTGCTCGCACTTTTTACGTAACTGCAAAACATGTGGCAAGAAAGTGAGTTTTTTATCAATATATAAGCCTAGATGGTTGGTTGGTTGTATGAGGTTTTATGGCGCAAAGTCCCTATAGGGACATACTGCGCCAAGACAAAGTCAAAATGGAAAAACATAAAAAACCCAAAAATTTGAGTAAGAAAAGAATAACAAAAAGATGAGAAAACCAAAAAAATTAATGAAAACAGCAAGATGTATAATTAAAACCATTTAAAATATTCAAAAGTCCATAGGCAAGCGTATTCTAATTAAAATCTGTGGAGTTATAAAGTAATAACTGTTAAAAGATACCAAGTTTTAAAAGAGGTACAAATACTACATAAACACAAGTTTAAAAAACACATGTGTAAAAAACAATGTAAAATCAATTAGGTAAAAATTCCTCGAAAACTTATTTTCTTCATCAGCACTTGACTCATACGACTCCGAGTCCATTGCTTCATCTACATAGTTCTGGAGCTGCTTCGGATCCTTTAAGTTTGAGACAGGTGGATTTAGCCAGTTGTTCTTGCTCTTTTTCTTCACAGTGTTCTACTGTGAAGAGCCCCCGATTGTTTTTCTCTCTTTCTGAACGCAGATTTTTTTGCTTGGTTTCACTGTTTGACTAGTATCAGGTTTCTGTGATGTTTTTTTTAGATTTAACAGCTTTAGTATCAGTCTGGAATTCAGATGACTTTTTGGATTGAACTGGGTCGGATGACTTTTTGGATTGAACTGGGTCGGATGACTTTTTGGATTGAACTGCAGGTTTTTGTGACTGACTAGTTTGATATACTATAGTAACAGGTTCTGAGAATGGTAGCTTTGTTCCAATAATGGGGTTGCATAACATTTAGAACCACAGCAGACATCACGAGTTTTTATCTTTGTGGTGCCGAGTGGTACTGTCATAGGTGAGTTATTTACGGGAACGGAAGGTTCGGTCTGAGTGCTTATGTGCCTTACAGATTTTGGTCGTTGTTTGAGTAGACTAGAGTAGGAGACTCCGACTGACGGAGTCCTGGATTCAACAACTTTACGGGCTTCAGGATAGGAGAGATTTTGAGTTATTTTAACAAAAATGATTTCTTTTTCACGTATCTAGGTTGGACAAGAACGGGAGTATGCAGTATGATTACCCTTGCAATTTATGCAGCGTTCAGGATTTTCACATGATTTATTGTTGTGGCCAACTTCTGCACAATGTGCACAGGTGGTGGAACCCCGGCAATTAGTAGTAGTGTGGCCATAACGCTGGCAATTAAAGCAGCGTAGAGGATTAGGAATGTAAGGACGAACAGGACAATTAAGGTAACCAGCTTTAATTCTTTTTGGTAAGGTAGGGCTATTGAAAGTGAGGTTGGTTGGTTGTATAGGGTTTTATGGCGCAAAATCCCTTAGAGGACATGCTGCGCCAAAAAAAGACTAAAAAAAAAAAAAAAACCCAATGTAAGTAAAAGACAGAAATCAGAAGAGCAATCTGGATGGGATACCCATCCAGATGTAGACATAGACGTGTAGAAGAGTAAAATTTTTTTTTTTATTTTTTTTATTAAAAATAGTAGCGTAAAAAAGTTAAAAAATATTCAACGCAAGAGCATCCTGGATGGGGTTCCCATCCAGATGTCCCCAAAGTGTAAAAGATAAAACTAGGTCATGTAACCAATGAAACAATAAAAATCATATTTCAAAATAAAATCTCGCATGTTTTAAAAAGGTAAAGAGTGCCCCATGAGGTGTTTCCCCAATGAGGTTTGTCAAGATTGGTGATGATGAATTAAAGTAAGTTCTATACAGGTGCCGTAGGCCCGGACAGTCAGTTAAAACATGATGAATGGTCAAGTAATCAAAATGACAATGTGGACACATGGGTGGATCCTCCCGAAGTAAAAGGTGTTTATGAGTGATCCTTGAATGTCCAATTCTCAGACGGGTAAGAAGAACATCTGCTTTCCTTGGATAACTCGAAGCCCAGGTCGTGATTGTTGGTTTAATGTGGTGCAGTTTGTTATTACATTCTGAATCCCAACTTTCTTGCCAATTATTATGAATAAAGTGTTTTATGAGTAGTTTAACGTCTGAGAATGGAATTTTATGTTGTAACGGATTCAGAGCACGTTTTGCTGCCTCATAAGCCTTCTCATTTCCAGGGATACCCATGTGCCCAGGTACCCAGCAAAATAAAATTTGATAACCGCGTCTTGTCAGTTTATTATAAAGATCCAAGATGGCGGAGACAAAGGGGTGCTTATTAAATGATTTTATTGCATCAATAGAGCTTTTGGAGTCAGTATAAATGATGAAAAAAGTCTTATGATGATGAGAAATGTGCAACATGGCTCTCTCAATTGCAATTAATTCGGCCGTAAACACAGAAATAGAAGGGTGTAGCTGATAACTGAAAGTGGTATTATCAAAGAAAACACCACAACCAACATTATCTCTACACTTTGATCCATCAGTATAAATATCAGTATAGTTATTGTAATTAGAGCGGTGTGCAGCAAATAACTGTTGAAAGACAGTAGGTGCTAAGTTCTTTTTGTCATAATCTTTAAAAGGATGGAGGGTTGTAATATTATGAGTTTTCCAAGGTGGGAACTTGTGCAATGGGCATGGGCTCACCTCGATATTGCTTAGATTGCTATTGTTAATAGCGTTTCTCACTCTGACTCCAAATGATGGTATGCAGGATGGTCGGTGCTGATAAAGCATATCATTGTCTGTATTTAAAATATCTGTGTGAAGTGGATGATCATTGTGTGAAAGAATACGATAGTACAATTCTAATGAAAGCTTTTCCCGAATATGATGCAATGCTGGCTCATTACAGTCAACATACAGACTTAAAACTGGCGATGTACGAAATGCACCAGAGCAGACACGGAGTGCGCTATGGTGCACAGTGTCAAGTTTTTTAAGATTGGAAATGCAGGACGAACCATAGACCTGGCAGGCATAGTCAATTTTGGAACGTATAATAGAACGATAAATTTTAAGGAGAGAACCACGGTCTGCTCCCCAAGATGTGTTCGAAAGCACCTTAATTAAATTAAGGGATTGTTCACATTCTTTCCGCAACTGTAAAATATGTGGTAAGAAAGTAAGTTTTTTGTCAAAATACACGCCCAAAAAACGGACACAGTCAACAACACAAATTTGATAAGAACCAATAAAAATTTCAGGGTCTGGATGCAGATCCCTACGTCTACAGAAATGTACACAAGAAGTTTTGTCCTGAGATATAATAAAACCATTTTTATTTGTCCATTGAATAATACGGTTGATAGCTAACTGTAATTGCCTCTCAATAAAACGCATATCCTGTCCTTTACATAAAATTTTAAAATCATCAACATAGAGAGTACCCTGAACACATGGGGGCAACTGGTCAAGGATGCCATTTATCTTGATAGCAAAGAGGGTGACACTCAGAACACTACCCTGAGGTACACCCTCTTCTTGTATATAAAAACTGGAGAGCATCCCGCCAATTCGAACTTGAAAAATACGAATGGCGAGGAAATTCTTAATAAAAATTGGGAGGTTACCACGAAAGTCCAAGTTAAAAAGATCGCGAAGGATACCGTATCTCCATGTCTTGTCATATGCTTTCAGCATGTCAAAAAACACTGCGACCAGATGGTTTCTCTTTAAAAAAGCAGTCCGTATATGAGATTCTAAGAGAATGAGGTTATCAATAGTGGACCTACCTCGTCGAAATCCGCTTTGGAAAGCTGCAAGGTAATTATTTGATTCTAAAATATGGACCAGACGGCAATTAATCATTTTTTCTAAAAGTTTGCAAAGGCAACTAGAGAGTGCGATTGGCCTGTAATTATTTGGATCGCTGCAATCCTTCCCTGGTTTTGGAAAAGGGATAACAATGGCTTTACGCCAGGCATTGGGAAAAGCTTGTTCCATCCAGATTCTATTGTAATAAGCCAGAAGGTTATTGAGAGAAGACCTGCAGAGATGTTTCAGCATGGTATATGTGATGCCATCGTGACCTGGAGCAGATAAATGACTGTTTTGTAAACATTTTAAGAGTTCTGAGATAGTGAAAGGAAGGTTGTAATCATAAGAGTGGCATGAATTAAAATTGATGTTCGTAGTTTCCATTTGCCTTTTGTATGATAAAAAAGGTTCTGGGTAAGAATCAGAACTAGAATTAGATGCGAGGGTACTTGCTATTGTTTCAGAAATGTTTTTTGGAGATGCTATGGTTTGGCCATTGTGTTTTAAAATTGAGATGTGGTTTTCAGAATATAAGCCCATACAATTTTTCACTTTTTTCCAAAGAACTTTACTTGAGGTATTACAATTTATTGTGGAGATGTATTGCATCCAGGATTCACGTTGGCTTTTGCGGCGCACTCTTCTAGCATCAGCCTTTGCTTTTTTGTATGCAATATAATTAGCATTATTGGGATACCTCCGGAAGATGCCCCATGCCTTCTGTTGACTTTTTTTTGCCTTTTGACAATCATCATTCCACCATGGTTTCCTGTGTTTTGGGGTAGAAAGTGATTTAGGAATGCTAATATCTGCAGCATTGATAATACAATGCGTGATATTATGAAGCGCATCGTCAATATCACCTTCTATCATATCGCTAGTGATTTTAGCAAGGTCTGTAAAAGTTGGCCAATTGGCTCTGTCATAGACATAGCGATGAAAGCAATTATTAGAATCCCTGTGAGGAGTAGTCTGTGAGATAAATGTTGGAAAATGGTCACTGCCGTGTAGGTCATTAGAGACCCAGAAGTTCCAATAAGGATAGATAGATGCAGAGCAGATAGTGAGATCTATGGCGTGAAAGGTGCGCGTCGGTTCATGAAAATACGTATGGTCACCATTATTGAGGAGGCATAAGCCATTGTCGGAAATTAACTTCTCTATAAGATCACCACGTTGATTAGTGTCAGAACTACCCCACTGTTGGCTATGAGCATTAAAATCTCCAACAATGATGAAAGGAGTGGGGAGTTGGAGAAGGAGATCATCAAGTAGTGCTGACTGAATTATTTGGTGGGGTGGTAAATAAACAGTACAGATTGTAATGAGACGTTTTACATATACACGGACTGCAACAGCTTGTAAGTTTGTTTTTAAGTTAATATGAGTATGGGGTAAATTGCGAGAGATGAAAAGAGCCACTCCACCAGTGGCCCTATCATTACCTGTAAAATCTTTTCTGTATGTAGCATAGGTGCGCAATTTTGCTTTGTCAGTGGGTTTTAGATGGGTTTCCTGCAGAGCTAAACATAAAGGTTGATGGTCGGATAGAATATTACGGATTTCGTCATGTTTATTATGATAACCACGGCAGTTCCAAGAGATAATATTAGACATGAATGAGTTTTTTTTTTTTTTTTTACTACCTGCGTAATTTTATTCGGAGATAGTCATACTATCTCCATCGTTAAATTCTTCATCCGGTTCTGGGTGAAGAGCTAGAGAATCATCATCCTCCATTTTATCATTTTGTTTTGATTGAGTTTCATTTTTGGATGTTTTATTCTTTTCCTTTTTAGAGGAATTTTCAGATGACAAGGTGGCTTTAATTGTTGGTAGGTTAAATTTTTCGGCATCAGATTTACGGGCTAGTTTCACAGATGGTGTTTTAGTTGCATTTTGAGAACCTCTTTTATGGAGTGGAAGTTTAGAAATAACAGATTGTGATGATTTTACAGAGACATTTTGTAGTGGTTTAGGAGGATCAGACTTAGGTGACTTAGGAGGAGGAGATTGTGTTGATCTATTCGTCTTACCAGAATTGTTAGACAGGTAGTTATCTTTTTGATTAAGTTGGCAATTAGGTTTAGTGACGTGTTCTGTTTGAGTTGCAATAGATTGATAAGTTTTATGGACAGTTTTAGACAAGGCAGTAGCATATGACACACCAACTGTGGGTGTCCTTGATTCAACAATTTTTCTGGCTTCAGGGTACGATATGTTGTCCTTTGTGCGTATGGTCTGTATCTCTTTTTCTTTTTTCCATATTTCACAAGATTTGGCGTAAGATGGATGATCTTTTTTGCAGTTGACACAACACGGTGGAGCAGTACATTGCGCACTGTCGTGGCCAACTGCACTGCACCGACCACAGGTGGCCTTACCTCGGCATGAGGTTTTTGAGTGCCCAAAGCGTTGACAATTAAAACAACGCAGTGGGTTTG
Source organism: Maratus speciosus (assembly GCA_963932465.1). Classification (NCBI taxonomy): domain Eukaryota; kingdom Metazoa; phylum Arthropoda; class Arachnida; order Araneae; family Salticidae; genus Maratus; species Maratus speciosus. Next base: position 382,171,762 of record OZ010798.1, on the reverse strand, counting down.
GTACATATGGTCTGACGGAACATGATAAATATCCGGCTTTTATATATTTTGGTAAGTTGGGCGTGTTGAAGGTAAGGATAATGTGCTTGGTAGGTATTTGTACTTGGTTAGCCGGTATTTGTTCGTCTTTACGATAAATTTTTATTCGTCTAACTTCCATGACACTTTGTTCCCCTAAGTTTTCCAGTATTTCATCTTCAGAAACATGCAAGAGATCAGATTCTGATATCACTCCCCGAGATGTATTTAGCGTTCTGTGAGGAGATACAGAGATAGGAATATTTGCAAAATGTGTGCATTTTCTTAAATTGGCTGCTTGTTGGCTATTATTAACCTCCACAAGAAGTTCACCAGATCGTAGTTTTTTTATATTTTTTGGTTCACCAACCAAACCGTGGATAGATTTATGTATCAAGAAGGGTGATGTGTGATCAAAACTCCCCTCTTGGCGTTTAACTACAAAAAACTTTTCATCTGCTTTGCAAGATTTATTAGCATTGCAGGAGACATTTGATTCTTCTTTTTTTCCAGTGGCAGCTTCTGCTCTATCTGCCCAAGAATTTTGCACCAATTTAGTTTGGCTCTGATTATTAGCTTCTGAACAAGAAGCTAACGAGGTACTCATCACATTAGTTATTTGTGGGGCTTCCACATCGCTTGTTTTATTCCCTATAATTGTAGCCATAATGAGAGTTAAATATATGAAACGCCAGGCATCGGGCCTGGTCACCGACCCTTCTTCTTACCGTTACTTTAGGCGCAGGTCTCAAAAGGGTGAAAACTATCAACAAACTTCCACGTTTTTCGAACGTTGGATTAAACTCGATAGCATCTCCAAACTCTAGTTCTTTCACAGTGGAACTCGGTTGTCGTAGGTAAGCCTTTACAGCTCTGTCCAACCTACATCGCCCTTACGTCGAAAGGACACCAGTCGCCCAGTGCATTCCTAACCACCGCCATACAAGTACGGCGCCCACCGATCACGGAACCGGAATTCGGAGATGCCCTGCACTCTGGGACTCGAGATCAGCCTAAAGAGGTAGAAACGAGGCGATGAGATTAAAAAACCTCAACACCCAGAGTGTCTCACGTGAAAATAAAAAAATCCACTATTGTAAAAAAGAAAAAGTGATGTGGGTGAGAACTTAGAAACAAGGTGTATTTTTTGTCTTTTTCCAATATTTTAAACTTTTTTCTCCTTTTTTTTTTTAAACAGAAGAACAAGAACAATGTTAGTAGAACAAATAACAAATTGAACAAAATGGTCAGTAAAAAACATGAACAAGAACAAAGAGGGATAAGAAACTGAAAAAAGAAGATTAAAAAGTGTGAAACAAAGAAAAAGGATAGACAACTAAAAAGAGAAGAAAACAGGAAAGGAGAAAGATCGCTCGGGAACCCGGGGTCGCGAAACCCGTAAATGCCTAAAGAAGGTATTCCCCTGGGGGGTATTGAAAGTGAGAATGATGTGCTTTGTGGGAAGCACTTGTCCATTCTGACGGAGTGTAATACGTCGTGCATCTATGACATTTTGATCATTTAAATTTTGTAAAAGTTCATCCTTGGTAGAAAATAAAAGATCTGGTTCAGATATTACACCACGCCTTGTATTTAGGGTTTGATGTGCTTTAACAGAAACAGAAAATGGACCTATTGTATTACAATTTGATAGAAAATCAGACTGGTTGGCTGAAGTAACCTCAACCAATAAATCCCCAGACTGCAGTTTTCTGAGATTATGACCATCACCGAAAACAGACTGAAATGATTTTGCAATAAGGAAAGGTGAAGTTTTCTTAAATGAACTATCGGACAGGCTATCAGTACGTTTGATTACAAAGAAGCGAGTGAAAATATTGCTCTGTACAGTTTGTTGCTCGCCACATGGGAGAGGATTTGAAGGAAGTAAGGTTTTTCCATCCATATTGGGATAAAAAATCAATTCAGACCCCGGCCGCACCACCCACTACCGAGCCCAACAAGGGGATGCACATTCGTGCACCAGTGCTAACCAGGGCCCATACGGTCACAAGACACTCCTATGCCAGTCTCTACCCTTAACAAGATGGCTAGTAAGTACTCGCTCACTTGATCCCCAGCCAGTGACAGAAGTCAGCTGACCAGCCGATTGATGCATACGGGACCAATATGCACCTCCCGTCTACCTGAAGCAGAGGCCAAAGCAGTGTGTTGGTTTCCCTCAACTGCCAGGATCCCCCTTTCCAGGGACACGGGTCGCCACGCACGGCTAACACGTGGGTGGTTTACAATGCTCTATGAGTCGATATACAGGATGATATCGGCTCATACAGAATTGCCCTCACCTCCGAAGAGGAAACCACAACGAGAGAGAAACAAAGAGGAAAGAAACACGAGAGAAATAAGAGGAAAAGGAAAAGAGACAGATCGCACAGGAACTGGGGGTTGCGAAGCCCGTGAATACCTAATGAAGGTATCCCCCTGGGGTTTATAAGCCTAGAAAGCGGACGCAATCAATAACAGCAATTTGAGATGCTCCAATAAAATTTCAGGATCTGGATGCAGATCCCTACGTCTACAGAAATGCACACAAGAAGTTTTGTCTTGGGAAATAATAAAACCATTTTTATTTGTCCATTGAATAATACGATTGATAGCAATTTGTAATTGTCTCCCAATAAAACGCATATCTTGTCCTTTACATAAAATTTTAAAATCGTCAACATATAGAGTACCCTGCACACATGGTTGTTCGGTTGTTTGGAGTTTTATGGCACAAGGTCCCTTCAGGGACATGCTGCGCCAAGAAAAAAGTAAGGTGTAAAACATGGTTAAAATTTAAAAGTTATATATCTCATACAGTCTTTTAATGTAAGTTATAAACAAAGTAAACTGAAGAAAGAAATGTGATGATACATGTAATTAAAATAATGTACAATGAAAGTCACAATACACAAGGTTTAAAAATCCAAAATGTAATTAAAAGACAAAGCATAGATTTAAATTAAAAATCTCTAAAAGCTCTAAGGTTATGAAAAGTTAAAATTAATCCAAAAAACAAAGCATAACACAGTATAGTAATACTGCCTAAAAAAAAGTTAATTCAAAATTTAAAAAACTCAATAAAAAATCATGTAGGATTAAATTTTTCGAAAACAGCATTTTCATCGTCATCAGAGTCATAACTGTAAGATTCCATAGCCTCTTCTGCATAGTTCAGTAACTGTTTGGTATCCTTTACATTTGTGATTGCTGGGCTCAGGCATGATTTCTTGTCTTTTCTCTTCACAGTTTTCCACTGTGAAGAGACTTGCGTTGGAGGTTTCTTCCTTTCTTTTTGCGCACAAGTTTTTTCATTAGCTTTCTGAGTTGGGCGAATTGGTTTCACCAATTTGCTTTTATATGGAGCTGGCGTTTGTTTAATCTTGTGTTCGGTTGATATTTTTGATTGAACTGATGATGTTCGGAGGGAATTAGGTTTCTGTAATGGTATTGGAGATGAGGCAGCCTTAGTTTCAGTCTGATGATTATGACTTTTTGGATCCAATTGGAGATTTCTGTGACTGAGTAAGTTGATATTCTATTGTAACTGGTTCTGAGGATGGTAGCCAACGTTCCAATAATGGGGTACCATAGCATTTACTACCAAGAGACACGTCACGGGTTTCTTTATTTGATTGTATAATACTTGAATTATTTGGTGGAATAGAGCAGTCGGTCTGGGTACTTATGTGCCTTACGGATTTTGATTGTTGTTTGAGTATACTGGAGTATGATGCCCCAACAGATGGGGTCCTGTTTTCAACAAGTTTACGAGCTTCAGGGTAGGAGATTTTTTGGGTTATTTTAACAGCAAGAATTTCCTTTTCACGGATCCAATTCGGACAAGAGCGAGAATATGATGTGTGATCACCCTTACAGTTTGCACAGCGTTCGGGTTTTTCACAAGTTTTACCATCATGTCCGACCTCTGCACAACGTGCACAGGTAACATTGCTACGACAGGTTGTATTAGTATGGCCATAACGTTGGCATTTAAAACAGCGGAGAGGATTAGGTATATAAGGCCTGACTGGACAGTTTAGATAACCGGCTTTAATTCTAGTCGATAAACTATGGGTATTGAATGTGAGAATAATGTGTTTTGTAGGAAGAATTTGCCCATTTCTATGGATAGTGATACGACGAACATCTATTATATTTTGATCGCTTAAATTAGATAGAAGTTCTTCTTTTGTGGAAAATAAAAGATCTGGTTCAGATATTACACCACGGCATGTATTCAGAGTATGATGTGCTTTAACAGAAACAGAAAAAGTACTTATATTATTGGGATTTGACAAAAGTTCAGACTGCCTGGCTGAAGAAACCTCAACCAGTAAATCACCAGATTGTAATTTTTTTAGAGAATGGCCATCCCCCAAGACAGACTGGAAAGTTTTTGCTATAAGAAATGGTGAAGTTTTTTTGAAAGAACTATCAGAGATACTATCAGTGCGTTTAATAACAAAAAAACGAGTAAATAAGGACTGTACATCTTGTTGCTCTCCACATGGGAGAGAAGTAGAAGGAACTTTAGTATGTCCATCCATAATTGAAAAAAATAGAATTCAGACCCCGGCCGCACCACCCACTACCGAGCCCAACAAGGGGATGCACATTCGTGCACCAGTGCTAACCAGGGCCCATACGGTCACAAGACACTTCTATGCCAGTCTCTACCCTTAACGAGATGGCTAGTAAGTACTCGCTCACTTGATCCCCAGCCAGTGACAGAAGTCATCTGACCAGCCGTTTGATGCATACGGGACCAATATGCACCTCCCGTCTACCTGAAGCAAAGGCCAAAGCTGTGTGTTGGTTTCCCTCAACTGCCAGGATCCCCCTTTCCAGGGACACGGGTCGCCACGCACGGCTAACACGTGGGTGGTTTACAATTCTCTATGAGTCGATATACAGGATGATATCGGCTCATACAGAATTGCCCTCACCTCCGAAGAGGAAACCACGACGAGAGAGAAACAAAGAGGAAAGAAACACGAGAGAAATAAGAGGAAAAGGAAAAGAGACCGATCGCTCAGGAACCCGGGGTTGTGAAGCCCGTGAATACCTAAAGAAGGTATCCCCCTGGGGGTTGCACACATGGAGGTAACTGATGCAGTATATCATTTATCTAGATTGCAAAGAGGGTGACACTCAGAACACTGCCCTGCGGTACCCCTCTTCTTGTACATAAAAATGGGAGAGAATCCCCCCAATTCGAACTTGAAAAATTCGAATGGCGAGGAAGTTCTTAATAAAAAACGGAGGTTCCCACGAAAGTCCAGGTTAAAAAGGTCGCGAAGGATACCATACCTCCATGTCTCGTCATAGGCTTTCATCATGTCGAAAAAACTGTGACCAGATGGTTGCGTTTTAAAAAAGCAGTCCGTATATGCGTTTCTAAAAGAATAAGGTTATTGATAGTGGACCTTCCACGTCTAAATCTGCTTTGGAAGGCTGCAAGGCAATTATGTGCACCAGGCGGCAATTAACCATTTTTTCTAAAAGTTTGCAGACGCTACTAGAGAGTGCGATAGGCCTGTAATTGTTGGGGGTCACTGAAATCTTTCCCTGGCTTAGGAAAAGGAAGGATAATAGCTTTAGACCAGGCATTAGGGAAAGTATGTTCAATCCAGATTCTATTGAAAAAAATAAGTAAGTTATTGAGAGAGGTGGAAGAAAGATGTTTTAGCATGGTATATGTGATGCCATCATGTCCTGGGGCAGATAGTCGGCTCTTTTGCAAGCAACTTAAGGTTGGTTGGTTGGTTGTATATTGTTTAATGGCACAAAATCCCATAAGGGACATGCTGCGCCAAACAAGAGTAGACTAAAATCATAAAAATAAAGACCATCAGAAAAGCAATCTGGATGGGGGTCCCATCCAGATGCAGTCAGAATAGTGTAGATAGGGAAGAAAATTAAAAACTAAACAAACGCACTATAAAAGATTTTAGGTAAAAAGTGCAGAAGTGCAATCTGAATGGGGCTCCCATCCAGATGTCAGAAAAAATTAAAAGAACAATTCAAGTTGTTTTTAAACCAAACAAAGATGCAAAAATCATATTTCAAAGTAAAATCCAGCTTGTTTTAAAAAAGTGAAGAGTGCCCCATGAGGTGTTTCCCCAATGAGGTTTGTCAAGATTGGGGATGATGAGTTAAAATAGATTCTGTATAAGTGCCGGAGACCCGGACAGTCAGTTAAAACATGATGAATGGTCAGGTAATCAAAATGGCAATGTGGACACATGGGAGCATCCTCCCGAAGTAAAAGATGTTTATGAGTGATTCTAGAATGTCCAATTCTCAGACGGGTCAGAAGAACATCGGTTTTCCTTGGATAACACGGAGGCCAGGTCATGATGGTAGGTTTGATGTGGTGCAGTTTATTATTGCTTTCTAAATTCCAACTTTCTTGCCATTTACAGTGAATAAAGCGCTTGATAAGTAGTTTTACGTCTGAGAATGGAACTTTATGGCACAACGGATTAAGGGCACGTTTCGCCGCCTCATCCGCTTTCTCATTACCAGGAATACCCATGTGTCCAGGTACCCAGCAAAATAAAATATTATAGCCACGTCTTTTCAATTTATTATAAAAATCAAGGATCAATGAAACATAAGGATGCTTTTTAAATGATTTAATTGCGTCAATAGAGCTATTTGAGTCGGTATAAATGATGAAGGATGAGCTATGATGATGAGAGATGTAGAACATGGCTCTCTCTATTGCAATCAGTTCGGCTGTAAAGATTGAAGTAGATGAATGAAGGCGATAGCTTAAAGAGTTGTTTTCACAAAATATCCCACACCCAACAGTATCTCCACTCTTAGAGCCATCTGTGTAAATGTCAGTGTAATCATTAAAGTTTGATCTGTGTGCAGCAAATATCTGTTGAAAAACAACAGGAGCTAAGGTGTTTCTATCGTATCCTTTAAAAGGATGGAGCGATGTAATACTAGGAGGTTTCCAAGGAGGGAGTACATGCGATGGACATGGACTCACCTCGATACTACTCAGTGGGCTATTATCAGTAATGTTCCTAATTCTGACACCAAAAGGTGGGATGCAAGATGGCCGATGCTGATAAAGCATATCGTTGTCTGTATTTAGAATGTATGAATGAAGAGGATGGCCTGGATGTGAAAGGATACGGTAATAAAGTTCTAAAGAAAGTTTTTCACGAATGTGGTGTAATGCTGGTTCATTGCAGTCAACATAAAGGCTTAAAACAGGAGAGGTACGAAATGCACCAGAGCAAACACGGAGTGCGCTATGGTGCACAGTGTCAAGTTTTTTAAGAACAGAATTACGTGCGGAACCATAGACCTGGCAGGCATAGTCAATTTTGGAACGGATGACGGCTCGATAAATTTTAAGGAGAGAAGTACGGTCTGCTCCCCAGGAAGTATTTGAAAGCACCTTTAGTAGGTTAAGCGATTTTTCACATTTTGTCCGTAAATGTAAAATATGTGGTAAAAAGGTTAGCTTACTATCAAATTGGAGGCCGAGACGACGAACACTGTCCACAACAGGAATTTGAGTTGGTCCAATAAAAATTTCAGGATCTGGATGCAGATCCCTACGTCTACAGAAGTGAACACAAGAAGTTTTGTCATGAGAAATTATAAATCCATTCTTATTAGTCCAATTAAGAATACGGGTGATTGCAATTTGCAACTGTCTTTCAATAAAACGAATATCCTGTCCCATACACATAATTCGGAAGTCGTCAACATATAAATCACCTTTCACAGAAGGGGGCAGTTGACTAAGAATGTCATTTATTTTTATAGCAAAGAGGGTGACACTCAGGACACTGCCCTGGGGTACACCCTCTTCTTGTACATAAAGACTAGAGAGTACCCCACCGATTCGGACTTGAAAAAGTCGAATGGCGAGGAAGTTCTTAATAAAAATAGGGAGATTCCCGCGAAAGCCTAGGTTAAAAAGATCACGAAGGATCCCGTATCGCCATGTTCTGTCGTAGGCTTTTGCCATGTCAAAAAATACTGACACCAAATGGTTGCGTTTTAGAAAGGCTGTCCGTATGTGATTTTCAAGATTGATCAGGTTATCGATAGTTGACCTACCTCGTCGAAACCCACTTTGAAACGCAGCAAGGCAATTGTTATTTTCTAAAATATGCACAAGACGACAATTGATCAATTTTTCAAGTAATTTGCAAAGACTGCTAGAGAGTGCGATTGGCCTGTAATTATTGGGATTGCTAGCATCTTTCCCTGGTTTAGGAAAAGGAATGATAATAGAGTTACACCAGGCTTGAGGAAAGACCTGTTCTATCCAAATTCTGTTATAAAATGCAAGTAAATTATTGAGAGAGGTTGTGCAGAGATGTTTAAGCATGGTATAGGTGATGCCATCGTGACCTGGAGCTGATAGATGGCTATTTTGCAAACATTTTATCAGCTCTGAGAGAGTAAAAGGGAGATTATAGTCATAAAAGTTACGGGAATTAAAATTGAGGTGGGTAGTTTCTGTTTGTCTTTTGTATGATAAAAAAGGTTCCGGGTATGAGTCAGAGGCAGAGTTAGATGCAAATGTATTTGCTATGGTTTCAGCAATATTCTTAGGAGAAGCTATTGTTTGTCCGTTATGATTTAAGATTGTGATGTGGTTTTCAGAATAAAGACCCATACAATTTTTTACTTTTTTCCAGAGGACTTTACTAGAGGTATTTGGGTTAATATTAGATACATATTGAATCCAGGATTCACGTTGGCTTTTACGGCGCACTCTTCTAGCTTCAGCTTTTGCTTTTTTGTAGGCAAGATAATTAGTGTTATTGGGATAACGCCGAAAGATGCCCCAGGCTTTCTGTTGATTTTTTTTTTGCAGCTTGACAGTCACTGTTCCACCATGGCTTCCGGTGTCTCATTGTAGATGATGAGTTAGGTATGCTAATATCTGCAGCATTGATAATACACTGGGTGATATTATCAACTGCATCGTCTATGTCACCTTCTACCATATGATTTGTGATTTTAGCATGATTTGTGAAAGTTGGCCAATTGGCTCTGTCATAGTTATAGCGTTTAAAATAATGATTAGAATCCCTGTCAGGAGTGGTCTGTGAAATGAAAGTGGGAAAATGGTCACTGCCGTGCAGGTCACTTGAAATCCAGAAATTCCAATACGGATAGATAGATGGAGAGCAGATAGTGAGATCTATGGCATGAAAGGTGCGTGTCGGTTCATGAAAATATGTATGATCACCATTATTGAGTAGGCATAAGCCATTGTCAGAAATTAATTTTTCAATGATATCACCACGTTGATTAGTGTCAGAATTCCCCCACAGTTGACTGTGAGCATTAAAATCCCCAACGATGATGAAAGGAGTTGGGAGTTGAAGAAGGAGATCATCAAGTAGTGCTGACTGAATAATTTGGTGGGGTGGTAAATAAATGGTACAGACTGTAATAAGACGTTTTATATGTACACGGACTGCAACAGCTTGTAAGTTTGTGTTTAGGTTAATATGAGTATGGGGTAAATTGCGAGAGATGAAAAGAGCCACTCCACCAGTGGCCCTATCACAACCAGTAAAATCTTTTCTGTATGTAGCATAGGTGCACAGTTTTGCTTTGTCATTGGGTTTAAGATGGGTTTCTTGTAAAGCTAAACATAGTGGTTGATGGTCATGAAGAATACTTCGGATTTCGTCATATTTATGATGGTAGCCTCGACAGTTCCATGAAATAATATTAGTCATGAGTGAGTTTTTTTTAATAAATTTATCTGCACCCTATTATCCGGAGATAGTAGACATACTATCTCCATCGTTAAATTCTTCACCCAGTTCTGGATGAAGAGCAACGGCATCATCCTCCTCCATTTTTTCTTTCATTTTTGGATGGATTTCATTTTTGGATGTTTTATTTTTTATCTTTTTGGCTGGATTTTCAGATGACACAGTGGTTTTAATTGTTGGTAGATTAAATTTTTCTGAATCAGATCTATGTTTTGTTTTTTGAAGTCCTCTTTTTGTGGTATTTTGAGAGCCTCTCTTAGGAATATGAGATTGGGAAGATTTTGTAGGGGAATTTTGTGATGGTTTAGGAGGAACAGAGTTTGGTGAACTAGGAGGGAGAGAGTTTGGTGACTTAGGAGGAATAGATTTCAGTGGCTTGGGAAAGTTAGACTGCGTTGAACTATTTGTTTTACCAGAATAAGTAGACAGGTTCATTTCTTTTTGTTTTGGTTGGCAATTATTATCAGTGGGGAATTCGGTTTGGGTGGCAATGCTTTGATAAGTTTTATGGGCCGTTTTGGATAAAGCAGCAGCATATGAAACACCAACTCTAGGTGTCCTGGATTCAACTATTTTTCTGGCTTCTGGGTACGAAATGTTATCTTTTGTGCGTATGGTCTGTATCTCCTTTTCTCTTTTCCACTGTTCACATGATTTGGCGTAAGATGGATGATCTTTTTTACAGTTGACACAACAAGGTGGAGCGTTGCATTGCGCACTTTCGTGGCCAACTGCACTGCACCGACCACATGTTTCCTTACCACGGCAATTTGTTTTTGAATGCCCAAAGCGTTGACAATTAAAGCAACGCAGTGGGTTTGACAAGCAAGCAACTTAAGAGTTCTGGAATAGTAAATGGTAGATTGTAATCATGAGAATGGCGAGAGTTAAAATTGATGCTGTTATTTTCCGTTTGTCTTTTGTATGATAAAAAATATTCTGGGTAAGAGTCAGAGCTAGAATTGGATGCGAGGGTACTGGCTATTGTCTCAGATATATTTTTTGGAGACGCTATTGGATTGAGATATGATTATCAGAATATAATCCCATACAATTTTTTACTTTTTTCCAAAGAACTTTACTTGAGGTGTTACTGTTTATATTGGAGACTTATTGCATCCAGGATTCACGTTGGCTTTTACGCCGCACTCTTCTATAATCAGCCTTTGCTTTTTTGTACATAATATAATTAGTATTATTGGGATACCTCCGGAAGATAATTCAAACCTTCTGTTGATTTTTTTTTTTTTTTTTTTTTTGCCGTCTTCATTCCACCATGGTTTCCTGTGCTTTGGGGTAGAAAGTGATTTAGGAATGCTAATATCTGCAGCATTGATAATACATTGGGTGATATTATCAAGCGCATCATCGATATCACCTTCTATCATTTCACTTGTAATTTTTGAAAGGTCTGTGAAAGTTGGCCAATTGGCTCTGTCATAGACGTAGCGTTTAAAGCAATTATTAGAATCCCTGTCAGGAGTAGTCTGTGAGATAAAAGTTGGAAAGTGGTCACTGCCGTACAGGTCATTAGAGACCCAGAAGGTCCAATACAGGTATATAGATGGGGAGCAGATAGTGAGATCTATGGCATGAAAGGTGGTGACATGAAAATGAATGGTGAGTCGGATCATGAAAATATGTATTGATGACCATTATTGAGTAGGCATAAGCCATTGTCAGAAATTAATTTCTCTATTATTTCACCACGTTGGTTAGTGTCAGAATTACCCCAAAAAAGGCTATGAGCATTAAAATCCCTAACAATGATTAAAGGAGTGGGGAGTTGGAGAACTAGATCCTGATGTAGTGCTGACTGAATAATTTGATGGGGTGGTAAATAAATAGTACAGATTGTAATGAGACGTTTTACATGAACACGGACTGCAACAGCTTGTTAGTTTGTGTTTAGTAAAACATGAGAATGAGGTAAACTGCGAGAGATGAAAAGAGCCACTCCACCAGTAGCTCTTTCATTGCCTGTAAAATCTTTTCTGTAGGTAGCATAGTTGCGTAATTTCGCTTTGTCAGTAGGTTTTAGATGGGTTTCCTGCAGAGCTAAACATAAAGGTTGATGGTCGGATAAAATATTACGGATTTCGTCAAGTTTATTGTAATAACCATGGCAGTTCCAAGAGATAAAATTAGACATGAATTTTATTTTTTTAATAAATTTATCTGCGATATTTTATTCAGAGGTAGTGGACATACTATCTCCATCATTGAATTCTTCATCCGGTTCTGGGTGAAGAGCTAAAGCATCATCTTCCTCCATTTTATCATTCTGTTTTGATTGGGTTATACTTTTAGATGTTTTATTCTTTTTCTTTTGGGCTGTATTATCAGATGACACTTTCATTGTTGGTAGGTTAAACCTTCCTGCATCAGATTTACGGTTTGGTTTTACAGATGGTGTTTTAGTTGTATTTTGAGAACCTCTATTATGTAGTGGGAGTTTGGAGATAAAAGATTGTGATGATTTTGAATAAGCATTTGTTGATGATTTAGGAAGAGCAGATTTCGGTGATTTAGGAGAAACAGATTGTGATGACTTAGGAGGAACAGATCGCGTTGAATTATTTGTCTTACCAGAATTATTTGACATATTTTCTTTTTGATTAGGCTGGCAATTAGTTTTAGGTGGGAGTTCGATTTGAGTTGCAATAATTTGATAAGTTTTTTTGGACGGTTTTAGATACCGCAGCAGCATATGACACACCGACTTTGAGTGTCCTGTATTGAACTTTTTCTGGCTTCAGGGTACGATATATTTTCTTTTGTGCGTATCATCTGTATTTCCTTTTCTATTTTCCATTGTTCACATGATTTAGCATTAGATGGGTGGTCCTTTTTGCAATTTACAGAACAAAGTTGAGCATTGCACACTTTCATGGCCTACTGCACTGCACCGACCACAGATGAGATTACCACAACATGCTGTTTTTGAATGGCCAAAACGTTGACATTTAAAACAGTATAGTGGATTTGGAATATATGGTCTGACAGAACAAGATGAGTATCCGGCTTTTATATATTTGGGTAGATTGGGAGAGTTAAATGTAAGTATTATGTTCTTAGTGGGTATTTGAACACCCTGGTAAATTATTATTCTTCTAGCTTGAGTCACTGCTTGTTCCTTAAGTTTTTCAACTATTTCTTCTTCTGAGACATGTAGCAGGTCAGATTCTGAAATAACTCCACGGGATGTATTTAGACTTCTATGTGGAGTCACAGATACAGGAATATTTGCAGAATGAGTGCATTTCTTTAAGTTTATTGCTTGTTAGCTACTATTCACTTCTATTAGAAGTTCACCAGATCTCAGTTTTTTTATAGTCTTTGGTTCTCAAACCAAACCTTGAATAGCTTTATGTATCAAAGAGGGGGATGTTTTGTCAAACCTCCCTTCTTCATGCTTCCCAATAAAAAATCTTTTCCCTATATACTTCCACTAGAGTTCGCATTGTTGCATTCCATATTGGAAGCAGAATCCTCAACTCTTTATCCCATGATTTCTTTTTGTCCTGATTAGAAGTAGCTTTTGAGCCAAAGCTCAATGCATTATTAGTCTCTCTAATAATTGTGAGGCTTCCACATCGCATATTTGATTTTCTGAGATTGTAGCCATATTATAAAGAGGACTGAAAAAATGCCAGGAATCGGGCCTGGTCACCGACCCTTCTTCTTACAGTTACTTTAGGCGCAGGTCTCAAAAGGGTGAAAACTATCAACAAACTTCCATGTTTTTCGAACGTTGGATTAAACTCGATAGCATCTCCAAACTCTAGTTCTTTCACAGTGGAAACGGTTGTCGTAGGTAAGCCTTTACAGCTCTGTCCAACCTACAACGCCCTTACAGCAAAAGGTACCAGTCGCCCAGTGAATTCTTAACCGCCGCCATACAAGTATGGCGTCCACCGATCACGGAACCGGAATTCGGAGATGCCCTGTACTCTGGGACTCGAGATCAGCCTAAAAAGGTAGAAATGAGGCGATGAGATTAAAAAACCTCAACACCCAGAGTGTCTCACGTGAAAAAGAAAAAGTAATGTGAGTGAGAACTTAGAAACAAGGTGTATTTTTTGTCTTTTTTAATACTTTTTAAATTTTTTCTATTTTTTTTTTTTACCAACAGAATGAGAACAATGTTAGTAGAACAAAGAACAATTTGAATAAAAAAGTAAAACATGAACTAGAACAAAGAGGGATAACAAACTGAAAAGAGAAGATTAAAAAGTGTGAAACAAAGAGGGAAGGATAGACAACAAAAAAAGAGAAGAAAATAGAAAAGGAGAAAGATCGCTCAGAAATCCGGGGTCGCGAAACCCGTAGATACCTAAAGAAGGTATTCCCCTGGGGGATGAGGTTTCTTTTTAAAAATAAATCTCTTTTAAAGTATTTTGAGTTCATCAAGTAAAGATAGGATTTAAATTCCATTTCAAATTTCCAAAATAACTGATTTTAATTTCTCCTTCATATTCATATTTTATATCTATTGTATATTAAATATGTTTTTGTTGTAAACCTTAATTTATTTCATACAAAATAAATACACGAATCATTTTTTTTTTTTTTGTTATGCTCACAAATGACATTAAAACACATAGTTAAAGTATAGCGCCTAGAATATATAGTGTGGAAATTGGCTATCCCTGTAATACTTAAAAAAGTGCCAAAATATTGTATCCCTTAAATGTGCAACAATGCTGCTGAAATATACAGATTGCAGCGGCATCTGCAGGATATTTTCTACAACTGCAAGATATTGCTAGTCTATACAATGTAATACGAAAATCCCCTAGATGTCGCTGCGATCACCACTTTTGATTTTAGCAGTATCGTCACACATTTAAGGGATACAAATTTTTAAAGTTGTTTGGATAGCATATTTCCACACTAGGTATTCTAGATGCTGTAAGTGCTTTGTTTCTGAACTGTATAAGTTTATGTGATATAGTGTGACATGTGACAATGGGGGGGAGGGGGTATGGTGAAGTGTGACACTTTGTGACAAAAGGGGGGGGTCAAAAATATTGAAAAAAAGTGTGACATCATTTATGGACCGTCATTTATTTTATTTCGTCTATCTGGGATTAATCTATATATAAGACTTATCTAGTGCTTGAGCAAGCATTAACGATGAATCGGCAAGTAAACGACGTTGGACAGCTTCATCTCTCATACCGCACACCAACCTATCCTGGAGCATGACATCTAACGATGCACCGAAATTACAGTGCTCAGATAGCTTCTGTGATTCTGCAATGAATGCACTTACACTTTCTCCCGACTGTTGATTTCTACGATAAAATAAAATCGCTGGATCTCGGAAGGTTTACGCGAGAAATGTGCTTTAACAAGTTTTATTAGCTCGACATAAGGCTTAGTAGAAGGGTTTGCTGGGGACACGAGATAACGGATCGTCACATACATCTTTGCACCGCAGACACTCAAAATATGGCCCGTTTTTTCGTTGGTTCAGTGATATTGTTTCCTTCTAAAAAGCATTCCAAGCGTTCATGGTAAGCATCCCAGGTTGACAGTTCCGATACGTCGAAAGGTTCCAAGCTGCCGAAAGTAGCCATTTTCTTCACAAAACAATGTTGAGGAAAAAAAAAAGATTCTTTATTAGAAATTAGCAGAATGTAGATATTACTCACAGTTCTCAAATGTCGGTAAGTGTTGCCGTAGTTAGGCCTAAAACGTAAGAATAAGCTTCGATCTTCAGCAATTCTCGCAGTAATCTGAATACTTTTTAGCTTAGCAGAATACTTTTACCTCGTCGCAAATTATTAGGTATTAACCGAGACATAAATAGTTAACACAAATGCAACTTAAACCTATTTATTATATGATATTACTAGTCAGAAACATAGCTATCAAGCAGTGACAACCAAGTATATTTACATATTTAATTCGTGCACCCTGTTGCCATTCTGGTAAAATAATAGTGTGTTACAATACATAACAATCCAGCTTCACTAATTATTTTTACAGTAAACAAAACAAAAGTACAGAAAATTTATTTCTGTTGTTCTTTTCAGAAGAAGGTATTCAGCAGATAAATTTTCAACTATGAAGCCATAAGGTACTGTAAAAATAATTACTTAAGCTGGATATTAAAACATTAAGAGATATTTCAAGAGAAAATGAACGGTTCGTAATATTTACATAATGATAGGGTTAAGTTTCCACTGGTTAGGTTAAATATATTTAATGTGGTTTTTTTTGCCTAAGTAAATCAAAATAAAAGTTAAAAATGGAATCATAACAAATCAGATTTAAAAAACAAACAATAAATTAACAAAATACCTAATAATATGTAATCCAAAGAAATTATAAACGGAAGACAGCAAATGCGTATTGCTGAGATCAATGAATACGTGTGACGATATCTGTAATATAGACAGGAATATCACGGAACTCCCATTGGAAGTCAGTCTTAGCACATGCGCTGTTTATCCGGAATGGGAAGCTTCGTGGCCGAAAGATGATCTCCGTAGTTGATTTGTGCCATAGCTCCATGGTTTATTTTTCAATTCAATGAATCAAGTGAATCACTCGCTAGCGCTTTTTACATTTTACGCTAATGTACAGTGCGTCTCATAAATATAAAGACACTGATATTTTCGAAATAATATTTTAATAATTTAGTATTCAAAATTATATTTATACATATAACGAAAAGTATTTACCAAGAAATTATTTTACAGTAAATTAAATTAGAGTTAAATAATTTCAAGTCTCATAAATATAAAGACATTTTACATACTTTTGAATTATCGTCCAATAGGTAATCCATTCTTATTAATGGCAGAAAATATTCTAGCTGGCATGCTTTTTATTAAGTTGTATAACTATTTTGGCTTTATATCAAACCAACTTCGTTCGATTTCTTTTTTCAACTCAAGGACGTTTGAAAATTGTCCTCCAGGTGCATATACACTGCGAACTAGAGTGCCACAAAGATTCTTAACTGTATTTCAATCAGGGTTACGTGCGGGCCATACCGTGACATGAACATTGCTATCAGCAAACCATTTTTTTGTGAGTCTTGATGCGTGAATCGATGCATTATTCTGATGGTACAAATAATTCCGACCACCAAGAGTTTCAGCAATTGGCAGCAACTACTATCAAGCAGTTCGATATACTCTTTAGATGTCTGTTTACCTTCGAGAAAAGCAATATCTGTAGTTCCATTAAAAGAGAAGGCACCCCACACCATAACAGAACCTCCTCCTTTCTGCGAGATTAACGTCTTAAATCGTGCGAGTAGGAATTCCAACCATCTGGGCCATCCAAGTTAAATCTCTTTTCATCTGAAAAAATATCTTGCATCCATTTGTCCTTTCAGTGCATATGATCTTTAACCCTGATTAACCTCCGTTTTTTGTGTTCTTTTTTCAGTAAAGAAAATCTGCAGATATGTCGACATACAATGTTTTTTCTTTCTTTTATACGACGATATACTGTATCCTTTGGGACCATACCATAAACTCGTTGAGAAACTTATCGGAGTGACATTTTTTGCGACGAAACAAGTCGCATGATCTTGCGATCGAGTCTTTCACTAGTTTTTTTCTGTCTGCCAGATCGTTTTCTTGAATAAAAATTGTAAGTTTTTGATAAAATTTTATAAAGTGCAGCTCTGATTCTCCCAGTTTTTTTACATATTTGACAAACTGTTAAGCCATTATCTTTATGTGACGTATTTTACAAATTTCATCTTTAGAAATTTCAATGTTCCACGGCATCTTTGCAATTGAAACAAGTCAAACAACTTTGCTCGTTTGTGTAAGTTAAAGTGTATTTCTGCAAGTGCGCATTAATTCTGTATGTGCGCATTCGAAAAAAATTTGTATTTTTTTTTATTATTATTATTAGAGACGAAATTATTTTATTTAATTAAAACCGCTATAAGAGATTCATTTCAGTGTTCTTAATATGACGCATAAAATTTAATTTCGTTTAACTGAATTAATAAAATGCAATTTCAAAAACATCTGTGTCTTTATATTTACGAGATGGACTATGTTTTTAACTCTATATTTCTGAAATTGTTTTTCAACTGTGCAAATCATTGAACGGTCATCAGTTTTGAATCTTTTAAAGAAAATTATGTTGAACAGAAGTGATTTCAGGTAGAAAAGATTTGTATTTAAGCAGATAAGTTTTCTCTTACACATCTGAAATCAAATTTAAGCCTAACGTGGCTCCATCTTATCGGAGATTGGCAAAATCAATGGGTTTGCCCCGGATGCGTTACAATGCCTTTCATAATATAGAGATTATATATTTTTGTTGCCATTTTCCCAAAGCAACTGAAAAAAATTTAATTAAAATACGTGCTATTTTAAAAAAATATAAATGAATGATTTCTGATTTGAATGACGACACCTCTTTTTTTGGATTTGTGTATTATTCAGCATTAGTGACGTCCTATGCATACTTTACTGTAGATGTTGTTTAAGACTGGTTCGTAAATGTGGAATTCTTCAGCATATGCGAATGACGTCATTTTATATAAAATAAAAGCGTGTGTTTTTAAGTCTAAAACTGATATTTGGTACTATCTATATGTATAGACATATATTTTTTTTCTTTGGGGGTGACACTAAATTCTGAAAAAAAGAATTCCTGTTTTCTAGTTCTTTATTATTTCAGTAAAGATTTTTAAGACAATTTTTAAAAAATATTGTGGCATTGAATACTTGAAAAAAAAAAAGATTTTTGAAAATCTCCACTCTTTTTCATATTTTTCCCCATCAGACATTTTAATATCCAATTTATTTACTTATTTATTTTAGGCGATTTTTTGGAAGACAGACCAGCGAGAACATAGCCAAATTATATGATGAGATAACGAAATCTTACAATATCTCTGAGAAAACTGCATTTATTGTGACTGACAGACAACGCATCCAACATGGTTAGAGCATTTGAAACGTGTCTCCCAGGTTTTTACATACCAGGCTATGCTTCCAGTTTCAAGGATGATGATATGCTAAATGAAGTAGAACAATCAGATCATAACGCTGACCTCGATGCAATTTTTAGTAAATGTCATCTTATAAGATTGAGTTGCGCAGCTCACACACTGCAGCTAGTGATAAAGGATGGATTGAAAGAATCTAAGACAATATCAGAAACACTTTCAAAAATAACTTTGTTAACCCTAGATAGATAACCATATTTCACTATACACTAAAGATAACCATACGTCGACTCGACGTGCGAATGTTTGAGTGAGCATATTTTCGATTAAGTGTATACTAGGTTTATAAATGTAATAATATGTGTTAATGTATGTAATTGAGTGCCGAGTACATAAAACAACATAAGTATTTATTTAAATTTTATTACGAAAAAACAATAAGGAACAAATCAAGGAACTTCTTATTTTACGAAACTTAAAGATAAGGAATCTCTTTGTCAGTCTTATAATTTACCATTAAAACTTTTCAAAATCAACTTTTTGTACTCTCTATAATATAAAAAACCTAAGTAAATATAAATCTTTAGTAATTTTGGCCTCATACGTCGACTCGACGTAGGTTATCTATTTAGGGTTAATAGCATCTATTAGAAAATCCTATCCGGCAATGGAAGAATTAGAAAAAAGCCACATCGTTTTAAGAGCATCAAACCTTACAACATGGAATTCGCAACTAACAATGATAAAATGAATTATCGAAGGTATAAAAAAGCCCGAGCAGCAGTACAGCATGCAATAAAGCTACTTCCAGCTTACAGGAGCCTCAATGCTATTGATTTAAATCTAGTGGAAGAGTTAATTGAAGTAAGTGAACAACATATAAACTTTAAAATAATACAGTATAACATCTTTAATCTGGACATCTCTAATCCGGAAATATCTGTAATCCGGACATTGCGGTTTGCTTATTCGTTTTTATTTTCAATTAAAGATCAAAGATGGCACCATAGCACATATATGAATGAATTTCAAAAAATGATTAGGAAAAATGAAAATACCTAATTTACTACTGTTTTTTCTTTTCAAATTTTAAAATTGTGAAAACTTTCTGAATTACATGTGTGATTAAAATACAGATGTCTTATTTTTTAATATTAAGTTGTAAAAAATTCTGAATTAATGTTAATGCTACTTTTTTTTCTACAAAGATACAATGATGGTGTCAAAACATCACAAAATCGGATTTTATTATTATTATTATTTCTTTTAAGTTTTTAATTTGTGACTTACTTCGATATTTCTAAGTACTATATATTTCATTTTTTATAGCATTTGAAATATATATCACTATTTTAAATATGTTAATGTACTTATAAAGTTATTTTTTAAATTAGTTGCAAGTCTTATTTAAACTTCTCTCTATATTTTTTTTTTTGTTTTTTTTTAGGATAGTTGCAATATTTCTCATGATATCTTTGTTATTCTTGTCATTGGTATTATTTAATGAGTATTTATAAATCAGAAATCGTAATAAAAAAAATAGTACGATTACTGTTTTTTGTATTATACAACAGATGGCGACACTGCATAAAATTTACATTATTTTTAAAATATATGTAGTATTTTTGAGCATTTTTGTATTGCCATATTAATGAGAGGCATTGTATTATTATTTATCTAAATCCATTCTAGTTTCAAAACTTCTGTAATCCGGAATCGCCGTAATCGCGACGATTCCGGATTAAAGAAGTTATACTGTATGTAATTTTATATGTGTACAAAAGAAATATGTATGAAGAGTATATGAGAACATTGATTCGTTACTCTTGTGATCATTAAAGAACAATTTTTTATAAATTCTTCCAATTATTTTATTACAAAATATAATTAAGATAAAACTTGATATTACCAGCAAAATACTATTGTGTTCCACTCACATAACATATCTGATCTGTAACAAAAAGCATTTTACTTGTCTATCTATTAAATCAAAATTTTGTTAGTTTTGTGACACTCTGCTCACAAGAGTAACAAAAATTTCCTCTATTATATGGACAAGCAAAATGCTTTTTGTTACAAATTAGATATATTTTATTATGTGGAGCACAGTGGTATTTAACTGGTTATATCAATTTTTATCTTAATTATATTTTGTAATTAAATAATTGGAAGTATTTATAAAAATTTGCTCTAATGGTCACAAGAGTAACAGTGGACGTTACCGTATATTTCTAACATTTTTTAATAACAGAGTTTTTAGAAAATAATTGTAATGAGCATTAAGAAAACAGACAAACAATAACAAAATAATGTTAATGAAAGTAATAATCTTCATACTATATTCTATGTTATTTTCTGAAATTTCAGCAAGCTTTTATTTTATTTTTAAATAGGCAAATTTTGCTGTGCTCTATTGTTAAAGAAAAAAAATGAAAACATATGTGCTTCTAACTTACTTATTTAAATAAGCATTTTTAAACCTATAGAAAATTTATTTATCGATTGAATTTAAGTTCATGTTATTAAATTATACACATGTGTTATTACTTTATGGTTAGAATTATTTAATTAGTACAAAAATTCAACTTAAACTATGAATTATTTTGTTTTCAGGTATTGGAACATTTTGAAGATGCAACAAATGCAATACAAGCTGAAAAAATAGTAACATCTTCAAAAGTTATACCATGTGCAGTAGGACTTAAACACCATTTGAACGATTGTGAAAAGGAAACAAAAAACTGTGCAGAGCTTATAGCTGCTCTAAAAGCTACCTCTGAAAAACGAATGAAAATTTACTCCAAGAGTAAACCTTTTATTTTGGCAACTATGATAAATCCTCAATTTAAAAACAGTTGCTTGAATATGTCGAATGAGGAAGCATGTGAATTGCTGCTAGGTGAAATGCAAAATCAGCCTGAAATGAAAATAGAGGCGCCTGTACCAGATATGCCATCGACATCATCTGAATCTCCAAAGAAAAAGAGAAAGTTATTTTCATTTTTGGATGAAAAGAAAGTAAATAAATTAGATGAGCATAATCACATAAGTTCCAAAGTATTTGACTATCTCAAGGAACCAATAGTAGTTGAGGACATTAGCCCACTGATATATCGGAAAAACAATGAAAATAAATATCCAAACATAGCAAAAATTGCTCCCAAATATTTAACAATTTGCGCGTCATCAGCGCCAGTGTAAAGATTGTTTAGTGTTGAGGGAAAATATTACCCCAGCTCCCGCACACTCTTAAAGAAAGACAATTTTGAAAACTTAATTTTGATTAAATTAAAAAAATGTAAATTAAGACATTTGAAATATCTCATGTGATGCTTCAGTAATGATACTGGGGGCGAATACATAAAGTATAGGATAAATTTTATAGTGGTAAAACTTATAAATGAACATTGGTGCCTTGCATGTCTAGGACCTTTTATCAACCATTACGGGTTTTTAAAAAAAATTTCTTTGGTCGAAGTGAAAATCGGTGACCCTTGAATCAGTGACCAATCGAAATTCTTCTAAAAGTAAAGAACATCGTTGAATTTCGTTAAAAATTAAAATTCGAGCATCATTTGGCCCCATCCTCGACCGAAAACAACAACCATTTCCAAATGACAATTCACTGTAATTCTGAAAACAGCCAATAAAGCAATAGGGCAATTCCACAGAAAATTCTCATTTTGATGGGAAATAAAATTTATAATATGTTTAACTTAAGGGTATTAAATTTAAAAGGCAACGTTAAAAACGGCAGAATAAGTAAAAATTCCGCAGACTAGTTGATCATTTGAGTCCGAGGATTTTCTGATAATGTATCACATTATGAACTCAATCAATTATTATGAACTCAATTGATAACAATATGCAATTCACTTATGAAACCGAAAATAACGATTCTCTCCCGTTTCTGGATAACCTTGTCACACGTACTGTGGATGGTTCCTGTACATCGGTCTATCGAAAAAGTTTTGCAGTTTGTCTGCCCCCCCCCCCCCATGCTCACTCTTGTCACCCTTCCAGCCAGAAAATGGCAGCCTTTTTTACTTTCATAAATCATGCCATTCATCTTTGTTCCGATTCTTACTCACTTAATAGTGAAATTCAATATCTTAGAGCCATTGCGATTGACAGAAGTTACAGCCCTTCTATAACAGATACTGCTCTATTTAAACTTCAGCATCCTTGTTCCTCAAACTCTCCTCAGTCTTCTACTCTTTCCAATATTAGCATTGTGTTACCCTTCTTTCCTAAATCAAGCTTTCCCATTGCTAAAATTCTTTGACAATGTGATTTCAAAATAATTTTTGCCTCTACCAATAAACTCACCCTCTCCAAACTCAAAGACCCTATTGAATTATCCAATTCATGGGGTATCTACCATATTAATTGCCAGTGTGGACTTTCCTATATTGGACAAACCAAACGCTGCTTAAAATTTCATATCAAAGAACATCAACAATATATTAAAAAACAAGAAATCAATAAATCCTCTATTGCAAAACATTGCTGGGAGATGGATCATTCTTTTGACTTCAATTCGTTTAAAATAATATGTAAACCTACTTGTATACATGAACTTAAGTTCCTTGAAGCATTTCATACTTATAAAAATTTTAAAAATATTGTTAATTGTGAATTCGCTACTCCCCTTATTATCAGATTGTTGGAAATATTACATAAAAACTTGTCTCTTAATTTTTTTTTCCACCTCACTACTTTGGTTCCATTTCCTACCTATTTTCCTATTGGCTGTTACCTGCAATCCTCTGTTTTCCTATTGGTCAAAAAACCTTTAACTTGAATCCCCATCTCTCCTATATATGTGAGCAAATTTCCACCATCCTAGCAATGAGGAAGGTATGCTATATGCTACCGACACCGATATGCTTAAAATTAAAAAATTTTGGTGCTTTTAACGCTGTATTTTTTATGCTTCTAACATTCTTAATACTTAAAATAACTTGCTACTCCGACTAATGGAAAATAAAATTTATATCTGTTATAAAATACAAATTCTAAGTTTTTGTATTGAAAAAAGTTTTCTAAAATAAAAGAATTTAAAAAAGTAGATTTTATTGAAAAGGTTGTCGTCAAAGTTGGCAAGATGGCCCTTGGTTCATCTTGTATGTTCATCTCTGCAGGCCAGAATTTTAGAAATGCACAATCGGTTATTAGACCTTCACCATATACACTGTAAAATTTTTCAACTGTTCCTTTAGCACTATTGTCTTGTTTAAATTCTCAAAGTTTTACATGGCTAATATGAACTTTTTGACTCTCTGTTTCAGAGGTTAGGAAATCAATTTATTGTAATGTACATCATACAAGACAGAAGACTAAATGAACCGTAATCCATATAGTGAAAACAAAGACTCATTTTTCCCAGTAACTCATATTCCGTAGATACAAACAATATATTCTAATTAGCTGCATTAGAAGTTACTTATGTCTTGACATAATATATATATACAGTAGAAGATCTTTATAACGCAAACCTAAAATTGCAAGGTTGTGCATTATATAGAATTTTGCGTTATATGGCTCACATAATTAAATTCACCTTGTAAACATGGCCAAATATGTCTGAAACGTATCAAAGTGCATTAGAATATCTTTATACTGTATTCCTTGTTACCAAGAGTTATCCAAATTACAAATTTTTGCATGATATAAATCAGACATTGTTAAATTTACTTTATAAACTTAATCCAAATATAACTGACACAACCATCCCTTATATTAGGAATTTTCAAAAATGTTCATTGTAATAATAGCATTTTTTTCAGTAAAAAGGACTTAAATTAGAAGATAAAGTTGAACAAATGTATCAAATTTAGTCCTCTAGAGAGTAGCAATATTTTACAATGTGAAAATGCAGGTGCTTTTTAACTGCAAAATTCATTCTTTACATTTGAGAAGTTGTGCGTTATATGGAAAATTCCGTTATATAGAATTGCGTTATAAAGATCTTCTACTGTATTATAATTTAGAATATATATTATATAATATATATATTATATAATATATATATATATATATATATATATATATATATATATTATGGTTATATTATTGGTTTAGAAGGACCAGATTTTGGTAAATTAGGAGAAGCAGATTTAGGTGACTTAGGAGGAGCAGATTGCGCTGATCTACTTGTCTTACCAGAATTATTTGACAGGTTGTTTTCTTTTTGATTAGGTTGGCAATTAGGTTTAGTGGGGAGTTCAGTTTGAGTTGCAATAGTTTGATAAGTTTTATTAACAGTTTTAGACAAAGCAGCAGCATATGAAACACCAACTTTGGGCATCCTGGATTCAACAATTTTTCTGGCTTCAGGGTATGATATGTTATCTTTTGTGCGTATGGTCTGTATCTCTTTTTCCTTTTTCCATTGTTCACACAATTTGGCGTAAGATGAATGATCTTTTTTACAGTTGACACAACATGGTGGAGCATTGCATTGTGCACTTTCGTGGCCAACTGCACTGCACTGACCACATGTTTCCTTACCTCGGCAATTTTTTTTTGAATGCCCAAAGGGTTGACAATTAAAGCAACGCAGTGGGTTTGGGATATAAGGTTTGACAGAGCATGATAGATATTCTGCTTTTATATATTTGGGTAGGTTAGGTGAGTTAAATGTGAGTATTATGTGCTTGGTAGGTATCTAAATTTGATTAGCTGGTATTTGTTCATCTCAATGGTAGATTTTTATTAGTCTGGCTTCAATGACATTTTGTTCCTTTAAATTATCTAATCTAATATTTCATCATCAGTAACATACAATAAGTCAGATTCAGTTATTACCCCACGAGATTGTGTTGAGGGTTCTATGTGGACTAATGGAGACAGGGATATTAGCAAAAGTTGTACATTTCTTTAGGTTTGTGGCTTGCTTGCTAGTGTTTACTTCAATAAGAAGTTCACCAGATCGTATTTTTTTAATAGTCTTTGGTTCACCTATCAATCCTTGGATAGATTTGTTAATCAAAAAGGGAGAGGTTTTGGCAAAGCTGCCTTCTTGCCTTTTAACAATAAAGAATCTTTCAGTACATAGATCCTCAGTTCTATCAGCCCAAGATTTGGGTTGCTTCTGATTTATATCTCCTTGCAGGCCGGAGCCTGATGCAGCGAGTTTCTCCTTTGACAGATTCTGAGACATTACAGTCTCAGGCTGAATGCTGAGTGAAGCATGGGGTTGTGGGGCCTCCACATCACTTGTCTTATTTTCATGAGTTGTAACCATATTAGAGAGAAATTTTTGAAATGCCAAACATTGGGCTGGTCACCGACCCTTCTTCTTTAAACTTTTGACCCCTACTTTAAGCACAGGTCTCAAAAGGGTGAAAACTATTCCAAACTAACTTCCACGTTTTTCGAACATTGGATTAAACTTGATAGCATTTCCTAATAACCAGTTCTTTCACGGTGGAACTCAGCACTCATAGGTAAGTTTACAGCTCTGTCCAACCTACAACCCCTTACGCCGAAAATCACCAGTCTCCCGGTGGAATGTCCTAACCACCGCCATACAAGTATGACGTCCACCGATCACGGAACCTGAATTTGGAGATGCCCTGCACTCTGGGACTCGAGATCAGCCTTTGCTTTTGAGCTTTTGAGCCAGAGCTCAATGCATTATTAGTCTCTCTAATAGCTTGTGGGGCTTCCACATCGCATATTTGATTTTCTCAGATTGTAGCCATATTATAAAGAGGATTGAAAAAACACCAGGAATCGGGCCTCGTCACCGACCCTTCTTCTTACAGTTACTTTAGGCGCAGGTCTCAAAAGGGTGAAAACTATCAACAAACTTCCATGTTTTTCGAACGTTGGATTAAACTCGATAGCATCTCCAAACTCTAGTTCTTTCACAGTGGAGCTCAGTTGTCATAGGTAAGCCTTTACAGCTCTAACCAACCTACAATGCCCTTATGCCGAAAGCTACCAGTCGCCCAGTGAATTCTTAACCGCCGCCATACAAGTATGGCGTCCACCGATCATGGAACCGGAATTCGGAGATGCCCTGCACTCTGGGACTCGAGATCAGCCTAAAAAGGTAGAAACGAGGCGATGAGATTAAAAAACCTCAACACCCAGAGTGTCTCACATGAAAATAAAAAAATCCACTATTGTAAAAAAGAAAAAGTAATGTGAGAGAGAACTTGAAAAAAAGGTGTATTTTTTGTCTTTTAAAAACTTTTTAAACTTTTTTTTTCTTTCTTTTTCTTTTTTTTTTTTTTTTTTTTTTACGAACAGAAGGAGCACAATGTTAGTAGAACAAAAAACACTTTGAACAAAAAAGTTAGTGAAAACCAAAACATGAACTAGAACAAAGAGGGATAACAAACTGAAAAGAAAAGATTAAAAAGTGTGAAACAAAGAAAAAAGGATAGACAACCAAAAAGAGAAGAAAATAGGAAAGGAGAAAGATTGCTCAGAAATCCGGGGTCGCGAAACCCGTAAATACCTAAAAAAGGTATTACCCTGGGGACCTCAGAATAAGAAACCCATTTAAATTTTATGAAACATGATCCCCTTTTGGGACTTAGTAAAAACTTAAAGACTATATATACTTATTTTTACTTCACAATCATTGTCCTCGTGTTTTTCCTTTTCTCATAACTTTTGTGTTATATATTTTTGAACATGTCTTTCCGTGTTTTCTTTTCCAGAACATATTTTTTCATATTAAGTATCAGGTCATCCTTTCAATCTATCCCACTCATTTTTAACTTTAAGTATATCTATTTTTATGTAAAAGCTTATTTGGTCAACTTCATTTTATTATTCCAATTTATTACATATGGAGCCGAAATTTTTTTTATCCGTTTGTAGTGGATTATAGCATCTTGCAGCACGGATTATGTGTTCTGGAAAATCCGTTTCAATCCTATCTAAATTCATGGTTAAATTCTTTTTCATTGGCTTGGCATGATACTTTTATTTATGTTAAATAGGTTTGGTCATATATTTTGTATAATAATATGGTATTATTTAGTATTTCTTAATCTTTAAAAGTCATTTCATTATATTCACATGGCATATATTAGTGATGTTCACTTTATTGTTTGTGAATGCCTTTCTCCACATTTTTATTTCATTTAATATTCAGTATTTTCAATTTAATTACTAAAGATATTTCATTGATATTTTCCCTTTTTCATAATGTCGAAAAAGCTGTTTTTAAATATACAGCCGTTCAACAGCACCCCAAAATTTGTCAGGGTTTTTTTTTCAACAACTTAAGTCTATTCAAGATTTAAATGACCTAGATCACAGATTTTAGCTATTTTCACAAATAAAATAAAAGGTTCTGCACTTGAATCTTATATAGTAGACACACCTGCTGTTCAAAATTTAAAAACTTTGGAACAATTAAAAGCAGCGTTTATTGAGTTTTTCACATCAACTGATATTGTTCATTCTTTAAAAGCTCTAGATAGTCTGCAAATAAATGAAGATGAGAAATTTAAGCAATTTGCTTCTCGTTTAGATGTTGCAGTTTGTAATGTTTACCCAAATGTGGATGAAAATTCCTTAAGTCAAATTAAATTCATGACATTGTTTCGTATTGCTCCTAACTATATCAAAGCTAAACTTTTTGAAGAGGGCATATCTGACATTAAAACTGCTATTGCACATGCGGATGTTTTAAAAAATATCCATTTGGCAAATTTATCTCCACCTGCTAAGAAAAATGACTATGCTGTGGTTTTCCATAATCAGGTATATAATCAGCTTAACTGTTTTTCAAATGGCAATTCTTCAACTGATTTTGTCCCTTCAAATTATTCTTCTGTCCCTCAGCAATCATTCCGGTGTCCCACATAAAAATTTCACAAAGGTGAAGCCCCACATCAGTGGCATAATAAGCAAACTAGCAATAAAAATAAGTGGCACAACAATAACTTTAAACATCGTAGGCACAATACATTCAAATATAATGATAATTGCAGATTCTGTGGAAGATCAGGGCACTTCCTGAAGGAATGTTACAATTTTTTAAGCCTAATTAATCATTTTTCTGAATCGCATAATTCTAGTTCAAATCACAATGACAGCAACAGGAGAGATTTAAACGGTCGTCGGGGGTAGAAGACACTGGCACTCTGCCTTCCGCTAATTTGGCATCGCCAGCAGTTGAAAACTAGTACTTACTGATCAATATTTCTCATATTGATCAAAAAATATGTTTCATAATTCCACTGCAGCATCAACCTCTTGTCACACTGTAGAGCAAAAACCTTATGTAATTGCATTAGATAGGCAGAATCAGTGTATAATTCAATTCATAACTGTAATAAACATGAAAATCAAAATGTTGATAGTATTCAACAATGCCAATTGTCTAATTTACAACAAAATTCTTGTATCTGGAATGCGTTTCGCTCTCAGATTAAGGATAAAAATTTGACAACAGAATGTAACAATAATAAAGTACAAAGTGAGGTAATCCTCACGATTTTCGCAACAATTCCACATTACCATGTGTTCTTGGACACAAACGGTATTTCATTTCCCATGCTAATTGATTCAGGAAGCACTATTAATCTTAATGACACGTTATTAGTAAAATTTTTAAAAGGTAAGATATACAAATTTTTGTCAAGACAAGTTATTATAACTACTATTAATTCAACTGTTGCCTTTAGAGGATGTATTGAATTCTAATTCAAACTGAAAAATAATTTTTTCAAACAAGCATTTTACATCACTGACATTTCACATAAGAATTTTTCAGCCATTCTTGGATTTAATTTCGCATCAAAATATGCTATAACCATAGCATCTGCATTTGATGCAATGCTTTTTAAAGAACACAAAATCCCTTTCATTGGATTTATTATGATTAATCCAGTTCATTATACATTCCATTTTCATTAAATAATTAAATAAGTACTTTCATGTTGTCTAATTAAATATAATATGCAAGGTTTAATTTCTAGCAAAAAAAAGTACCAGAGCTCTAATATTGTGCATTAATATCAAAAGTAGTGTATTCCCTCGAATCTCCACCTGGATGCAGTATGTATCCAGTTACATGGTTATCCATGTGTTACTGAAAAATATTACCTTATAAGCGGAGTGACCTTGTATGTGGTGTAAGTAGGAATTATATTTTAAACAATACAATTTTAATTACATGATAGTTAGTAAAACAATGTACAAACAAGCTATGAAAATGAAATTTATAAAGTTAGATGTATCAACATATATTTCTTTGCACTTAAATTTTCAAACTGATGAGTAATTTAGTAGTAAAACTTACTTATTTAAAATAATCTTTTATAGGATTTATAAGTGTTTCCCTGTTATATATCCGTTTAAAACTCAACCCCCCCCCCCCCCCCTTCAGGAAATCAATACTTAACTTTAATTCATTATATTTTTAAAGTTTTATGCCCCCCCACTGCTAAAAAAAAATTAATTTAAATTTTACATTTTACACTTAATTTCATACTTCTGTATTCATCACTTCTCCCCCCCCCCCCCTCACACTGCTGCAAGTTATATTAATACTTTAAAAGTTCAATCAAACTGTGTGCTCCATTTCTATCATTCTTTTCCTTGTACTTTTAATTTCACACAGGCATGAGTACAGAAATAAATCTTAACTGCCAGTGATTTTCTGTTGAGATAAAAAGGATAAAATATAAATGAATTTCCTTGAAATGCAACTGATAACGAGTCACACATAATTAGTGGTTAGCCAGTGCTTCACCCTCTAATTTTTCTCATAGCTTTGAGCTTGTATTTACATCATATCTCATCCATTTCTCATGATAGAATTTCCAGATGCTCTGCTGACTAATGCAGACCTTTGTCGTTAAATTTGTAACACACGTGTAAAATTATGTGTAATGCTATTCTCTCATCTACGCCGCCTGACCACAAGAATTTTATTATCATCAACCTTATAAACCCACCATGGCGTATAACTTAACTCATGAAAAACTTCCCCTGTTATCAGTGCTTTGTCTACTCAAATGCGCTTCATCGCCAACATCTGTTTTTGTGTGTACCTTGTACACGCCAATGCGTGGGTGTTTTTGTAACAAAATCTTACTCACTATCGCTCCTGACTTTTGAGCTCTGCAGACGTCAACTGACCCCTGTGTGGGCCCTGCCTCCGGGCAGCTTGCAAACTTTTCCCCTTTATCTGTATGTTTCACGGCCCCCTTTAAAGTTTTTAAATAAAAAGTTAAGTCTTCTAAATTCGTGTTGGAGTTTTATGCTTGTGAACCATGGGTATACACAAATTGCCTTTATATACCTTGGTGCATGCCCAGTTTTCTCTGACATTTAATTTAAAAAAAATAATAGCATACTGGGAGAAATTAACGTCTCTCAGCCGCTTCACGGTCGCACCAACGAGGATTGCACTTTTCTCCGGCGTGAATGCAAATGCTTCATGGACTCTGAGAACAACCGCTAGTCATCAGGTGTGTCCGAATCCTGTCTACAATGTTCTACGATGTTTTTCTTTCTCTCCACCTGCTTTCGCTAATGGATCCTCTTGCCTGCACTCGCCGTTCTAATGGATTTGTGTGGGGTTTTTTTTTGGCTGACTGTACGCTCAAGATGCAGTGCTTATCCCCCGGTTAGCTCCACTGTCCCGCTCTGTTCCTGTTTTGGCGACACATTTCATCTTGCTTTGTCCGCCTCTCTCAAAACAGTGCCATCGACATCCGAACTTTCATCTACTCCATCTGTGTTTTGTTTATTTTGACTCTGTGTTCAGCTTCAAAGAAGTGGTTTCGTACTGTCAACCAGTGTTTGTGAAATTGCTTAAAATTTTTTTTTAAAGTTCCATGGAGTGATTACACATTAAAAAAAAAAAAAATCCTACACACTCCGCGAATTTAACAGTGTATTTCTGTTTGTGTTTTCCAGTCGTAAGAAAAAAAAAAGATCTACAGTAGAAGTGATATGTATTTCCCTCAACCTCCAAGTATCCATCAGGTGGTAACTGTGTGAACAATTTTTAAATGTGAAATGTGCTCTCAAAAAATATCTAACAGATTCACCTAATATGTGTTTTATCAAAGTCGTCACTGCGTACTGAGGTGAGAAATCTTTCCTTTCAGCCAACAAGTATCCCAGTGTACTGTTTGTGATCAAGTTTCTTTTGGTGAAACGATTCTAAAAAAAAAATTTATTTCAATTGTTATCAGATTTATAAAAGAATCTCAGGTCCTGTGAATGTATTAATATTTCAAAATATTCCGGTCCAAGATCGTCAAAAAAGTTATAAAAAAAAGGTGCTTTTCACTTTGTTTATGCCGATCGCATAGGCCTTTGTGCTAAAAAAAGAAAAGGAGTATGACTTCAAAGCCTTCCACATAACTCAAACAATGTTTTAACAGCACTCAGAGTATGAAGACACAACATTAATAAGTTTTTCTTGTTTTCCAAAAAATTTTCCGTTTCAGTTAGTCACTGAAATCGTAATAATAAAAAAAAAAAGCATATACTTTGAATTTCGCTCTGTTTTCATGTCAACATAATGATGGGTGCTTCCTACACAAAAAGGGACAAACTATAGATCTTAAAATTAAGAGAAGACATAGAAGGAAGAATTTTTGTCATTATGCTTTAAAAAAACAGTTTGCATGTAAATATGAACAGGGAAATCTGTTAAATTAATAAACCTAAATTGTTTGTTTTTGTTCTCTTTTTAACCTCAGTAAACCTAAATTGTTTTTGTTTTTTTTTCTCTTTTCAACCTAATTAAATTACCTGTTTCTTTTACATGCCATGTTTTCCCTATTCATACTTGTATTTTGATAAAACTTGCATTTTCACAAGTTAGTTTGTTTTGATTTGTCAGCTTGAATGGAGGCGTAACTTCTGATCTAATTTTAAAACGTAGTTATTAGATATAGCATTTTAGTTTTGATACTTCTCCTTCCAAGCTATTTTTTGAATAAAAAAGTGCAATTTATCATAGTTAAAAAGGTAAGATACAACTTATAGTAATTTTAATAATATTTGATTTATTATTATGGTTTTTGTGTTTATATCATGACATACTTCTCATGGTTTTTTAACGTGAATTTGTCATGTGCATGCTGTGTTTCTTTTTGTTTTTTTAGGGTAATTTTGTGTATTTAAAAAGATTTTGAATTTAACCCTTTAAAGCCCCACTGAAGGATTTTGAAGGTATACCAATTCTGCCGATAGGCAACAAAAAAGTTTTACTTTGCTCGAAGTTTTGCAGTACTTAAGTTTTTTTTTTTTTTATATATAAATATGTGCACATTACACTTACAGCGGTTATACATTTGCACTTGTGTGTGGCATTTACACACTTCTTCTCACGATGTGTAGGTCTACTCTGACACAGTTTGATATTTTTTGTATTGTAAACCAGAAATAATTTAATTATCTGATATTTTTTTTATTTTATTTTATTTTATTGTTGTATTTTGGACATTTTTAATCCAGTTGGATTTTCACAAAAATTGACATAAAAAAAAGAGACTTGTGGATGAAACATTTGTTTTTGCATTCCCCCCCCCCCCCCCTTCAATTTTTTTCTTTTGTGGATAATTTAAATATTCAATTTATTGTGTTTTCATATTTTTTTTTTATGTGCATTCTTCTCATTTCATATAAGAGTCAGTTATGCATTATTATTTATT
Source organism: Maratus speciosus (assembly GCA_963932465.1). Taxonomy (NCBI): domain Eukaryota; kingdom Metazoa; phylum Arthropoda; class Arachnida; order Araneae; family Salticidae; genus Maratus; species Maratus speciosus. Next base: position 382,138,376 of record OZ010798.1, on the reverse strand, counting down.
TTGCCCTCTCTAAAGAAAAGAAAAAAAAAAGAGAATCCCCCCCCCCCCCTTTTAAATTTTTGTTCTGTTCAAAAAGGAAAACAGAAATTAATCATGCAGGAAGTAAAAAAAATATTTGGGTGATAAAAGAAATTTCACAGGTTCATTTTACAATATGGCATCCCAGGATAAAAACACTGTTATTGAATTAAATCACCCCAATTCTATATCTCCATGGATGGACTTCTTTGAGGAAACTATTAAATTATTCAGAATCCATTACTAAGGAGGCCAAGACAATTCAAAATTTAATTCAGACTGAAAATACTGCAATCTGAAAGTTTTACTGATTTCTTTCAGGTAATTAAATTCAATTTTAAAGTTCCTAAAGATAACTTTAAAATTCTTAAAAATGACAATTCCAAATTGCAACATGAAAAACAATTTATTTTTAGTAAATCAGAAAATGTTAGAGAAATTACATGAAATTACAGAAATGCAAAGCTAAACGTAGTGAAACACGGGTTGATCAAGTGGTAAATGAGGACACAACAAATTCCTTTTATCGGCCCTAAATAAAGCAACACAATCGGATACGTTTTATAATTGTAAACATGAGAAATTACCACAACTGGAAAATGATAGACTTATATCTTAACCCTGAGCAACACACTGAATGTAAAGACAATGAAAAATTTACAGAAATTAGCAATTCCTCTCTAAACTCTTTATCCCCTGCTAAATTTAATGTAACAAAGCCTATTCGTGTCATCATTTGTGACCTTCCTAAAAATTTAAATACGCCTGATATCTTGTTCGGTATTTTGGATTTAATCCAGATACCCGAACCTGATATCCATTTTATTAGAAAGTACAAACTCCTACATGGTAATTCCTATAATTGGATTTTTAAGCTAGCACCACAAGATGCTAGGCAATTATTTATGCATAAAGAAATTCTGATACAATCAAAACTGTACCCTGTTAGAGAATATGTAACTATTAAATGCTGTTTCAGATGTCAGATGTACAATGATCATCTTGCAATTTCATGTCATAACATCAGGTGTTCTGTCTGTGCTTTGTCACACAGTGACCCTCAGTGTAAAAATCCTCCAAAATGTATTAACCACTTCACCAGCGACAGGTATGGGGAAACAGTGCTTTTACCCCCGTCTTATCTCGGGGCAAATGGTGAAGTGGTTAATTGCATTAGGAATAATGAATACAACAACAACAACTTTGACATTTTCCACACAGCGTTTGCACACTCCTGTCCATCCTTAAAAAAATTCATCAGGCAAAAGTGAGAAAATGTATACAACTGCAACACATTTCCATAAACATCTCATATAAAAATTTTGATAAAGAAAAAAAAAGCAATATTTGTAGAAAAGTTCACACTCATCCATGGAATTTTACCTTAGACTTCAGTTACCAACATTTTTTAACATTAACGGTGCATTCTTTTTTTTTTTTTTTGATTCTATGGGCTTGAGCTTGATTACTATAAGGTTCGGCTCAATCAACTTTGTTTTCGTTTATCTCTGGCACGTGCGGAGCACTTCTGGTACATACTGTCTTAGGTAGCGGAGACCCAGGTTACAGGTTCGTTCGGAAAGAGGTTTATTGGGACCACACTAGGCGCTGTGGAAGGCAATGGGGATTCCGAAATTAGGTTCATTTAAAAGAATTCCAAAATAAATAAAATCATACAAACTTGAGTTTAAGGTTATTACAACGGGCCGCGGGGGATGCCTGGCAGGTCTGCTAGTCTTTATATAAATGATAAGTATACTTTAAACCAAATTGCGTCATTTTATAATTTAAAGGTTTTATTGCCAGTAGCAAGAGGCTATAATTTAAAGTGTATAACACTTTGTAAGTAAAAAAAAAGGGGAGGGGTATCTTTTTTATCACCTAAATAATACGTGAAATTTTAACCCAACAAAATCATTTCAGCATAATTTGTTAGAAATCTTTAAACATCTTCATTAAAACAAACTTTCTCTATTTGTTCCTCTCTAGTAACATTAAATAAATAATCAGGCTTTTAAATTATCCATCTACCCTCAAAATATCCTCCCCTCACCCTCAACAAAAAGTTTAATCTTTAAAAGTCTATTTAAAAAAAAAAAAAATTCTATCCTATTTGTTGCTCTCTGAAATTTATGCTTCCCCTTCCCTCCAGCATAGAGATATTCTAATATCATGGATAACATGGATAAACACATTACACGAAATAAATTTATCCATTCTCTCATTACGAAATACTTTCCGAGATGTGAAGATCCAATCTAATATAAAATCAGTCAATGGTCCAAATTTGAAAACATATTTATGTCTATAGTTTTACTAGATTTATTTCTTGTTACGTCTCCTATTTCAAAATATTTACAAAGTAGAAACATTAAGTATTCTTCAGCTAGGAAATTGGTAGAGAAGCTGCTTATACAAGTAAGGGATAAAGGGAGTGATAAACACTTTCAGGCTCAGTATGAAAAAACAAAAAATTATACAAGTATAATTAATGGCAAATTAGATGATAGCAGTATTGATGTAGCAGTATAGATGTAGAACTAGAATTAGAATTCAAGGAAAAAAGACTTCAAAGAAAAAGATAATGCCTGATGAAAATTTAATTGACGAAGCTCCTGGAATCTCAACTGCTCAAAACTATAAATTGGTCTTTTTCAGTATTTTAGATTGTGCCAGGACAAGTATCGAAGAAAGATTTAGTCCAAACAAAGATATTTTAGAAGATTGTTCCTGGTTAGACCCAAAGGAGTTTAAGGAAATCATAATGCTTGATAAATTACATACGGAAGTTCTTTCTAGCATTTCTAAACTTTGTAAAGTTGAAAGAAGTCAATTACTGATAGAGCTGAAGCAGTTTGCAGATCAGTATGAAAGTTTTACAATGGCTGAAAAAACTAGCATTGAAAGAAAACAAGACACTCTGAGTGAAGCTGAAGAAATCTGTTAAGATGATGTAGAAACTGAACTTGAAGAAGACAAATCTTTATGGTTACTGCTTTGACAAGAAAAAATGTTTTCAGTGTTTATCATGCGTCTTTTCTGTTGTTTTTGAACTCTCATATACAGGGATGTTTACCAACTTGTATGTAGCTTACAAGTTTATACTAACCATACCTTGTACGCAAGTCACCTGTGAAAGGGTGTTATCTAAACTTAAAATAGTTAAGAATAGACTTAGATCTACTGTAAGCCAAGATAATATGTCTAACCTTCTTTTCATGAACGTAGAAACAGACTTATTTTATAACTTAGATAAAGGTGTTATTATAGATGAAGAAGCCAGGACCAATGAAGAACTGGCCAAAAAGCTGTTAGGTTAGTAAACAGCCGTTCACAATAACATAACATTTACAACTGTTATGATTTATTTGCAAATTGAATAATTGCGTAAAAAATTACTTTTCTCAGTTCACTATATCTATACCAGGTATTTTAGAGCCATTTATCTTTTTATTATAAAATCTATTTTACAATATGTAACCATTAAATAAAAATTAAACAGGATATTGTTTTTTTCAATATGCTTGTTTTTTTATTACTGTTGCGTCCCTTTTTAATATTTACTTAGGTATTAGAGTAGGACTTAGAATATTATAGCCTCAACAATGAGATTCGCTTGCCTAAACCTAAAAATATTTATCCCTCTCCTTTAAGAAGAAAAAAAAAAAAAAAACTTGTAATTAATTAATATAATTATTTTTTCTAGCATGGCAATGTCGGATCCAAGCGGGATGTCACGGGGGTCATGACACCCCCCCCCCTCCCTCCCTCTTGAACAAAGAAAATTTCTCGAGGACAGTTTAAAAATGAAGTATATATTAAATTCTTTCAAATGTACCCCTCGCTCAACAATAATATTTCTGATTATTTAAAGCTCTACTTAAATCCAAAGTAGGTAATTTCTGACACTACCAATGAAGTCATTTTTAATCTCAGACTCAAGACATTTGCAAGTGCCCTTATTCAGAACAAATGTGATTGATTAGCGTTTTCTATTTTTTGATAAAAGAAAAGAATCTTTCCGGAAATCTCCGTAAAAAGTGGGGTTTTTAATTGAATTTAAGGCCGCGAAAATCAAGTACTCCCTCATGACGGCATTTTTGTAACTGTCGAGTCTTAAAAATTGGCATAAAATGCTCAATTTAGGAATCATTCTTCTTTGCCTTTATAAAAAAAAAGGGAAATTCTTTAATTTCTTGGTATCCCAATAAAATGTGTAAATTTTATATGTTTACCAATATTAATGCCTTTTTTTTTTTTTTTTTTTTTTCCCTTTATTTACGAATATGACTTCTCAGATGGTTGGTTGGTTGGTTGGTTGGTTGTATAGGGTTTACTGGCACAAAATCCCATAGGGGACATGCTGCGCCAAAAAAAGAAACAAAAGATTACAAGCAGTTAGGAACAAACAATGTCAGTAAAAAAGAGAGAAAAGATTAAAAAAATCTGGATGGGGTTACCCATCCAGATGTCATAAAAGTGTAAAGGAATAACCATAAGAGTCAACCAATGAAGCACATAAACAGTTAGATCTCAAAATAAAATCCGGCATGTTTTAAAAAGGGAAATAGTGCCCCATGAGGTGTTTCCCCAATGAGGTTTGTCAAGATTGGTGATGATGAATTAAAATATATCCTGTACAAGTGCCGGAGGCCCGGACAATCGGTTAAAAGATGATGTATGGTTAGGAAATCAAAATGACAGTGTGGGCACATGGGTGCATCCTCCCGGAGTAATAGATGTGTATGAGTGATTCTGGAGTGACCGATCCTAAGACGGGTAAGTAGAACATCAGTTTTCCTTCGGTAGTTAGTGGACCAGGTTGGTTGGTTGGTTGATTAGAGTTTTATGGCACAAAGTCCTCATAGGGACATGCTGCGCCAAGAAAAGTTAAGGAGTAAAACATACTTAAAAATTAAAAGTTACATTAAAAGATTGTCAGAGATATAAAAGTGAAAAAACAAAACAAAATGAAGAAAGCAATGTGATGATACAAGTAATTAAAAATAATGCACAATGAAAGCGACAATACACAAGGTTTTAAAAGACAAAAAATAGTTAAAACACTAGAATATTTAAATTAAAAAATTCTAAAAGCTCTAAAGTTATGAAAATTATAATTAGTCAAAAAAAAAATAAATAAATAAATAAAGCATAAAATGTTATATAATACTGCTTTAAAAACAAAGTTAGAATTCAAAATTTAAAAATGATATAAAGTCACGTAGGATTAATAACTTCGAAAACAGTATTATTATCGTCATTATCAGAGTCATAGCTACAAGAGTCCATAGCCTCTTCTGCATAGTTGAGGAGCTGTTTGTGATCTTTTATATTACTGATTTCTGGGTTAATACATAATTTATTGCCTTTTCTCTTCACAGTTTTCCACTGTGAAGAGATTTGAGTTGGAGGTTTCTTTCTTTCTTTTTGCGCGAAAGTTTTTTCATTTGCTTTCGGAGTTGGACAAACAATAGGTTTCACTAATTTGCTTTTATCTGGAGCTGACGTTTTTTTTGTCTTATGTTCGGTTGATATTTTTGATTTAACTAATGATGTTCGGGGAGAATTAGGTTTCTGTAATGATAGAACTGGAGATGAAGCAGCCTTAGTTTCAGTCTGATGATTAGATGACTTTTTGGATCCAACTGGAGATTTCTGTGACTGAGTAAGTTGATATTCTATTGTAACTGGTTCTGAGGATGGTAGCCAACGTTCCAATAATGGGGTACCATAGCATTTGCTACCAAGAGAGACGTCCCGGGTTTTTTTAGGTGAAGTATTGGTTGAATGTGTCATAGATGTATTATTTGGTGGAAAAGAGAGGTCGGCCTGGGTACTGATGTGCCTTACGGATTTTGATGTTGTTTGAGTATACTGGAGTATGATGCCCCAACAGATGGGGTCCTGATTTCAACACGTTTACGAGCTTCAGGGTAGGAGAGATTTTGGGTTATTTTAACAGCAAGAATTTCCTTTTCACGGATCCAATTAGGACAAGAGCGAGAATATGATGTGTGATCACCCTTACAGTTTGCACAGCGTTCGGGTTTTTCACAAGTTTTACCATCTTGCCCGACCTCAGCACAGCGTGCACAGGTAACATTGCTACGACAGGTTGTATTAATATGGCCATAACGTTGGCATTTGAAACAGCGGAGAGGATTAGGTATATAAGGTCTGACTGGACAGTTTAGATAGCCAGCTTTGATTCTAGTAGGTAAAGTGTGGCTGTTGAAGGTGAGAATAATGTATTTTGTAGGAAGAATTTGCCCATTTCGACGGATAGTGATACGACGAACATCTATTATGTTTTGATCACTTAAATTAGATAGAAGTTCTTCTTTAGTGGAAAATAAAAGATCTGGTTCAGATATTACACCACGGCAAGTATTCAGAGTTTGATGTGCTTTAACAGAAACATAAAAAGTACCCATATCATTGGAATTTGACAAAAGTTCAGACTGCCTGGCTGAAGAAACCTCAACCAGTAAATCCCCAGATTGTAATTTTTTTAGACAATGACCATCCCCCAAGAGAGACTGGAAAGTTTTTGCTATAAGAAATGGTGAAGTTTTTTTGAAAGAACTATCAGAGAGACTATCAGTGCGTTTAATAACAAAAAAACGAGTAAATAAAGACTGTACACTTTGTTGCTCTCCACATGGAAGAGAAGTAGAAGGAATATTAGTATTTCCATCCAAATTTGAAAAAAAATAGTTCAGACCCCGGCCGCACCGGCCACTACGGAGCCCAACAAGGGGATGCACATTCGTGCACCAGTGCTAACCAGGGCCCATATGGTCACAAGACACTCCTATGCCAGTCTCCACCCTTAACGAGATGGCTAGTAAGTACTCGCTCACTTGATCCCCAGCCAGTGACAAGTCAGCTGACCAGCCAATTGATGGATACGGGACCAATATGCACCTTCCGTCTACCTGAAGCAGAGGCCAAAGCAGTGTGTTGGTGTCCCTCAACTGCCAGGATCCCCCTTTCCAGGGACACGGGTCGCCATGCACGGCAAACACGTGGGAGGTTTACAATTCCCCATTTGTCGATATACAGGATGATATCGGCTCATGCAGAATTGCCCTCACCTTCGAAAAGGAAACCACAACGAGAGTGAAACAAAGAGAAAAGAAAGACAAGAGAGGAAAAGGAAAAGAGAAAGATCGCTCAGGTGCCCGGGGTTGCGAAGCCCGTGAATACCTAAAGAAGGTATCCCCCTGGGGGTAATTAGTGGACCAGATTGTTATTGTAGGTTTAACATGGTGCAATTTGTTGCTTATTTCAGAGTCCCAGCTTTCTTGCCATTTATTATAAATATGACTTTTGATGATATGTTTAGCATCTGCAAAAGGAATCTGATTATGTAGAGAATTGAGAGCATGTTTTGCTGCTTGACCTGCTTTCTCATTACCTGGGATACCCATGTGCCGGGTACCCAACAAAAGAGGATATTAAATCCACGCCTTGAAGGTTGGTTAAAAAGTTTTAAAGTGATGAAATAATGGGATGGTGTATAGCGGGCTTAATAGGATCTATAGAACTTTTGGAGTCTGTATAAATGATAAAAGAAGCACAGTGACGATGTGTTATAAATGACATAGCTTTTTCTGTTGCAATTAATTCTGAAGTAAACACCGAGACAGAAGAGTATGCGATAACTAAAGACATTATCCTTGAAAACAATTCCACAACCAGCAGTACCTCCAGATTTTGATCCATCTGTATAAATATCTATATAGTTATTGTAATGTGCACAGTGCGCAGCAAAAAGTTGTTGCAATACAACAGGAGATAAACTGTTTCTGTCAAACGTATTAAAAGGATGGAGGGATTTGATATTATAAGATTCCCAAGGGGGACATAAGTACTTAGGGCAAGGGCAAACTTCAATGTTGCTAAGAGAGCTATTCTCAATAATATGTCTCATTCTAGTCCCAAAAGGTGGAATGCATGAAGGGTGGTGCTGATAATGAAGATCATTGTCAGTATCTAATAAATGGAAATGTAAAGGATGGCCAGAATGTGAAAGGATGCGATAGTATAACTCCAGGGAAAGTCTTTCCCTGATCTGGTGCTGTGCAGGTTCATTGCAATCAACATAGAGACTAAGCACAGGGGAAGTACGAAATGTACCAGAGCAGACACGAAGTGCACTATGGTGCACAGTGTCTGACTTTTTCAAAACTGAGTTACGTGAAGAACCATAGACCTGGCAGGCATAGTCAATTTTGGAACGGATCATAGCATGATAAATTTTAAGGAGAGTACTCCGGTCTGCTCCCCAAGATGTGTTCGAAAGCACCTTGACTAAGTCAAGTGACTGCTCACACTTTTTACGTAATTGTAGAACATGTGGTAATCAAGTGAGTTTTTTGTCAAAATAAAGGCCTAAAAAGCGTGCACAGTCTACAATAGAGATTTGAGAAGTTCCAATGAAGATTTCAGGATCTGGATGCAGATCCCTACATCTACAGAAATCTACACAAGAAGTTTTGTCCTGAGAGATTATAAAACCATTTTTATTTGTCCATTGAATAATACGGTTGATAAAATTTGTAATTGACTCTCAATAAAACACATATCTTGTCCTTTACATAAAATTTTAAAATTGTCAACATATAATGTACCCTGCACACATGGGGTAACTGGTGTAGTATATCATTTATCTTGATAGCAAAGAGGGTGACACTCAGAACACTACCCTGTGGTACACCCTCTTATTGTACATAAAAACTAGAGAGAATCCCCCCAATTCGAACTTGAAAAATTCGAATGGCGAGGAAGTTCTTAATAAAAATCGGGAGGTTTCCACGAAAGTCAAAGTTAAAAAGATCGCAAAGGATACCATATCTCCATGTCTTGTCATATGCTTTCAACATGTCAAAGAACACTTCGACCAGATGGTTTCGTTTTAAAAAAGTAGTCCGTATATGAGTTTCTAAAAGAATGAGGTTATCAATAGTAGACCTACCACGTCGGAATCTGCTTTGGAAGGCTGCAAGGCAATTATTTGTTTCTAAAATATGTACCAGGCGGCAGTTAACCATTTTTTCTAAGAGTTTGCAAAGGCTGCTAGAGAGTGCGATAGATCTGTAATTGTTTGGGTCACTGGAATCCTTTCCGGTTTAGGAACGGGAATAATAATAGCTTTGGACCTGGCATTAGGGAAAGTTTATTCAGTCCAAATTCTATTATAGAAAGCAAGTAAATTATTGAGAGAGACACTGGAAAGGTGTTTTAGCATGGTATATATGATGCCATCGTGACCTGGAGCAGATAAACGGCTTTTCTGCAAACATCTTAAGAGTTCCTGAATAGTAAAAGGTAGATTATAATCATAAGAATGTCAAGACTTAAAATTTCTGCTCATTGTTTCCATTTGTCTTTTGTATGATAAGAAAGGTTCTGGGTATGAGTCGCATTTGGAATTAGATGCCATTGTACTTGCTATTGTTTCAGCAATATTTTTGGAGGTGCTATAGTTTGTCCATTTTGATTTAAGATTGAGATGTGGTTTTCTGAATACAGTCCCATACAATTTTTCACTTTTTTCCACAGGACTTTACTTGAAGTATTAGAGCTAATAGTAGAGATGTATTGCATCCAAGATTCACGTTGGCTTTTACGTCGCACTCTTCTAGCATCAGCCTTTGCTTTTTTGTACGCAATATAATTAGCATTATTGGGATACCTCCGGAAGGTGCCCCAAGCCTTTTGTTGATTTTTTTTTTTTTTTTTTTTGCCTTTTTGCAGTCATCATTCTACCATGGTTTCCTGTGCCGCGGTGTTGAAAGTGATTTAGGAATGCTAAGATCTGCAGCATTGATAATACATTGAGTGATATTATCAAGCGCATCGTCAATATCACCTTCTATCATTTCGCTTGTAATTATTGCAAGGTCGGTGAAAGTTGGCCAATTGGCTCTGTCACAGACGTAGCGTTTAAAGCAATTATTAGAATCCCTGTGAGGAGTAGCCTGTGAGATAAAAGTTGGAAAATGGTCACTGCCGTGCAGGTTATTAGAGACCCAGAAGTTCCAATACGGATAGATAGATGGAGAGCAGATAGAGAGATCTGTGGTATGGTTGGTTTGTTGTATGGAGTTTTATAGCGCAAAATCCCTTAAGAGACATGCTGCGCCAAGAGGAGTCTAAACCATCAAAGATGAGAGATAAAACACTGACAAAATGAAAAAACAATGACAAGAGCTATCTGAATGGGGGTATCCCACCCAGATGTAGTCAAACAAGTAGAACAAAAACTAAATTTTTTACTACTCAAAGCAGTAAAGTAAAAAAAAATAGATGTAAGTCAATAAAAAAGTGCAGTGTGGATGGTGTACCCATCCAGATATCTCAAAAGTGTAAAACAGAAAACTGACTCGTTAAACCAAAGAAAGAAACAAAAATAATTATATTTCAAAATAAAATCCTGTATGTTTTAAAAAGGTAAAGAGTGCCCCATGAGGAATTTCCCCAATGAGGTTTGTCAATAGTGGTGACCATGACTTAAAATAAGTTCTATATAAATGCCGGAGACCCGGAGAGTCACTTAAAATATGATGATTAGTCAGGTAGTCAAAATGACAATGTGGACACATGGGTGCATCCTCCCGAAGTAAAAGATGTTTATGAGTGATCCTAAAATGTCCAATTCTCAGACGAGTTAGTAGAACATCTGTTTTCCTTAAATAGTTCGAGACCAATTCATGATTCTTGGTTTGATGTGGTGCAGTTTATTATCATATTCTAAATCCCAACTTTCTTGCCATTTATTATGAACGAAGAACTTTATACGTAGTTTAACGTCTGAGAATGGAATTTTATGGTATAAGGGATTAAGAGCTCGTTTTGCTGCCTCGTCTGCTTTCTCATTTCCAGGAATACCCATGTGTCCAGGTACCCAGCAAAATAAAATGTTATAGCCACACCTTGTCAATTTATTATAAAAATCAAGGATGGATGAGACATAAGGATGCTTTTTAAATGATTTAATTGCGTCAATAGAGCTATTAGAGTCAGTGTAAATGATGAAGGATGAGTTATGATGATGAGAGATGTGGAACATGGCTCTCTCTATTGCAATTAATTCGGCAGTAAAGACAGAACCAAAAGATTGAAGGCGATAGCTTAAAGATGTGTTCTCAGAAAAAATCCCACAACCAACAATATCACCACTTTTAAAGCCATCTGTATAAATGTCAGTATAGTCATTAAAGTTTGATCTGTGTGTAGCAAATAACTGTTAAAAAACTACAGGAGCCAAGTTGTTTTTATCGTATCCTTTAAAGGGATGGAGCGATGTAATATTAGGAGGTTTCCAAGGAGGGTGTACATGCAATGAATATGGACTCACCTCGATATTGCACAGAGGGCTATTATCAGTAATGTTTCTTATTCTGTCACCATAGATGGGATGCAAGATGGTCTATGCTGATAAAGAATATCATTGTTTGTATTTAGAATGTATGTACGAAGAGGATGGCGAGGATGAGAAAGGATACGGTAATAAAGTTCTAACGAAAGCTTATCACGAATGTGGTGTAGTGCTGGTTCATTGCAGTCAATGTACAGACTTAAAACTGGAGAGGTACGAAATGCACCAGAGCAAACACGGAGGGCGCTATGGTGCACTGTGTCAAGTTTTTTAAGAACAGTTTTACGTGCGGAACCATAGACCTGGCAGGCATAGTCAATTTTGGAACGGATCACGGCTCGATAGGTTTTTAGGAGAAGAGTACGTTCTGCTCCCCAGGAAGTATTTGAAAGCACCTTTAGTAAGTTAAGCGATTTTTCACATTTTGTCCTAAACTGTAAAATATGTGGTAAAAACGTTAGCTTACTATCAAATTGGAGGCCGAGAAAACAGACACTGTCCACAACAGGAATTTGAGTTGGTCCAATAAAAATTTCAGGATCTGGATGCAGATCCCTACGTCTACAGAAGTGAACACAAGAAGTTTTGTCCTGAGATATTGTAAATCCATTTTTATTAGTCCAATTAAGAATACGGGTGATTGCAATTTGCAACTATCTCTCAATAAAGCGGATATCCTGCCCCATGCACATAATTCTAAAGTCGTCAACGTATAGATCCCCTTTGACTGAAGGTGGCAGTTGGCTAAGAATGTTATTTATTTTTATTGCAAAGAGGGTGACACTCAGGACACTACCCTGGGGTACACCCTCTTCTTGTACTAAAAACTAGAGTACCCCACCGATTCGGACTTGAAAAAGTCGAATGGCGAGGAAGTTCTTAATAAAAATAGGGAGATTCCCACAAAAGTTGAGGTTAAAAATATCCCGAAGGATCCCATATCGCCATGTTCTGTCATAGGCTTTCGCCATGTCAAAAAATACTGACACCAAATGGTTGAGTTTTAAAAAGGCTGCCCGTATGTGATTTTCAAGATGGATCAGGTTATCGATAGTTGACCTACCGCGTCGAAATCAACTTTGAAATGCAGCAAGGCAATTGTTATTTTCTAAAATATCTACAAGACGACAATTGACCATTTTTTCAAGTAATTTGCAGAGACTGCTAGAGAGTGCGATTGGCCTGTAATTATTGGGATTGCTAGCATCCTTACCTGGTTTAGGGAAAAGTATGATAAAAAGGGGAAAAAGGTGTTCCATCCAAATTCTGTTATAGAATGCAAGTAAATTATTGAGAGAAGTTGTGCAGAGATGTTTAAGCATGGTATAGGTGATGCCGTCGTGACCTGGAGCTGATAGATGGCTATTTTGCAAACAATTTAAGAGCTCTGAGAGAGAAAAAGGGAGAGAATATTCATGGGAGTAACGAGAATTAAAATTGAGACAGGTAGTTTCCATTTGTTGTTTATAAGATAAAAAAAGGTTCCTGGTATGAATCTGAGCTAGAGTTAGATGCAAATGTATTAGCTATTGTTTCAGCAATATTCTTAGGAGAAGCTATTGTTTATCCGTGTTAATTTAAGATTGAGATGTGGTTTTCAGAATATAGACCCATACAATTTTTCACTTTTTTCCAGAGGACTTTACTAGAGGTATTAGAGTTAATGTTAGATACGTATTGAATCCAGGATTCACGTTGGCTTTTTCGACACACTCTTCTAGCTTCAGCCTTTGCTTTTTTGTAGGCAATATAGTTAGCATTATTGGGATAACGTCGAAAGGTTCCCCATGCCTTCTGTTGATTTTTTTTTTTTGCAGCTTGACAATCACTGTTCCACCATGGCTTCCTGTGTGTCATTGTAGATTATATTTTAGGTATGCTAATATCTGGAGCATTTATAATACACTGGATGATATTATCAACTGTATCATCTATCTCACATTCTACCATATGATTTGTGATTTTTGCATGATTTGTGAAAATTGGCCAGTTGGCTCTGTCATAGTTATAGTGTTTAACATAATTATTAGAAACTCTTTGAGAAGTAGTCTGCAAGATAAAAGTTGGAAAATGGTCACTGCCGTGCAGGTCATTAGAGACCCAGAAGTTCCAATATGGATAGATAGATGGGGACCAGAATCTATTGCATGAAAGGTGCAAGTTGGTTCATGAAAATATGTATGATCACCATTATTGAGTAGGCATAAGTCATTGTCAGAAATTAATTTTTCTATTGCATCACCACGTTGATTATTGTCAGAATTCCCCCTCAGTTGGCTATGAGCATTAAAATCCCCAACGATGATGAAAGGAGTGGGGAATTGGAAAAGGAGATTATCAAGAGTAGCTGACTGAATAGACTTATTTGGCGGTAAGTATATGGTGCAGATTGTAATTAGTCTGTTTATATGGTCACGAACTGCAAAAGCTTGTAAGTTTGTGTTTAGATTAATAAGAGTATGGGGTAAATTGCGGGAGATGAAAAGAGCCACTCCACACGTGGCCCTATCACTACCTGTAAAATCTTTCCTGTATGTAGCAAAGGTGCGCAATTTTGCTTTGTCATTTGGTTTAAGATGGGTTTCTTGTAAAACTAAACAGAGTGGTTGATGATCATGAAGTATATTTCGGATTTCGTCATACTTATTGCAATAGCCACAGCTGTTCCACGAGATAATATTAGTCATAATTGAATTATAAATAAAATTACCCGAGTCATTTTATCTGGAGGCAGTTGACATACTATCTCCATCATTTAATTTTCTTCATCCGATTCTGGGTGAAGACCTAGAGCATCTAAATCCTCCAAACAAGTTTCATCCATTTTATCATTTTGTTTTGGATGGGTTTGAATTTGGGAGGTTTTCTATTTTCTTTTTAGTTGAATTTTCAGATGATACACTGGATTTAATTATTGGTAGTTTATGTTTTTCTACATTAGATTTATGGCTTGGTTTTAAATGTGTTGTTTTAGTGGTACTTTGAGAGCATCTATTATGGAGAGGAATTTTTTACAAACTAGGTTGTGCTGATTTAGAAGACACAGTTTCTGGTTGTGGTGATTTAGGAGGAACAGTATTCGTTGACTTAGAAGAAACTGATTTCAGTGGCTTAGGAAGAACAGATTGCGTTGAACTATTTATCTTACCAGAATCATTAGACGGGTTGATTTCCCTTTGTTTTCGTTGGCAGTTATTTTCATCAGGGATTTCAGTTTGGGTTCCAATAGTTTGATAAGTTTTATGGGCAGTTTTTGATAAGGCAGCAGCATATGACACACCAACTTTAGGTGTCCTGGATTCAACAATTTTTCTGGCTTCTGGGTACGAAATGTTATCATTTGTGCATATGATCTGTATTTCCTTTTCCTTTTCCCACTATTCACATGATTTAGCGTAAGATGGATGATCTTTTTTGCAGCTGACACAACAAGGTGGAGCATTGCATTGCCCACTTCCGTGGCCAACTGCACTGCAACGACCACAGATTTCCTTACCACGGCAATTGTTTTTTGAATGCCCAAAGCATTCACAATTAAAGCAACACAGTGGGCTTGGGATATAAGGTCTGACAGAACATGAGAGATATCCTGCTTATATATATTTGGGTAGGTTAGGTGTGTTAAATGTGAGTATTATGTGCTTGGTAGGTATCTGAATATGATTAGCTGGTATTTGTTCATCTCCACGGTAGATTTTTATTCGTCTGGCTTCAATGACATTTTGCTCCTTTAAATTATCTAATATTTCATCATCAGTGACATGCAATAAGTCAGATTCAGTTATTCCCCCACGAGATTTGTTGAGGGTTCTATGTGGACTTACAGAGACAGGGATATTAGAAAAATTGGTACTTTTTTTAGGTTTGTAGCTTGCTTGCTATTGTTTACTTCAATAAGAAGTTCACCAGATCTTATTTTTTTAATGGTCTTTGGTTCACCTGTCAATCCTTGGATTGATTTGTGAATCAAAAAGGGAGATGTTTTGTCGAGGCTACCTTCTTGCCTTTTAACAATAAAGAATCTTTCAGCACATGTATCGTCAGTTCTATCAGCCCAAGATTATGGTTGGCTCCGATTTATATCTGCTTGCAGGTGGTAGCCTGATGCAGCGTGTCTCTCCTTCGACTTATTCTGAGACATTACAGTCTCAGGCTGAATGTTGAGTGAAGCTTGGGGTTGTGGGGCCTCCACATCACATGTCTTAGTTTCTTGAGTTGTAACCATAATTGAGATAAATTTTATAAAACGCCAGGCATCTGGCCTGGTCACCGACCATTCTTCTTAGTGTTACTTTAGGCGCAGGTCTCAAAAGGATGAAAACTATCAACAAACTTCCACGTTTTTCGAACGTTGGTTAAACCCTATAGCATTCCAAACTCTAGTTCTTTCACAGTGGAACTCGGTCGTCGTAGGTAAGCCTTTACAGCTCTGTCCAACCTACAACGCCCTTACGCCGAAAGTTGCCAGTCGCCCAGTGAATTCCTAACCACCGCCATACAAGTATGGCGCCCACCAATCACGGAACTGGAATTCGGAGATGCCCTGCACTCTGGGACTCGAGATCAGCCTAAAAAGGTAGAAACGAGGCGATGAGATTAAAAAACCTCAACACCCAGAGTGCCTCACGTGAAAATAAAAAAAAATCCACTATTGTAAAAAAGAAAAAGTAATGTGAGAAAGAACTTAGAAAAAAGGTGTGTTTTTTTTTTCTTTTTAAAACTTTTTAAACTTTTTTTTTTTTAAATTTAACCAACAGAACGAGAACAATGTTAGTAGAACAAAGAACAATTTGAACAAAAAAGTTAGTAAAAAACTAAAACATGAACTAGAGCAAAGAGGGATAACAAACTGAAAAGAGAAGATTAAAAAGCATGAAACATAGAGGAAAGGATAGACAAAAAAAAGAAAAGAAAATAGAAAAGGAGAAAGATCGCTCAGGAATCCGGGGTCGCGAAACCCGTAAATACCTAAAGAAGGTATTCCCCTGGGGGACTAGAACAACTGGAGAGGTTGTTTTCTTTTTGCTTTGTTTGGCAGGTAGTTTCAGCTGGGAATTCAGTTTGGGTTGCAATAGTTTTATGAATATTTTGGACTGTCTTAGACAAGGCAGCAGCATATGATACACCAACTTTGGGTGTCCTGGATTCAACTATTTTTCTGGCTTCGGTGTATGGTATATTTTCTTTTGTGCGTATTGTTTGTATCTCTTTTTCCTTTTTCCATATTTCGCAAGATTTAGCGTAAGATGGATGATCTTTTTTGCAGTTGACACAACAAGGTGGAGCATTACATTGTGCACTGTCGTGGCTAACTGCACTGCCTCGACCACAGGTAGCTTTACCTCGGCATGAGGTTTTTGAGTGACCAAAGCACTGACAATTAAAACAACGCAGAGGCTTTGGGATGTAAGGTCTGACAGAACATGATAGGTATCCAGAAGTTATATATTTGGGTAAGTTAGGTGAGTTAAATGTGAGAATAATGTGCTTGGTAGGGATTTGTATTTGATTGGCTGGTATCTGTTCATCCCGACGAAATATTTTTATCCGTCTAGCTTCAATGACATTTTGCTCTTTTAAGTTTTCTACTATTTCATCTTCATTAACATACAAGAGATCAGATTCTGAGATGACTCCTCGAATTTTTAAAAATTCTGTGTGGTGATACGGTGACAGCAATATTGGCAAAGTGTGTACATTTTTTTAAGTTAGCTGCTTGTTGGCTATTGTTTACCTCAATTAACAGTTCACCTGTCCGGAGTTTTTTTATTGTTTTTGGTTCACCAACCAATCCTTGAATTGCTTTATTAATTAAAAAAGGAGATGTCTTGTCAAAACACCCTTCTTGGCGTTTCACAGCAAAGAATCTTTATCAGTTTTAGTTTCATCATTGGAGGCAGAATCCTCCACTCTCTCACCCTATGATTCTTTTTTGCCCTGATTAAACGTATCTCTTGAGCCCGAGCTCATTGCATTTTTATTCTCTTTATTTGGTTGTGGGGCCTCCACATCGCATGTTTTATTTCCTGATTTTGTAGCCATAATATATAGAAAATAAAAAACGCTAGGCATCAGGCCTGGTCACCGAAACTTCATCTTACCGTTACTTTAGGTTGGTTGGTTGGTTGTATGGGGTTTTATGGCGCAAAGTCCCAGTAGGGACATGCTGCGCCAAGACAAAGTCAAAATGTAAAAATGTATATATCCAAAAAAACGATTAAAAGAAGAATAACAAAACGGTGATAAAAACAAAAAAATTAATGAAAACAGTAATATGTATATCTAAAACCGTTTAAAAGAATCAAAGGTTCATAGTTAAAAGTCAAGCGTATTATAAGTAAAAACTGTGGAGTTATTAAATTAATAACTGTTAAAATACACAAAGTTTAAAAGGATGTAGAAATACTAGATGAAAACAAGGTTAAAATCACATGAGTAAAAAACAATGTAAAATCAATTAGGTAAAAATTCCTCTAAAACTGTATTTCCTTCATCACCACTTGATTCATAAGAGTCAGATTCCATTGCTTCATCGACATAGTGCTGCAGTTGTTTTGGGTCCTTTAAGTTTGAGACAGACGGATTTAAACAGCTGTTCTTGTTCTTTTTCTTCACAGTGTTCCACTGTGAAGAGCCCCCGATTGTTTTTCTCTCTTTCTGAAGGCAAATTTTTTTGCTTGGTTTCACTGTTTGAGTAGTATCAGGTTTCTGTGATGTTTTCTTAGATTTAACAGCCTTAGTATCAGTCTGGAGTTCAGATGATTTCTTTGATTGAACTGGTTCGGATGACTTTTTGGATTGAACTGGGCCGGATGACTTTTTGGATTGAACTGGGTCGGATGACTTTTTGGATTGAACTGGGTCGGATGACTTTTTGGATTGAACTGGGTCGGATGACTTTTTGGATTGAACTGCAGGTTTTTGTGATTGACTAGTTTGATATACTATAGTAACAGGTTCTGAGGATGGTAGCCAACGTTCCAATAATGGGGTTGCATAACACTTAGAACCACAGCAGACATCACGAGTTTGTATCTTTGTGGTGCCGAGTGGTACTGTCATAGGTGAGTTATTTAGGGGAACGGAAGGTTCGGTCTGGGTGCTTATGTGCCTTACAGATTTTGGTTGTTGTCTGAGTAGACTAGAGTAGGAGACTCCGACTGACGGAGTCCTGGATTCAACAACTTTGCGGGCTTCAGGATAGGAGAGATTTTGAGTTACTTTAACAGAAATGATTTCTTTTTCACGTATCCAGGTAAGACAAGAACGGGAGTATGCAGTATGATTACCCTTGCAATTTATGCAGCGTTCAGGATTTTCACATGATTTATTGTCATGGCCAACTTCTGCACAACGTGCACAGGTGGTGGAACCCCGGCAGTTAGTAGTAGTGTGGCCATAACGCTGGCAATTAAAGCAACGTAGAGGATTAGGAATGTAAGGACGAACAGGACAATTAAGGTAACCAGCTTTAATTCTTTTTGGTAAGGTAGGGCTATTGAAAGTGAGAATGATGTGCTTTGTGGGAAGCACTTGTCCATTCCGACGGAGTGTAATACGTCGTGCATCTATGACATTTTGATCATTTAAATTTTGTAAAAGTTCATCCTTGGTAGAAAATAAAAGATCTGGTTCGGATATTACGCCACGGCTTGAATTTAGGGTTTGATGTGCTTTAACAGAAACAGAGAATGGACCTATTGTATTACAGTTTGATAGAAATTCAGACTGGCTGACTGAAGTAACCTCAACCAATAAATCCCCAGACTGCAGTTTTTTGACATTATGACCATCACCGAAAACAGACTGAAATGTTTTTGCAATAAGGAAAGGTGAAGTTTTCTTAAATGAACTTTCAGACAGGCTATCAGTACGTTTGATTACAAAGAAGCGAGTGAAAAGATTGCTCTGAACAGTTTGTTGCTCTCCACGTGGGAGAGGATTTGAATGAAGTGAAGTATTTCCATCCATATTTGAAAAAAAAATAGTTCAGACCCCGGCCGCACCACCCACTACCGAGCCCAACAAGGGGATGCACATTCGTGCACCAGTGCTAACCAGGGCCCATACGGTCACAAGACACTCCTATGCCAGTCTCTACCCTTAACGAGATGGCTAGTAAGTACTCGCTCACTTGATCCCCAGCCAGTGACAGAAGTCAGCTGACCAGCCGATTGATGCATACGGGACCAATATGCACCTCCCGTCTACCTGAAGCAGAGGCCAAAGCAGTGTGTTGGTTTCCCTCAACTGCCAGGATCCCCCTTTCCAGGGACACGGGTCGCCACGCACGGCAAACACGTGGGTGGTTTACAATTCCCCATGAGTCGATATGCAGGATGATATCGGCTCATGCAGAATTGCCCTCACCTCCGAAGAGGAAACCACAATGAGAGTGAAACAAAGAGGAAAGAAAGACAAGAGGAATAAGAGGAGAAAGAAAAGAGAAAGATCGCTCAGGAACCCGGGGTTGCGAAGCCCGTGAATACCTAAAGAAGGTATCCCCCTGGGGGGCCGTTACTTTAGGCGCAGGTCGCAAAAGGGTGAAAGCTATCAACAAACTTCCACGTTTTTCGAACGTTGGATTAAACTCGATAGCATCTCCAAACTCCAGTTTTTTCACGGTGGAACTCGGTTGTTGTAGGTAAGCCTTTACAGTTCTGTCCAACTTACAATGCCCTTACGCCGAAAGGTACCAGTCGCCCAGTGAATTCCTAACCGCCGCCATACAAGTATGGCGTCCACCAATCACGGAACCGGAATTCGGAGATGCCCTGCACTCTGGGACTCGAGATCAGCCTAAAAAGGTAGAAATGAGGCGATGAGATTAAAAAACCTCAACACCCAGAGTGTCTCACGTGAAAATAAAAAATCCACTATTGTAAAAAAGAAAAAGTAATGAGAGAGAATTTAAAAGAAAGGTGTATTTTCTGTCTTTTTTAAACTTTTTAACCTATTTTTTTCTTTTTTTTTTTACCAACAGAACGAGAACAATGTTAGTAGAACAAAGAACAATTTGAACAAAAAAAGTAAAACATGAACTAAAACAAAGAGGGATAACAAACAGAAAAGAGAAGATTAAAAAGTGTGAAACAAAGAGGAAAGGATAGACAACAAAAGAGAGAAGGAAATAGAAAAGGAGAAAGATTACTCAGGAATCCGGGGTCGCGAAACCCATAAATACCTAGAGAAGGTATTCCCCTGGGGGAATGACTTCTCAGAAGTATTAGAAAAGTAACAATTTCGGATACAGGAACAGCCCTCAATATAAAAATTGCTTGTTAAGAGATGTGCACCCCCCCCCCTTTCAAAAAAAAAAGAGCCATGACCCCCTCTAAATGGAGGGTTGGATCCGCCCTTGTAAGCATGGAAGTAGTTTATGTACAGTGTATAAAATAATATAAATATTTATTGTGAAAGTAAGTAGACTACACCAAAAATAGCTTACTTTTTTACTCAACTATTTTCCAAGTGACAAAACAGCTATATGTAATTTTTAGGCACGAAAAGTTGCATATTCTAATATTTTACTCTCAGTAAGTTTCCCGGTAAAGGGCCCCCAAAGGAGCCAGTCCGGACCTATCTCCCACATCAGAAAAATCTTTAAAACAAGGATTAGAAGTGGCCGGAAAAAATATCAAGATTTATCGGAAAAGGATATGGATATTACAGCAATTAAATCGTCACATGAAGAAAAAAAAATTTCTACATTTGGTACATTGATTGAAGAATTAGAAAAAGAAAAATTAGTTGAAGATGATGTTTTAGACATTATAAAGCAAAATGCATTGAAGGAGCGAGGAAGCTCATGTTGTGCGCAATGTGAGTCTTCTTTTTTATTCCCTCTTCTTCTAGGGCTGAAGTTCTAAACCGAAGCCATAATACTTGCATACTTACAAGAATTAGGGCTACACTTTTTTATGGCAGTGCTCTAGGCACCTTTTTTTTTTTTTTTTTGTAGTCCTGTGCGACATGCAAGAATTTTCAATTTTTCACATTCATCTTCCTCATGTTTACATGTACGTTTTAATTTACAAATACCAATACTTGATATGTTTTTCATTTTCCTTTTTAATGTACTTGAATTGTGTTTATATTATTTCTTTTAAATGCTTGCAAATGTGTATATAAATGGCTGATCCCATATAGGATCAAAGTAATTAAAACAGTGAGTCTTGGTGCCAAGGTAAGAAAAATGTTTACTCACAGACTTTAAAATTACACTGGATCCAGAGACTTAAGCAAGTTACTTGAACTGATGCTTGGAATGCATATAAGTTTTAAACATATATATTTTTTTTTCCTTTTCAAATTGCAAGCTTGTGTATAGTTATTTTTCTGATGTGTTTATTTTGTATATTTGTGTGTTTGAAGATGGACAAAGTGTAGTTTTCCATTAAGTTGTAATGTAGCGTCACAGCTTTTCTTCGGTTACCAGTGAGATATGTGGCAGCTTTCTCTGCACATATCGGTTTCCAGCCCCCCTTTACTCAAAATCTACTTTGAACATAACTCTTACTTTTAAAACGTTGCATTTTCTCTCCCCCCCCCCCCCTTTTTATGCAAGTGAAATCATTAAATTAATTCATTTTCTTTAAACAATACGTAGTTCTATCTACATGTATTTTTTTTTCCTCTCTCCTTTCGCAACAAACTTAATTCACAGGGATGAGACTGAGAAAAAAGCAAAAAAGAGGAAATGGCACGTGAGATAAAAATCGAGCAAAAAGTTAAATGTGTGAAGTAAAAATCGAGCAAAAAGTTAAACAACGCGCAAGGTAAAAATCAAGCAAAAATGTGAGAATAAAATTTGTGTCATTATTTGAATTCAAAATTAAACTTATATGTGAATACAAAAATACATTAAAATGAAATATGAACACTTGTAAATATAATAAGAATGGAATTCAAACTTTTATTCAATAATTTACTGTAAATGACAAATATGAAAATTCCTCAGAAATGTAAAACTATTGTTTAAAATTTGTATAAGTAAATACATTTAAAAATCTGCATTCAAAATAATCTGTCATGAATCTTTCAGAAATTTCTTTTAAAATTAATGAAACTGCAAATATATTATGAACTAAAAGTTATAAAAAATTTTCCTTTTTTTCATTTTTTAACTTTTGCTCTTTAACAACAGAAGTATTCACTAAAAATTAATTTTTAACATAATAGGTAATGCAAAAGAGTAAATGATCACTAAAATACATCCAATAAAAAAAACAAAAAAAAAAACAAAAAAAAAAAAACACGATGGAATGAACTCTTAACTTAAAAATAATAATCAGTAAATATTTGTCTGGAATTTTGGATGTCTTAAATATGGTTTCATATTAAAACAACTGCTTAATATTTAAAAAAAAAATTGTTCCATTACTGAAATTCAGAAATATTTACTTTAAAACTGTGGCAAAACATGATCAAAATGGTACTTTAATGAGATTATTCGATATAAATAAGCAAATTCTTTCAATGAAATGCTTCTATTATATGCTATAGTTTCAGTGGCCATAATAAAATAAAATATTTGAAAATCCTAAATATCGATAAATATAAATAAAATACATCAATAACTTTCACTTTTCATTCGAAATAAATCAAACGAGAAAATCAAATGAAAAGAATTCAATCAACTTTCACGCAAGGCACGTGCTTCAAACAATACTAGCTAATCCAAAATAAATAAATCTCTCTCTGCCCTATTTTCAATCCCCTTGATATCCCAACGACTCCGAATGACTGAGCATATTGTTTCACGCATATCAGAATGCGTGCCAGACGCTTTCCTCGTGTTGGATGCAGATGAAATGTCAACCGCTTCTCATCTGAGCCCACGATGTTTGCTTGCTATGTCAGTAAGGATGTGCGGAAGAGAACCACTCTATGCATGCTGTGCGCAGCGCAGCAGAGAAGGAAATGGTTTATCGTGTCTTGCATCGGTTTGCACGCGGCGGCCGTCGTATCTTAAAAATGCGGAGATATTTCACGATAATCTGGAGATTAACTTATAGACGAAAAAGCCGGAGTCTCCGGCCAAAATCCGGAGACTTGGCAAGTCTGTAACATAAATAAAATCTTTAAAAATGTCAGAAAAGGGATTTTTTTCTTTTTTTTTTTTTTAAAGTGGAAATCCGCGGATTTTCAAAATAAGCAAAACGCAGAAATCTGCCAATTTTCAAAATACGCAAAACGCGGAAATCCGCATTTCTGCGGAAAAGTGGCATGCCTGGATTCAACACATTCAAATACTCGGATTTATGATTTCATTTTCCAGTTATCAAAATTCCATTTTCGCATAATTAATTTCTATTTCTTAACGGTCTTTGTCTAAATGTAATCAAATAAAGACACAAAATGTAAGTGCACCTGCACTTTATAACATTACACTTTCTTTTATCATATTTTATCTGCATTGTAAATAAGTCATTCTTAATTGCAACTAGAATTTGATGGTTAAAAACAAAATAAAATTATTTTATGGGAATTGCGGTTTCAAATATATTTCATATTATACGTAAGCCTATTCTCTGCATTTTCCATACATTTGTTAAGATTGCACAATCACATTTAAGCTAATTCGTTGGTATTAAAATAAGCAAAACCCAGACTTTATGTCGCTGTTACTCATAAAATAAAGTAGGGTTGTTTTACATCCTGGTGAGTTTGTGCTGGAAGAAGCTGCCACATTATATATTGCTAAACCTTGGCTTTCTCCCTTGGTTGCTGTAAGGTCCCGATAAAGGGCCGCAGGTTATTCTTTTTAATGTTACCTCTCCACATGTCTCTATACATCTCCATGTTTGTTCATATATACAACTGGATATAATTGTGTTATTGCTTCCATCTAAATAAAAAACATGCGAAATCACCAACACAACCACAATGATAATTTTTTATTTTAATTCGCATTAGACTAAGATGGAAAATTTAAAGAAATATTAACACAGAGCCAGCCTACTACAAACATTAAATATTAAGCAGAGGAAGGCAGAAGACGTGTACAACTTTCTAACAGACTCATGGCCTAGAATCCATTGAAGATTAAGGTTGTTCAATGAAGATGACCTGGCTCCAAGTTAAAAATTGTGCAAAGACTAAAATTCCTCCTTTCCAGATTGCCATAGAATAAGTAATATTTGACAGTATAAATTGTATGCATTAATAAAGTTCGCTCTTATTTTTTCTTTTTAGGCACAAGTATTGAAATACAAAGTTTGAATTCCAATTCTTAGACACAGAATATAAATGAAGTTTTGTGCAGACATTGTCGAAGAGCCGGATAAATCTAGTGATTGGCTGTCGCGATTTTCTGTGCCCTGGTAAAGAATGCCTCTTACATTGATGAAAACTTTAAATGCACAGAAAAGTCCTACTCCACAACAAAGGAGAGATTTGGTTAAAACAATTGCTGATGCAATGTCAATAAATTCGTTACCAGGTGTTAGAAACCCTCCATTTGATTACAAAGGCTGTTGTGGATAAATATCATTTAATGAGACTCTCTGTTTGAAGAAATTGTCGGGTATGGAAACTTGTATCTGTGCAAGCAAATAAGAAATAGTGTAAAAAATCTGAATTGAGGCAATGGAACTAAACGGAAGGCAACATACCAAATAACACACAGTACCTCCAAAGATAAGCAATTAGATTTATCAGACACATATGGCTACACAAATTGGCAGCCATCTCTAACGGAAGAAGAATCAGAATTACAGGAAAAAGAAAGAGAGGCCTTATCTACCTGTTCAAAGAACTTCAATCTTTGAAACAAGTTTGACTAACCTAAAAGATAGTTGCTAAGCAGCTATTAATTTTCATGCAAAAAACAATGTTATCGAAACAGTAACAATTGCCACCATAAAGACATGTGGAACAGTTATCAAATCTGTAACTGATACATTAGACAGAAGTGTTGGAGCTTTTAAAAAATCAGACAATTGATACCAATGAAGAAAAATGCAATGAATTGTTGTTAGAATTTGATGAAATCACTAATTCGTTTCAATACCAAGAACAAACAGCCGTCTAAATATAAAAGAAAATTTGGTTTTATTGAGCTGAAGGAATATTGCTTCGGAAGAAGGGAAGAGAAAGGTCATCAACCAACTCTTGAACAAGTATGATACAAAATTTGTAAAAGACACATTCCAATACATCTCTGTAATTGACACATTAACTTCTTTGTTCAATAACCAAGAAATTTTCGAATTTGTAACTACCAACACGCAGCAGTTATTTTCTGATAGCTACATACATTCTTTTCTGATGGGAAAACATTCAAAAAGCATCCCTTTTTTTCAAAAGTATCATGATGCTATTCAAATACAGTTTACTTTGATGTGGTGGAAGTGTGTAATCCACTTGGATCGAAGACCAAGATCCATAAAATAACAGCTTTCTGTATCGCAATTTTAAATCTCTCAGCGAAATTCAATTTTTCATTAATGAATATTCATTTATTATGCTTGTGCAGTTCACATGATCTGAAAAAATATGGTTTCTCAAAAATATTAAGGCCATTTATGACAGATTTAAAGTGTCTTGAATCTGAAAATGGCACTTTGATTTCTATCCATGGTGCACCATACTCACTTCGTGCCACATTAGCATGTGTTTGTGCTGATGGACTAGCTGCACATGCCTAATTTGGCTTTCTCACTCCATCAGCCAAGTATTTTTGTAGGCTGTGTCTAATTAGCCGAGTACAGATGCAAGAAGAATATAGAGTGGTAGAGTTTCAAAAAAGAAACAACTCCTAGATGAACAACATGTCCAAGAAAGTCTGCTAAATGCAGGAGATTTCAAAGAGATCAGATGTAAGAGAAAACTCTGCATTACATTCGTCTCTGTATTTCCATTGTACAAATAATCATTGCTTTGATAGAATGCATGACATTCTGGAAGGCATATGTATAATGGAATTAAAGCTTGTCTTAAATCAATGTATGTAGACATGATAGAAAATCTAAATGTTGAGGTCTTGAACAGGGAAATACACATATTCAATTATGGTTTTTCGGACATTAAGAACAAATCATATTCCAGTTTTACAGGACAAACATTAACTAATTTGAAGGGCCATACAATTAAACAGAAGGCAGCTCAAATATGGTGTCTAATGAGAGTTTTGCCTTTTATTCTTTACGATATAGTACCATTCTGCAATAAATATGTCAACCTGGTACACCTTTTGTCCAGAATAATGCAAATTGTTTTTGCACCAGTTGTGACAACAGGGCTTGTTGCATATTTAGAGTTGCTCATTTGGAACATCATGAAGAATTTAAAAATCTGTTCCCAATGAGAATTTCATGAATAAACACCATCACTTTATTCATTACCCAGATTGCTTACTTCAGTTTTGCCCACTTGTAAAAATGTGGTGCTTTTGTTATGAAGCCAAACATAATTACTTTAAAACTAAAGCCTAAATCAACTGTAACTTTAAAAATATAACAAAGTCATTTGCAGGTGCTCATCAACTAAGTCATTGCAGTACTTGGAGCGTCAATTACCCTTTTGTCCAATACTATTAAGATGACCTCCATTCAAAGTTGTTGGATAGCTTCGTGCAAAAGTTATACTCAACTAAAACCATTAGGCTATGACAATGAATATGAAGTTACAGTTGTGAAAACATTGAGCTTAAATGGGGGTGAATACAGAAATGGTATTTATTTTGGAGAAAAATTCTAATGATGCAATACATTTCTTGTATTTAACTACTTAAGTGAAAAATTTTAATGAATTGCTCTCTTTTCTCTTTTTTTTTTTTTCCTTGATCAAACTTTTTAATCCCTTTTGGTGTTTTATTTTTAATATGCAATGATATTTTAGTTTAATGTCTATATTTATTGCAGATTGATGCAGAGTTTTCTCACATGTTTTCAGATTGTGGGACATTGTTGGGGAAATTCCCATCATTTTATACTCCCAGAATTTTGAAGTATTCCTGAGAGAAGAGGTTAGATGTGTATGAGAGATATCAGGAAGTATTAGATGGTAATTACTATAAATTGATTGTATCAGAATACAAGAATTTCCACTATTCATGATTGTAATTTTTTTTTTTTTTTTTTTTTTTTTTTTTTTTTTGCTGACTTTGATCTTTGATGTTCTTATTTGAAAATGTCTGTGAAAATATCTGATATATGATTTATTAAGTGGCACAAAAGATTCAAAACATGAAGGGGATGGAAAACTATATTAAAATATTTAGTACTACTTTAAAACTTAATATAAGACCAAATTTTACAACTACAATTGGCATATGTGAAATTGATGATCAGATGCAACTGCCTATTAGCTACTTTGTTTAGTATATCTGTCTTTGTATTATTTTCAACAAATATAAGCCAGAATTATGTTTATGAATGCCTGCACAAATTCGCTCCAAAGAGAGAGAGTGTGTGTGTGTGTGTGTGTGCATACATACGGCAGGATTTTTATGAATCTGGAAAACCTGGAATTGTCAGGGAACATGAAAGCATTTTAAAAGTCAATGAATTAAAAGGGAAAAAATTTTCATCAAAACCCTGAATTGTCAGGGAATAAACAAAGATAAAGTGATTGTAAAAGATAAAGTACAGAATCTTTTACAATCCGGTCCATGTGTTAAATTAAATCGCGATCCTTCCCACAGTGATCTAATATATCTAGAAAACTTATAAAAACCTCTCCATGTATTGATGACAATATTAAAATGTCATTAACTCCTTCTATTGCTAACTGTAGTCGATTTTATGTTCTTCCTAAAATTCATAAAATTTGTGTTCCTCCTCTGACCTATCGTACCCAATATCGGTTCTGCCTCATACCTTCTTGCTAAATATTTAGTTAAATGCTTTTCGTTCCAATATTTACACTATTAAGAATTCTAGTTCTTTTGTAAATCGTATTAAAAACTTCACCGCCTTCCCCCTCTTTGTGTATGGTTTTGTTTGATGTTACTTCTCTGTTCACCCATGTATCTGTTCAAGGTGCACTGCAAAGTCTCACTGTTAGATTAAAAGAGTTTCATTACACAGTTTATGAAATCACATTATTGAGTTATTCAGTAATAGTTTATGAAATCACATTATTGAGTTATTCAGTAATTGTTTAAAAAAAATTCATTTCAATTTTCAAATCAATTTTATTCTATGTCAGATGGTTTAGCAATGGGTAATCTCCTTAGTCCTTTCCTAGCCGATTTATATATGCATTACTTTGAGGTTAAAACGTTTTATTTCTTATAAAACCTTATCAACTTCCCATTTTATTGTAGATATGTAGATGATTCCTCTGCGCTCTTGGATCTTTCTCTATTTTCTGTTGAAAGTATTGACTATTTAGAACTCAATAGAGTCAGTTATTCAATTTACTTATGAAGTTGAAATTGATAATAAATTGTCATTTCTTGATGTGTTGATCATTCGTCAGCTTAAGAGATTTGTCACTTGCGCATACCATCACACTCCCCCACCCTCATTTCGAATCATGTCACCCCCTTCCCAAAAAGCTTCGGGTTTTATTTATTTGATTAATAAAGCTTGCTTAATTTGTTCAGATAACAATTCCCTTGTTACAAAATTAAATTATATTAGATCTGTTGCTATTGATCGTGGTTTTAGTTTATCTTAGATCAACAATTTAATTTCTCACAGTCTTAATAAATATGTTAATAATCCTGATTCATCTGTTACTGCGGTTTCTTTTTCTAACCTTATCATTTTACCATTTTATAATAGTATTAGCTTTAAAATAGCTAATATCTAAAGCCATAATTTATTAACTGGTTAAAATCATAAACTTTTTCACAGCTTAAGGATCAAATTCCTCCTCAAAATTATTATGGTGTTTACAATGGTTATATAGTTGTGTTCAATGCCAATGTGGTTTGTCCTATATTGGGCAAACTAAATGAAAACTCTGTTACAGGGTCAAAGAACACACATTATGTAAAAATGTCTTTACAGATTGCAGATCCGTAGCTTCAAGAAATTGTTTTTGCACTTGTCATCTTTCATAATGTAGTTCCATTTAAATTTTATTTTAGTTTTATTATGATTTAACAGCGAAGTAACGCCGTTGTTATGTAAAATCATCTCATCTTGCTTCAATAAATAGTTGTTTTATAACTGGCATCTTGAAATGAAGTCTTTCACATTAACCACCGTAGTTCTGTTCAGCCATGTTTTCACAAGCTGACATTTCGAGCCCTCAGATTTTTTCCGCAGAGGTAAAAAAACAGGTTCGTAATGTAATTCTCGTGGATATGATCATCCAAAAACCAGTTTTCACAGATTTCCCAATGGAAAGGATTTATCTTCTGCACGCTTACATGAAGAACGGATTTAAGTGTTAATAATTGGCAAAAAAGTGTCAAATGCACGGTAGTGTGCGGAAAGCATTTCCAGCCTTCAGATTTTTTCCACAGAGGTAAAAAAAAAAAAAAAAAACAGGTTCGCAATGTACTTCTCGTGGATCTGATCATCCAAGTACCAGTTTTCACAGATTTCCCAATGGAAAGGATTTATCTTCTGCACGCTTACATGAAGAACAGATTCAAGTGTTAAAAATTGGCAAAAAAGTGTCAAAACGTATGGTAGTGTGCAGAAAGCATTTCCAGCCTTTAGATTTTTTCCCCAGAGGTAAAAAAACAGAATATCTTTTTTTTATATTGCTTTTGTTTATTTTTAACATTAAAAATTAATAACATTATACTTGCCTTTAATTTTTTTTTTAAAAGGTGGAAATCAGAGTCGACTGGTCTTTAATCAAGACAGTTTTCATTAGGTCAAAAACCTGAAAAAAGGGTAAAATTTATTTTGATGACTTTCCATTCAGAATTTTTTCTAATTTAGGATGGGTGATTGTGGTTTCTTACTAACCGTATTAAATCTACCCTAAATATATAAATTCCTAATGAAACGAATTTGTGAAATGAATGATTATGTATCACGGTGATTTCTCCTAAAACATGGAACATTAATCAGTGAAATTAACACCAAAAATCCGTAATGATCTGCAGATCTCAAAACTGGTATTAGAATTTCAAAATTTGAATTAGTTTTTGAAATATTAAATTTTCTCTAATTTTAATTACATTTCTGTAGTAACAATCTGTAATGGCAACAAAATTACTCCATTTTTCTTTTTAAGGGGAGAATGGGGAAAAACTATAGGTATTATAAAATTTCTTCTTTTTCGTCAGTTCCAAATTGATAATTGAAATAATATCTTTTATTTCAATTGTAATAATATATTTTATTTCAATTGATAGTAAAACAATATTCAGATTCTCAATATTCTTTTATTCTGCTGTTCAACAAACATAAAAAAAAAAAAAAAATCAGAAGCTTTGAAATGATTTATATTTTCAAAATTTTTGTTTTCAAAATCTCACATTTTGTAATATTTACCCACAAATTCTACAGGGTTGCACAAAAAAATAAGAGTACATTTTTGTTTATTGAAGAAAATTTCAACTGTGTCATGCGTTTCCCAATGAACTAAATTTTAACCTACTACACTTTATATATTCAAAGCGGCGGATCATATACAGTGCTCCGCAAAAGAGTTTAAATATGTTTCTATGTTATGGACGTTAATTGCTGACATTGGGGCTTTAAATATTTTACGGGTTTTTCAATTAGCATTTTTTTTTTTCAGATTTCTTTTTCGCACTCTATTAAAACAGGGAAATTTTATTACATTATTCTGAATATGTTACAAATAATTTCTTACTCTGTGCTTGACACGTGATTTTTCTTTCTTTTTTATGTGTTTTTATACATCCCAAATTGTTTTCAGATTCATGTTTGATTCTGCTGAGTTTGATCACAAAGTTGAAGCGGCCTTCATGATAATGAAAAGGTCTTCTGAAGTTCATGAAGATGCCTTAAAATGGTTTCAAAGTGAATTGAAAGTGGAAAGAGAAAATGTATGGAGAAAGTTGATGAGTGAAAAGAACCATTGAAAAGTCAAGCACCATGCCTTACTTGATTAAGGTAAACCAAGCCGACGTGGCCTGGCAGGCTGTGGATGATATATCTAGAGAATATGTATACAAATGGCAACATTAGTTAATTTTATCATCTTGGAAAATTTATCCTTAGACATAAAGCGTAAGTATTATTATTATTTGCTAGTAATAGCATTAATCATTAATGTTTAAATCGGGAATTTTGAGTTGTGCGATGGCAACTTTTCTAATGAACTCATATTCGGTAGATACAAACAATAGATTCTATTTAGCTGCATTAGAAGTCACTTATGTCTTGGCATAATATATATACAGTAGAAGATCTTTATAACGCAAACGTAAAAACGCAACAACAATTCATTTTGATGTATTTTTTCCTTATGGTATCTTATATATATATATATATATATATATATATATACTGCTTTAATACTTTAGATATTTTTCAAGAAATTTCAAAAATCAATCAAATGGAATAGTGAATTATATTTGCTCAATATAGTGTTAACCATTTTCGCATGAAAGTTTTTTTTTCCCCTCTTTTATTCATTTGACTGTCATTTTTTATTTATTTTTTCTGTACATGTTTAATTGAAAAAATATGTGAATGTGTTTTTGTTTTTTTTTTCAGATCAAAAGAGAAAATGCTTGGAAAGCTATCAAATCTTCATACTGTCGGAATGCCAAACGCTGAAGATGATCAGGATGATAATGAAAGTAATGCCAATTCCTCAGCTACAAATGTATTGGATAACCAGACATAATTCTCGCTGCCCAAGGACTTTTGTCTTTAAGCAACATCGTAAAAAAAATGTGGGAACCCAAGTAACTATGGGCGATCAGATAACTTACCACAGTTTCTTGAAAAATTGGCAGATGCAATTTTAAATTCTTTGACAGGAATACATACCATGGCTCTTTTAGAGACTTTGGTTCAAATGCGTAACAAAGACTATGGGATTTCATTGAGAGTCTACCTGATGCCATTAAAGCATCAAATCATTCTGACTCTGATGAGGGTAAAACTAGAACCGAAGAGGAAACCACAACGAGAGTGAAACAAAGAAGAAAGAAGGACAAGAGAAGAGAAAGATTGCTCAGGTGCCCGGGGTTGCGAAGCCCGTGAATACCTAAAGAAGGTATCCCCATGGGGATTTACAAGGAGGTGAAAGTTTTAGTAAATTAAATTTATTAATGTATACAATCAGGTAGTTTTAGATGATTCAACAAAAGATTATTAGCCTGGAGTACACCTTATGGTATTATTTGGTAAACCGCTCACCTTTTGGAACTAAGCAAGCTTGTTCTATTTTTCAAAGAGTGATTGAGAAAACTTTACAAGGAATTGGTGTACAGCTAATTTGTTAGATGATACTTTAATCACCGGTAGTAATGAACAGGAACATTTAAAGAATTTAAAAGCAGATTACAGACTGCAGGGTTTCGTGTTAATTTAAAGAAGTGTGAATTTTTCAAAGAGAATATTAAATATTTAGTACATACTATCAGTAAAAATGGGTTGCAAAAAGATAATACTAAAGTTAAAGCAATTTTAGAGTTTCCTCGACTAAATATATACTTATATTTTTTTCATAATGGATATTGGGAAACAGGGGGAGAGGCACAATACATCAATTACAAATATAACTTGTATTGTTACATAAATTATCCAAGTCATTAATTTGAATTTATGTAATAATATATATTTCATGATGTATGTTAGGCGCAAAATATCTTTAAATATCAATAGTAATAATATATCCCCAATTATCAAATGACTTCTGTTTATAATTTAAAATAAATTTTTGAAAATTTTGTATTTGTGCAGACTTTGGATAATGAAGCCAGTCAAGACTCTGTATGGAAAAATAAGTTAGGCCTGGTCAGCCTGATTCTTCAGAAGTAAGGCCTGGCCCCCAGGCTGGAAAGAGGGAAAACCACACTCAGTCTGGCCTAAGTGTCATGAATGAAAATAGACTTGAGCCTGATCCATACAAATCTCTTCATTGATGTTAAAGAAAGTTGTTAAATATATGGAATGGGTTTCATTCATCAATATAATATTGTTCTAGAGGCCCACTCAATATATATAACATCCTTCTTTTGCATCAATACTGTGATTTTGGTTTAGGCCTCCATTGAGCACCTATTGCCTACAGTGCTATATATTGCTGTGATTGGAAACAAACTGCGAATCAGAATGAGAAACTCCTGATATCTTACACCCTGCAAAAAAATTTTTTTAATAGCTGTCTATAAAAGAAAAAAAGATTGTGTGTACAGTACATTTTTTAACCCATTAACTTTCAGTGGCATATAAATAGAACAGCTTCATTTTGTCTTAAATCAATTAATACAACCTATTGGTTTCTATTTATTAATTCAGGCATAAATATATGAGCTTCTTTAGACTCAGGGGAAAAGGCTGAAATGACCATTGCAAGAAATACTCCTAATTACTTTTACTAGCTTTCAATTTGCTGCATGCCAAGGTATTTGCTTTGCGAAGACACAATCTACAGCAATAAAATGTGTGGCAGGGCACGTATTGAAAATGTGAGCACAGGACTATGGTACTATTGTTAGCTGCATTAAAAGTGAATCTATATACAAATGCATATCTCCAGATATCCAAAATGAAATTTTGGAGATAATGTCTCATGCAGTATTGAGGACTGTTACTGATTGCATAAAAAAAAAAAAACAATTATGGATGAAACAGTTGATATGAAGATTTTACAGGATTTTATGAGACTGACAACACCAATGAAGAAGTGTTTTTTACACTTTAGATG
The DNA here is from genome assembly GCA_963932465.1 of Maratus speciosus. Taxonomy (NCBI): domain Eukaryota; kingdom Metazoa; phylum Arthropoda; class Arachnida; order Araneae; family Salticidae; genus Maratus; species Maratus speciosus. The sequence continues at coordinate 382,104,202 of OZ010798.1, read as the reverse complement.
ACACACTTAAAAAGAGTCCAATTATCATTTGAAAACTGCAGGAGGCAATGCTACAATGGTGCAAGCAACGTTGCTGGTAAATTTTCTGATGTGCAAGAACAAGGAAAACATCGCCAACCATCTGCTCGATTTATTCACTGTTAAAATTTTATGGTGCAAGATGAGAAGAATAATATTTCAAATATGCATGATTGCTTTAACATTGCAAAAGAAATAATTTCATACAATTATCTCCAAAGCATCTGGCAGCATTTCAAAATTAGCAGTCATCAGAGATGGACAGTTTACGTTCTCTATGCTCCACAAGATGGTTGATGCATGCCAGCAGTGTCCACAGTGTTTTAAATAAGTATAAGTCTGATTGCACTGAAACAGGAAGTTAAACAAGCACAAGATCACATTTTGATGTGTTTATTAAAAGACTGCTGAAGACAGTCAAACGTAGAACGAAAAAGTAAGTAAAAAGGCATGCGTCAGGAAGACCTAGAATGGCACCCTCTATCACTTAAACATATTGGGGTCCCGATAGCTTTTACATCAATTATGTAATATCAATTTTTTTTTTTTAATACGACAGAAGTTACTTATACAGAACATCCTTTAAACAGTATATAACACATAACTTATAGTTATACAAACATTATTACCTATAATAATTACACATAACAGAAAAAACTTGATTCACTTTTTAGACTTCAGAAGTTGATTTCGTCTTTTGAGTTCTTTGTCATTAATAGTACCAATTTATGAATCTGTCGTTATCTGACCATGAGCAATCCTTAATTTTACAACAAGAACTCTTTCACGACTGCCCTGGTAAACTTGCAGAACTCGGCCCATTTTCCATTTTAATGGAGACAAATTTTCTTCCTTTATAATAACCAAATCATTAATTTGGTAAACTTTCTCCATTTATTGTGTATTTGTAATTGAGTTAGGTAGTCCTTCGACCACCTTTTCCAAAAGGACTGTGATAATTAGGTTATCAGTTTGTAATGCTCTGTAAGGGTTACCCTTTCAGTTTGTATGTTTGGTTCTGGAAAGGTTTTTAAGTCAGTTCCTATTAAGAAATGTCCAGGAGCAATGGCTGACAAATCCGTGATCGGAACTAATAGGTGAGAATTCATCACTGCCTCTATTTTGGTAAAGTATGTGTTGAATTCTTCATATTTCAGTATTTGTTGACTGATAACTCTTCTCAAATGATGTTTCGTAGTTGTTATGGTGGCCTCTCAAAAGCCATTGAAATGAGGTGTTCATGGAGTGTTTATCCTCCATTGGATACCTTCATCACCAAGATATTGTCCAAATTTTTAAATACCCATGTTCTTAATATATGTCGCACTCAAATATAAATTTTCCACAATCTCTGTATAACTCTTCAGGTCTTCTTCTATGTGCGACAAATCTTGTTAACGTAGCATTAAAAGAGTTTGCAGTTAAATCATATACAAATTCAAGGTGCACAGCTTTGGTGATAAAGCAAACAAACACACATGCATATATTTTTGTAAGATGCATACCTCTTCCACATCTAGCATTAACATAAAAAAACCTGGCGTAGTCAGTCCTAATTTTTAAAAAGGTAGGTACAACTAGATTTACTCTTCAATATGGTAGATCAGACATCATTTGCTTTGAAAGTTTGTGCAATGGCGAATGCAATTAAGACAACTTCGAATTAATCGATGAATAGCAACACAGGCTCCAATAATCCAGTACTTTTGACGCAGGAATGATTGGGTTAATTGCAGTCCACAATGTAGGTATTTTAAATGGAAGTAGGTGATTGAAAGCTTAGTACCAAAGGTGGTCCTTTGGTAGAGAAATAGGATGTTTCATTTTCTCACTCAAATTCGAAAGCTTTATTCGACCACCGATTCTCCTTCACTGTCCAAAAATAAGCCCAACTGGCTTAACTTATTCTATGGTTTAAAACATTTATGATTCTCATTGCAGAATTCACTAATTTGAACAGATCACATAATTACATTTTGTGTTTTAATTTGTTCACTTCCACATGTGGTGACAACCTTTGATTTTCTACAGTTACCAATAAACCTTAAACACCAAGCAACAACTCTGCGCAACTTATTCCAACTAGAAAATCTACTCCAAAGTTCCTCAACTACATTCACTTTTACAACCATACCTTTTACCAAAATTGCCTTCTCCATTTTCTATAAAACTCCTATCCACCTGTTTTAATTTCTACTGTTTAGGTCAATATTCCTTACTTTCCCGTAACCAATGAAGCCCGTAAATCCACTTTTCGTTACCAATTGAACTCACAGCAGATATCCCTCTAGTTATTAAATCTGCTGGGTTATCCTCGGGCCTAAAGTAAACCCAACATTTCGGATCCATTTTTTCCAATACTTCCATCACTCGATTTGCTATAAACTGTTTCCAACGCTTCGCACATCCTTTGACTCAATACAAAGCTTCTCCGAATCTGCCCAATATACTGTTTTAGTTATCAGATCGTCAAAAATACCACAAATATATTCTTCAATTCGAGCACCAATCAAAACCGCCATTAACTCCAATCGGGCAACATGAGTTTCTTCAGAGGAGCAACCTTATTTTTTGACATGATAAATGACACTCTTATTTTACCACAATCATCCTAATAATGAAAATAAGCAACAGTTCCATAAGCAATTGACGAGGCATCATTAAATACGTACAATTCAACAACTAAAACTTTATCATTTATGTGCCGTAACAAACAATTCCTACTTATTTTTATTTCCTCCAGCCCCTCAATTTCCGAACATCACGCTAACCATTTCTGTTCGAGATCATTAGGCAATTCTTGACCCAATTAATACCTCTTTTCCAAATTTCTTGATATAAACGCTTTATTCTCACAATAAAGGAGGTGGCAACATCAATCAGGACAAAAATCATTGCAGCCACTCTTAACACATCTCATTTTAAATTTTTTATTGACCACAAGCTATCTGTCAACAATCTAACCTCTAACAATAAAATATCCTCAGGATTCCAGTTCAATCCTAATACCTTCAACTGACCCTTTTTACCTATGTTTAATCCATTTTGCTTCCATAAATTTTCCAAATCAGAGGAGTTTGACCTTAATTTTTGCAAGTAACGACCATCATTAAATTTTAGATTATTTTCAAACTGTTCAATAAGACATTTCTCGGTAATAGATAATTCATCCTTATCTCTTATTCCCAAGCTCTCTAAATCCCCCATAATATCTAAGCATCTGCTCCCAAAATAAATTGGCAGACACTATACTTACGCAACTGGATTTATTATCCATCTGAAGAGTATACCAAAATACTGCTGGTACACAAGTGAATGTTTTATTTATTTTCTGAAAGCCACAGTTCTTAATAATGCTCCAAAACCTATCGCCTCAAATTAGATTGTTTATTGACTGATATATCTGCAGTGATTGATCTGATTTGCCCAGAATAACTTTAGCCTATAGCAGTTGTTATGAAACGGAGTATGATATCAAATCATATATTAATCTTTTCCCCTTATCATAATTTTATTCACCTGTCCTATCTTATAATAACTTAAAGAAACCCCCCTTTTTATTTATGAAATATGTTCTCTTATTTAATATAAGCGTAATTACATTACAAGATACGATAAATTATCCCTTTTCATACATACATATTCCCTATTCTTATTTTCGTAATACATATATGATTCCATCCTAAATTAACCGTTAAAAGCCATATGCCATGATTTTAGTTTCGATTGTGAAACCAGATCTTTTCATGATCATATTTGGTATTCGATGAAAGCCGCTATCAGTTCTTAGTTCAGCTCGCTAATCAAAAATTTATAAACCTTTCCTTATTTGGTTTTTAAACCGTGGTCACAAAATTCCGATATCCCTTCATGAGCGCCTGCTATTGTCTTGACTTAAAATACGTCTACATACAGCTTGAATACAAAAAGTGCGCGTTAAGTATGCCAAAATAGCACAGTTCATATAAAACAAACTTTTCAGAGAAGTACGCCAAATTACAGTGTTATAACCATTGTGGCGAATATATTGGCGATAATTAACGTTGCTCATATGCATATGTTATTTAGCAGACTCTCCCTAGCTTCCTTCTTGTACAAGTCCCATCTGAGGGGCCTCCCATCTCCAACAGAGTTTCAATAAATTTTTAATTGCTTTAAAATGAACCTGGTAGTAGTTATTAACAGCCACTTGTTGTAATGTCCTGTTTATTCCTTTTACTGCAATCACAATATCTAAAAATTATAAGAGTTATCATCACCTTATCCCAAAATTAAAACATTACTACATATTTTGGTGCTAAAACCAGTCCGTTTTGGAGATGAGGAGGTCCCGATCTGAAAAGGCTGAAATATCTCGTCGCAACACTGCTCGCCTGTCCTGATTCGGAGTTCCATGGATGCCGCAACCCTGTTCACCTACTCGAACTGAAAAATGCTTCGCCGCTAACGTGCTAATTTTGTTCCCAGCACCCGATGATGCCACCCCGCTATCATCTGCCGCTTCAAGGATATGGAGATTTTGTTCTCTCTCCAAACATCGCTCTGCGCCTCAAATAATAATTAAAAAAGAACTCTGTTATCTCCCTTGCTGGCCAGTTCCTGCTATCTGATTCAAGCACCGCATGATTTTTCACGATTTGCCTTATCAATGACCTACTGATTCTAGCACAGCCGGATTTTTCACGTTCCTTTTTACTGAATGAGAAACCATTCATTTGTTTATTTCATCTTATATCCCTGCAGAGTTCAAGATTTTTCGCAGTTTTAGTGTTTGTGAAAAGAAGAAGTATTATGTGCACATAGTGAGCCAGCCACTTCTGTGCTTTGTTTTACAGCAGTGTTAGTGCAACAGAAAGTGAAATATGTGTAAAAGAAATTTCTTTACCGTGTTCCTAACATGGCAACGTGAAAATGAAAATAACAACAAATAGTGAGTACGCGTGAGTTGTTGATCGTGGCAATGCATCCACTACAAATTTTAAAAAGTGCCTTTTTGAGCACCTTCTAGTCTCTCTGTAAGGATATCATATAATTTGCACTCGTCGAAGTGCACATACAACAATTATCCTTAAAAAAGAAAGAAAAGAGTGATTACAAAAGAGAGCTCTCAGTGATTACAAAAAGTGCGATATTTTAGTACAAAAAAATTATTTTTCCAGCATTTCTTTTTAAAGCAATTATTATTTGAATCCACAGTTATGCAATAAGTTGTTTTTTTTTTATCTTTAGAACTTAGATTAAAAATACATCATTTTTGGTAACACTGATTTTACAAAGTTGCCTTTGTTCATGTAATGTTTTTGTTTGGATCCATAGCCATAGTTCAGCAGTTGTTTATAATTTGATTTTTTCTCTCCATTCCTCAAAATTTGAAAATTTAAATAATACATGCATTGCATATATTTATAAGTGGCTATAAATCCAATGCAAGGTAAGTTTTTTTTGTGTTACAAAATAAATGAGAGTATCTAAAATATTTTTTTATCTATAAAATTTCAGTTTATTTTGCATTTTTGTATGATAAAATGTGTATAATGTAGCTACTTGGTAATGAAAATTTTCCAGGATTTTTTTAGAGATAGTAAGAGTGTGATAAATTTAAAAATATAATTTTGTCTAAAAATTTTTAAGGGTGAAATACTTAAACATCACTCTTATTTAGATAGATTTTTAGTATCTTATTATTATTTTGTGTTTTTTTTTTTTTTGTTGTTGCATGCTCTTATGTATTTTCGTAGTATACATTTATTAAGTTAGATAATTGGTAATTTACGAATAAGAATTTGTAGGATTTTGGCAACATAAACTGCATAAACAACAGAGCAAACAAGAATTTTAGTCTTGAACACTCAGCATTGTTTTCAAAATTTCTTCATGTTATTTTGTTTGCGATACCTTATATTATTTATTTGAAATTATATTCTATATGCTTTTAGCTCCATACATTTAGGTAAACCGAGTTACATGCTATTGAAAGCTGTTCGCAGATTCTGTTAGGATTTTAAGATATTTAAAGGAGGGATACAAAAGTTTTCAAAATAATTCGCATAATATAATTCATGTTGAAATTAAAAAAGTAAAGTCTAACACGAGTAGCAGAGTCGCATTAGCAGCTGGAAACGCGAAAGCTGAAAGAATCCCTAAACTTTGTCAAAAAAAATTATATTGATAAATATTCAATTACTATTTAACTTTAAAAAGAAATTTAAACAGCTGAAATAGAAAAGCATTTGTGGTGGTTAAAGAAATAAACAAACTAGATTTAAAAGACAACTAACGTTTATTATTCGATTAAATATACTTTAAAAACAGAATGATAAAACAATTATATATATATATACTAATGTCTTACTCTTACAAATGAAACTAACATGCTCTTAAAACATAACTTCATGACACTATTAAATAATTATATTAGTGAACCAGAGTCCTTCATATTTAATGATCATATTTCCATGATTACGATGTACTTCATAAATTACATTTACATGAAAAACGAAACTTAACATTCACGAACCACCTCCGTATCCATCAAAACGACCGAAGGTCAACAGATGCAAAAAAAAACTAAAGTCCTGGTAAAATTAAGTCAACATCTTCCAGGAAAACGATATTACCAATACGGATTACATGTTCACTTGTAAAGTTAATTTTCTTCTTATATATCATTGAGAAAAACAACCCTGCATCTTTCCACGGCGAAAAATCACTCAAGTCACCATCGATGAAAAATAAAGGCAGCCCGCTAAAAACGTTCTTTTGTTTAAAAGTCAAATTCCAAGTGGACAATAAAAATAATCTTGTTCAGCATTAAAAACCATAAGGAGACTCGAGACATATGAAGAAGAACGGCAACATCTTTTCAACTAGCCAAAAAAAAAATAAACAGAAAGAGACTTCACCATATAACAGCACGGACTGAAAACGCATATATATCACGTTGAATGAGAGCATATTTATATCATCCAACCACACAGGAAAAGCAACTGCGACGCAGCCCGGAAGTTACATCCTCGATCTCTGAAACGCTAATGGAAGAAAGGACGAAACGTCATATGCAAAACGAACGACCGGATGACTAACGCCATCTCGTGTTCATTCGTAAAAACTCCTCAGTTGGATCAGAAGATTTCGGAAGCATTGCGTCACGGGCGAAAACGTGTGCTAAATGCCGGCTCTTACGATAGCAAAGTGAAACATAAATAAAGTATATGGAGTAAAGAAAGAAACTCAAAGCCTGGAACTAAAGCTTGGAAATAACAATAGAATAAAGGTAAGTGGAACTAAATAAAGTGTATTTAAATAAAGATAATGAATTAATTATACTTTTAAATAAAAAGTAAAAGTGAACTGTTATGATAGGGATATGTACAGGGATGAGAAAGGGTCTGTTTACCTAACAATTCAAACTACGGATAAAAAAAATGAAAATGAGGAGACATGTAAGGTAAAGGTTCATAACATACCATCTGAACTGACTTCTTCACCTGAGGACAACAAACTTAATTTCGAACTACCTGGCTCCTTCTGTAAAATTACATGGTCACAAATCTTTGAGGAAACTCTTACGCGGTATTCTGATTCTATACCGATGGATATTAAAGCCGTATATAATCCGATTACATCAGGAGACCATCCTATATGTGCGAAAGTCTTATAGCATTGCACAAACAAATTCAATTCCAGTTTCAAATTCTGGTTGATCAATACAAACTAGTGCAGGCAGAACACGCTAAAACATTAGAAACGAAAGAAAATTTAATTACAGTCAATAACAAAATCTTAGATAGGCTACGTGTTATGACGGCTAAAAATAAGCAGAGGGTTAGAGATAAAGAAGTGCAGGTGCAGGACACATCGGAGCTAAGCAAAACAATGATTACAGGTATGCATGACATTTCCACACAGACACAGACTAAAGAAGCCGTGTTAGATCAAAGTGCTACCTTATCTAATTCTCCAGAAATAAAAGATATTTCTAAATTAACACAGGGAAGTTCTCGGAAAAATAAAGATAAAAAGTGTGAGTGATTTAGAGGTGACAAAAATTATTATTTACCGCGTGTCAGAAGAAATTGGAATTGCAGATATCATAAACGCTATTAATGTCACCATTCAATGTCCTATTAATTCTATACTTTTATAAGGAAATATACATTGAGAGAAACACATGCGCATAATTATGTATTTGAGGTCCCTCGTAATATTGCAATTTCTTTAATTATGTGTAAATACATAAGCATTAGAACACTGTCCTTTCCGGTTAAACAGTTTATTCGTGTCATTCGTTGTTTTCGCTGTCACGAGTACAATCATTTTGCGGATTCATGTAATAAAACAAGAATTTGTACTCGATGCGGAAACCCTCATGATTCACTTAACTGTATTGGGACTCCACAATGTATAAGTTGTGTAAAGAACAACAAATTGAACAGAAATTTTAGTCCAGACCACCCAGCATCCTCAAAGGAATGTCCTTCACTAAAACATTATATCAAACAGCAATGTAATCTCTTTGTAACGTCAATTTAAATTAATTTAAATATGGATAATGGAAAGTTATTTTTTTTTTATCTATTACACTTGCGCAATAATGAAAAACCAGTCGAATTAACATTCATTTCACCATTGACCTAGTAAACATTTTTCACCACTACAAACACACTTTTGCCATTTTTTTTTAAAGATCTCTTTATCAACATTAATATTTAATTCATTAGTAATACTTGTAGAGAGTTATGGACCCCATTCATGCGGCTATTTCAATGGCGCCAGAAATGGTTGTATGAATGTAGTGATCATTTGGCTTGGTGTCGTATGGCGTTATTCGCCACACGTATGCCATGTTCATGTGATGTGTGTTTATATCCCTCTTTTCAGTTGAGAGTTCATTCTAGCATTGCTATAAATATAGATGATACACATACACGTTAACATTTTTATGTACATTAAGGATCATTATTACATTGTTTACATTTCATTTTTTTAACATTTCATTCTCAAAGGTTATTTTATTGGTAAAGTAGTTTTACAATAACTACACATAAGTAGAATGTACAATAATCTTTCGGATTTTTCATACTGCTTTACCATTTCCTATAACCATTTTGGTTACATGCAACTGTGCTAATTTGTTTCACATTACCAGTCAGAGTTTTTTTTTATGTTGCCATTTTACATGTGCACGGTTGCATATGTCATTAGGAAAAATAACATTACCTTACTCCAATCATTCATTTACATCAGGTGTCATTACATTTTCAACACATCTTTATTTATTTATTTCATTTATTTTTATTTGTCATGTTGTTACAAAATCTTATTAGGTTTATACCGATATTGTTGATCTCTGCCAAGGTTATATTTTGATTTGCGTATCTAACACTATTTACAAGAAGACACACACACACACACCATTCAGAGTTACCATTCAGTGCCACCATTCAGAGTTATCATTCAGTGCCACCATTCAGAGTTATCATTAAGCCACCATTCCGAGTACCAGTCAAAGTCGCCATTCAGAGCTAACAATTAAGTGTATCATTCAAGGATACCAGTACCAATCAGAGCTACCAGTCAGAGTATCAATGAAGAGTATCATTACCACTCGGAGCTAACATTCAATGTACCATTTTGGGGTACTCATCAATGTTAACATTCTTTCTCCAGCTAATTATATTAACACGACCTGTTCATTTGTTTTTTTTTTTCATTACACATTATGTTTAAGATTCACATACTACACTTACATTACCACCATTTAATAATTTCACAATTTCTTGGTAAGTACTAGTTAAACCATACTTAATGGATTCATAACATATGTTATACACACCACTATTGGTTAACAATAGTACTTGCGTACCTATTGCATCGCAACAGTATGGATATTATTATACTGGTTGGTTAATGTTTATTTATTTATTTTGCATGACACCTGAAACATTAGTATACGTTTTCCTTTATCCTTACACACATATCTCTTGTTGCTTGTAAATTAATTAAAATACATATATACAGTAATTAATACATACACATTTTTTTTTCTTTAAATGTACATGTTTGTACAGGTTTGAAATATACATTTGTGCATTACTAAAACCATCATAAGGATCAATAAATCTTTATAATTTTACGTTTTCAACTGTAATGCACATTGCTGTCATAAAATTATATGAGTACAGCATTAGATATTTCATTTAGTAAATTAGGTAGTAAATACTTTGTTCGCATACATTTATATTGGTAAGAGACTTTTTGTCATCAAAATTATGTCACTGGTACCTCTTTTGCATGTATAAATTCAATCTCTGTTAGGTGTATACATTTCGTTCTAGAACACAAACATTGCACTTTGACAATCTAAATTTTAGGCAAATTATTAAAGTTACTCAAAATCTTTAGAACTCTAATCTCACCGATTGTGACAACTATTTCTCATTGCTCACGACAATCTTTTACGTTATGATATATACAGAATATATCAAACATTTTTTTAAATTTTTACCTGTTCAATTCCATTTTTGAAGTAGCGGTCGGCTTCAAATTATTGACCCAAAGGTCATCTGCTTGATAATGATGAGAGACAATAAAACAAATACACTTGGCATCTGTGCAACAAACACCAACTCATTTTCTAGAGCCTTTGTTTATATGTGTGGATATACAAGTTATTTTTTTTTTAAATCATTCATTGTGTTTGTTTATTTCATTTGCATATTTACATAAACTTATGTCTTGTATTCGTTATAATTATATATGCAAACAAAATATTTACTTTTTGTTTCTATGTACACTATGTTTCCGCGGAAAACTTTTCCTTACATTTTTGGTATACCAGTATCTAGAAACATGGTACCATTGTGGAATATGCTGAGCTTTGAAGAATCACGCCAGCAAAATATGTGCCTTTTAATAAAAAGTTCCAGAACACATAAAAAAGAAGACCGTGTAAAATAACTCAAACTTTTGAGACTTGTTTATATATATGGAGTATACTATGTTACTAAATGTATACTATAATGCTAAATGGAAGCATTTTAATTACAGAGTCATAGAATATATTTATCCAGATAACAAATATAAAAGACAAAAGAAAAAAGAGTTATCTTACTTCGTCATTATGTCAATGTAATCTCTGAAAAGTGTGCTTATATTTTGGCCTACAAAAAACAGTTCAAATTCCTGAACTTGCGGAGGAAATATATGATATCAAATCATATATATTAATCTTTTCCCCTTATCGTAATTTTATTCACCTGTCCTATCTTATAATAACTTAAAGAAACCCCCCCTTTTCATTTATGCAATATGTTCTCTTATTTAATATAAGCGTAATTATATTACAAGATACGATAAATTATCCCTTTTCATACATACATATTCCCTATTCTTATTTTCGTAATACATATACAGTAGAAGATCTTTATAACGCAATTCTATATAACGCAATTCTATATAACGCAATTCTCCATATAACGCACAACTTCTCAGATGTAAACAATGATTTTTGCAGTTAAAAAGCACCTGCACTTTCACATTGTAAAATATTGCTACTCTCTAGATGACTAAATTTGATACATTAGTTCAACCTTATCTTCTAATTTAAGACCTTTTTACTGAAAAAATGCTATTATTACAATAAACATTTTTGAAAATGTCTAATATAAGGGGTGGTTGTGGATCATGTTTATAAAGTAAATTTAACAATGTCTGACCTATATTATGCAAAAATTTATAATTTGGATAACTCTTGGTAACAAGGAATGCAGTATAAAGATATTCTAATGTATTTTGATGTGTTTCAGACATATTTGGCCACGTTTACAAGGTGAATTTAATGATGGGATCCATATAACGCAAAATTCTATATAACGCACAACCTTGAGTTTTTAGGTTTGCGTTATACAGATCTTCTACTGTATGACCCCATCCTAAATTAACCGTTAAAAGCCATAGGCCATGATTTTAGTTTCGATTGTGAACCAGATCTTTTCATGACCATATTTGGTATTCGATGAAAGCCGCTATCAGTTCTTAGTTCAGCTCGCTAATCAAAAATTTATAAACCTTTCCTTATTTGGTTTTTAAACCGCGGTCACAAAATTCCGATATCCCTTCATGAGCCCCTGCTATTGTCTTGACTTAAAATACATCTACATACAGCTTGAATACAAAAAGTGCACGTTAAGTATGCCAAAATAGCACAGTTCATATAAAACAAACTTTTCAGAGAAGTACGCCAAATTGCTGTATTATAACCATTGTGGCGAATATATTGGCAAGCAGACTCTCCCTAGCTTCCTTCTTGTACAAGTCCCATCTGAGAGGCCTCCCATCTCACACAGAGCTTCAATAAATTTTTAATTGCTTTAAAATGAACCTGGTAGTAGTTATTAACGGCCACTTGTTGTAATGTCCTGTTTATTCCTTTTACTGCAATCACAATATCTAAAAATTATAAGAGTTATCATCACCCTATCCCAAATTAAAACATTACTACACGGAGTTTCCAATTTCTACTGTCGATACCCTATCTATCACACCAGAATCGATCTCCAGGAAAGGTAAACTGCCTGATGCCCTATTTCAACAATTATTTCAAATTTAAGGAAGTTTCACAAAATATTCTTTTTCTTCATACTATAAGTGATTGCAACACCATTTCTGCACTCTTCAGCCATGGGAAAATGAAATATTACTAATGCTTCAGAAGCCATCCCTGAACCAAGAAGTTCATATCTTTAAAGACCCAAATGTAGAGATGCACAAACTTATTGAAGCCACAGAAGCTGTACTTCTTCCCTGTATTGAGGTATTTCCCAGCCAAAACTTGAATGTATTGTGGTAAAGTTGAACACACACACACACAGACAGACAGGCTCGGTCATCTGCTAAAAGGAGAAAATTTAAATTAGCGACACATGCCTATGTTAAATTGATTTAACAAAATTTAAAAAGAGTTAAAAAAAACTTTTCTTTTTTTGATAAATTAAATTTTGTTAAATAGTCAGTCTCCACCCTTAATTTTTTCTCTTTTTCTTTAAAATTGGGAAAAAACAGCGACAATCACTTGAATAAAATGACTGATGCTGGTTTTGGGAAAGTGAAAGCAATCAAAGAAATTGCTGATGCACAGAAATATTTGAAAGAACTAAGCCTCACCACAAGTAAAACCATAACTCAGTATGAAAGTCTAGCCACCACCTTCCCACAGTCTTTCATTTCCACAGTTAACAGGCTGAAGGAATTGAAAGTAAGAGCAGAAAGAAGTAAAGAAATAGCTGACTTAATGGCTTCAACACTGAATCCTTGTGCTCCCATTATTGCACAGTAGTGTTTTATGGTACAGAACTTTGCGGCCAAGACTCTTGACTTTTTTTCTAAGGATGGGGATGCTTAAGATTTGGCTGCAGCGTATGATCAGTTTCTCACAAAGCAGCTGCCTGATGCAACAGTGGTAAAACCACTAATTGCTAAATACCTCAATTCAGGTAAGAGCTATAGAACAGAAATGGCTTCTTGGATTTACAATTTGGATGAAGCTCCAATGATACAAGGAAGACCTCTTGCAAAGTTTGCTGTTAGAGACAACACAGCAACAATCTTGAAAATGCTGGATAGAATGAGAGGTGCAAGAGCTGCTAGGCTCAATACTGAAACCACTTGAACATGTAGAAGAAGCCACCCGTGCACTGTCTGTACCCTTTGACCAACCTATAATGATATCATGGACTCATGGTATCACTACTGAAAAAGGTAGAGGAGAGAGGGGCACCAAGTGGGATGCTGGCACTCTGAAATGGGAGAAAGACACAGGAAAAAGACACCTCCTACTGACAACAGCTGTACTTCATATGACACAAAGAGGTAATCCCTCTGACAAAATGATCTTACAAAAGATCAATAAATTTCTGGAAGGAACTGAACCAACTGCAGGAACAAGTAAAGCAAATTATAACTTGTTCAAACAAGTTATGGCTGAAATAGAAATTTTTGAAGCTTAGGAAAAATCAGGAACTGGAGGAGTCTATGCTAACCAAGAAACTAATATTGATCCTGTTTGGTTGGCATTCTTCACAGCATTCAAGATTGCAAACATAAAAACTGTTGACGAATTCTATCTGTACCAAAGAGGCATCTACAACTGCTGTAAACAAATTAGAGGAGCTGCTAATATAAAAGCAAATTTGACAGCAATGGCAACTGCAGGTATCAAAGGGATGTCAGAAATTCAAGCAAAACTTTCAAACTGTACCAGTATTCATCTACCTCCTTGGATACTCAAACCAAGCAGATTATATGATGCTGCGGCTGCAATAGGTGCATGTGATGCTATAAATGCAAACAATACAACTGGTAAGCCCACATTGCTCATGGAGATACTACCTTTGCTTGGATTTCACAAAGCAAAAGAAGGCCATAAACTTTGTTACTTCTCTTTGGGAAATGGAAGATGTAGCAAACACTGGTGAAAAACTTGATTTCAGGCTATCTGAAAGATGCCACAGACAACTACGCACAAATTCTGTGAATATCCCTGAATGTTTCCATACAAATAGCAAATGTGGCAGCCACTACAGGGTACTTCCATTGATGGAAGAATCGATTTTGCAAACAAACTACTGCAAATGATTGATAGTGGCAACATTCAAGCAAGCCAATTCTGATGAAGCATATTTTTACCTGGATGGCATCATCAATAAACAGAACTGGCGAATCTGGGGTTCTGAAAACCCTCATGTGCGAGTTCCACGATCGTCCTCTGACGATCATGACGATACGTATCATACGAATTACTGTATGGGCAGCTTTATCCAGCAAAGGCATTATTGGACCCATTTTCCTACAGGAGACAGTGAATGCCAGTCATTACGCTGGAATATTGCATGAATTTGTGGCCATCCATAATGCCTTGGAAAATGTACCCGATACATCCTAGTTCATGCAAGATGTTGCAAGGCCTTATCGAACATCTGAGGCTTTCACTCTTCTTCAGGAATATTTTGACAAACGCGTGATTGCCTTAGATTACCTGAAATTTACTGGCAAGGGTAGAAATACTTTGATGACCGCATGATTATCTTAGATTACTCGAAATTAACCGGTAAAGGTATGAATTGGCCACCTTACTCACCAGATTTAAATCAGTGATTTTTTTCTTTGGGGCCATCTGAAGGATGTGGTTTACTGCCAAAATCCCACTACGCTAGCTGAGCTCCAGCAATTAATCTCTCAAGAGTGTGCAGCCATTTCCGTACAGACGTTGCAGAAGGTGTGTGCTAATTTGATTCAAACACTCTTACATGTTTTTATGATGAATGGAGGACATATTGAAAATATTGTCAGTAATTTTCAACTATTGCTGATGAATGCAGTAGCTGCAGCACCATCTGTTGGTAAGAATTTAAACTAACATAATAAAGTACTCTAAACTAAATTCCAGACTTCACACATCCATTTCCTGCGAAAAAATTTTTAATAAATCTATTTGTTTGTTTCTTATTCATTTTTAAAAATAGGTACTCCTTTTTGGGACACCCTGTAATAACAAACATTATGTAAGACACTTGATCTAACACTTCTAAAGTTACAGTTAACATAGGTTCTGCAGGCAGGGGTCTGTCCAGGGGAAAAATTGAATCTGTTAACGGACTCTTCACAAAATTCTATGACAGTAAAATGGACTTTTCACAAAATAAATTTTGGAAAAACGGACTCTTCACGAAAATAAATTTCAGAAAACGGACCTTTCACAAAAAAAAAAAATAAATAAATAAAATGAAAAAATGTGTGAACCACACACACGTGATAAGTGTAAAATTCTACAAAAATCTAACTACTTTTTTGTTCATTTTACCGTTTATCTGAACATAAACACACTTCGTTTATCGATAGCTGGCTTTCCACTCTTTCTCACCTATATCTTTATTTGGAATCTGCGCAGATTGGCTAAAACATGACGTCATAGTAATAGAAGGTGTGTTCACGGATTGGCAGAGCAAGAACTCTTTTTCTCCGTAGGTGTGGTGGTCATATTTTCAGTGAATTCTTTCACTTCCTAGTTTGGCAACACTTGCTTGTTGCGTTCACGATCACACTTTTCCCCGGTTAATTCAGAGTTTTATTTTTTGTTACAATATCATTCAATTTAATCTTTTGTTTTTTTAACTTAATGTGCAACTCTTCTCTTCTATTTCCTACAGGATGAAGCATGGACATCCCTCCACAGGAGGAAATATGCCGAATTTCGGACTATTATGTGAAAAAAATACGATTGTCAGATGCCAAGGGCTGTGATAAAATTTTCATTATTTTACAGCAAACAGTCAAGATACAAGTATAGCAAAAAACCTAAACGAAAATTCATCTCAAAGAGATGATTCAACAATTGATAATGCAAATGTATATATTACAGACGAACCAATCGAAAATTCTTCTCCACGTGTTCCGATTGAGATTTAAAGTTTATCGTCTGCCAAAGATGAAAATTATCCAAAAGAAAAATAGTCTTCCACAGAAGATAATTTTAGAAAACACGAAATATTTCTTGTTGAAAATGAGAAAATAGACCCTGTTGAAGATAATTTTGCAAATAACGAAATATGTCCTGCTAAAACTGAAAATTTTGTACTAAATAAAATATCTTCTGAAGATAAGTTTGAAAAGGAAAAATCTCCTGCAAAAGATAATTTTGAGAAAAGGAAATCTTGTTAAAATAGAACGGCGAAACCCTGAAAGATGAAGAGAATTTTCCTCTAAAACACAGGCATGAAAGTGGTGGGAAAAAATTTGGAAAATTTTTTCCAATCTATATAATAAGGCTTAACTCGTATAATTTAGATGCATTTTAACAGTTATATGTACAGTTATAATTCATTTTATTGTATGAATAATTGTTATTTTCTTTTTGTAACTTAGAAAGTATTAAAAGAAA
This sequence comes from Maratus speciosus, assembly GCA_963932465.1. Lineage (NCBI taxonomy): Eukaryota > Metazoa > Arthropoda > Arachnida > Araneae > Salticidae > Maratus > Maratus speciosus. The sequence goes on along the minus strand of OZ010798.1, from coordinate 382,087,248 downwards.
ATAAATAACAATGTATAAATTCATTAAATCAAAACAGAAAATTAGAAACAGTTTGCTAAAAGTATAAATCCATCCAAATGAATCTGATGAACTTATGTGAAGCACAGACATTAATTTTTCAAAATAAGTGTGTTTTTTTTAATGATTTGACTGTTTAAGACTTTATTTAAAAAAAGAAAAATGCCTATGCTAAATATATGCATGTCATATTGATCTTTACTCCAGAAATACATTTCCAAAAATGCATCACTGAAATTACCCAGAAGTGACTAATTCACATAATAATAAAATATTCTAATCCAAAAAGAACTTTATGGAAGCTTCCTTTCCCTAGTTAAAGAACTTAATTTAAATGACTTTCAGTTACTTATAATAAAATCTTGTCTTTGATTTGATAGTACAGCAATTCAGAAACAAACTCCAAGGATTTGAGTATACAAAATGTATAATTATTAAGTTTAGACCCCCCCCCCCCACACACACACACACACACCATATGCTACACATCTAATATTTTCTTTGCATTTTTGCATCAAATTTGCTTTTAAAAAGGTAGTATTCCTCCTTTAGGAGGAACTCTTTCATGCCAGAAAACAACAATATCTCCTAAATATTCAAAAATTTGAAAAACTTAATAATTGGATTTATTACAGTGTGTCAGGTGAAGGATTTTATTGTAAATTATGTTCAATTTACTTTACAAAGGGGTTTTGGATTGACCAAGTTATATGTCTAGGTGATCATCCATCCAGATGTATAACCAGACATGAAGATAGTGCTAGACATATTTAAGCAGTTGTTGCATCAAAAATCAGTAAACCTGTTTCTGAAAGTTTAGAGGAAGGGTCAAAAAGCTGTAGCTAAAAAGGCAAAAGAAATGAATCAAAAGTTAATGGCTAAATATATAAAAATCATCTATTTCATGATCAAAAAGCAGTGGGCACTTGCAGAAAATTTTGCATCATTAGTACAGCTCATTGGTCAAGATCTTGGCGACAAAGACATAGAATCGTATTTAAACACATGCGGTAAAAATTCTACATATTTATCAAATGTTTCAGTGCAAAATTTAAATGAAGCAATTTCTATCTTTCTTGAAGAAAAGATCATAACTTCATTGCAGTTAAGCGAAAACTTTGCATTGCTGGCAGATGAAGCTCAGCGAGAGCAGCTACGTTTAGTAGCAAGTATAAAGTTCCAGGACTTGCTGAAATCAAAGAGGAATATCTTGGAATTATAAATTTATCAAAACCAAATGTATCATATCTGCCATTGAAGGCTTTCTTCTTGCAAAAAAAGTTAAAGGTTGGTTGATTGAAGTTTAATGGCACAAAGTCCCCCTAGGGACTGTAGGGCACATGGATCACTGTGCTATAAGAATAACCATCATGTCTTTTTTCTCTGGATGTATAAAGCCAAAAGTTAAAATAAAGGTTTTTAAAAGGAGTAACATATTTATTCTTCAGATGTTAGTATAACTTGAGGTAAAATGTATTAATAGTAACAACAGGTAAAGTATAACAATAATATAATCATGGCTTCTAAGTAACAATAATATAATCATGGCTTCTAAGAACAACCTTTCCATAGCTTGGCTAGCCATTGGGATAAAAAAGAATTAAATTAGCACAACTGTACCAGACAGCATAAGAAAAACAGCACAAGCCAATATCAATAACCTGCAAAAGCATGACATCAGTCAAAACAGGATAGCTCACTGCATCTCACGAGCGATTATTTCTCCCACTGGCTGGATAACATGATTGGCTGATTTTTCTGGCACTTGAACTTGGCGGCGATTTGGCTTGGCTCGATCAACAACTTAGAAAAAGTAGCCACAACCAACCAGTTCCATCCCATTTGCCATTCCTTCGTCAGGTTTAAGATTTTACATCGTCTTTAAGCGCTTCTTATATATTCTATAGTGTCCTTGAGTTTACCATGTGCGGTGTTGACGAACCATTCCTTGTGTGTGAAAAAAAAAATGGATAAGTAAGTATCGGTTTATTTGCTATATATGCGATAAATCATTTTCAAGTAAAAAAAAATGTATATCAACACATCAGAAATATCCACAAGGTGAAACTGGACATACCCGGCAATGTTTTATGTCTGCTCGTAAATTGTAATGCATTGGTGAAAACTTTAGAAAAATTAAGAACATAGAATTGTGCCATTCATTAAAAATATAAAGAGAGGATTTCACCTTTCCAGATACAACAGGTAAGTTGATTATCTTATATTTGAAAAATACAAATTATTGCAAACTATAAGATTACATTATTCTGCTTGTTCATTTGTACAACATGAACTTATGATGTATAGTGGTTGCATTTAACATTTTATAGTGCAACACATTGTACAGAGTATACTTATTTTGTTATTTAACCTGAATTACATTTGCGTCACACATTTATATTTTGTAGTGTATTCCAATGTGTGCTATGTCATTTTGTCTAGTTGCAGCAAAGTGATTTTGCTAATAAGTTTTGTATGTATCTCATTTAGTTTTTGCATTTTCTCAATTTTACCAGACATTAAAATTTACCAGAACTAAACTATTCAAGTTTAATTTAAACTTGATTGCATCTTCTAAATATTCCACAGTATTGAAAGGCAACTTGTTAACATGTTTCAAAATCAACTACAAAATGCTTGTTTCATAAACCATGCATGTTCCAAGTAAATTATTTTCTAAAAATGCAAATTTAGAAATAGGACTGTTTTTCTGGTTTGCAAAACCCAAGAAAATAATGATAATGAAATTTAATTTTTATAAAATCGTTTTTTTATCGGAAAAATAGCTTTTATTTTAATTCATACTAAATTATACATTCAATTTGATCTTTGTTTCACTGAATGTCCCCAGTAGTTGTTCTTTGCTATACTTTGTAAAAGTTTTTCAAACCTTGACATTTTCTGCAATAATTTCTTAATGAAAATTTAGTACAAACATGTAACTGATAGTTGAATGGTTTTATATTTTTAAAAATATATTTACAAACCTTGTAACTAATATTGCAGTTTATCTAATTGACTGTTGCCACCATACAATAATTATTTTACTTCTATTTGAAAACATTATTTAAAATTTTCATTTTACACGAGTTTTATATTTGTATGTACTAGTCAGCTTGTATTATTAATGAGCATTTTTATTTCAGCTTATATTGCTTGGAAAGAAAGATTGGAAGACAATGAAAATGTATCATTTTATTCCGAAAATTCTTCAAAATGGTAACAGAAAGACTTATCTAAGATGCCACAGATCTGGATACTATAGTACATCTGCTACTCACAGAAATCCAAAATCACAGACTTGTAAAATGGGAAGACACTTGGTAAAAATCTTTGGAGTAAAATGAGAGTACACACATTTGTATGTATTAGTCAGTTTGTATTATTAATGAGTATTTTTATTTCAGCTTATAATGCTTGGAAAGAAAGATTAGAAGACAATGAAAATGTATCATTTTATTCTGAAAATTCTAAAATTCTTCAAAATGGTAACAAAGACTTATCTAAGATGTCACAGATCTGGATACTATAGTACATCTGCTACTCACAGAATTCCAAAATCACAGACTTGTAAAATGGGAAGACACTGCCCAGCTACAATAGAGGTGACAGAAACAGATGTGTGTGTTAAAGTCATCCACTTCAAAACACATGTAGGCCATGATTTGGACTTAAAATATCAGAAAATTGGCAAAACAGAGAGAAATTATAAAAAGTATGTTTATTTTTCTAATTCTTGTTATACTGTTATGATTTATTTCGTTTTGTGTCAATAAATCCCTCTTCATCTTAAGTAACTTCTGGAAAGGATATAATTTTAATATTTGCTAATACAGTACTAAGTCTAAAGTTCGGAATCCACAGGACTTTACCAAATCCAGATTCTGGGTCATCAGAAATATTGCTTTTCCAATAAAAAGAAAAATGAATTTCACTTTTTTAAAATGCAAAATATGATGTTCATATATTAAAAGTTTCGTATAACAGTTATTAATAACCATTATCAATAATGATCCTAATCCTGACTCCAAAAGATGGGATGCAAGAGGGCCGATGCTGATAAAGAATATCATTGTTGGTATTCAAAATATAGGGGTGAAGAGGGTGTTCAGGATGAGAAAGGACATGGTAATACAATTCTAATGAAAGTTTTTCACGAGTATGGTATAATGCTGGTTCATTACAGTCAACATAAAGGCTACAGTGTCAAGTTTTTTAAGAACAGAATTACAGGCAGAACCATAGACCTGGCAGGCATAGTCAACTTTAGTACGAATTACAGCTCTATAGATTTTAAGGAGTGAAGTGCGGTCTGCTCTTCAAGATGTGTTTGAAAGTACTTTAAGTAAATTAAGTGATTTTTCACATTTTGTCCGTAATTGTAAAACATGTGGTAAAAAAGTAAGTTTTTTGTCAAAGTTTAGGCTCAGATAACGAACGTTGTCCACAACAGGAATTTGAGATGAACCTATCCAATAAGAACAGAACAAATATATTAACAAAGTCTATATACAAATACATACTTACAAGGAGTAACTCGCTCCCTGCCTTACCTGGATAGGAAAGAAAATGAATTTGTAAAAAAAGACGAGGAGGGGGGTCCCGCTGAAAAAAAGCCACTACTGTTTAATAGACAATATATCTACCATTGATCATAAAAATGTTACTGCAAAATATATTATGATAAAAGGCGATTCAAACCACCAATCATAAAATGTTACTGTAAAATATACTATGGTAAAATTATTACTGGCTATTGATGAAATTTGTCAGTTTTGCCCATTAGCATGCCAGTGATAAGTTATCGTTTTTATTTAATTGTTGATTTTTAATAAAAAAGGATATGCTTATGTGATGTGTAATTAAGAAAGTAAATGTTAAATTATTATTTTATTAACAGGGAAACTTGTTGGTGTTCTGTTGGAAAGGATTCTAGATGATAATACGAAATAATATAGCTGGAGGATACGGCAGACAGCATTGTATATCAAGACAAGATCTGTGCAATATAGGAAATTCATATAATCTTCTAAAGCCAGAAAGATATCATGACAACGATACATTAAGTGTACACATATTTGTGAATAAAATGAAAGAGCTAGGTGATGCTTCTCCTGTGGCATTTTTCAACGCCCAGGGAATCCAATCAAATGATTTAGATATGGATGATTTCATGATTGTACTATTTTCTCCGTGCCAAATATACATGTTCGAGAAATTTGGAAATGATAAGATTTGTGTTGATACGACACATGGTACAAATATGTACCAATTTCACCTAACATCAATCATGATAATTGATGAGTTTGGTAGGGGTTACCCATCTGCCTTTTGTTTATCGAATAAAATTTCTGAAAAACAGATGGCAGTATTTTTTCAGTCGCTAAAAGATAAATTGTCAAGCTCCATAAAAACAACAGCATTCATGTCTGATGATTATCTTGCGCCACAGGTATAGACAAGATGATATCGACTCATGTAGAATTGCCCTCATCTCCGAAGAGGAAACCACAATGAGAGTGAAACAGAGAAGAAAGAAAGACAAGAGAAATAAGAAGAAAAGGACAAGAGAAAGATCTATCAGGTACCCGGAGTTGCAAAAGCCCTTAAATACCTAAAGAAGGTATCCCCCTGGGGGCATATAGTTAATCGGATATTTTCTATTTAACTCTAAAACGAGATGTTTTGGAATCCTATCCAAAATTATAGACGCTAACAAACTGCTAAAGGTTTCCTTTCTAACACCCAAGGCTTTACACCGCATATAAGGTCACCCCGCTAATAAGGTCATATTTTTCAGGACCGCATGGGTGACTATATAACCGATACTGACTGTAGTTACCAAACCTTTAAGCACAGAATATCACAGACAAAAATTATTTGAGAAAGATAGAACTTACATTCCACTTGTACGAATTTGTGTTGGCAACAAATTAATCCAATCAAATTGAAATAAGGTTAAAGAACATTGATTCAGAGACAACAAATACTAGCTGATTTCATTCCACTTAGATTAGTCTTATCAAAATTTTTGCATCAACCATTAGCATTGAAAAAATTTTAGATTATTTAAATCAATTAACAGAAGAGGTGACTGCATATCTAACTTTATACAAAGTGATTATTAGAAAAACAGAGAAAAGTCTAAGAATGGTTGGTTAGTTGAATGGGGTTTTATGGCACAATGTCCCTTTTAGGGACATGCTGCGGCAAAACAAAGTCAAAATAAGAACAAAAAATTGAGTAAGAAATGACTAGCATGAAACAAACTACGTAATTAAATGAATTCAGTAATGATATGTATAATTAAAACCATTTAAAAGAGTAAAAAGTTCATAGTTAAGAGACAAAGGTATTATAATTAAAAATTTTTAAAATGTTATAAAGTAATAATTGTGAGAATATACACAAAATATAAGATGTTGTTCAATACCACATAAAAAAAAAGTATAAAAAACACAGAGAAGTAAAAACACAATGTAAAATTAATTATGCACAAGCTCTTCAAAGACAGCATTTTTGTCACTTGCACTCGAGTCATAGGATTCTATAGCCTCTTCTACATAGTGCTGCAGCCGTCTGGAATCCTTAACATTAGTAATACATGTACTAAGATGAGAGTTCCTGTTCTTTTTCTATAGTTTTCCATTGTGAGGATGCCTAAGTTGAGGTTTTTCTCATTATCTTTCTTTACACTTGGTTTTTGAGTTTGAGAAACATTAGGTTTCTGCAAGTTACATACGTGTGACACAGAAGTTTGCTCCTTCTGATATTCAGGTGACTTTTTAGATTGACCTGTGAACTTTTGTGGCTGACAAGTTTGACATTCTATTATAACAGGTTCTGAGGATGGTAGCCAACGTTCTAATTTTGGGGTCACATAGCATTTATTACCACAACAGACATCACAGGTTTCTCATTTTGAAGAGCTGGTTAAATGTTTCATAGCTAAATTAATTGCTGGAAAAGAGGAGTCGGTCTGGGGGCTTATGTGCCTTATAGTTTTTGATTGTTGTTTGAGTATACTAGAATAAGATACCACAACGAAGTCCTGGATTCAACAAGTTTACGAGCTTCAGGGTAAGAAAGTTTTTGAGTAATCTTAACAGCAAGGTTTCCTTTTCATGGATCCAATTAAGACAAAAGCGAGAATACAGTATATGATCACCTTTACAGTTTGTGCAGCGTTTGGGTTTTTCGCAAGTTTTACAGTCATGGCCAACTTTTGCACAATGTTCACAGGTAACAGTGCCATGACAGGTAGTATTAGTATGGCCATAACGCTGGCATTTAAAACAACGAAGAGGATTAGGGATATAAGGACAGACTGCACAGTTTAGGTAGCCAGCTTTAATTCTAATAGGTAAAATATATTGAAAGTTAGAATAATGTGTTTTGTAGGAAGTAATTGCTCATTTCAACAGATAGTAATATAGCGAACATTTATGATTTTTTTATCACTTAAATTAGAAGAAGTTTTTCTTTTGTGGAAAATAAAAAATCCGGTTCAGATATTACATCATGGCAAGTATTCAGAGTTTGATGTGCTTTAACAGGAACAGAAAAAGTACCTATTGTAATGCAATTTGACAGAAGTTGTGACTGGCTGGCTGAAGAAACCTTAACCAGTAAATCCCCAGACTGCAATTTTTTGAGCGAATGACCATCACCAAAAACAGACTGGAAAGTTTTTGCAATAAGATATGGTGAAGTTTTTTTGAAAGAACTATCTGAGAGACTGTCAGTGCGTTTAATTACAAAAAAAGTGTGAAGAATTCTATACAATTTGTTGCTCTCCACGTGCAACAGAAATAGAAGGAACTGAAATATTTCCATCCATATTTGAAAAAAATAGAAGTTTCAACCTCGGTTGCACCACCCACTACAGAGTCTAACAAGGGGTTGCACATTCATGCAACACTTCTAACCAGGGCCCATACAGTCACAAGACAATACTATGTCAGTTCCACCCTTAATGAGATTATTAGTAATTGCCTGCTCAATTTATCCCTTAGCCAGTGACAGAAATCAGCTGACCAGCCGATTGATGCTTACATGACTAATATGCACCTCCCTCTGTTTAAAGCAGAGACCAAAGCAGTGTGTTGGTTTCCCTCAACTGCCAGGATCCCCCTATCCAGGAACACAGGTCGCTACACATGGCAAATACGTGGGTGGTTTACGATTCTCCAATCAATATAGACAGGATGATATTGACTCATACAGAATTTTGCCCTCACCTCCAAAGGGGCAACCACAATAAGAGTGAAACAAAGAGGAAAGAAAGACAAGAGAAATAAAAAGAAAAAGATCACTCAGGTACCTGGGGGGGGGGGGGGAGGAGAGGGTCTATGAATGGATTGACTTTGCACTTTTTTTGTTTGGTGATGACTATACCTGTGGCAACATATTAGGTAGTCATGGTACCTATACATAATCTGGATGTCGTGTACATATAAATGCCATTTTTAACAAAATAATTCCATTTAACCTTAAAAAATATTTTTCTATTATACTTACATCATTCTTCTTACAGAAAAGACTCAAAAAATGATAAAATGTGTGCAGTTTTAATAAAAGAATTTAAATTTTTAGCAGAAACTGGTATTCAGGTTCATACTCCAGAATTTAATGGATTAATTTTTTGCTTGACTTTTAGGAGATAACGTACATTTATCTGAATTGGCAGGCTTTGATTGTGGCTTTACTGCTAAATCATCCATGTCAAATCTATATCTCAAGGCAAGAATTGTTTATTACATGTGATGATAAATCTCTTGTACTATGTGATGAAAAAAAAATGTCAATTTTGCATTGAATAAGCTAGTCGTTAGCAGACAGGTATTAATGAACCTTGTATTTGGACTAAAATTCCATACTTTCATGCAAAATTTAGTTGTGGACATCATGCATTTTATGATGGAGAGAATTTTCAAATATGTTTTAACTGCAATAATAAAAATTTAAAAAGAGGTTACTTCACTTTTGCATTTTTGAACAACAGAATTGAAGGCTCTGATTATAGCTTTGTTGCCATATCAAATAATATATCTTTCTAGTTCAGGTGCAGACGAAGTTGATTTAAAACTATCAGCTACTGAATCTTTAATTTTGGACAAATATTTTGGTATGTTGATTGGTGATAAAATCCTTCAAGTACCCTGTCTTTTTTTTAAATATATAATTTATAACCTTTTTAATGAAACTAAAAAAAATTTTGAACTTGGGTTTCATTTTTTCATGTACAAGATTGTAACATCATCCAGACGTGTGGAAGGTGGACCATTGATGGCATATTGCAGCATTCTTGTCGATATCGAAAAGCAGTAGAGATATCAATGTTTCATGTCGTTATGCTTTGCGGCTCAATTCTAACTGGTCAGCATCAATGTTTGTTTTATAGTCTAGCTACGATATCGTTTCATCCTTCAGCTTACGATTGTTTTCTTTTTCTCACAATAAGGCGTCATACTTATATGAATTTCATGCATCTGGAATTGAATGACTGCATTTCAGTTCAAGGGCAGTTGGTAATCAAATTAGTGAAAAAAGTCTTTTTTTTTTTTAATATTTTGATCCTTTATTTTCCCCTCTTTTGAATCTTATATTACTTTTGTTTCTATGACAACTAGAAGTAAAAAAAAAATTAAGTAATTCAGTTTGTTTATATCATACATAAACATTACATAAGTAAACTTTAAACTCAATTTTCTCAAAATGCTGCTTTTTTAACTTCAGTGTACCTTTTCATAGAAACTACTACATATTATTATTGTTTGCAATCTAGCCAAAATATTTCACACATATCCCTGAGCAAACTGAAGTGAACATTTGCACAAAATTTTTATAAAAAAGTTTTTTTTTTCGAAAAATACAAGTTTTTTGTTATTTAAAAGTGGTTTTTATTACAGATTTTTTAAAAAAAATAACTAAAGAATATCCGTTTATAAAGTTGATTTCACTTTATTTGTAATTATTCATATTATGTATATAAAAAATTCAAATGAATATCTTTGGCAATTTCTGAGAAAAGGTACATTAATTTAACATGGTAGGTATACGGACTTCCAACTGCCCTTAAGTATTGCGCTATAGTGCCGATGATGTAGTATGCAATTTCTAATTGGTTGATTTGCATAACTGCATGCTTCACTGTTAGAGTTTATTTTGATGACATGGTATATATTTGAGCGACTTCATGATCGTATGGTTTTTTCTACACTATTTTCAGTTTAACGCTTGATGTAAGTGAAGGCTCATTAAATAATAAGCAAGTTGATTTGTTGGATGAACTTATGGCTTTACTTTGCTACATTTAATAATGTTTTTAATAGTTAAATTTCAATTATACTTTGATGACTTAATTCTGCATATATGTGTACACCAACCCTCAAAACTCCTGTAAGTAGTTGTGGCTTAAAGGCTTATTCTAATTTTTGCCCTAGCAGATATTAACTAAGAGATATTAACCATACATTGAGCATGCGGGTGGGATATGTCACCCATGACATCAGAAAACTTTGTATTATTTATTCCTTTCCTCTTCTTCATAATTGTATAGTTCTTAAAAAGTTGTAACTTTCAAATATAAAATTTGAATGTATATATTTTGTTGCTTTATTATTATTTTCTTTTAAAGTACAAAAGCAGCATATAGATAATGGGTGACATATGTCCCCGCACCACTAAATGCCTAATTGTTAGAAATAATGTTGTCTAACCCTTATCCTTGTCACTGTGCAGAACATATCTTCATTCATACCAGTAACCATTTCTTTGTTAATATATTTCACTTACCTCAGCATAAAGTCTTTTCCTTTTTTCTCTTTTTATTGAAACTTTCTTTTCATTTGCAGCCCGTACTTTTATTCACCAGCATTTATTTATATCACGGCATACCTCGTATTTTCCTTTTAAATCATGCACGCCATGCAATGTTTTAGTTCAGAAATTCAGTAATTGAGTAATTAGTAAATCAGTAATTGTTTTAGTTCAGACTGTGGCCACGAGACGGCATTTGACACAATCCGTTACGATTGTCTTTGTTCCTGTGACTCATGGCGACACTTTTGAACTTGCTCTTCTAGAAGACAGAAGGAGTGTTTTGTTTTACTGCATGGCTTTTAATTTTTCGCCAGTCTAGGAAGTTTAAATACTGCTGACCGCTTCTCAGAAGTGCAGATGTATTTTTAATTTATTCTCAAGTTTGCCGGTAGTATCTACGCTCGGCATTGGCCTTTCAGCGTGCATCGAAGTTCTCCTTTTTATCCATTGTGATTAAAGGGTGTCTTTACTCTCTTAAGAATGTTTTAGTCAGTTATTGGGAGAATGTCTTATGTAGTGTTGAACTTGTTTGGTCTTATGCTGTGAAACCCCAGAGGGTTGAAGCTTGGATGAACTGATTATGTAAACAACAAATAATGTGCTTTCCTTTAATGGCAAAGGAACATCAGTACATAAGGCATAAAATAACTTCTGGATCTCGGCATGTAATGCGTTTATTATATTGGTATCATTTATCACTGTGGCCATGAAGTTTACCATGAGTCTCGAGTACATCATCCATTTCAAATGTGATATCATATTTATAAATGCTTCTTCTTATAAAGTTTACTGATCACTGCATGTCATGATCATGATTTCATTATCGTAAACGTAATTCTGTAAGTAATGCATTTTCATTTATTGTTTGTCATTTTATGTTTTAATCTTTGTTATCTTTTCTTTCCACCAAAGTTTTAGTTAATGTTTTTCTTATTTAATTCATTTAAATTATCGTTTTTTTAAAACTCAGCATAAACACTTTCAGTAGCATATTTTGCACTCTGCTTTATTTACAAACCTGCCTAACACGAGTTAAAAAAAAACCTCAACACCCAGAATGTCACATGTGAAAATAAAAAGATCCACTATTTTAAAAAAAGTAATGCGAGAGTGAACTTTGAAACACATACGTCTTTTTAATTTTTTTTTTACAAAAAGAAAAAAAAAACAAGGTTAGTAGAACAAAGAACAATTTTAAGGAAAGCATTAGTAAGAAAAAAAAAAAAGAACAAGAACAAAGAAGGATAAACTGAAAAGAGAAGATTACAAAGTGTGAAACAAAGAAAAAAGGATAGACAATTAAAAGAGAAGAAATCAAGAAGGGAGAATCATGGTTAGAGAATCCGAGGTCGCGAAACCCATAAATACCTAAAGAAGGTATTCCCCCTTCCGGGATGATATTGTCGAAGGTATATGGAGAGTTCTCTCTGTAAATTGTACATGCATGGTGGGTTTAGGTAGTGCGTGTTTACATGTAGGTGCTTTCATTTTCGCCATTTGAAACAGGAGTCAGACTTAGAAATGACACTTTGTGTACTAGTCAAGCTAATACCTGGTTATTAACCAGCCCACGAAAAAAATGTTCCATTAACTCATGTAAGGGATTTAGACTTTTAATGTGCAGAAAAAAGAAAAGAAATTGCAGGTAATTTTTTTTTTTTTTTTTTTTTTTTTTTAATGCTTATAATGTAAATAAAGAAAAATTTATCTCGAATAAATCTATACAGAAATTTTTTTCAGATATTGCTGTCACAGGCACAGATTCTGCAATTTTAAGAATTGTAAGCCCATTTTGCGAAAAATTCAAAACTATCTCTGCCTGATACGTATGAAAAATTTTATCATTCTGAGAATGATAAATTTTCATGGGATGATTTGCTAATGATATGCAAATACATTTTTGAAAAAAATAGTTATTTCTGAGCAACAGATAGCCTTTCCAGAAAAAAATTACCAGGAAACAAACCGAAGACAATGGTTGGTTGGTTGGTTGGGTTTACTGGCACAAAGTCTACATTTGGACATGCTGCGCCAAACAAAAGTAAAATGATAACGGACATAAAAACAGTATACCAAGTCTATAGGAAAAAATAAACAATTTATCTGGATGGGTAGATCAATAACTAAAGAGCCATGTTTAATACTAAAAGGTAAATGAAAATTTAAGTCAAAATAGAATCATTTTGTTGATAAAAGTGAGACATAAAACAAAGCTAAATATGATGATAGAACCCTGCATGTTTTAAAAACAAAAAATATTCTCATTGGGTTTTTCTCCAATGAGGTTGATCAAATGAGGTGATGACACTTTGAAGTAGTATCTGTACAAATGCCTAAGTGCAGGGCAGTTTGTTAAAATGTGGTGAATGGTAAGATCAGTAAAGAAACAATGTGGGCACATGGGAGCTGGATCTCGTAATAAAAGGTGTTTGTGAGTCACTCTTGACTGGCCTATACGAAGTCGAGTTAGAAGAACATCCCTTTTCCTTGATGAATTGGAGTGCCAGATGGATATTACCAGTTTTATAGAGTGCAGCTTATTACAAAGTTCTGTATCACAGGATTCTTTCCACTTATTTAAAATCACATGTTTTATTTCCTTTTTAATGTCAGAGAATGGTGCCTTACAGTTAATTAGAGCTGATGCTTGCTTCGCTGCAAATCTGCTTTTTCATTGCCATTTATTCCCATGTGTCCCAGTACCCAACAAAATTTAATGTTAAATCTATGATTTTTCAAGTCATTCAGGCGATCTACTATTGAAGAAATGTACGAGTTTTCCTGTGAACAAGCCTGCAGTGCATCAAAGAGCTTTTAGAGTCAGTATAAACAATAAAAGAATGATGATGAAGCCGATGAGAAATGTGGATGACAGCCTTTTCAATGGCAATGAGCTCAGCTGTAAACACAGAGATGACTGAGGGTAAACGAAAACTAAAAGAGTTATGTTTGTCAACAAAAGCACATGCAATAGAATTTGGAGATTTTGAGCCATCAGTATACACATCAAAATATTCAGCATAGTCAACCTGATGAGAAACAAAAATTTGCTAAAAGATAATAGGATTGGCATTATTTTTATCAAAATTACCAAATGGATTTACGCAAATGACATTTGAGGTAAGCCCAAGGAGGTAAATGGTAACAAGGACGAGATTTGATTTCGATACCCTCAAGGGAGGAACCAAGAATTCTTTCTCACATTCTAAAACCAAAAGAAGGAATAGAAAAAGGGCGATGCTGATAGAGCATATCATTGTCAGTGTTTAATAAATGATCATGAAGGGGGTGATCTGAATGTGAAAGAATCCGATAGTATAGTTCAAGAGAGAGTTTTTGATGAATGTTAGGTAATGATGGTTCAAACAATCAACATATAAGCTCTGAACGGGAGAGGTCCTAAAAGCCCCGGAACAGATACGAAGTGCACTGTGGTGCACAATGTCCAGTTTCTTTAAAATAGTTTTACGGGCAGATCCATAAATTGGGCAACCATAGTCGAGTTTTGAACGTATTACGGAGCGGTAAATTCTTAAGACAGATGTTCTGTCAGCTCCCCAACTAGTATTTGATAAAACCTTTAATAAATTCAACTGCTTTTCACATTTCGTACGCAAGTATAAAATGTGAGTTTTGAAAGTTAGTTTCTTGTCAAAATAAACACCTAAAAAACAGGCATCGTCAACAACAGCAATTTTTGTCTTGTTGATAAAAATTTCAGGATCAGGATGGAGGTTCTGTCGTTTACAAAAATGTACACAAAAAGTTTTTTCAGGGGAAAAATTAAACCCATTTAGATTAGTCCATCTAGTTACAGAGTTTATAGCATTTTGTAGCTGCCGTTCAATGAACCGCATGTCATGTCCTTGGCATGAAATCTTAAAATCGTCTACATACAAGCTGCCATCTACAGAAGGGGGAAGCTGATTTAAAATGTCATTTATTTTTATTGCAAACAGTGTCACACTCAGGACACTACCCTGAGGGACACCTTCTTGGGAAAAAAAATCTGACAAAAAATTCCCAATGCGGACCTGAAATATAGGGATAGCTAAAAAGTTCTTTATAAAAATCGGGAGATTTCCCCTAAAGTTCATATTAAAAAGGTCACAGAGGATTCCGTACCTCCAAGTCTTATCATACGCCTTTTCTATATCAAAAAATATTGAAACCAATTGTTTACGTTTTAAAAAAGCATTGCGGATATGTGTTTCTAAGTCAAGTAAATTATCAACAGTAGAATGCCCATGCCGGAAACCACTTTGGAAGGCAGCAAGGTAATGATTTGACTCCAGCTCATGCACAAGTATAGCATTAACCATTTTTTCGAGTAATTTGCAAAGACAACTAGACAGTGCAATAGGGCGGTAATTATTGGGATTGCTGGTGTCTTTACCAGGTTTTGCAAAGGGAATAATAAATGCCTTGCTCTATGCCGAAGGGTAAAGTTGTTCTTCCCAAATCCTGTTATAAAATTTCAAGAGATTGGAAAGCGAAAATGGACTAAGATGTTTTAGCATAATGTAAGTAATTTTATCAGGACCGGGAGCAGATAAATGAGTAGTATGTAAGCAGTTTTGAAGTTCAGTATTAGTAAATGGGATATTATAATCATAAGTAGTATGAGTATTAAAATTTATTTGCGATCTTTCTTTTTGTTTTTTATACGATAAAAACGGTGCAGGATATGCATCAGACCTTGAAATGGAGGCAAGGGATTTCCCTATTGCGTCACCGATACCTTTGGGAGATGTGATTGTCTGGCCATTATATTTTATAATTGAAATTGCATGCTCCTTGTAAAGGCCCATGCAACTTTTAACTTTTTTCCACATCTCTTTGCTCGATGTATTTGAGGTAATACTAGATGTGCAATTTATCCATGATTCACGCTGACATTTCCGCCGCACTTTTCTAAATTCTGCTTTGGCTTTTTTGAATAAAATATGACTCTCAGCAGAGGAATACCTCCTAAAAATACTCCATGCCTTTTGCTGCTTTTTCTTTCTGTCCTGGCATTCATTGTTCCACCAAGGTCTCCAATGTTTCTGAACAGAGGATGTTTTAGGGATGCTATAATCCGCTGCATTAATAATGCAGCTGATAATATTGTCAGTCACTTCGTCTATGTCTCCATCAATCATATCAGCAGTAATCGTAGCTTGTGTTTTAAAAGTCTGCCAATCAGCTCTGTCATAAACAAATCTACGGTGATGAGGATTAAAATGTGAAAGTGTGTCAGCATGGGTTAAAAAAATGGGAAAGTGGTCACTACCATGGATATCTTCCCCAACCCAAAAATTCCAATAAGGATAAGTAACTGGTAAGCAAATAACCAGATCAATTGCATGAAACGTTTTTGATGGCTCATGAAAATATGTTTTGTCACCATTGTTGAGCAAGCATAAGCTATTGTCTGTAATTAAATTTTTAATCTGATGCCCACGAGGATATATGTCATTATTTCCCCATAAAGGACTGTGAGCATTGAAATCACCTAGAATTATGAATGGATGAGGGAGTTGCTGAATCAGATTATCAAGCTGGTGTGATTGAACAATCTGATTGGGTGGTAAGTAAATGTTACAGATTGTAATAAGGTTGTTGATATGGGTCTGTATTGCGACTGCTTCAAGAGAAGTATTAACAGCGATGGGAATATGAGGATATTTATGAGAAATGAAAAGAGCTACACCACCTGCAGCACTGTCATTACTGATAAAGTCTTTTTTAAAACAATTATATCCATGCAATTTGATTTCGTCATAGGCTTTAATATATGTTTCTTGCAGTGCGAGACAAGCTACATTATGATCGTGTAGCATGTCACATATTTCATCGCATTTATTTCGATAGCCCCGGCAATTCCATGATATAATATTTGTCATTATTTGTTGTATTTAGGTTTTTAAATTGAAATATCGACACAATTTTCATCTATTTCAGAGGTAGCAGGCATTGCCTCCTCCTCAGAATCAGATGGATGAATTTTAAGTTCAGGCTCTGCATAAGATTTCTCTTTTTCTGTTTTTGCTGTTATAGAAACTTTTGGTATTTTAGTATTTGTTTTATTTTTATCTGGCATCGTGCTTTTTACTGAGCTTTTCTTTTTTCTTGTATTGTTAGCATTTGACTTGACTGATGATTTATAAATTTCGTCTGCTGAGTGGCAAGTTTTTCCAGATGGAGGAACGATAGTTTGAGAATTTTTGTTATATGAGATGCACAACTTA
This sequence comes from Maratus speciosus, assembly GCA_963932465.1. Lineage (NCBI taxonomy): Eukaryota > Metazoa > Arthropoda > Arachnida > Araneae > Salticidae > Maratus > Maratus speciosus. The sequence continues at coordinate 382,070,173 of OZ010798.1, read as the reverse complement.
AATTTCTGAGAATTGTTTGATTTCACAGCTAATTTATTATCTTTTACTTTATGTTTGTCATTGTTTGTTGCAAGAGATTTAACCGGACTGTTATTGTTAAGAACCAAGGAACTTAGAGTAGGAGCATCTTTTTGATTTAACAAATTTTCTTGAGTAGTTATTGTTTCTGTTTGAGTGGCTATTGTTTGAAATTTTTTATTACCAGTTAAAGCAGCAGAGTAAGTTATACCTACATTTGGTGTGCGGGATTTAACTATTTTCCTTGCCTCCGGATATGAAAGATTTTGTTTTGTACGTACTGTTTGGATTTCTTTCTCAAGTTTCCAGATTTCACACAATTTTGAATATGATGGGTGATTTTTCTGACAGTGTATACAGTTAGCCGGAGCTGTGCAGCCTTCATTCTCATGTCCTTTTGTCCACATCGAGCACAAGTAAGTGTTCCACGGCAGCTACCTTTTGAATGGCCAAATTTCTGGCATTTAAAACAGCGTAATGGGTTTGATATATAAGGTTGAATGGGGCAATTTAAGTATCCAGCTTTTATGCTGTTGGGCAGGTTAGGTAAGTCAAAAGTGAGAATTATATGTTTTGCTGGGATGATTTTATCTTCTCTTTTAATAGTTATTCGTCGAACTTGTGTAACATGTTGTTCTTTAAGATTTTCAAAAATTTCTGATTCGGGAACAAATGTAAGGTCTTGTTCGGAAATGACACCTCGTGAACTATTTAGGAAATTAAGAGCAGATACAGAAACTGGTATGTTAGCAAAAAATTTACATTTTGTTATGTTTTCAGCTTGTTTTGAATTCTTAACTTCAATAAGTAAGTCACCAGATCTTAATTTTTTAATGGATTTTGGTTCGCCAATAAGTCCTTGTATAGCTTTTTGAATAAGAAATGGTGATTTAAGAGCAAAATTGCCTTCATTACATTTTACAACAAAGAAACGTTCATTGCCAGAATCCCCATTTAATAGGTTTCTCTCTCTAGATTTACCAGCATCATAATTTACATTTTTATCTTCCAAATTGGCAGAAAAATTCTTTTCAGAACTATCAGCCCAATTCTGAGATTCGACAGTCTTAGAATGGTTGTTGTTTGAGGAAAGGCAGCTTAAGTCACAAAGAGAACTCGCACCCGAAAGCATAGTCGAATTCCCTTTAATTGTCTCCATAATACTTTTAAATATAAAACGCCAGGCATCGGACCTCGTCACCGACCCTTCTTCTTACCATTACTTTAGGCACAGGTCTCAAAAGGGTGAAAACTATTCACAACAAACTTCCACGTTTTTCAAACGTTGGATTAAACTCTATAGCATCTCCAAATTCTAGTTCTTTCACAGTGGAACTCGGTCATCGTAGGTAAGCCTTTACAGCTCTGTCCAACCTACAACTTCCTTACGCCGAAAGGTACCAGTCACCCAGTGAATTCCTAACCGCCGCCATACAAGTATGGCATCCACCGATCACGGAACCGGAATTTGGAAATGCCCTGCACTCTGGGACTCGAGATCAGCCTAAAAAGATAAAAACAAGGCGATGAGATTAAAAAACCTCAACACCAAGAGTGTCTCACGTGAAAATAAAAAAATCCACTATTATAAAAAAGAAAAAGTGATGTGAGAGAGAACTTAGAAAAAAGGTATTTTTTGACTTTTTTAAAACTTTTTATTTTTTTTAACTAACAGAACGAGAACAATGTTAGTAGAACAAAGAACAATTTGAACATTTGCAAAAGATTGGGATTTTAACTATGCATTTAGTAGTCCTCATTATTCTCCAAGTAATGGCATGGTTGAAAGGGCAGTGGGAATTGTAAAATGTATTATGAGAAAAGCTAAGGAAAGTAATAAAGACTATTTCGTGGGATTAATGGAGTATAGAAACACACCCATTTCAGGCCTTGAATTATCTCCAGCTCAACTGATGTTTAACCGTAGACTAAAAACAAAATTACCGATCACAAATAAATTACTAAATGCAGAATTGTTTAATAACATTCGAGAAAAACTAGTTAAGAGGCAAGCTATTCAAAAGAACTATTATGACAAATCAGCACATCCATTACCTCAGCTTACAGAAAAAGAGAATGTTAGGATTTTAAACTTTAAAAGCAAAACTTGGGAACCAGCTGAAATTGTTAAAATAGACAAATCTCATCCAAGATCTTATTACGTTAGGGATCAATCTGGGAAAATTCTTAGACGTAATAGAAAACATATAAGAAAATCATTGTCATTAAAAGCAATAGACCCAAATTATGAAATAATAAGTATTCCTGAAAATGATTCCAATGTATCTTTAGATTCTCCACAGAATACTCATGTAAACAGCAATCTAAGATGTAGTAGTCGTATACGTAGAATGCCTACATATTTAAATGACTATGTTGTATAATGAAATAACTTAAAAGGGGGGATGTCATGATATTATTGTAATTGTATGATTAACTGCATAAATATATTTTGACTGTACTTGTATTAACTGTAACTTTTAACTGTCCACCTGAACTGTTGTTGATCTGAATGTAACCGGCAAGCATGTATGCTATAATTTGTATGTCTTCTACTTAATAATATTTAACCAAGTTATTATAAATATGAACTGTGTTTATTTATTGTGTTATTTATCACACTAAAATGAAACCCACAACTGACATATAATTTTTTCAAATATAAGAATCAATAACTTTTCAAGGCATAACAGACCCATCAGAAACTAATTTTTGTGGCAAATGTGGCCACCTCATGCCTCAATGTTTCGAATTTTTTAATTTAATTGGCAAATGTGACAACAAACTCTGGTTTACTCATTCCCACGCATGGCCAGCCCTGCTTTAGGCAAAACAGCTGCAGAGAAATATATTACTTTCTTTTCCACATGAGAATCTGTTGGTTAGCTAGTTAGTGAGGACAGACCCACCCCTGTGTTGTGATTTCTACCAGGCATGGGATAGCGAATGAGAATGCCTGCTCTCTGTTTATAAGCATAAGAGCCCTGTAGCTTTTTCTTCAAGGAGATAGTTAGCTTGTGGATAGAAGAAGAGCAGTGATGTAGCATAACACATGGGTGGTCGCGGACGGCTCCAGGGCTGCCCTGAACCCAAATAGTTGAAGTGGTAACCAAGCAAGGTGTTAGTCATCTCTGGCTGTTGGGCAGTTGACGTTCTACTTTTGGGAAGCTCGGTGTGAAAGAAGTCAATCATAGTATTTGATCCTGAGAATCACATCATCATACAACAATGACCAATGTTGGGTAATACAGATTCTCTGCAGTCCCCTTCTGTTTTATGAAGAACCAGCTTAAGTCCCTTTAGGGACATGCTGCACCAAGAAAAAGCTACTCAAAAAAGGTATCAATCATCATTTTTTGATCATTTAAATGCCATAAGAAAATTACAAAATCCTTGAGAAATATCAGTGTAATTTTTTCACAGAAATTAACAAAATACCAAATTGTAAAAGCTCAATTGTGAAACAAAAAATATGCAATACTTGTAGGAATAAAGTGGATAAATACATTTCAAAATTAGAAGAAAAAGCTGAACTGGAAGAAACTATGGCTAGTGATGAAGAAATTACCAATTTAGATTGTCTGCTCCAAATAAGAGGCACTTGAAGAAATCAATGCATCATTACAAGATATAGGAGAATCTCCTTTGAAATTTCATGATTGGTTGGTTGTATGTGGTTTAAAGGCACAAAATCCCTCCAGGGACATGTTGCGCCAAAACAAAACAATAAAGACTCAAAAAAAGTAATACTAATACATTGGTAATTACGATAAAGGTAAAAATAGAAATAGAAAATGCAAAGAGAAAAGCTATCTGGGTGGGGTATCCCATCCAGATTCAGTCATATAAGTGCATAAAAACTAAAAATGGTAATTTTAAAAATAGTAAGAGAATAAAATTAGAAAGGAAAATAATATTTGGATGGGGGTTCCCATCCAGATGTCAAATAAAAGAATATGAGGTGCTAAACCAATGAAAACACAGAGAAATTATATCTCAAAATAAAATCCTGCATGTTTTTAAAAAGGAGTGCCCCATGAGGTATTTCCCCAATGAGGTTTGTCAGGATTGGTTAAGATAAAATAAGTTCTACACAAGTGCCAGAGGCCAGGACAGTCAGTTAAACATGATGAATGGTCAGGTAATCAAAATGAGAATGTGGACACATGGGTGCATCCTCCAGAAGTAAAAAATGTTTGCGAGTGATCCTTGAATGTCCAATTTTCAGATGAGTCTGAAGAACATTTGTTTTCCTTGGATAAATCGAAGGCCAGATCATGAATGTTGGTTTGATATGGTGCAGTTTATAATTATAATCTAAATCCCAACTTTCTTGCCATTCCTTCTGAAGAAACTGTTTTATGAGTAGTTTAACATACGAGAATAGTATTTTGTGATGTAACGGGTTAAGAGCATTTTTTGCCGCGAAATTTCATGGAGTAGCTCCTCATTGGAAATAAAGTTATACCATAAGAAAAGTTGAATCTGCATGTAAAACTTTAAAATCAAAGGTTCCTAAGGTATTAGAATCAGAATTTACAACAGAAGGTGGATCTTACACAGGACACACTGACATTGTACAAAAAGCAGATGATATAAATATTCTAATAGAATTAATTAAATCAAAACTTAATATTGTTAGTAGAAAATGAGAGAAAATACAGATTTTAGTTCTTGTTCCAGTATCATGTAGCAGAAAAAAAGTATGTGAAGAATTCAATGTCAGTAAATATGCTGTGCGGAAAGCGAGAAAACTTCTGTGAGAAAAAGGCATAATAGCTTTTGGTTTTATAAGGTTTTATGGTGCAAAATCGCTGAACCTAGGAAAGGGCACTCACTTGATGAAAAAACAACTACTGCTATGAAGAGTTTTTATCATAGTGATGAATTTTCCCTAATTATACCAGGATCAAAGGATAAAGTGGACATTTCAAAAAATGAATATATGCAAAAAAGATTATTGTGATAGGAAATTTAAATGAATTGCATTTAGCTTTTAAATTGGAATATCCAATCTAAATTTGGTTTTCAAAGTTTTGTATGCTGCGACCAAAATGGTGCATACTTGCAGGTTCTTCTGGGACACTTTCTGTTTGTGTTTGCATTATTCATCAGAATGTCACACTATGGCTCCATGCTTGTGCAATAGAAGAGAATTATCATGACTTAATTGCTATGTTAGTGTGCTCCACAGATAAGAGAGATTGTATGCTTCGTCACTACTCCCAACGTCCATCAACTGATAATCTCAAAAGATTTATAATCGAAAAATTTGAATAATGGGATCCTACTGATAAAGTTACTTACAAGTTCTTGGATTTCAACTGATAGAACACAACAGGAAAAATTCACAGTTTTGAAAAATATTTAGAAACAGTAATAGCAAACCTGGTGACACTTTTGCCTCATTCATATATAACAAAATCACAAGCCAAATATCTCAAAGATATTAAAGAAAACAAATCTAATGCTGCTGTGCTCCTCCTCGACTTCAGTGAAAATTATTCGTATGTTATTCAAGACGAGGTGCAGGAGTATCACTGGACAAGTGACAGTTCTTCACTTCATCCAGTTGTAATTTACACTCGCAACGAGGATTCTGATCTTATCAGCACAAGTTTATGCGTGTTATCGGTTTGGTTTGGTTGTATTGGATGTTATGGCACAAAATCCCTTTACGGACATGCTGCGCCAAACAACGAATAAAACACAAAAATAGTGAGTTAAGCAAATGACTTTGAGAAAAAAAATAATTAAAATGAATTAAAATAAAAATAGAAAAGCTATTCTTTCTACGGCCTACGGCATGCTTCCTTAGGGCCCAAATTCAGAGATTGGTTAACAAAAAATACATATGCTGAGAACTTGTCTTCAACGACACAGTCGGTTTTCAAAAATGACTCTTCAAAATTTAACTCTTTAAAAAAGTTTGTGACTGCAGGTCACTTTGCGCCTTACGCAGACGTTCTTTCTTTCTATGGTAAAAACGACTAAACGCCCGTATTTCAACACAATTTTTGAGCATATCTGCAGACCAGATTTACGTATCCACAAAAGCTCGAAACATTCCGATGACTAGAAGTATTTTTTGTCTTTGATATGGGGCACGGGAAGCAGAGACATTGAAACTTTTGTCCAATTTTAACAACTTTGCACCTTTTAATGAAAATCCTGATTATATTCCCATGGAGGCCCCTTAAAAAGGGGTTCCCGGGCAGCTGCCACGCATGCCCCTGCATTAGTCAGGCCCTGCATATTTGGCTTTGTCAGGTTAATATAGATTTTGTCAATTTTATCACTAACAATGTTGATTTCACTAAGATAAGTAGGTGGAATTGCCACAAACCTTATATTATATTGCTTTAGGATCCCTTTTAACTTCTCGAATAAGGTGGAAATATAGTGAAATCTTCTCTACATCACAAATTGATTCCTGTCCTGACGTGTTGTATTTCTGTATAATCTTATCAATATAATTTTCTGAAAAAACATGATCGAACGCAATAAATTTGTTTATAATTATTGTTTTCCGGACAAATCATGGAGCCTCTTTTAATGATAAGTTGCACCTTTGTGAATAGTTTTTAAGGTTTACCATTTAGCCCTAGCTGTTGTTTAATTTTTTTACGTAGATAACTTGTTAGTCTTTTAATGTTAAATTAATAATTGTTCCATCATTGTGGTCTTTTTTAAACTTCTAAGCATCGCACATTTTCAATTTTTATACCGTCGTATTGGGAAAAGAAAAGTACTTTTTAATGCAATTTGTTTGCATCTCAATTTATTTTTGAAATATTAATTTTTTGTAGTTTTTAGAGCCATTTGCTTAATATTGGCAGCGGAAGAGTAGAAAGTAAAGGAAAAATATTTGTAAAATAGTAATTATCTATAATTTTTGCCATTTTCTCGTAACAACCGAAAAAAAGTAATTAAAATATGTGCTATTTTGAAAAAAATATAAGTGAATGATTCTGTTAAAACATGGATCTATTACATAATATATTTAAGTATCTGTATTAATGTTAAAAACAAATGAAGGCTTATGAATCATTAGGTAGCCGTTTTCTTTTGTCGAATTTCTTTAATGATGGCATCTTTTTACTTCATTTGTGTATTATTTCGCGATAGTGACGTCCTATGCATACTTTAATGTATCTGTTTAAGAGTGGATTGTAAATGTGGAATGAAGAAGCAGAATTCCTGTTTTCTAGTTTTTTTCTTTTTAGCCCAATCGTTAGTTACTGGATTTGAATTTTCATTAAGATGGTTAAACATTTTTTTTTTTTTTTTTTTTTAGCTCAACCAAGTACAGAGACACACCTACTGTTTCAGAGGAATTCATACAAGAAATCGTGAAATGTCCGGCTGTAACACCAGTTGGAGGGGCTGGTCCCAGCAGCCAAGCTGATGATGTAGAGGTTAGTGGCAGCAGAAACAGCGAAAGGATTGATCTTGGTGCTGATGCTGAAGAACTGGCTCATTTTGCGAGTTTTAACCTACACTGATAAAACTGGATACTTAAAAACAGGGTAGGGAAAAGTTCGCACCCCTAAGGCTGCGTTTGGACGATCCTGCAAAAGATCGTCTAGAAAAAGCCATAAATTTTACCTTTGAAGAAGGTGGTAGCTCCCGCTCTTCAATTGACCGGAATAGCAGTCTGCTAGTTTTGCCGCTTAATCGCCAATGCAATGAATGTTATTTAGGTGCTTTTTATTTTTTATTACTTTCTGTTGTTCTCGATTCTATAGTACGAACATACCTCATTTGCCACGTTTGACGCACAATTTCCAACTTGTTATTGTACATACAGAGCAGAAATAATAACTTTTCTTTTTAACAAAAGGGAGGAAAGAATTTACTTTTGTCATGAGAAATAAGATATTTTCATTTCAGCAATATCATTGTATATATATATGTATATTGTATATATATACACACAAAAAAGAAATCACTTACGTGTAAGAATTTATAATGTTTGAATATACTAATTTCATAACAAAAGTTTAATCATAAATTTTCTCTTAAAAGAATCCAGTTTTTTAAAATTTATGCTCATAAAAACGTGTACTTAAACGATCATTTATTAAAAATACTGATTAAGGCTGTTATCAGAAGGGACTAATTTTGAGATTTTAAAAACATTTTTGTTTGGAAATGCATAAAATGGGCAGGTGTTGCGATTCATAAACAATGTAATCGAAAGACATTTCAGATTTTTTGGTAAACACAGGAGATCTTTCTGAAAATACTGTCCAAGTTGGCGCGAATTTCAGGATGTGACACGAAGAAAAGAAAAAAAAAATGTCATGTGACCAGAATCGCTTTAAACTCTACATGTAATTTATTTATTTAAAAAGGTAAACGCTATTGGATTTCAAATCGCTTCACTTGCCAGTTTTCTACATTTCATTTAAAAATGTATCGGTAACTGTCTCGGAAAATTTCGCGTTGTTTATGAGGGAATTTGGGAGCAATTTTCAGAAATTTTTGAAAGTATATATTTAAAAATAATAGACATTTCTGGAGAAAAACTGTTCTACAAAGTTAAATATTAGACCCATAACAAAAATTGTTAATTTTAGTCTCTTAGCAATTATAAACAGTAAAATGTCATATGAAAATAAACCCACATCCATAATAAATATAATACTAAGATTATGATGTAATTTTACTGAATATTAATTAAAAATACATTAATAATAATTATATTAATAATATTAATTAATAATACAATTAAAATAATTTTTTATAGTGTTTGATTTGCAGTAAGAAACTAATCAATGTGCTGAAAAATAAATAATGTGCTGTTTTGAAAAGTCAAACAATCTTTTTACTTGTTATTTGCTGTTTTCATTGTGTTCTATGTATCTCTCTTTTTTTCATTGAAAGATCAAAAAACAAAACACCATCATTTCACTTGGCGAAAATGTGAAGTTATTTTCTGCTTATTTCACATCGCCAAATGATTGCAACCTTTTTAAGTGGAATGGGAAGGAACACAACCTAAACTATATCGAATTGACAAAAGGAGTGATATTTTTCTGTGCAATTATCTCCCCCAAATAGCAGTCATAAAACTGTCAAGGCACTTGGTGTTCAGTTTCTGTCCAGAAACTTGTCCCTCCTTGTCCTGCAAAACCCATTATACATCAACTGGCGAGAACAATAAAAACCGACGGCTGACCGCAACTAGAAAGAATGTCGTTCGCAGCTTAAGAGGCTACTTCAGTCAAATGGAAAGACCTGTTCGCTAATGCTAATCCTATGGAAGAAATTTATGAAGATATCTCGGTTGCACTTTAATATTTTTAAATGATTTTTTTTTTTTTTTTTTTTTTGCATTGAGTAGCTGAGATTGATCTGTACAAAGGCGGTTTTTTACTTTTTCGATTTTGTTTACAGATATTTTTAATGAAGACACTTTAATTTTCAGAACCGGTTTCGAAACAGAAAGCAAAGCATCCTTAAAAAAAAATCTGTAATCGAAATCGAAAAAGTAAAAAACGGCCTTTGTACAGATCGATCTCTCAGCAAGCCAATGCAAAAAAAATTTTGCAACCGAGATATCTTTATAAATTTCTTCCATAGGATTAGCATTAGTGAACGGGTCTTTAAACTTGACTGAAGTAGCCTCTTAAGTCTAAGCCACTCTAATACTTACTCCCTTGTTGTACACATACATTCTGATTAGTGTACTAAATTTCGATAATTAGTTTAGGGAATAATCATCAGTTAATACACAGGCAACACAAGTGAGGCATGAAGATGCATCAGAAAAACCTCAGGATCAGAAAATAAAGTGGGTGTCTTTGTAAGAGATTAAGAGAGAAAACATGCACCTAGTAGTCACGACGCCCTGGGCTAGATTTTTGAATGATATCTTTTAGATTTTAAGCAAATATTTTGTGTATTTTCAATTCTTTATCTTTTAGTACCTTGCCATCCTCCACACACATACACAACCTTGAAGCCGGTCCTGGATGCACCTATAATCAGGGCTCGAAATGGAAAAATCCACAAACCGGAACACTATTTCAAAATTATTGGTAACTAATTTTTTTTTTTTTTTTGAAAGTACAGTAAATTCTTGATTATCCAACTCCTGCTTAACAGAGTTTCCGCTTTAACTGAGTTATTTTCTTCTGATGGAGATGGCTTATATTATTATGAAACAGCCATCCAGAAAATCAGAGCTAACTTTTTACGGCTGCTCTTTCATCTTCACCTAACACTTCATTTATAATGGCTGTTTTATAATAATGGAAGCTATCAGTCCACCAGAAGAAAATGATCCATTCCAAAGGTATAAGTTTGATTGAAAAAAACTATTTCATTCCCCATTTTTCTTAAAAGTAACGGAAATGTTACTAGTACCATAAAAATGAATGAATTAAGTGAAAATTTATATTTCATCTCCTTAGTGGGTGACGATTTGTGTCAATTAGGTTTATCTGAGTTTATTGCTGATCCGAGGTAATCTTGGTCCATATTAACTCGGATAAACGAAACTTTATAGCAAATTTATATTTAACCATAGAAAACCAATTTAAAAGAAGGCATTCAAGATTCTAAATAATTAGAAAAAAACGTTACAGAGAGCGTAGTAAGCTATATGTATGAAACTGTAATAATATTTTTTAATAATTCCACGAACCGGAACAATATTTTCCATACTTTCACGAACCCGAACAATATTTGTCACAATTTCACGAACCGGAACATCGTTCCGGTTTGCTCCGGTACATTTCGAGCCCTGCCTACAATTGAAACCGTTCTGAAAAGAAAAATAAATATCAGAAGATAAAAAAACTTTTTGGGGGATTTTATTGTTTATTGAAAAACATGCTTTTTCTTTTCGAGGAATAGCTACAGCAGAACCAAACATTGAACAGAGAGTTAAATTTCATGACTAAACCATCCAGCTGTCCGGAAGGAGTGGACTTTTCCTATATACTGGAATGCCTGAAGCTATCATGAAGCATTCATGATGACAAGATCCACCACCTCCGTAACTTCACCTCAAAAACGAACGGCTCCAGAGACTGGATACTACTTGTCCCCAAACTCCTTGCCAAAGAAATTATACAAGATGGCGGTATCACACTGGGACCTAAACGCTGTAGGCTTCACCCATATACAACAGTCCAACGTTGCCGGCGATGTCAGGGCTATGGTCACTGTGACAATAGCATTTACTGTGATAATTGCGGAGACAAGCATTTAAACAACAACTGTGATGAAGAGGCTTGCTGCATCAACTGCACAATACATAATAAACAAGAAACATCAATACAATAGAAACGACAAGGCCTCATACAGTAGCTGTCCCATATATCAAAAAACATACAGCGAAGAAAGAGAAAAACTAGATGAGATCTTCCAACAAGCACCTCCTCAACCTAAACAGTGTTCGAAACCCACCTTCAACCGCCACGAATGCACCTTTCACCAATCACACAACATACACAAGATCAGCCAATGTTTCCCCCATTGGACATTTCATGGGGTCCTCCAAAACCTCTACCAGGTATCCACAGCACAAACCAACCCTACCGTATGAACATTCCACCTCCTCACCACCAATGGCCTCATTATCACAATCAAGACTTTTACCTGGGCAACGAACACACAGCAGGTAGGCCTTGTCCACCAGAACAAGAAAATGATTTCCATGATCAGCACTGGGATAGACCACCAGTACCATACTGGCCTCATTGGAAGCTGCCACCGCCTCGTCCACAACCAACCACCCCCCTCTTTCAGTCTGATGGCTACAATCACTCAGGTAACTATTACCCTTAAACTCTTACCCTTTTAAATTTTAAACTTAACAGTAACAGAGATGTCTCACCAACCACCACTACCGTCTTTAGGCCAACTAAAATTCCTACAAATTAATTTAAATCACTGCAAGGTAGCAAATAATAGTGCCAAGAACCACATATCGCAAAATTCTATTGATATTACGCAACTACAGGACACCTACTGCACCAAAGATGGCATTCTCGAGGGCTTTCCAAAATCATGGGCAATCTTTCCCTCCAAGAAAATCTGTGCACATTTGGTCATTAGGAATGTTGAGTCTTCCAACAAGACTGAAAGAGATAGCGTTGGAAAAAAGAAGAAAATGAAAATTATTCTTTGAACAAAGTTATAGAAACAAGCCTAAATGCTAAAAGAAAATATTATGAGTCATTTCAAGTTTGAAAGACCTTCAAGAACGTCAAATTTTACAGAATAATGCAACAATTCTGACGGACTGTAAATCACATATGTTTTTAAACATCATTGCTAATCCAGTCCTTAAAATAAAAATTAAAATATCAATAGTAATTAAGGAAAATTTAAATACAATGATAGCTTATAGTTGGGAAAAACAAGTGATTTCTTTTCCATGTTACATGAATAATACAAATGAATTTAATAATATATTAAATGAGATTGAGGTAATCCCAAATACAAAAAAGCAAAGATTAAGTGTATCGAATAATGTAGAAAATCTGGCAGATTTGAATAACTACTAGATCCTCTTGCACATAGGCAACATCGAACCCAATTAGTTACATGTCACTGTGGATCAGGGTTGGTTGGTTGAATGGATTTTATGGCACAAAGTCCCTTTAGGGACATGCTGCGGAAGACAAAGTCAAAATGAAAAAATTATAAATACCCCAAAAATTTGAGTAAAAAAAGACTAACAAAAAGATGAGAAAACAGAAAAAATAATGTATGTTTAAAAACATTTAAAAGAGTCAATGGTTGAGAGTAAAAAAAGGCCAAAGTATTGTGATTAAAAACTGAAGTTAAAATATAAACGAAGTCCAAGATGACACATAAATACTAAGTAAAAACAAGTTTGAAATCACAGAATAAATAACAAATGTAAAATTAATTAGGTACAAATTCTTCAAAAACAGCATTTTCTTCACACTTGATTCATATGATTCTGATTCCATTGCTTCATCCACATAGTTTTGCAGTTGTTTCGGATCCTTTAACCCTTAAATGCCTGATTTTTCAAAAACCATTGTAATAAAGTTTTTCGGCTATCATTTTTTAAATAAATCATGGGAAAAATACTTAAAAAAATCATATTTTGTTTAAGTATGGTTTACGGCTAAAAAACAGTTTGTTACTAATTGGCAATACTGGTCTTTAATTGAAAAAATAATTTTCTCTGATAAAATTCTATAATATTAAACACAGAAGACTTTTAGGAACTATAACAAGAAATAAATTTTACTTGCTCACTGCAGAACAAAATAGGGTATTTCGCAAGCTTCCAAACAAAACAAAAAGAACAAGTAGCAACAATTGAAAAAATAAATCTATCTTTATTCTTAAACAGCACAAGTGTAGCCATCTACATGTTGAAAATTGATTTAATATTATTTTCAGAATGTATTTCATTGCTAACATTTGGCATTATAGCTTCAATAGTATTCTAATAGTATTTTAGAGCCTAAGTTGGGTATGTTGCCGAAAAGCAATACCCGGCATTTAAGGATTAAATTATTAGCTGATGAGATTAGGCATTTGTTCTTGTTCTTCACAGTTTTCCACTGTGAAGAACCCAGCATTGTCTTTATCTCTTTCTGTATGCAAGACTTTTTGCTTGGTTTGTCAGTTTAACTATTATCGGGTTCATGGGGTGTTTTTGGAGATGTAACAGCCTTAGTCTCAGTCTGGAGTTCAGATGACTTTTTGGATTGATCTGCGGATTCTTATGACGGACTAGTTTGGTATTCTATTATAACGGGTTCTGAGGATGGTAGCCAACATTCTAATTTTGGGGTCACATAACATTTAGAACCACAGCAGCCATCACAAGTTTTTATCTTTGAGGTACTGAGTGGTACTGTCATAAGTCAGTTATTTGGTGGAACGGAGGTATCGGTCAGGGTGCTTATATGCCTTACAGATTTTGGTTGTTTGAGCAGACTAGAATAGGAGACTCCGACTGATGGAGTCCTGGATTCAACAACTTTACGGGCTTTGGGTAGGAGAGATGAGGAGTTATTTTAACAGCAAGCATTTCTTTCTCACATATCCAGTTTGGACAGGAACATGCTGTATGATCACCCTTGCAATTTATGCAGCGTTCAGAGTTTTCACATGAATTACTGTTGTGGCCAACTTCTGTGCAACATGCACAGGTAATGGAACCACGACAGTTAGTTGTGGTGTGGCCATAACGCTGGCAGTTAAAGCAACAGAGAGGATTAGGAATAAAAGGACGAACAGTAAGCAGCTTTAATTCTTGTTGGTAAATTAGGGCTATTGAAAGTCAGAATGGTGTGCTTCGTAGGAAGTACTTGCCCATTCCAACAGATAGTAATAAGACATACATTATGATACTTTTGTCCTTTAAAATTTGTCAAAGTTCATCTTTAGTAGAGAATAAAAGATCTGGCTCAGATATTACACCACGGCTTGTATTTAGAGTTTTATGTACTTGAACAGAAACGGAAAAAGAGCCTGTTGTGCAGCAATTACAGAGAAGTTGCGATTGTTTGGCTGAAGAAACCTCAACAAGTAAATCCCCAGTTTGCAATTTCTTGAGAGAATGGCCATTTCCCAAGGCAGACTGGAATGTTTTTGCAATAAGAAACAATTTTTTTTTTTTGAAAGAGCTATCAGAGAGACTATCAGTACGTTTAATAACAAAAAAACGAGTGTATGAGGATTTCTGAACAATTCGTTGCTCTCCACATGAGAAAGAAATAGAAGGAATTGAATTTTTTTCCATCCATATTAGAAGAAAAAGAATTCAGACCCCGGCCGCACCACCCACTACCGAGCCCAACAAGGGGATACACATTCGTGCACCCCTGCTAACCGGGGCCCATACGGTCACAAGACAATTCGCTCAGTCTCCATTAACGAAATGACTAGTCATTGCCAACTCACTTGATCCCTAAAGCCAGTGACAAGTCAGCTGACCAGCCGATTGATGCATACGGGACCAATATAAACCTGCCGTCTACCTGAAGCAGAGGCCAAAGCAGTTAGTTGGTTTCCCTCAACTGCCAGGATCCCTCTTTCCAGGGACACAGGTTGCCACACATGGCAAACACGTGAGTGATTTACAATTCTCCATGAGTCGATATAGACAGGATGATATTGGCTCATGCAGAATTGCCCTCACCTCAAAAGAGGAAACCACAACGAGAGTGAAACAAAGAGGAAAGAAAGACAAGAGAAATAAGAGGAAAAGGAAAAGAGAAAGATCGCTCGGGAACCCGGGGTTGCGAAACCTAAATACCTAAAGAAGATATCCCCCTGGGGGCATTGTGGATCATGCTGTAACATAGTTTTGCGTATTGGCCCCTGATAATAATGTCACACTGGACCTTCGTAAATGTGGCCTTATCGAGACTTTCAATATCTGAAGTTCAAAACGCAAGAGAAAACGTGAAACAGAATCTGCTAATCCAATAAAAATCTCTATTGGATAAAATAAAATATAACCGCTATGTCTTCAGAAATGCACACAAGAAGTTTTTCTATGTTATTTTAAAGCCATTTTTATTTGTCCAGCTAAGAATACTTTTGATAGTATTTCGCAACTTTCTCGCAAATGAATATCGTGTCAACAGTTGGTTGATTAGGGTTTAATGATGCAAAGTCCCATTTGGGATATGCTGCGCCAAGAAGAAGGTTAGAAAAAACAAATGTCACACAAAAAGATAAGTGAAAGAATACAGTTTAATGAAAAAATGTAATGATAAAATGTATAAATAGAATCAGATAACTAAGTCAAACTATAGCTACTGTGCCACGAACAATTGAACAGAATTAAAGTTTAAGAAGTTACATTAAAACTTCCGATAAAAACAAAGTGTGGAAATAAACTGAATTCAACATAATATTAATAAATATTATTCTTTCAGAAATATTCTGTATGTTGATGAAAAGTGCTTTTCCAACCGCATCCTTTACAGAAGATTAATTCAATCTTGCAAATGAGTTTACAGTTTTGTTGATGAAATGAAAACAGAATGACCGGCCATCTGTTCAGAAAATAAAAAGTCATCCATTCCTATTAAATCTTACAAAAAAATATTGAAAAATCATCTCCAAAAGAACAAAAGCATGCCATCACAAATCCTTTCGTAGATGGATGGAAGAATTCATAAAGAGAGATAATCAAAAAAGTGTCGATAACTGAAAGCACTGAGAAAAAGGCCAGCAATAAACATGCTGAGAATATATTAATTTTTGAAAAAAATAATCTGTCACCTGCTATTCTAAAATCAAAAGAAAGGAAAAAGTGGGTAACTAACCCTTTCTTAAAATATTGTATTGATACCGAAAAGAAACTTGAAAAATATATGAATCAAGTGCCACAGATGAATCTTGAACAGAAAACCATCTTGAATATTGACTACGATCATCATGGCAAGAAATATGAAGATAACATTTTGCCAGTCACACGAGAATCAAACGACAGAAAAAATAACATAACAAACCCCTTTCTATAAGGGTGGATGAGTTCTGAAGAGAAAAATAAAAAGGTTATCCAAAACTGCCAGAGGTTACAGAAAATGAGAATGTCTCACTAGACCTGGTAGAATGAAAGATTGGTTTAAAAAGTGGAATAAGGCTTTCCAGAAACCAAATACAATGGTTGCCTTTTATGTTTTTACAAACGACCAATAGAAGGCGCTACTGAAATTTGTCTTCAGGATATTCGTAAATTTCACATTTTTTTACCATGGAACAGTGGCATCTTAGAAAGTCTTTTTAATAGTACAGGAAGCTATTTAATATTTTTATTCCTTATCAGATACAGATGTTTCGGTTGATTCTGTCAGATATTTGCCAATTACCTTCTGATGAAAGTGGCGCTATAACAGATGAGGATGAAAATTAATTTCAAAAAATTATGCCTACAGATGTTTTCGGTTGGTTGGTTGGTTGAGGTTTATGGCACAAAATTCCTTAAGGGAGATGCTGTGCCAAGAAAATAGACTAAAATATCAAAAAGTGAAAAAGAAACAATGTCAAAATAAAAGAGGAATGAGAAGAACAATCTGGATGGGGTTTCCCATACAGATGTAGTCAGACAAGTGTAGAAGAATACAAAATTTAAAATCCCAAAAACAAAGTTAAAAAATAAAAGTAATTCAATAAAAAGCACAATCTGGATGAGGTCCCATCCAGATGTCACAAAAGTGACAAATATAAATCTGAGACTTTAAATCAAAGAAGGAAACGAAAAATTATATTTCATAATAAAGTCCTGCATGTTTTAAAAAAGTAAAGAGAGCTCCATGAGGTATTTCCCCCAATGAGGTTTGTCAAGATTGGTGATGATGAATTAAAATAAGTTCTATACAAAGTGCTGGAGGGCCCCAGACAGTCAGTTAAAACATGATAAATGGTCAGGTGATCAAAATAACAATGTGGAGCAGATGTTTTCAGAAAAGTAGAATTTTTTTACACATAGATCAGTTGATGTATCAGATGACGAGATGATTGCTTCTGTACCTTCTACATCAAAAACTCAACCATGTTTGAAGAGAAAGTCAAAAAAGATATGAAGCCGAGATGGAATAAAAATGCATCTTTCAAAAATTCTTAAGAAAGCTATGCAGAGTTTCCCGAATTAACAAATTTTCCACAGATTTTGACGATAGAAAATTTAGCCCATTTATCAGAAATGACGAAACTGTATTTAATACAAAAAGGGGAAAAAATTGATCCAGACGATATAGATATTGGGCAATTTTTTGGGTTGCTCTTATTTACTGGTTATCATACTGTTCCTGGTGGATTATTATGGTGTTATATTGGAGCACTTAAGATTTGTCCGTTTTAATAGTTGCTTCGGTTATGTCTAGAGCCCAATTTAGGAAAATAAAGAAGTATTTTCATATTATTGATTCATATGATTTGAAACCAGGAGATAAATTGGGCAAAATTTCTCCCTTTTATGAGGAACTTGAAAAAAAAAATTAGGCAGTTTGGATTGTTACACAGAAAATTAAGCATTGATGAATTCTGTGTGTTCGCACCTCCCCTCTCCAATCCAACTTGTCGATTGTGGGCAGAGATAAAGCTCTCTCAATGAAAAACCAAAACAAAAATGTGAGTCATCTGCGAATGCCTCTAATCCTGGGAGGACGAGGAGACCTCCTCAGTATCCGAAAAAATATTGTCTGAAAAACAATTTCGTAAATATCATCCTTCCTTTAAAAAGCCTACTGAAATGAACCGAGGAGTGGTGTCACCAGGTGATTTCAGCCTCTACTCTTCCGTGTACAAAAAAGTACCTACACAATCACCTCTCGAAATCGCACAACCTTCATGGAATTAGCTGTGTGCATTAGTGCTCTTCCTGTCGCAAAGAAGTTATTGATATCGTTAAAGTAACAAAGACAACCACTACTTCCAAGTGGACATCAGTGAAGTCCATCTCGCTTTCGCATGTAAACAATGCCCTCAGTCATTTATGTTCAAACAAGAATTAAATAACCATATTGGCTATCTACATAAACACAGATCGAATGACAACGCCCCATCAAATAACGATGATGCGTCATCTGTCATAAGCAAGACCTCACCTGTTATGTCTCTCCACCCATTGAAACTAAATCTAAACAAGCTTCTGACTCGTCTCAAAATAACTCCAAGAAAAAAGGTGGTCATTCCAAAAAAGGAAAAAACATTCTTGATAATTCTTGCACTCAGAAAATACCCACTAATTAAATTTGTCGCTGCCACCTCTAATGACAGCTCCATCCTACTTGGGCCCTCTGTTGAGCATAAAAATAACACTCAAGACAAATCATGTAACAAAAGCTCTCCAACCTCGAGTGCTTGTGGAATATTAGAACCATACCAATTAAATCTGGGTGCTGACCACTCAAACACTTCTTTGCATTTAATCAACCACTCTGAAGCTCGTGATTCTAAGCTATTCCCGATATTTGATAAATCACATCCATACAAGGATAATTCAAATACTATCTCTACAAAGTCTTCCGAGACCACTTCTGTTAGTTTCAAACAGAATATAAAAATTGACCCTGATCTAGGTCGCACTCTAGTTGGTGGTAACTCCACCCCAAGGCATAACTCTCCAAATTCAAGTACTACTGCTTCCCGGGGCCCCAGTCCTGTGGAGCAAGCCAACAAAATAACCAATTACTTCTCAAAAATCTCAGCAACTCTACCTCTGCTCAACAAATGCGTCTCTTCTGAGGCTCTGCCTGCCCAAGTGAGTAATGACAATATCAACGAAATCATTGCTCCTGACTCTCCGGCCACAGCCACTTCTCAACAAATTCCAATGATTAATAATGACTGCTCTTTCGAAGTTCCTGTCACACCCATTCAGCACAATCACACAGCTGCTCAAGCGGACACGCCCGCTGCTGATCTGAGCATGCTGGATCCAGACGCTGACCCCTTTCCGCACCTTCGTAACAATGTTTTCAACATCAGCCCTGTTCACAGTTCAGATTTCTCCAGCTCCACGCAAAATGATTTGGGTGGCACTCCTCTTCACGACTCCCGTGACTCATCTGCTGCTTCCAGTGGCCACGCCTGGACCCTCGTCTGCAAATGCTTCTACTCCCTTTAATAACAATACCTCTCAACAGTCGAGTAGGGACATTTTTGCTGCTGACAACTCTGGAACTAACGTCACTGTTCGGCTGGACCTTTCCACCTCCTTGAGGGGCAGTCTTGCATCTGGCTTTACTCCCTCTGATCATGGCCCCGCCCCTTCTCACATTAACAGAAATCATCTTAAACGCCTAAATGTTTCTAGAATTGGAACCTGCCTGACGGGACATAGTGTTGTCGGCAACATGTTGAACCTTGTTTTCCCCGTCATTGAAACTTGGAAATGCCCCCTCATTAATTGTACTGCTAATTATGGCGGCGATCCCTGGACCACTGCTCAACAATCGCTCATTGGGCATATCAAGGGTACGCATAAATTGAGATCAAGAAGATTCAGCGTTGGTGTGCCTACTGCCAATCAAACACAACTAATAGACCCTCCAATCACGAATACTTCCAAGATTCAGACGTTGTGTTTCCTGACGGCACTGCTCCGCCTTCAAATTACGAATGTATTAAATGTGGCATCAAAATGCCTTCCCGCATTGCAATTATCAGCCACAGGCAGAAACATAAAAACCAAGAAAAGAAAAGGCGTAAACAATTAGCAGGACAGCCACCGGCTCTCAGCATGCCCACCATTGAAGAGTTCCTGAATTCTGCTTCTGGCTCCCCTTCCGCTACTAATCCGTCTGCTTCTTCCGACGACGTCAATGCTCAAGCCTCATTTAATGCTGTTGCCCTTTAAGATGACCTGGACTTTGAGGCCACACAGGAGACTGGGGATCCTGAGGCAGTAAACCTCCCCAATTCCAGGATTCCAAACCCTGATGCGCCCATCCCTTCTCTAAAATTCGAGAAGGAATTCATGGAAATCTTCAAGAATTATTCAAATGGGAAATGATCACTCTTCGAAGAATTGACATGAAGAAAAGCTCGCTGACTTCGACTTCTCTCAGGCCCATGTTGGCATCAAAAACAAAGTCTCCTCTGTTCGCAGAAACCACAAATTTAACTCAGATGATACCATCAAACTTCAGCAACTCTACAGGCACAATCGGCGTCGAGCCGCTCGCAAAGTTCTTGAAACACCATACACTCAATGCAATGTTCCTCATGCAGACTTAAAAAGCCATTTCCTTTCAGAACATTTTGGTAACTACGACCCATGTGTCTTCACTGCTGGAACCGCCTCTCCCGAGCCTCCCGACTCCTCCCCCTTCACCGCATCTGAAGTAAAAGCAAAACTGTCGAAATGTGAAAACACCGCCCCGGGCAAGACAGACTTACCTACCAGCACTTCAAAGGGGTGGACCCGGACGGGAAAACCCTGGCGAGAATATTGAACATCTGTTTAAAAGCAAATAGAATTCCTCAATCATGTAAAGAGTCCACCACAATCTTTATTCCTAAAAGGCACGACGATTCCCTTGCTAAAAACTGGCGACCAATAGCCCTGTCATGTACGATGTACAAACTGTTTACCTGCTTAGTTGCTTCAAGGCTCTCAAACTGGCTTGAAGAGAACAACCTTCTCTCCCCTCAACAGAAGGGATTCAGGTCATTCGATGGGACCTTGGAGAACAACTACATGTTGGACCAGTGCATTCGAGAAGCCAAGAGAAGATTAAACGAAATCTGCATAGCATTGATTGATTTCAAGAATGCCTCCAGCTCCCTGCCTCATCGAGCCATTATAGACGCCCTTCGCACCACCGGAGCAGGCGACGCCTATTGCGCATTGGTACAAGACATTTATAGCAACAAAAAACGTCACTGCTTACTGCTGAAGGTCTTTCAGACGCGTTTGACGTTCTTTGCGGTATGAAACAAGGACCCTGAGCTCAATCTTATTCATCCTAATGGTTGACGTAATTATCAAAGCAATTCAGCGGGCTAGGGACACCATGCACTCGCTCATGTACAGGTCTCTCAATTAATTTTACCAAGTGCGTCACAATGCACATCAGAGCAGACCATCAGTCGTGTGCTCTTACTAAATTTACCATCAAGGGCAAAACATTGAATATCCTTTGCAGTACAAATGTATCTAAGTATCTCGGGAAACCGTTCGGTTTCAATATAGCTGCTGGTACAAATGATATTGACGATTTCATCATAACCGGCACCACCCTTCTCAACTCAAAGCTTGCCCCCTGGCAGAAACTGGATGCCATCAAAACCTTTCTATTTCCATCGTTCCATCACACCATGAGGATCAACCAGTTTCCGAAGGGTGACTGGTGAAGCTGGACCTGGCCCTCAAACCACTTATAAAGAAAGTACTCAATCTTCCAGTAGATGCTTCTACAGAATATATTTATGACGACTCTACCAGCAGGATTTTCGGGATTCCCCAAACTGCAGATGATAGTGATATTGCAAAAATAGATACAGCGTTCAAACTCCTCTCATCCATATTATGATCATCATACAGCAAAAATGTTCATAAAGGGTAACCCTATATGATTTGGCCTCAAAACTTGGATGCTTTGTTCTGATAATGGTTACCAATATGCAATGAAAATTTACAGTGGAGAAAGTTAGGAAAGAAGCAATATTCCCTTTGAATAAAGCTGTAGGGGAACTTTTTATCGCATATTGAAAATCTGAAATAACACGAAATATTATTTGATAATATTTTTACATCTTTTACTTTTGGCGGATTTATTAGACAAAGATTTTAAAGCAACTGGCACAATTACGGATACCAGAACAGGACAATGTCCTTTACAATCAACAAAACAAATGTCCAAATGTGAGAGGGGAAAGTACGATTTTCCTTGTAATAGAAAAGTTTATATGTATATAACAATAGTTCTGTTGTTACTATACCATCGAATTACGATACTCATGAACCTACGGGTAAGGCAAACAAATTTTGCCGTAAATGAAGGAAGTAGATGTTTCCCAAACACATCTTGTAAAATAATATAACGAAGGTATGGGTTGAGTTGATTTGTTAGACAGACTTCTCAGAAATTACTGTCCTATGTTCCGTAGCAAAACTTTTTCAGCAATGCACTAAATATGGCAGTTGTTGCAGGATTGATTTTACATAATGAATTACAACACAACATCAGAACTGTCACACCTGAATTTTCAAAGAGAGGTGAATTTGAGTTTACTTCGAATAAAAAATATCAGATTGTGGACAAGCCAGGTAGACCAAAAAGAGCTGTAACTTTGGCAAGAATTGTAGCATGTTTCCTTACTTAGATCACAGCATTATACAACACATCCCAAATCCCACAATAACCAGAGACACTATGAGCAGTTTTGTGGATACTTTTTAATGTCCTATTCGCATGATGACTGCATGTTATGCAAGTTGTATTTCAAAAAATGCTCAAGTTATCACAAAAATCCTGTTTGACTGTCATAGACTTCACCAATATGAGTTATTTTTTAATTCTTTATCACTATGGATATATCCCTTTTCAAAAGAATTAAAGATAACGACATACACCAATGCAGCATTCAACTCTGATATAGTCTCCGAAGATAAGAGACTAAAGTTAAACTAGAGTGGGGCATCCTATTGCAGATCCTATGGAAGAGTTCAAAGATAAAACAAAAGCCTGGGATGTTGCAGACAAGAGTAGATAGACCAAGTAGAATGTTTAATGTGTCACAAGTGGCAGTAGCATTTGTAAAGGTGTATACAGATATGATAAGTATTTAGCATCTGACGCTGATGATGAAGAATCCTAAAATGAAACTGCAAGAATGATAAAAGTCTTTATTAAGACTCGTGGAAACAAACCCTGTCAATTTTTTTTTTTTTTTTTTTTTTTTTTTTTTTTGAAACTATACTGTAATCACAATAATCAAAATATAAATTATTTGGAGGTAAATCTAAAAATAGAAAATAAAAATTTAATTACAACAGTATTTGATAAAAGAGAAGACTAACTTTAAAACGATTGCAATGCTGCATTTTAAATTTAATGTCCATATATCGATCTTTTTATCAACAGTTTAAACCATTTAAACAGATTGACTTCAGATAGAGGGTGGAAACGATGGTGTGGAAACATCCATGATGCATTTATCTGTAAGTACAGCTCATTGCGACGATTAATGAGAACAGAGATCCCACAGAATAATTTTTTCTGGGGGGATAGTGGGTATCAACCCCATACCTCAATCCATCTTCCCCTGCTGAAGAAGTTTTCAACCAAAAACAAATAAGGTGTCGAAACATCACAGAGAAGAGTATTTTGAAGTTTTAAAATCCAGATTCTGGGCCATTGCCCAGTGAGGTGGAACCTTGTGTTATGACAAGGTATGCAAAATTGTTACCATTTGTGCAGTGCTGCATAATATATGCATTAAGTATAGGTTGTAAGAACCAATTTGTAACAGGGTTCATTGATATATATCAATGGATATATATCTTGATATGTATCATGATATATATCCGATATTTATTTTCAAAATATCAAGATTTTTGATATTTTCGATATTTTCATTTTCATACATTTGATATTTATTCTTTAAATGTCGTATTTCTTGATATTTTCATATATCTGATATTTATTTTCAAAATATTTTCAGTCAAAAGAAGTGCAAATGAATTCTTCGACTGTTATTAAAAATTAGTCCATCTGTAAATAAATAACTAAAAAGAATAGCTCCCAAAATATTCCCTACACTCCAAAAACTAGTTTGGGACTGTACCTACAGCTTTCCCATTACCATCATAAGAAATCTGTCTTTGAACAATACCTTCCTACCCTGTCTCAATTCTTTATGTAGACTGCACTTTCTAGAATGAGATAAAGGGGTTAATTGGCGATTGGATTTTAGCAAAAAAATTTCATATAAGCTTTATGTTTGAAACTGAATATTTAAAATGTTGAATCAAAAATTTGGTGGGATAATATTAAATTACAACAGCCCATGAAAGATAATTTAACTTATCAGTTGTTTACAGATTCTCCTTCAATAGAGGCATTAGAATCTTTTCTAATTTTGATTTACTTCAGTCTAAATTGTGCAGTAGGTTAGGGAATGAAAAAGCAGACAAACTTACATTCATGTTCAAGTTCTTCAACAGAAAAAATAAACTTTATTTTGTATTTCAGAATTTGTTGTGTAATTTTATTTATTTTTTAAACTGAATAATCCTGCATTCTGTGTTTTGATGGGTGAAAAAGAAACTTATGCAGAAGATTGTTTGTTTTTTCAATTATTTGATCATAAATTTTGTAAGAAAAATATAAAAAAAGACATTTAGAATATTGTTTTATTATGTTTTCCTGTTAAATGTAATATGTTTTAGATTCTAATTTATATTAAGTCTAAAAATCTTTATAATTAGCAGTAAGCTGACAATTTTGAAAATATCGAATATATATCAAAATATCGGATATTTTTGATATTTTCGAAAATATCACGATATTTACAAACCCTGGTATACCATCAAACAATGGTGATTCAGATGATTTAAAAGTTAACTTTCAGGCTGTCAGACAAATAAGAGACAGAATTGCACATCAATTCTAGGTCATTCCATGATAAAGTGGACACTGAAGTATTTTGCAAAATAATTTTATTTTTAAGTTTTAGAATGTTTCTGGAAGAAACATGTTCATAGTCTTTTAGCAACATAAAACTTTTATGGCAATACTTGTTTTGTTTTTTTTTTTGTTTTTTGAATGGCAACACCTGCAAGCCCCCACAGGGTTCAGTTTTGTTCCGACTGCACATGTGATTAGGATTCTCTGTTTCAAGGTAAGGAATATTTACTTTTCTATTATTAAGTATTGTTACTTGATCATTTCCGTCACTATGGAATTACTCTATTGCGTTTACAGTTCAGAAGGAAATAGTTCTGAACTGTAAACGCAATAGAATAATTCCAAATTTTATTTCTATCAATTGTAATTTGATAGTGGATAGTTTCAAACAAAATCGGAAAAATTATTTTCCGTACAAAACTTGCACTTCTAAGATCAGTAATACAGGAGACTCGTCGTAAAATTGCCAATGTTGAACAGGAGCTGTATGATTTACATCTTAACCTATCCAACTCCCATGATAGTTTTACTTCCATTGACAAAAGGTCTTAGTTTAGCGCACTGAACAAGTCTACCACACATACTGCTATTTTGAAAACAAATTTAATTCACTCTTTAGTAAACATAACAATAGTTCACCCAATACCTTACCGTTGGTTAACCAGAATGCTATAGTCAATCTTTCAAGTACTAACCTTACTCAGGAGGAAATCAATTATCTTAAATTAAATAATAATTTGCCCTTACTAGTAAACCGTCTTTTCCTAATCTTATTGCCCCCATCGAAAGAACCTTCAAGTTCAGTGCTTTAAACCCTTCTCAGAAGGATTCAATTAGACACTTGATTGCTAACAATGTGAATTTCAATAATAACCTGCCTAAATCTAATATTAGCAAAGCTGCATAAA
The DNA here is from genome assembly GCA_963932465.1 of Maratus speciosus. Taxonomy (NCBI): domain Eukaryota; kingdom Metazoa; phylum Arthropoda; class Arachnida; order Araneae; family Salticidae; genus Maratus; species Maratus speciosus. The sequence goes on along the minus strand of OZ010798.1, from coordinate 382,044,147 downwards.
AAATCTTAAATCCAATACTAACATAGTTATCAGCAAAGCAGATAAGGGTGGCCAGATTGTTGTTATGGACAAGTCTGATTACCTGAACAAAACACAGGATTTGATAGATGAGGGTCCTTATAAAAAGATCAAATCTGATCCTTTTCAATAAGAATTGGAAATCATTAAATCTGCTTACAAGCACCCCCCCCCCCTCATTTTCAACAATACTAAATCCTCCCTCATTTCTTCGGTATCACATTGCACAAGATTTTATACGCTCCCAAAAGTCCACAAACTGGGCATTACTTTCAGACCAATAGTTTCGAACATTGGTACCTCTTCTTACAAATTAGCGAAATATCTTACCTCTATTTTCTCCCCCCTGCTCTCTAACAACATTTACACTTGCAGGAACTCTTATGAGTTTGTTAATAAGCTTCATAGTTTCGATGGTACTCAAAACAATAGTATGGTTTCATTCAATGTAAAATTCCTATTTACTAACATACCAGTTCAGGGTGCTTTAAATTGTCTTAGTACGCCTACAAGAATTTCATTATACATATTACGAAATTGATGAGCTTATAAATCTAACTAGCATTTGTTTATCACAAAACAAATTCATTTTTAATGGTAATTTTTATTGCATGACTGATGGTTTGTCCAAGGGCTCCCCCCTCAGCCCCATCCTCAGTGACATGTACATGCACTATTACGAATCAAACCTTTTCAAGAAATTATCTTTTCCATTTTACATCTGCTATGTCGACAACTGCTTTGCTTTATTGACTTCTTATGGGCTTGATCTTAAAAATATTCGATACTATGAACTATATAGATGAACATATTCAGTTCACTTCCGAACTGTAAAATAACAGTCATTTGCCCTTCTTTGATGTCATGGTTTACCACGAAAATAACTTATTTCACACTACAGTTTACTGTAAACCATTCGCAGTATCTTTATCCCCTCATCGTTTATCATCCCATCCACCTAACCAAAAGTTGGCTACCTTCAACGCTTATGTCTATCGGGCTTTAAATGTTTGTTCTTCCGACAGTTTACTAAAAGCTGAAATAGATTACATTAAATCCATTGCCATTGATCGAGGTTTTACAGTTGAAATCCTAGATTCAATTCATAATAAACTAGGTAAATGTTCTCACTCCAAAGTTAACACTGTCAGCAATGAAAATTTAAAAAATTTAATTATACTTCCATATTTTCCAAAAATAAGCCATCAAATTTCTAAAATCTTGTTAAGATTTGATTTTAAGGTAGTTTATACTTCTTTTAATAAAATTCAGTTCACAAATCTGAAACATCCAACTGGCAGTTTTTCACATTGGGGTATTTACAAGATATCTTGCGAATGAAATAAAATGTACATTAGTCAAACGAAAACCATTTAAGGGAGCATAAAACTTGTGTTAAAAATTGTGACATCAAGCATTCTGCTATTGCTAATTGTTGGAAATATTTAATTCTTTTAACCCTTTCATTCCCAGTGAGTCCAAATGGAATCATGATATTCTTTATTTTTTTTTACTATGTATCTGGATTCTCCCATATTATTTCAAATGATGGAAATAAAAGCTACATATAATCCCTAATAAATATTTTTGTTTGTCTTCAACAGATGGCAGCACTATGCAAAAAAAATATTTTAATATTTCTAATATGAGATTCTGTTCATGAATAACAGTCTTTTTTATAAACTTTATAATTAATAAATGTTTTTATTTTTATATATTATATTAAAATATGCTTCAATAATTTATTTTGTCTAGTTCATATAAATATTTTATGAAAAATTTTGTTTGAAATGCTTTTTAAAATGTTACGATTCCATTTGGAATCACTGGCTGTTTCGGTCCTGGCTACGACTCAACACCTCTTGATATTTCGTGTTTACGTTTTAACGTGCGCTTACTAGGGAAGACCGGGGGAATGGCGACACCTTAAGGGAATTTAAATTTTTTCACCGCGAAAAAATGTTTATTTTTTAATAGTAAAAATTCTAAAGCTGAATCATCATCTTTACTATCTGTATAAATTTAACCGTAATCATAACTGTAAAGTAAGCATACATAAAAAAATATTTTTTAAACCTCTGCACAGTGGCGGGATTACCCAGGACACTGGGGTATTTCCGCCACTGTACCGGGGTAATGCCGCCACTCTTTAGTGACCTAGTACATGCATCAAATGGATACTAGAAAACACACAACCTACTGAAAATAGTTAGAAAGCAATGTAATTGAGCAGAATAATGGTTAAGCTTACAATTTACTTCATATTGAAAAAATCACTCTGCTGAATTGGCTCCACTACATTAAAATGAGGCCATTTCTCACCCGATTTGCATGGCGGCGGCATTACCCCAAGAGGACAATATGGCGGGAATCCCCAAGCAAAGCCGAAAGAAGAACCGAACTTGTTCAACACATTGCATCAAAATGTCGGCGAATGCATGTAGATTACGGGTCATGTTATCTTAAATACCTAATGTTACAATAAAAGGTGCTTATCTCTACTCATTTGAAGCTCTAAAATAATAAGCAACTAGATGAAAACTACATTTTTCACTAGAACAAACGAACGACATACAGCAAAGTCACTCTCACTTTAGGCACTGTTTATATTGTTGGCCGCTATAGTGCAGGCACATTCACTATCTCAAACTGCCCTTAGTTTTTAAACTAGGTGGGGTGGCGGCATAACCCGGGTTGGCGGCATTCCCCCGGTCTCCCCTATGTAAGAATAATTGTAATGCTTATACATTGTTCAGTTATGTTATATTGCTTTATTATAACTTTACAAGCTTAGAAAAACCTAAAAGAAGATCTGAAACGTTATCAGTAGATCAAGCTATATATTTATTGATGAACGGAGATTTATCTGATGTTGAAATTGAAAACTCTGATGATGATAGTGAGGAAAAAATTTCTCAAGATCGTAAAAATGATGAATGCAATGAATTTTCAAATGTATTAAATGAAGAATCATCAAATCCTTCTTGTATATCTATCGGGAAAAACTCGGTGGAAATTGAGGAACAAAATATTGATGAAAGAGAGCAGGAAAATGTGGAATATAGCGTTTCATATTATACAGATTCTGAAACGATCGATGCTGCCTGATGTTCCAGAAAATTATCTGAGTATAAGAAAAGAAAATTGAATGGTAAAAATACTGAAAATTCAAAAGACATTCCTATTGAAACAGTCCCATGGGATAATAATGATCATCAAGAATTTAATACAGCATTCACTGATGCATTTTCTCAACCTCCTGAAGAACTTTAAGTCCATATGAATATTTTAAACTATTTTGTGATGACAATATTATTGAAAATTTGGTTAATCAAACCAATATCTATTTCTTGTGAGAAGACTGCAAATTCAATAAATACAACTAAGAGTGAAATGGAGCAGTTTTTAGGAATCCATTTTATGACTTCTCATGTCTCTATGCCTGCATACAACTATTATTGGAGCGAGAGAACAAGATATCCATTAATTGCTGATACTATGTCTAGGAATCGTTTCCAAACTTTACGTCAATATTTGCATGTTAACGAAAATAACAAAGTTATTCCCCGTGGTCAACCAAATCATGACAGAATATTCAAAATTAGGCCATTGGTAGAAGCACTTCGTGAAAACATGAAAAAAATTGATAGAGAAGAACACATCAGTATTGATGAATTCATTATTCCATTTAAGGGTAGAAGTGTATTGAAACAATATATAAAAAACAAGCCCCACAAATGGGGAATTAAAGTTTTTGCATTATGTGGGGTAAGTGGAATGCTTTATGATTTTGAGATTTATACTGGAAAAGACAATAACTAACAAAACAAAACTAGGAATCAGTGGCGATATTGTAATGCGTTTGGTAGAGACTATCCCACAAAATAAAAATTATAAACTTTACATTGATAATTGGTTTTCTTCCTATCACTTAGCTGTTCAACTGAAGGAGTGTAACTTACTTATGGCAGGGACAATACGTGAGAATCGGATAACAAAAGATTAAAAAAACAGAAGTCCATTTCCAAGAAATGAAAAAGAATTAAAAGCTGCTGGACGTGGCTATGATTATGCAACTGATGACAAAAATGTTACTGTAGTTAAATGGTATGACAACAAACGTGTGTCTGTAATATCAACATTTTGTGGGGTGAAACCAATACAGAAAGTTTCTAGATGGTCAGTAGCATCAAAAGATTTTATTGATGTTGAAAGACCTAATATTGTTAATGTTTATAATAAAGGTATGGGGGGCGTTGACTTAATGGACATGCTTGTTGAACTGTATCGAGTCGACATACGAGGTAAAAGGTACTACCTTATTTTCCACCTATTAGATATATGTGTTTTTAATGCATGGCTTCTCTATAGAAGGCATGTGCAACAACTGTTTGGTATGAAAGCAAAATACATGACATTATATGTCTTTAAGTCAAACATTTCTAAAGCTCTCTTGTTAGCAAATAAAATTCAGCATCCTGGACGCAAGTCCTCCAGGTGTTCAGAGAGTTCCCCAAAAATCTCTAGGAAAACAGTGGTTGTAAAACCCATTTCTGATGTTAGTTATGATAATATTGGTCACATTCCTGTTCATACTGATGCGAAAAATCGATGTAAATTATGCATTAAATCCTATTTCAGAATAATGTGTGAAAAATGCAATGTTTCCTTATGTCTAAACAAAAATAATAATTGCTTTAAAGCATTTCACGTGAAGTAACACTGAAAATATCAATTAATATTCTGGGTTACTTCACATGAAATGTGAGTATTATTTAATAGTAATGTAATAAGTAATGTGTAATAAGTAATCTAATGTGTAAGTTTTAAGTAATAATGTAATAAGTATAATATTCTGGTGTGTTAAAGTATATTATTTAAATTGATCTTCAAGTTGTTATTAAACAATTTAAGAATTTTTGTTATTAGAAAACATTTCCATAATGTTCTATTAAAAACAAAAATGTTTGCTGAATCCCAAAACAGCCCAGACACTTGACATCGTTGAATTTGGGGAGGCGATAAATGGATTTTTGTTGTTACCAGTTCGTTTCGTAAATTTTTTCCACGCCTACAATGGTCTGTTCACGAATTTAAATCGCGTTAAAGGGATACATTGGATTGTTGTGTATTGCATGAATGGCTTTTTAGGAAGATTTCGCATGAAATACTACTTGTTTGAAATGAGTTTGTTACATAAGTTTTGTGTTTATATTTTAAAAACTTGCGACGTATATTTGTATGAATTAATTTTTATTTTGATGTTTTTTATTTATGTATTTTACGGATATTGTTTATTTGAATAAATAGTGAGGTAGATTTGTGATATATTTGTGAGCTACGGCGTATGCTTTTTTGGAACTAAAAATTAAATGATTTAAATTATGACTTTTATATGACATTTAGAAGATCAAGATGACATATTTATGTTATTGAAAGTGAAATTGTATATCAGAAATACTTTTTCATTAGTTAAAAATAACTTAATACTTACGCATTATTAATAGATTGAAAAAATAACTTGAAAATTTTATCGCGTATTTCTGTAGAATTTTATATAGATTTCAATATTTTGATTAGTGCGTTATTGAACGCAACTTTAATGCGTTTTGCGCATTTGAGAAATTGTTGCAATGCGATTTTTGTACCACCAGTGATGATTTTTTTTTTTTTTCTTTGGTGTTAGTGCCGTTAGTGATTGTGGCATCGACGAGTTTCGTGCATTTTAGATATTGCTGCACAGGGAGTTTCGTGCATCCTGTGATGTTTTTTCTCGGTTTGTGAGTGCGCAGCGCTCATACGCACATTACTGATCGGTGCATCGACGAGTTTCGTGCATTTTAGAGATCGTTGCACAGCGAGTTTCATGCGTCCAGTGATTTTTTTTTTTCCGTTTATGGGCGAGCAGTGCTCATATACGCATTTGTGATTGCAGCATCGACGAATTTCCTGCATTTTAGAGACCGCTGAGCAGCGAGTTTCGTGCGTCCAGTGATGTTTCTTTCGGTTTATGAGCGTGCAGCGCTCATACGTGCATTTCTGATCGCGGCATCGACGAGTTTCCTGCATTTTAGAGATTGCAGCATCGACGAGTTTCGTGCATTTAGAGATCACTGTAAAGCGAGTTTTGTGCATCCAGTGATTTTTTTTTTCGGTTTATGAGCACGTAGCGCTCATACGCGCGTTTCTGATCACGGCATTGACGAGTTTCCTGCATTTTAGAGATCGCAGCATCGACGTGTTTCGTGCATTTAGCGATCGCTGAACAGCGATTTTCGTGCATCCAGTGATTTTTTTTTTTCCAGTTTATTAGCGCGCAGCGCTCATACGCGCGTTACTGATCGCTGCAACGACGAGTTTCGTGCATTTTAGAGACCGCTAAACAGTGAGTTTCGTGCATCCAGTGATGTTTTTTTTCGGTTTATGAGCACTGCGCGCTCATACGCACATTACTGATCGCTGCATCGACGAGTTTCGTGCATTTTAGAGACCACTGAACAGCGAGTTTCGTGCATCCAGTGATGTTTTTTTTGTTGAAATTACAAAAGTAAAGTCTAACACGAGTAGTAGAGCTGCGTTAGCAAATGAAAACGTGAAAGCTGAAAGAATAACTAAACCTCGTTAAAACAAATTATATTAATAAAGATTCAATTACTATTTAACTTTAAAAAGAAATTTAAACAGCTGAAATAGAAAAGCATTTGTGGTGGTTAAAGAAATAAACAAACTAGATTTAAAAGACAACTAACGTTTATTATTCGATTAAATATACTTTAAAAATAGAATAATAAAACAATTACATATATATATATATTCTAATGTCTTACTCTTACAAATGAAACTAACATTACTCTTAAAAAACATAACTTCATGACACATTCAGATAATTATATTAGTGAACCAGAATCCTTCATATTAAATGATTATATTTCCATGATTACGATATACTGCAGAAATTATATTTACATGAAAAATGAAACTTAACTTCCATGAAACACCTCTACCAGACAGTCGAAGGTCAACTGATGCAAGACGAATAAAGTCCCTATAACTGTAAACAACATCTTCTGGAAACGTCATTACTAATACGGATCCCTCTTACACTTGTAAAGCTGTTTCACATCTAAAACCACGTTGAAAAATAAACCAGCCTCTTTCTGGAGCGAAGAATCACACATGACACCATCCATGAGAAAAAAAAAGCAGCTCGTGAAAAATGTTCTCGATTAAAAGTCAAATTCCAAGTTGACAATAAAAATAATCTCATTCGGCATTAAAAACTGCAAGGAGACTTAAGGCTAAAAGGAAAACAGCACCATCTTTTCAACTCGCCTAAAACTAAAAACAGAAAGAGACACTTTACCACATAACAGCACGGACTGAAAACGCATATATCACGTTGAATGAGAGCATATTTATATCATCCAACCACACAGGAAAAGCAACTGCGACGCAGCCCGGAAGGTACATCCTCGATCTCTGAAACGCTAACGGAAGAAAGGACGAAACGTCATATGCAAAACGAACGACCGGATGACTAACGCCATCTCGTGTTCATTCGTAAACTCCTCAGTTGGATCAGAAGATTTAGGAAGTATTGCGTCACGGGCGAAAACGTGTGCTAAATGCCGGCTCTTACGATAGCAAAGTGAAACATAAATAAAGTATATGGAGTAAAGAAAGAAACTTAAAGCCTGGAACTAAAGCTTGGAAATAACAATAGAATAAAGGTAAGTGGAACTAAATAAAGTGTACTTAAATAAAGATAATGAATTAATTATACTTGTAAATAAAAAGTAAAAGTGAACCGTTATGATAGGGATATGTACAGGTATGAGAAAAGGTCTGTTTACCTAACATTTTTTTCGGTTTATCGGCGCGTAGCGCTCATACGTGACAAGTGTAAAACACCTTATTCCTATCTTGACATTGTCCAGATATATCTCCTCTACATTTTATATATTTCTTTATTTAAATATCTTTTAACATTCTTTAAATATATTTTATTAATAATATAAAGTCAATCATTTCTTTACTTACCTTTTATCCATTTCTGTTATCTTGTTTATAAAGTTCTTTAGTTTATTTACTTTCTTTCCCAGGCGTACTTTCGTTTTTCAATCCGTTTTCCAGCTGTCAGCTTCCATGCATTCAAGAGCACGCATTTCATTTGAATGACCGCCACGATAATAGTTCCACATCCGCCGCCAGATGGCGCCGTCCGTTTGAGTCTACGGCACATCGGCTGTGCGATCTTTCATCATGGTTTCGTCTGCTGCTGCTCCTTGAATTGTGTAATGAGATCTTATTTGAACGCCCGGCTGATATAAATACAGATCCATTTTCTATCTCTTCACCTCCTCTTTCTAACAGTGTTTTATCTCTCTGGAGTTTCGATGGCTGAGGACGTTCATTTAGAAGTTCTGTTGGTTTTTAACAAAGCGTCACTTTACCTGTTTTTGCTTTAACTTGTGCAGCCATTCCCGGTTTTGATGTATGGACTCTGTTTCATCTCGACAACAAGTAAATGACGAGTCGTGAGTCATGAATGGCGGTTGTTAAAGTGAAGCTCGAAGTTGATTTATTCATCAATGGTTTTTACTGCATCCATTTTTAGTGTCCTTCAATAAAGTGATTTCATCTGTAGAGAAATATTTTCCCGGTGTTATTTAGCACGAATATTAGTGAATCATAATGGGTCATTGGCTATTCATGGATATGTCTAAACGACACGGAACCATTAGGGATTGACAGTCACTTGGTGATCCTATCTTTTATTTCTGTATGTGTTATGAGGTCAGTTTTCCTTTTATTGTTAAATATGCTTTTCTAGATATGTATAATTTGATAATATAATGTGCTTAAAGGAATTTAAAGATTTATTTCTGTTGGAAATATATTTAATCATATTGTTTTATATTTTATTTAATAAACGTTTAGTTTGTTTTTAAACTTAATTTGTTTTCATTTCGCCACCATACATCTCTTATCTTTTTCATAACTATTTAAAACCCAAACGGGACATTTAGCTTTTGCTTTCATTGTGTATTACTTTAAACTTTGCTAACTTAAATCCTTGTCGTTAATTTAATGACATCAATACGCGAGTTTCTGATCGCGGCATCGACGAGTTTCGTGCATTTAGAGATCGCTGAACAGCGAGTTTCGTGCATTTTAAAGACCGCTGAACTGCGAGTTTCGTGCATCCAGTGATGTTTTTTTTCGGTTTATGAGATCGCGCTCATACGCGCATTATTGATCGCTGCATCGACGAGTTTCCTGCATTTTAGAGATCGCGGCATCGACGAGTTTCGTCCATGTTAGAGACCGCTGAACAGCGAGTTTCGTGCATTTTAGAGATTGCTACACAGCGGGTTTCGTGTGTTTATAAGAAATATGGAAAAATTTCGTAATTACACGTGGTGTATAGGATTCTTTATTTTTTTAATTACAGAAATTGAAATATTTGAGAAATGTTTGTATTAAATTGTAGAAATAAAGTATATTTTAAATATTCATTGATATTAGTTGCATAATTTATCGAGATTTGTATAAATTTATGTGGTAAAGTGTTAAAATATCTGTTTGGTATTTCCTATATTTCGTAAGTAGCTGTTTTAGTCGTACTCTTAAGTTGGGAAATTTATTTCTGTTGTAGGAAGGCACTTTAAATAACGTTATGACATAGGTCAGTATTTTGAAAGTTATTGGTAAAATATAATTTGAATCACTATATGTTTATTTCGAGAAAAGCGCTGAAACGACGTTTGCCGTAGCGCACAAATATTTCATAACTGTACACTGCAATGTATTGAAATAAACAATATCTGGAAAATACATGAATAAAAAGGAAGTAAATTCGCTTAAGTATACGCGTTGTGCATTTAAAGTGGATTTCCTGTAATTTTTATAGTACGTAAATATTTTGCGTGTATTTCTCATTTTTGGACAAAAATTATTTCTCAAGTAGAAGGGTACTCTTTAAGATTGAAATGACGTATAATTGTTATTTAATAACCTTTTGATCTTTTAAATTCTGTAGTTATTGAATCGTCTGCTGTAGCGCTAGGCATCTGGCAAGGAAAAAGTTTTTTTTTTTTTTTTGTTAGGTAGATTTTCTATTTGGAATGTGCAAGTGGTATAGGTCGCTTATTTGTTGGCTAAAGACCTTTGCTGCATTATTTTGTATAGAAATGTTATTTATTTACATTTGATAGTTAGGTTTTTATTTTGGATCTGTAAAGTGATTTAAATTTGAAGTTTTTAATTTCTTAAAATTATTTTTTTAAGTTTGTAACGACAAATTTTGGAGTAAGTTCGAATTTCGTCCTCTTGCGTGAACAGTTCTTGGTTTCTTTTTTGTGAACTTTGAAATATCCCTTCGCAATCCTTCTATTTTATAGTGTGAAAATGCCAAAAAAATCTGTTTCAAAGTATGAAAGGAATGATTTGCGTAATTTGATTGAAATGAATGGTAGGGGTAAGAGGGATTTGGTTGAATTTTGTATGGGGAAGGGACTGATTGTAGTTATGAGTGTGCAAAATGTGGGCGTGGAATGAAACTTTGTGAAACTGATGATGTTGATGGTTTTGAATGGCGGTGTGATAGGAGAGTGGAAGGGGAAAAACATTGTGTGAGAAGGAGTATAAGGCTTGGTAGTTGGTTTGAAGAGAGCAAGTTGAGTATGATTGATGTTTTGATTATTACGTATGCTTGGGTTGAAAAATATACGAATGGGCAGATTGTGAACTTGGCGCGAGTGAGTAAGAATACGGTGACTGATTGGATAAATTTTTGTAGAGGGTTTGTATGTGTGTTTGGAAAAAGAAAACATAATAGAGGAAAGCGTGTGAATGGTGAATGGGTATTTGGTGGTGTTGAGCGTGGAAGTAATGAATGTTTTTTTGAAGTAGTGAGTGATAGATCGAAAGAGACTTTGTTAGAAATTATAAAGAGGCGGATTTTACCGGGAACTGAGGTAATTTCTGATGGCTGGAGATCTTACCGATCCCTTGAAGATGAAGGTTATCGGAAGCTCGAAGTTAATCATAAGTTACATTTCAAGAATCCGGAGACTGGGGCACACACAAATACGATAGCAGGTTTATGGAACGCGATTAAACGCGAACTCCGCGGAAGGAGGCAGGTACAGGGGGAAGAAGGGAAAAGTACTTATGACCCGTACCTAGCTGATTTCATGTGGAGGAAGCGGCACAGGAAAGATTCTCTTGAACTGATAGAGTCTTTCTTGAGGGCGGTTACTAGAATTTACCCTCCTAGAATGAGGGATGGGAGGGTGGAAGAAGTTTGCAGCGTTGCTAATCCTGACGAGCTTGTTTATTCCGATGAGGATATTTACGAACTTAGTCCATCTTCAAAAAAAGGGAGGTACGAGAAGTAAAGCAGCGGTCGTACTTCTTCTGATATTCCCTAAATTAGTGAAAAATGAAAAAACGTCCTGAAATGTCGCGAGTTTTGTACTATAGCACAAACAGTCATGATTTTTATGTAAATGTATATATATATATATATATATATATTTTTTTTTAACCATTTGGAAAAATGGTTATTGTTCTCGTCAGGATGGGAAATTAAAAGCATATCTGAAGGTTTTCATTGGTTTAATCCCTATTTTATTCGTTTTATGATTGGTCTATACAGTAATGTGTGTTTCCCTTTAATTTCAACAACGATGGATACCTTCTGTTGCCACTATGACAAAAAAGTAATAAAAACTACAAAAAAAAAAAATAACTGAGAAACAAATTTTGTCTTAAATTTTAGTTTTAAAAAAAATCTTTTTCCAAATGGTCGTTGTAATTCGATAAATTGCTATTTTTTTATTTTTTTTTTTTTTTTTTTTTTTTTTTTTGCGGCATTGCACAAAATTGGTACTTTGGAATTAATAAGTGCTTTGCATCAGAAAATAGTGAGACGTTTTGTCATCTCGAACTTCGAGAAACGATCGTGGAAAAAAAAGTAGTATGCTGGATAAATGTGTCCTGAAATATTGGAAAAAGTATGTCCTGAAATATCACCTAAGACCAGTACTACCCCTGGTAAAGGTAAGTGGAATTTTTTGTGTTTTATGAGTATTGTATTTTTCGTGTTTTAGGAGTTGGTATATATGGAGTGTTGTATTTTCATTGGGAAACATTTGTAAAAATTAAGAAATTGAGCGAAAAATTTGTAAATATTGAAAAATTTTGAGCAAAAACTTTGTAGTAATCAAAAATTCGGGACAATAATTTCGTAAAAATAGAAAATTCTGAAGAGGAAAATTCGTAAAAATCAAAAAATGCGGAGTTAAAAGTTAAAAAAGAATGAAAAGTTTTTAAAAATTGAAAACAAAAGCGTGAAAAGTTTGTAAAAATTGCAAAAATTCAAGGGTAAAACAAGCTAAATAGTGATAGAAAAGTTACGGAGAGAAAACTTTGTGAAATTTGAAGAAATGGGAGCGAAATCTTTGTAATAATCCAAAAATTTGGCGTGAACATTTTATAAAAATAGAAAAATCCTGAGAGAAAAAATTTTAAAAATAGAAAAATACGGAGTTAAAACTTCATATAAGTAGAAAAAAAAAAAACCAGAGGGAAAAGTTTGCAAAAATAGAAAAAATTCGGTGGTAAAAGAAGTTAAATAGCAATAAAAAAGTTAGGAGCGAAAAGTTTGTGAAATTCGAAAAATTAGGATTGAAAAGTACGTAAAACTCGAAAATTCGGGAGCGAAAACTTTGTAAAATGGAAAAATTCAAAATTCTATGGAAAGTCTTTTAAAGAGTCGAAAAATTCGGAGTGAAAAGTTTTTAAAGTTAGAAAAAAAAAGAGCGAAAATCTTGGAAAAATAGAAAAATTCGTGGGTAAAAGAAGCTAAATAGTTTTAAATTGCTTGATAATTGGTTTGTATAATGTTTTCTTTTTTAATGGAATCATCTGTCGAATTGTGCAAGTACCGAATTGCCGAAAAATACGCGTTGTGATTGGGGAGAATTTCTAGGTTGCTGGAAACTGTGTTGGCACGCGTGGGTGCTTGGCGAGTGTTAAAAAATCGCCAAAATCGGGTGTCTCAGCTGTTTTGGGAATCTGCCAAAATGTTTAATGATATATATATAAACTACTCTGATTCACAGTATAAATTTCCTTATATAAATTTTATTATATGTCATGTCCCAATGATGCCAAATGGCGTCGTAAACTTTTTCGATTGATGTGTTATTTAACTCCCAATGATGCCATTTGGAATCATTTAAAATTTTAATGAAAAAATTTTAAAAAAAAATTTTTTTGTTTTATTATTTCTTATATTGAGCATAAAAGTAATCTATTTCATGAATTTCAGAATTTTAGCATAAACAGGTAATTTATGGGACTGAAAGGGTTAAGTTATTTTTAGCTTACCAACTGCTTATTTTAAGTTTTAAAACCCCATTTAATCATCTTGTCGTCCACCCTGCAGAGAACACACGTTTTCGCAGCAGCGACTCTGGAGATGTTTATGTTTACAATCGACGCTCGAGTTGAGTTGAGTTATCTCACGGTTGCTTTTCGGAAGGAAACTTCCATTTTTCAAGTTCCATTTTTCAAGTACGACGCTTCATCTTTAGTTGACGTTTGCTAGGCTGTGATTCGTCCAGGTAATTTACTGTCCGTTTTGCGGTATTTTATGTAAATGTCTTACTTTTGAGGTGTATATATACCTGTACGAGTTTCAGAGATGGATGCTTGCTCTCACATGCAAGTATCAGTTCGTTCCCATCTTGAACGAACATTTGATTGTAATGTTAATGGGGTATTCTTTTTGAAACACAAAGATATGTTCTTAGCTCTAGTAGAGCTCTGTCTAAATTTAAATTAATTTCTCTTTTAGTTTCTAATAAATGTGTTTGCTTTTAAAATCTTTGTCATTTATCAACACCATCTCATCTTTTACATTTTCAGATAATTCATTAGTGAGTAGAAAGAGCATGTTTTTCCATATTTTGGGAAACACTAATCACTGCTGGTCCAACCATCATAATTTTAAATTTTCCAAAGCCTCAATTATACAGAAATGTTCATAATTTACGATCTTGACTTTTGGGAAGCCTACCACATATGGAAAAATTCAAACAGCTTAGTAAACGATTTGTCCAGCATGCCCAATTTTTCAAAGTTATGATTTAATTTTCTTTAATTCACCCTCTTCCCTCCCCTCTCTCCGCTTTGTTTGAACTCTCCCGGAGCATCTGGGCGTTTTTTGATTGGTCTCCCTGTGTGCGCGTGAGACCGATTCTGTGGCTGTTTGATCACAGTGATTTTCATTTCGCTGTTGACGGTCGGGATGTGAGGTGTGCCTTCTGGCTCTATCTCCCCCTCCCTCCCCCCCTCTCTTATTCCATTATTTTTATCTTTAATTTATATGCACTGATGATGAGACCTTAGAGGCTTCGAAATAGCTATATGCTTTTTAAAAGTACTTACATTTGTGTTTTGTAAACGTTGTTTCTCTTCTTTTTAATTTTTGATGTTTAATTTGGAACTTCATATGTCTGATAAGTTGAAGTATCAATGTGCATCTAAGTGCATTATAGACAAAGATACTTGCTATGTAGTTTCTCTTGAATCTTTCTTCTTTCCTTAGTCATGAAGGGATGATGAGTGTTAAAGTCATTGCAACCTGTTAAGCTCTATCATTAAGGGATGCTATAGAATTTTGAGAGAACTTGTTGGTTTTTCCTTAAATGTTTTGAAGTCATTTGTCTGGAGCTACATATATTTGTTTCCTTTATGTGAGTGATTGATAGAGAGACTAGGGACCTAGCAAATGTTCATAGAGTGAATAAATGCCTTGTGCATATTTTTACTGACAGAATTGTATCTGTGTAATGTACCAGTTTAATGATTTTTCTTATATTCTATTCTTGGATATAATGTAGCATAAATTTTGAATCTTTCTATAACAGAAAAAAAAGGGGTTTTTTTTTATCTAAAGGAGCAGTTTTGGTAAGCTTTGTCTGATTTATTAATGGCTAATAAGAGATATGGAAAGGGATTAGAGAACTTTTTAATGATTGCAATGGATTTAAATTTTAATGACTACTATCTTAAAATTTGTTAGTAGAATGCTTACCTGATCCATAGATTAAGGACCTAGATGGGACATTTACGGCAAAATCTGTAATGGCAACAGTACTAGCGTCACTACCGACAAGGGGGAAGAATTAACAAGCCTCCGAAATTTATCTATGTTGATGAAATATGTTTACGCTCTATGTCTTGAGTATATCATTTCCTAAAGGAAGCAGAGTGGCAGACGATATTGTATTTATGTTTGATTTATTTAGCTGTTTTTTTTTTATCGTACTTGTAACATTCATCTTTTACGTAAAAAATGTTAATTAGAGTAATAATATATAAGGAAATCTCTAAAAAATTCTGTTAAGAACGTAAATATGTAAGTTCATGAGATTAAATAGTAAAAAATCAAATTCAGGTATTGTGTCAATTATTTCAATTCATATGGAATAAAATTTTAATGAGTAACGTCTGTACCTCTATTTACTTTTAACTTTTAGATTTATTTAATTCTAAAAATTTATCGAAATGAATTTTTCCCCATCTGTAATTTTATTATTATTTCTTATATGTTAATATTATAAATATTATTGAATTGATTGTACGTTATTTACATTAAAGCAATATTTTTATTTTATCTGTAAGAAAGTGAAAATGCATAAATTTTAAAAGATTATTGTAACGATTGTTTAATACGTTAAACTTTATAAATTAATAAAACATCGGCTATAAAAATTTTCCTACCGAATGGGAATATGTATGAAATTTTCCTTGGATTTGTAGAGTGCAATACTTCGTATATTTTTATATTACACCATCACATATGAAGCTTTAAATCCAATTTTGTCATATTTACTTCATATACAGCATTCAAGACGAAATTTTTACTCTGTTTTTCGTTGCACTTAAATCGTTCACTCATCATGTAAAGAAAAAAAAGCATATATCTGTGCATGAACATAGGATAGATATTAGATAAATAAAATAGAATATCTATTCTATGTTCATGTATCGGTATAAGATTCTATTGAAAACGTAAACATGCAACATTAAAAAAAGAAAGATCGCAATAAATGTAGATACTCAATAATAAGCATACTACAAGGATGAGGAGTTTCCTCCCCATTGTCACTAAAGGCGCTACGATCGCAATCGCATTACCATTACGCTCTATGGGAATGTCTGATCTTGGATGTTAATCTATGACCTGACCTGGAGTAATAGTTTTTCAAATACTTGAATGTTAACCCTTGTCGTACTTATGTAAGAATTACCTAAATAGGCTGCATTGTTTTAGACTAGTTGTAGATTGACTAGACATTGTTAGATAATTGGTGTTCATCATTTTAAGTCAACATTTTTCAGCCATCTATATGTCCTTGTTTGTGTTATGAAAATATTATTATGAGTTCTATCTTTATTGTAGTATTATATATGTTTTATTTTTATAGAAGGGACTGGAGACCAGGAGTTAAATCTCTAATTACTCATTAATGCTTTGGGTGGATATGCTTGAAAGTTGTTTGGAGGCGAGACAGGTTTTTGAAATTGATGTTTAAGTTAAATAGAACTGCATGGGCTTAGAAGGATTTTGTTAAATGGTTATATTGGAAACTTGTCGACTGGCATATGCTGATAGTGTTGAAATTGTTTTAGGTAGCCTGGTCGGTATGCTTTAGGATCACTTGATTTTTAATAAGGTTGATAAGAGGGGGGCTTTGTTGGGTATATATATATATATTAATTTTCCCTGTATACAACTCCCATGAGCCTAAGTCTTTATAAGTTTACACATATTATTCAAAGCCTAAAGTAATGCTCAAAGTATTATCCTTTTAAAGTGTCTCTGGCTATTTTCTTACTTAGTTTAATTATTCAAATATATTTTTCCTTTTCACCTGCTTTTCATCTCAATCACTTGTTTGCTTTTGACTTTCAGTATCGCATTTTTAGCTCACGTATAATGATGCCATATTTGTTTTTCTCTGGCTTTCCATCCTTATGCTACGGCCTTTTTGTCATTAAGTAATCTGGGGTAAGTTGACAACTGACGACAGATGGCATTGCCTGTCCGTTGTCATTTGCATTTCTACCTCGAGACAGTCACAGTGCGTCAGAGATCGTTCTAGGTGCCGATGATGTCTTAAGTGGTTGGGGTAGAGAGTGTGCAGTTGATTAGTTCGATGATCGGCATGCTGTGTTTATATCGTAAGTAGCCGCAAGTTCATCAGTTTCGTTTGTTGTTCTTCATGTGATGGCTGGCCATGAATCAACTCGTTATTGACTGCTTATAATTTTTAATTGTTTTCTGCAAGAAGTGTTTTTCAGATTAATATTCTGCAAGGAATGACTTTACCTTTTAGTCAAGTTGCATTTATCTAGTGGTAATGTGCTGCAATGCTAATGTGAAGAAGGATGTTCTCGCAGATGTTGAAAAGATTTTTTTAAAGTGGTTTCGTCTTTAAAAAAATATTTCACAGCCATTAAATAACACACGCTCATATCCTGTTTCTTTATTTGTGGTATCATACTCAATGTTTAATTACTTTGAGATTATCTTTCCTCCTCTTTCATTTAGAATGAAGAAAGTTTGTTGTTTTTCCAATTTCTATTTCTTACTTATAAGGTCATACATGTCATTAGGTCAGATGATTGAACTTCACTTTTTTTCAAAGGTTTGGGTGAAGTTTCTGCATGTATTCACCAGGATATGTTTGATACTTGCTTGAATACCAACAATGTTTTATTGCCGGTTTTCGCGTCTAATGTCGAAGGTTTTTTCATGTTGCAGGGTAGGAAATGGAATTGTATTACACTTGCTTGGATATTAACAATACTTTATTGCTGGTTTTTGGCGTCTAGTGTCGGTTTTCGTGATGCAAGGTATGTAATGGAAATTGAATTTAGAACTGAATTGCTTGAGTGAAAGAGGGGGGGAAGTCATTTTAAACATTAAAATTTCTATATTAGATTTATAAAGTTTAAAAGTTATTTCAAGTTTAATATATATTAAAGTCTAGTTACTGAGCATTGTTTTTCTATGCATGAAATAAATTAACTTAAAGAAAAATGATTACACATTTACTTTTAAGAGGTATTTATATAAAGTTAAAAGTAATTGAAATGATGTTTTAAAGTGTATATACATTTAATTTTTAGAGGCTCTTTGGTGCTTGTTCAATTGTATGCTGATATAGAGGTCATTTTGGTTCTTTCCAAACTATCTGTGTTAATGGAAGAACTGTTTGATGTTTAATTTGGAACTCCATAATGTCTGATAAGTTGAAGTGTCCATGTTGTTAAACTCTCTACTCATGTCACATACTTTCCTAGTTTTTATTTTAATGTTTTTAATCTCTTTTACTCTTGTTATTTTTGTTAAATAAAATTAGTTATTTAAAATTTAATTTGTTTTCCTTTTACAAACATTACATTTTTCTTTTTCAGCTATTTAAATTGATTTGAACTTTAAATAATTTAGTAATTCTGTTTTAATAAGTTTGGGTAAAACTTCTGAACAATATACGCTCCAATTGCGTATTCATTTTTGCTCTGCTGTTTCAGCTTTTTCCAGTAATTACATTTGGTAATTACTTCAGTTGAGACCCGCAGTGGACCTCACACCGAACTGACACTGCAACATGCAGTGCTGTCCATGAGCTAATTCTTGAGGATTGACGAATATGTGCCAAAAAAAGATAGCCGAGATACTGGACATCTCCCGGGAGCGTGTAGGATATATCTTTACCACGATCCTAGACATACACAAGATTTCAGCGAAGTGGGTACCAAAATGTTTGAACAGTGATTAGCCGAATGAACGAGTTCAGACATCCAAAACAGTTTTGGCTATTTCGAAACTGAACAGGACTTTTAGGCTAGGTTAGTGACTGAGGCTGAAACCTGGCTTACATCCATGATCCTGAAACCAAAAAACATTCAAAAGAATGTCGCCACAGGGAGATCCTCATGGCCAAAGTTTTGCACCTTAAGAGTCATCATTTTGAGAACATTGAAGATGTCAAAGACTGCTGAGAGATGGTTTCAGAACCGGTCAAAGAATTTTATTTCAGAGGACTAGAAAAGCTGCAGCAACGATGTAACAAGTGCATCAGTCTCATGGGAGAATATGTTGAATAAATGTGTAATTTCTTAACTCCAGCTATCAGCTATCTTCTTTCTCGTCAAAGCCAGGAACTTTTCAGCACCCCCTCATACTGTTACTGAGTGGATGTCATCAGGTACCCACTGAAAATGATTACTGGAACACTTCTGAAGACATAACTGTCCCTATTACCTCTACTGTCATGCCAAGTAAAAAATTAAAAAAAAAATCAAAAGAAATTTTCATTTGATGGATTGCAACCTGGTGATAAGTTGGGAAAAATCCAACCTATCTATGATGAACTAAATAAAAAATGTAATCAGTTTGGGTTATTTCACAACCAGCTTAGCATTGATGAATCAATGGTTCCTTATTATGGCCACCGTTCCTCTAAAATGCTTATTCTAAGAAAACCAATTTGTTTTGGTTTCAAAATCCATATAAAATAGAGATTTATGCAGGAAAACAGCCAAATGAAATAACCCCTCTTGGCACTAACGTTGTAAAAAATCTTCTGACAGTTGTTGCAAACCCTCTTCAAGTTGAAATATTTTTTATAACTTTTTTACTACTCCTGATTTGCTGAAGAATCTTGCAAGTAGAAATACAAAGCTATTGGAACTATCAGCGATCATCAAATTAAAAAACGTCCATTGACACCCTCAAAGCAGATGAAAAAAAATGGAAAGAGGTTCATTTGATTACCAAGTGATGGTTTGGTATTTTTATGCTGCTGGATTGACAGTTTCTTCAAATTATTGCACTCATCTCTCCAATGCAGTAGACTAAAAGATATTCACGTAAAGATAAGAAGAAAGTGAACGTACAACAACCAAATTTAATACATAATATAATACTAGAATCGGGAGGAGTTACAAATAGAATGTTAGGCAGTTACCATCCAACACTTCGCAATAAGAAATGGTGGCAGAATCTATTTGTTAATGCATTAAATATTGCTGTCGTATCTGGTTGGCTTTTACATTCAGCAACTCATGGAAAAAATACAAAGCTGACTCATCTGGAGTTCCGCCGAGAGGTTATAATCGCTCTTCTAAGAATTGCACTAAGAAAGGATGGGCCTCAATCTGGGCCGAAAGTTCACCGCTATATATCACAGAGAAAGTGTGATGGCCGTTTCCTTGTACAAACACAAGGTAGATGTGCACTGTAAATACCTAAAGAAGGTTGTTCCCTGGGGGAATGGATCATCAGCAAAACATGGCAATGCTTTAGGTAGATATAATAAACAGTGTTATTAGTTTTTATGAGCAAGATTATGTAAGTAGGCTAGCTCCGGGAATAAAAGATGCGACTACTGAACGAAATGAAGATTGATCAAAGCAGAAAATGCAAATACGACATGACACTTGCGTATGTCTGTACTTGAGACTTATCAGTTTTGCTCTGTACATGGAAAGATAATCGGTAAAAGCTAATTTGCAGAGCTTCGTCCAGATTATATCTATTTAAGCAACAAATTACCCCACAATGTATGTGTTTGTAGATACCATGAAAATTTTATCATGCACTACATGCGTCCAACATTTCCAGCTTACAACCATTAATTTCTAACTTTTGTTACTTGTGAAAATGGGACAGAAAAATGTTGGCAAAGTCTTTGTCAAAACTGAGAAAATAAATTAATGTCTATCATGAAAACAGGACTTACCACAACTGAAGTGACTACTACTTGAAATATTTGGAAAGATGATGAGGGTAAATTCTGTAAGTTCAAGAAAAGAGAACAATTCAAGATCTCAGGAATTATTTATTGAAAATCTTGCCTTTTATGTAGCAGTGTTCTAGAAACTGAGGCAACAAGCAGATTCGTATAAAATGCAGCGAGAAAGTGTTGTTCTGCAAATTTTGATCCTAAGTTTGCATTAATGCAAATAGATTTTTCTGACAATTATACATGTATAGTTCAAGATGAGATAGAGCTTTCATTGGGCTCATCCCCAAAATCAGCTTGTTTACAGTTAGCATTTGGTAGTCAGAAAAAGATCACCCAATTGTTATTGCATCAGACAATCTTAATCACACTGTTCCATATTTGGACAAAGTATTAGAAAACATACCACCCAGAATTGAAGAAATCCGTATTTGGTCAGACGGGTCAAATTAGTGATGTCGCGAAACTTCTCTTATGGGCCTAATTCAATCGCAAATAGGAGAAGTGAGTCAAAAACGAGATTTGCCTTTTTCATCTCACTGATCTCTTCATTGTCTATGAAATTTTGGCTTATGTTCATGCTGAAGCAATCGCGGCTTAGATGCCGTACCTTCCCTCAGCCGTGGTTGTTTTGAAATGTTTGGTGATTTTGATTGGCGTGTTGGCACTGTTTATAGACGTGGCAACCTAGTTCTGGTAACCCCGTTTTTCGGGAGAGCGTGTTTACTGGAGGTGCATTTATTTGATTTAATATGGCTGGAGTGTTGGGTGCATGTAATGTCAGCGATGTTGTTAAGAAGTATCAAGAAATTGTCTTTGAAAAAAAAAGGGGGGGGGGTTAAAATTTCAGGTAATAGGAAAATTTTGGGAAATGAAGGTGACAGTAGCAGGTATTTTGTTTTTAGACTTTTAGAAGATAGAGAGTTGTTTATTAGTTTTTTGAAAGAAGTTGGTTTAGTGAAATCGAGTATGGTTTGTAGTGAATGTGGTGGGGATATGAAAGTGAGAAACAGATGTAATACTTCGGATGGTTGTACTTGGGTTTGTCGTAATAAGAGTAATGACGGATGGTAAGAGGAAAGTTTGCGGTAAGGAGTTATCGTTTCGGTATGTCTGTTAAGGTATGTGGATAATTTTATGTATATTTTGTTATATTTTATTGTAATGTTTCCTGTTATGTGTTTATTGTATATATTTCATGTTAGCCACTTTAACGAGTTTCGTGCATTTCTGTTATCGCGGCAGAGGGAGTTTGCTGGATCAAGTGATTTTTTTTTTTCGGTTAATGAAAGCATAGCGCTCATACAACGATTACTGATTGCCTGTTTAGAGAGTTTTGTTTTTTATGTATGTTTTGTTTTATGAGTTTTGTACATTTTGAGATTGCTACAAAGCGAGAATTGCTGAATTTTGAGATTGCTATACAGCGAGAACTGCTGAATTCGGTGATTTTTTTTTCAGTTAATGAGCGTATAGCACTCATACAACGATTACTGATTGCCTGTTTAGCGAGTTTTGTTTTTTATGTATATTTCGCTTTATGAGCTTTGTACATTTTGAGATTGCTGTACAGCAAGGTTTGTTTGTTCACATTTTATTTATGTTAAGCCTAAAATGTGTAGAAATCTGTGCTTAGCGACATTTGCTATTAGGCGGAAAAGGGGTTTTCACGCCAAAAAAAACTCCAAGATGGCAGCCGGGGGAACTTATGACATCTGTTCCACAATCGCTATTAATATTGTGTATATTTTAGATAATTTTAATCTAGAACACATTCTGTTATACGGATATTTTTAAAAATGTGCAATTTAAATGGATTAATTTGTGGATAAAGGATTAACATAAGCCAATAAGAACTTTCTTTTATTTCATTATTTAAACTGCATTATATACATCTATACCGTTCCCACATGGGCTTACATGTGATGTGACTTGTGAGGTTTTATTTTGTAGTAGGGTAGTAAGCACAATTTAGAATCATACGATAACAGTAATAAGGAAGCCCTTTTTTGTCCTATTTTGTATCTAGCATTTCTGTTTTCAATTCAGTTTACATAAATCGAAAACGATTAAAACATTAATAGTACTGAGTTCTTATGCATATGGATAGTTGAAATAAAAATTTAATGAATATCTTTTTAAAAAATATAAAGAATGAAACTGATAGTTTAGAGACTCGCGTTGGACAATATCAACAGATGACTGGAGGAAATTTATTGTATCCTTCAAATTAGTGGAGGAATCCATTTACTGTATAAAAGTCATGGAAGTAGAAAAAGTTTAATTTGAGTTTAATTAGCTCATACTCACAGCAAAATGAAAAATTTCAATTAAAAGATTAAATTATAATACAACTGTTGCTGAAATTGAAGAATACCAGATTTCTTTTATGATGTGTTTAACAGCAATAATGATATTCAGATAAAAATGAAACCGGGTGATTCTCCAATAAGTGGGTAATTTCCGTCCCTTTGGGTTATATGCTGTTTTTTGTCATTCATAAAGTTTTTTTTAGCATAAAATGTATTTTGTAATGTATTTCTACAATTTCAAAAAGTATTTTCAAGAAAATAACCGTAAATTTTAGTTTAATAGCGTTTTAAATATTCAATTTGTCACTTCTGTCCAGGGTTCATACAGAGTTGGGAAGAAAAAATCCAAGGAGTACCCAAAAAATCCAAGGAGTCCAAAAAATTTTAAGGATTTGCCTTTTTTTTGTTGTTGTTGTTGATGTTTTTATGTGCTGCATCATTATGTGGTATGCACGCTCCAATTTTTAATGCCCAATTTGGAGAGAAAAACATTTCAAAAACAAATTTTACTCTATTATAATCTAATTGTTAGTGCTGAAATTGCACAGTATTCACAATATATTGCTTATTGATTTCGTAAGTTTAAATACAAAATTGACAATCTACTTTTTTATGCAGTGGCCAATGGTCAAGTCAGCAAGGGTGAAGAACACATTCAATTGTGCCATGTTGGCCGCCAAAACACGATTACAGAATTACAGAGTTTTGAAGGGAGTCACGTGATTTCAAGCAGAATAACATTTTATATATATGCTTTTCCAAAGATGTTTGATAAATAGAAAAAATGAATATACCTAAAACTTTTAATCAGTATAGGTTATCAGTGATGCCGCTGTACTTGAAAAAACCTGGGTCCTCGGGACCCAGGGTTTCCAAAAATCTGGGTCCCTTTTTTACAAAAGCGGGTCCCCATCAATAATAATTTATATTTTAAAGGAATAAATGAAACTTGTTTATTTGGAAAAGATAAATGAAATGCAATAATTATTGTTTTAACAATAATTAAATAATGAATTAAAACGAGTATTATTTGAACTCAAATGAGATATTTTAAAAAAATATTAAGAGAAATTTTCTTTACTTTTTTAAAAGTAAAAATGCAAGATACAATTTTAATTGTAAATTAATGTTTATTTGAGAGTAGAAGATACCAAGCTCCACTAACAAGTATCACTAATGTTCGCATTTCTTTTAAAAAGGGGCAAGATGGGTTTATTGAAAAAGATATTTTTGCTGAAAAAAAGAATACTTATGTTCAGTAAAGGTGTACGTTTTGTTGAATGAATGGGTGCTTTCATTATACTTCGCATTGAATTATTTGTCAGCATATATCTGTGTTGGAATCAGACATTTTCCTTGAAAGGGAAATTTACATCTAAATCACTAATAAGCATCAAATCTTAAATGTTCTGAAGGCGGGAGGCATTTCAATGCAGTAAGAAGGAGGGGGGGGGGGGGTGATTTTTCACTGGTCCACCTACTGAATACATTATCAAAGTACACTGAAATCATGCTGTATTTTTAAGAATCTCATAAATAATAAATTAAATCCCATTTTAAGAATTTTCTACCTATAAGTTTAGTTTGCACATCTTTTTTGCTGCTTTGACTAAATTCACGTTTTTTCCGCGTTACTTTGACGAAATTCGCGTTTTCCCGCGATCCTTTTGTTAAAATTCGCTATTTTTTTGCGAGCCTATCACGAAAATAGTGTTTTTTCCACAATACTTGACAGAATTCGGCTTTATTCCGCGCTTTGACAAAATTTGCTATTTTTTCGCGATATTTTAATGAAATGTGCTTTTTTCGCGATCCTTTGATGAAAATCTGCTTTTTTACGCTATATTTTGACGAAATTCGTTATTTTTTCGCGATTTTTTTAACGAAACACGCTAATTTGACGCGGCCCTTTTACGAAACTCTAGTTTTTTTTGCAATATTTTGAATAAGTTTGCGCTTATTTCCGCGATATTTTGATGAAATTTGCGCTATTTCCGCGATTGTTTGACGAAATTTGCTTTTTTTCGCGATCCTTTGACGAAATACGCTTTTTTTTCGCGGCCCTTTTACGAAAACCGCTGTTTTGCGCGATATTTTGATGAGATTTTCGCTTTTTTTCGCGATTCTTTGACGAAAATCGGCTTTTTTCCACGATTTTTTGACGAAATTACGCGTCCCACGGTACTGTTAGGAAAGTGCAACCCTAGTCTTGTCACTGTACATCCATATATTCCTATTTAACATTTCCTTTTGATTAAACCAATAGAACCCACTTACCTTTATTTAAAACAGTTTACTTATTCTTCTTTTTACCTCCTTAAGTTTCTTATATCCATATTATATTCAAAGTAAATCTGTAAATCTAATGAATAATTTAATTAAATTAAGTTTCCTTTATTTACCTGTTGAAATAGTCCTCCATCTAACTGCATTCTCTTAAAATTGATTTCGTCCGTTTGGAAATACATTTGTTTATGTTTGTATTACGATATCTTTCTTTTCCCTCTTTGACTTCAAAGTTGTTTTTCCTGTCCCTACTAGAGGGCGTAAGCAGTTCGATACGATCGTGATTTGCTTATGCAAATCCGATGTCGTCACTTTGAAACTTCTAGAAGCATGTTGTCAAGGCCGTGAGAGGGCGTTGTTTAGCGATGCGTGGTAGTCTGGTTTTCGTTCGCCTGGGACAGATATATACTCGGACTTTCAAGCGTTCGTGGCACTTCACTTATTTTAGTCAAGAGAGGATGTGACCAGTGGCAGTTATCTAAATGAATTCTCCCTTTTGCCGGTTTCTGTATTTATCGTGCTTTGGCTTTTGTTGAACGAAGTTATTAGTTATGAGTTAGTTCGTCTTTTCGGCATTTTAACATTTGAAATAAATTCTGCAGTGTAATGAATGTTAAGATTGTTTAAGTAGTGATTTTTCCTACATGTGTTAGTCGAATCAAAATGGAACTTAAACGGAAAAATCAGCTTGCATTTCGTCAGGTATATTGTCAAGATGGTAAAACACCGGTGCCATTGTTTTTCGCTCATCTTTCTGTGAAAGCTTCCGAAGTAGTTATGTTCACGTTTCTTCAAGTTGCTCTTTTAGTACGTATGAAGGTATTTTCATAGCGTCGTGAGAACTTTGGGGAAGTGATATAATCTACTGGTTGATAATGAAGCTTCAGTGACATCGTGAACTTTCCTATGCAATAAGTGATGGCATCTTTCTGAGTATGTGATACGAGCTGTGATATTTTTACCTCTTGTTATGTCATGGGATATTTTTACGGAGGTTTAAGCACTGTTAATGTCAGCTAAGTCATTTTATTTAATTTGTTAATGAATATATATTTTTCTTATGAGTTTATTTATATGTTGTTTTTGTTTCTTAAGCTTTTAATAAATATGTTTAGTTTTTAAAAATTGTCATCATTTTTAAAACCACCACAGTAATTTAAATTTATTTTTCAATTAAATTTAGTTCAGCAAATCGATCTTCAGTTTTTCTTTTATCGGGGTTGTAAAAACTCAGCGTTAGCGTTTCCTTTCTGCATTAAGTAACTCTGCTCATTCCAACCCCCAGGAAATACTTTGTATTTCCTGACAAATGGGTTATGGGCCTCTGTCAATAACTTAGCCTGTTTAATAATTAAAATATAAATATATTCAATTTTTTTTATATAATAATAAAAAAAAAAAAAAAAAAAAAAAAAAAAAAAAAAAAAAATGGTTTAATTGTGTAAAAATGTATATTTTTTTTGAATAAGCTTTTAAGTTTTCTGATTAAATTTAAATTTTGGTAAATTTTTATGATTTAAAGTTTGCCGTTTTTGACCTTGACCGGTCTGGCGTTTTCATGTGGTGGAAGTTTAATTTCGGCCCTGTAGGATATTGGCGATTATTTCGAGGGGGGGGGCCGAGATTACGATGACATTTGCTTTTAGTTTTAAATATTTTTATATATTTTTTTAGGTTTATTTTAATTAAAGTTAATGGTTTTCTTTGGTATATTGGAAAATATTTTTAATAAAATGGAATTTTCTTGAATAGTTAAATGTTGATTTATTAAAAGTTAAGAAAATAGTTTAGATTTAATTAGGATTTTGAGAATATTTAAGTTTTTATTGGTTTAAGGATTTTTAGATGTTTTAAGATATTTAAAGAAGGTTGAGTAATATTTGTAGAGTTCAAAGATTCCTAAGTAAATTTTTAAAGAGAAATGCTGTTACTCCATTGAAGTTTAAGAAATATTTTTTTTGGAAGTTTAGAAATGTAATTTGATAATTTAAAAGTAATGTTTTGAAGTTTAATTGCAAATTGAAGAGAAATTCACGGTTTTAATAGAAGTTAAGTTTTTTTTGATCCCATGACACAAATTTTGGGGTAAATAGATGCTAAATCGTTTTGAATCGGAGGCTTCAACGTATCCTGAAGAAATCTTCTATATATCACTTGATTTTTATTCAAATATTGAAAGTGTTTAATTCAACCAGTGGAGAGAAGTTATACAATTCATATGTTTAAGATGACTTACAGTATGGAGAGCTTATAACTGGTCATGGTTTTAAAGTTTCCGGTTCGTCAGTGGATTCGGCTGGAGCCCTGTTTAGGGTTGGAATTGTCGACTGATTTGCCTCACTGTTTTGAAACTGTTGAATGTTTTGACTTTTCAGGAAATGACTTTTCTTTTCATGTGAAATTCTACTATTTGAGAGAGATAGATACTGGCTTTACGGGAGAACTTTTTGACGATATGACGGGGACTTGTTCCTATGGTTTTTTTTTATGATAAATGCTGCTGTAACAAAATGGATCCTCTTCATGTTTCTTCTATTATCCAGTTCAAAATATCATTTTAAGGTGCTGTATATTTATGTAATTCAAGAAACGAGCCTCATCAATTGTAAAATGCTGTTTTTAATGCTTGTATGTTGATAGTTTTTGAAATATAGTGCTAATTTTTAAAAAGTGTAATGCTATGTTTGCAGGTTTTTCCGTCCGGTGTTTTAAACCCATATATATCTTTAAATTTGATCAATTTTTGAGAAAGTTCAAATTGATTCTGATGGTTTGATGCTAATGTTTACTCAGATTGAAATGCTTTACCGGTATCAATATCACTGAATTGTGTTGGGTACAGATGCGGGGTATAGTTTTCTTTTACTAAATTGAATTTTGTTTAAAAGTTTAAGAAGGTTAAAGTTTAATTGTTACTAAAGACGTAATTTTTTTTTCATAAATATAGTTTAAGTTTCTGAGGCAGCCTCCTTCCCGTTAATTATATAAAATTTAGAAGGTTGAAATGGATATATACTGAAGTAATGATTTTTTTTGAATTAAAGGATTTACAGTTAAATGTTCAGAGTTTTATTTGCAGTATATAGTCCTCACTTATAACTTTTGTTTAGCATGGGCGGTTTATTTCCTTTTAAGGTTTAAGTGTTAGGTAAACCCTGGTAGCTGAACAGTGTGCTTTTATTAGTTGAGGAATATTTCTTTATTTAACATGGTTTAATTTAAAAAAAAAAAAAATAAAATAAAATAAAATAAAATAAATTGATATAATAGATAATATATTTCTGAGTAAAAATTAAAATAGCTATTTTTGGGGGAGGTCATTATAAGGTTAAATTAAAAAGATTTGTTTTGATATTTAATGGAGTATAAATTTATTAAAAGCATAAGTCTTTTAGAGTTAAATTTTTCTTAATCGGAAATTGAATATGTCTGAATTGTTAGACTGTTTTATTAACATTGTGTAAAAGACGCTGGATTTTTTTTTCAAGTCATGTTAATGGGTCAGATGGATGACCAGGCAGTTGGACATTTTTGACGGTTTTCGATTTATCTGTTTTTGTTATTATTTACAGTATATTTAGAGTGTACCCTGATGTATCCAATATGAATATATTTAAGCTTTAATTATGATTCAGTTTTTAAGTTTTAAACGGGGTTAATACCTCTCAAATATTTTTACTGAGTCATAATTATATATTGAATTGAGAATCTGATATCATGAGTTGATCAGAATTTGAAATATTTAATTTGAATGTGCTTGAGCAATCTTTATGTACATTTGATTTTTGATAATTGGTTTTTAATTAAGTTATTTAAATATTTGATTTAAAATGTGTTAAGATTTAAAATGTGTTAACAATTTGAGATTGATAAATAAATTAAAAGTTTAAGTTTTAATTTTATTGCTGTGTTTGAATCTTAATCCAGATTATTCTCATGACTTTAAGAGTTTGGAACACTGCTAATTATTTTTTAGGTAAATTGTTAGGCAGAAGTTGTATCCAATGGACTCCTGGACCCTTGAATAGTGGGTTTAAAGTCTGGGTTGATTTTCTGGGGGGATTTGAACATGGCAATATATATAATTTTTTTTTTGTTCCAGAATAGATTTTTTTTTGTTGCTCTTCAGAATAAGGCTGGCTGTGTTACAAGGTACTCTATGGACATTATTATAGTGTTTTTATAGATAGTTTTTATACCTGTATTAGAGCTCATGTGAGTTTCTCATATGAAATGATAGCATATGCCACATTTTTGATTGAGCAATCAGTATAATTTTTGTTTTAATATACCTAATAATTTATTGCTAATTTGATATTGAATATTTTGTTTAAAATAAATGAGTGTTATGTTACTAAATTTTTGTTTTATGAAATTTTTATTTATAATATAGTTTAAGATTTTCTTTTGAAAAAGATAATTTTGGTTTACAGTAAAACAGATTGCTTATAGTATATATAGATGAATACAGATTTGAAATTGGAGGGGACTGGATGGAGATCCTGTGGATATTGAGAATTTTAATATCAGGAATTGAGGTTTTTAAGTGTTAAAATTTTGGGAAGAGAAATTTTTAAAGGGAGCAGCTATACGTTTGAATTACAGATCATCTTGGTAAAGGATGGAGGTTTGCCTATTAGATGTTTTTCATTTTTCAAGTTTTTAAGGTGAATTTCCAATTGATGATAGGGATGTTGGCAAATTGAATAAAGGTGTAAGGCAGTGAATTCTTGAGATGAAATCCTAGTGTGAGAAAGTTTTGTTTCAAGATCTAAATGGGGCCGGCCCCTCATAAATGGATTAGGTAATTTCACTGAATTTTTTACTGGATTTGCTGTTAATAAGTGTAAATATGGGTCCCTCCCAGTGGTTTATTTGGAAAAAGGTAGCATAGGTTTTTCCTAATTTTTTTTGGGAGTACGTAAGAGGAGGAGATCGTTAGATGGTTGTTGAAAAGCTGTTTCTTTTTAACATGTAAGGTCCGTAATGAGTTTCAGGTGCTCAGCAGGCGGCATCGATGGATTAATTCTTTGATGTGAAAGATGGTTTATCTATTAATGGATTCTATTAAGATTTTTAAAGTTTTTTTTTAATTCTGGTTTTCTAGTTTTGCCTGGCGGGGGGGATTTACATTCAGATGTTTGACTTCACTCCCCATCATGGCAAAATTTCCGGGTTATGCTCGTTGTTAATCGGCGTAGTATATATAAGATATGTAATTGGTAGTTATCCTCTTGTCAAGGATTAATGTTGCTATTGGGGGATGTGTTTGAAGTAAGGTTGATTACCTGTAACATTGTTTGGCTAGTTTTTGAAAGGATATTGAAAGGTTAATGCTCTGTTCTCATGGTAGTTAGTGCTATCGTGAAATGAAGTTTTTTTGTTTGTTTTGTTTTCCCTTATTACTTCTAAGTTGATTCTCATTTTTTACAGAAATCGCTTGCTGCCTATGTTCTTAATTTTTTTTTTTAGGAGAATCTTCGGGCCCGGAGTCGTAGGTAGTTGGCGAGAAGGAAATTACTGGTTTTTGAGTTTCATTTTTCGTTATTCATAAGTTATTAAAGTATTTTTAGAAAGGTGTAACGGGGAGTAGTTTTGGAGTGAGCATTTCCTTATGTCTATCATGCATGTGGTCTTTAATGGTGACGTTTTGGGTCTACATGTATTAAGCTGGCTAGTCGGTGTTACATGAAAGGTGTCATGAATTATTGGGATGCATTTTCTTCTAGTTAGCGTTGATTTCCGAAATTTCCAGGTGAATTATTGATGTTGCTTGGCTGAAAGAACCATTACATTGTTAAGTTTGAATAATGTTAAGTGACGTTTATCTTGAAATAGCAGTGTATTTTTTAGATGGGGTTACGTATTTTTGGATCAAAGTGTTAGGATCTCGACTTTTAATTTTTCTTTTAAACGAGATACAAGTGTAAGATAAGTGCAGTACATATTGAGATATTGGGGTGAAGTGTTTTAAATTATGAACTGGATATTGTTAATTTTTATTTCATTTTTATTATGTGTATGTATATTTTTATTGTAATGAATATTGTAAAAGTGTTTATAGGTTTTTGATGCACTGGAGCTCATTGTCACTGGTTTTAGTCCTTTCACTCGGAGTATATTTTTCAGGTAGATGAATTGAGGTTTCGATATGCTGGAATTGTTTTTCATGAGTGGGTTTTTGAATGGATTTGTGAAAATTGTCTTTGGGGATTGAAGGAGTGGTATATGTTAGCCATTGTGAATGCCTTAGTGTTAGAGTTGCAACTTTGTGAAGCTGTACTTTGTATGGTGTTCCTTTGGCATAGCCATTCATATGGTACATGTGACAAGAGGGGGGGCATTTGTTAGGAAAGTGCAACCCTAGTCTTGTCACTGTACATCCATATATTCCTATTTAACATTTCCTTTTGATTAAACCAATAGAACCCACTTACCTTTATTTAAAACAGTTTACTTATTCTTCTTTTTACCTCCTTAAGTTTCTTATATCCATATTATATTCAAAGTAAATCTGTAAATCTAATGAATAATTTAATTAAATTAAGTTTCCTTTATTTACCTGTTGAAATAGTCCTCCATCTAACTGCATTCTCTTAAAATTGATTTCGTCCATTTGGAAATACATTTGTTTATGTTTGTATTACGATATCTTTCTTTTCCCTCTTTGACTTCAAAGTTGTTTTTCCTGTCCCTACTAGAGGGCGTAAGCAGTTCGATACGATCGTGATTTGCTTATGCAAATCCGATGTCGTCACTTTGAAACTTCTAGAAGCATGTTGTCAAGGCCGTGAGAGGGCGTTGTTTAGCGATGCGTGGTAGTCTGGTTTTCGTTCGCCTGGGACAGATATATACTCGGACTTTCAAGCGTTCGTGGCACTTCACTTATTTTAGTCAAGAGAGGATGTGACCAGTGGCAGTTATCTAAATGAATTCTCCCTTTTGCCGGTTTCTGTATTTATCGTGCTTTGGCTTTTGTTGAACGAAGTTATTAGTTATGAGTTAGTTCGTCTTTTCGGCATTTTAACATTTGAAATAAATTCTGCAGTGTAATGAATGTTAAGATTGTTTAAGTAGTGATTTTTCCTACATGTGTTAGTCGAATCAAAATGGAACTTAAACGGAAAAATCAGCTTGCATTTCGTCAGGTATATTGTCAAGATGGTAAAACACCGGTGCCATTGTTTTTCGCTCATCTTTCTGTGAAAGCTTCCGAAGTAGTTATGTTCACGTTTCTTCAAGTTGCTCTTTTAGTACGTATGAAGGTATTTTCATAGCGTCGTGAGAACTTTGGGGAAGTGATATAATCTACTGGTTGATAATGAAGCTTCAGTGACATCGTGAACTTTCCTATGCAATAAGTGATGGCATCTTTCTGAGTATGTGATACGAGCTGTGATATTTTTACCTCTTGTTATGTCATGGGATATTTTTACGGAGGTTTAAGCACTGTTAATGTCAGCTAAGTCATTTTATTTAATTTGTTAATGAATATATATTTTTCTTATGAGTTTATTTATATGTTGTTTTTGTTTCTTAAGCTTTTAATAAATATGTTTAGTTTTTAAAAATTATTGTCATCATTTTTAAAACCACCACAGTAATTTAAATTTATTTTTCAATTAAATTTAGTTCAGCAAATCGATCTTCAGTTTTTCTTTTATCGGGGTTGTAAAAACTCAGCGTTAGCGTTTCCTTTCTGCATTAAGTAACTCTGCTCATTCCAACCCCCAGGAAATACTTTGTATTTCCTGACAGGTACACGTAAGAGCTTTTTTTTTGCGTCCCGCCTCCGATTTTTAGCGTAATTTACGCGCTATAGCACGTCCGCGGCATCCCTGAAAATCCTTTTTTAAATTTCTTTAACAATTTTTGACTAAACTTAAAGAACTTGATTTTTATATGTCTTGTATAGAGATGGGAATGCTTGGAAAAAAGTCTGAAAAAAAACTGTTTTTTTCCGAAGGGCTATTTTTTAATTTTTCCAAATTGGAAAAATTGAAATTTCATTTATAAAATAATGTAGTCAAAATTTTATAATTGCTACATTCTGATACTTTTATTTATATTTTTTTCATGTTTAGTGTCCCTCATGAAAACCTTAACATGAAAAATCTTATCTATAAGCAGGGATCTCTTTAGAAAGAACTTGAGTCTCTTAAGGGTGTTCTTAACTGCTCTGCTCAACAAGAGCAAAACGTTTTGATGCATTTACAAATTCATTTTTTAACGGAAAGATATAAAATTGGAAAACTTGACCATGGAATCGATTTGGAATCGACTTGTGTTTTCCATTTTTTGATCAATAAATTACCTATTGAGTTATAGGCGACTTTGATCACTAGACAAACATGTTTTTCACCCATTCTTGACCGGCTATTCTACTTTCGCGTGGAAATTCGGTTCAAAACGACCCACTGTAACACTATTTTCTGAAAGATCTATTGCTTTTGCAAAAATACGGAAAAAAAAAAACATCTTAGTTACATATTTTGAACAACACCTGCTAGTTTCATGCATTTCCGAACAAAAATAAATTAAAACTTATGTCACAATGTTGCCCTTTTGGATTTGAGAACAGCCTTAAAGGATCCTTCACAGTTGTTTCTCCTTAAAACATATGACCTTTAACATATGACCTTGATGTTATGATAAAACATATGACCTTGCAAAGTTCTTTCTCTTAAAAATAGACATTTCAGAATTTTTTTAGAATCTCCAAATTAAATTCTTCACAAACATAATGATTTTCGAATTTAAAAAAAAACTTGTATAATAGCTGCAATAACCAATGAATCTATCATCTAGCTGTTTATATGTACAAAGGACCATCTCAATAATGTCTAAATAAGAACTTAAATATGACAAATTTACAAAATTCCAATTACATTTTTTACATTTCATTCACATCTTTTACAAGTTCACAAGTTTTTATAAAAATTCACACTTTCGCAAAAGCATGATCATGTGAAAAAAAAAAATCCAAGCATTATACCAATAAATGAAAATGGTAAGATGTAAAATTTAATGTAAAATTTGAAGCATGCATTTATTTTTATTTGCATGGCTGTAGTTTTTCACTATTGTTAAAAATTTTCTTTTAATAATATCACGTTGAAATTGTGTATCATTTTTTCTCTTTTTTGCAAAGTTAGATTCTTAGATTTGTCTAAATGTATTTTCACAAAACATAAATCCATACAAACTTTGCAAAGAAAATGTAAGCAAATCTGTGTGAAAAATCTAGCTCAAAACAATTTTTAAGCATATGGAAAAATCCACCTATTTAAAAAAAAAATACCGCTTTCAATATTAAGGATCTAAATTTTACTAAAACATAGTTTGGGTTTAGTCTGGAAAGCTGTACCAAAACTACATATACAGGAAATGAAAATTATAACTGTAAGGGGGGGGGGGGGGGGAATATTAAAATAATACCAATTTTTAAGCAACGGAAGATTTGAAAATGATAATAGTATTTATAATAATACCAGAACTACTATAATTTGTTTCTTTTACACTGGCATCCTTTATGTATTTGAAAACCAGTACTATGTAGATGAGATGTACAATACAGTTTAAAACTGCTTTAAAACTACAGTGATATATTGGTTGAAACTAAAGTTTTTTTTTTTTTTTTTAATTAGCTCTACTGATATAATTAAAGTGCTACTGAAAAATCATTTTAACAGACACATGGTAGATTACAAACACTGGTGTTAAATTAAGCAAGAAAAGTAACTGTCACAATTCTGAGACTTAAAGGATAAACTTTTAAAAGCTGGCTTTTTTCTCTTTTTTTTAATAACATATTCATATCTAAAGGGAAAATTATTTTTTTTAATGTGCATAAATATTGAAAAAGTTTATTATTGTATACTTTTTAAGAAAATATAGCTTATTTTTGAGAAACATTTATAGGAAATCAATTTTTCCAAGTTTTCCAGAAAAAAAACGGTTTTTTCCGCCACTTCAAATTTTCCAGAAAATTTACATCTCTAGTCTTGTACTACATTTTATTTAAATAAATAGTTTATATTTTTTAAGAAGATTTTAAAATTATTTGAAGCCTGCTTTTTTAATTTATATCCATTTTGTTTTTGATATTTTATTTTCAAGTGTAGTATAAATAAATAATTTAATCTTTTTTTCCTAAGGGATGTTTGGAACGTATCAGCACAACAAAAGTTAAAAAGCCATCTTTAAAATCCTTAGAAGAAAAACGTAAAAGACAGAGTAAAAGAAGACAGTGTGAAAAAACTGAAGCAAAATCCTGAAGCTAGAGGAAAATTTAAAGAAAAAAAACGAATGTGGCAAAAATAATGTGGCAGTAAAGCTAATTACTAATCTTAACACCTAGGGAACAAAGGCAGAGGAGAAAAAGAGTGGAGAACCAGACAAAATAAGTGTAGAGTTAAAATGAAGATATCGTAACAAATGCTAACTTTTCTTTAACTACCCTGATTGGACACAGCCTTGTGCTAGCCTCAAATCAAGGTCCAAATCTAGTCAGCGTGTGGTTTTGAGGAAATAAATGCTTTTTTTAATTGGGCTGTTTGATGGCTTTTTAATGAGAGAGTTACCGGTTGTTAATTAATAACTCAAGTAATTATAAGAATTTTTAAATTCTGAGGCTCAGGTACATTAGGAAAGGGCTTAAACTATCTTCACAAAAATTTTGAGCCTCGTACGTGCCGTAGATTTTGCTAGCCATCACAGACACAAACACACAGAGCGATTTGTTCTTTTATTAGTATAGATATCCAACATTCTGAAAGTTAAAGCCTTTCTGGGTTGTACATCCTAAAGTAAATGAACGAGATGACTTGTTTATATATAAAACATGCCAATTTTCAATATTTGATTGATACGCTTCACTTTCTGAAGTTATTGCTACAAAATTATTCACATGATGCAAGTGCCACAGTCTGTTGTGATACTTTATCAAATGCCTGCATGCATCCGTCAATGCAATTGTTACAAACATAAAACTTTAGCCATTACAGTTAATCAAGATACAAAGAAAGAAGAAACATTTTATTACCAATGGTTACTTAAAACAGAAGGAAGAAAAAATAAAGATAAAATAGGAGTAAAATTTACTGTTAAGAATAAAATAGTTTCACCTGTAGAAGAATTGATAAATGTAGCCCAAACTAGACAATGCTTTTCTAAAACATTCTTACAATTATCATCCATGAAGTCATTAAGAACATTATTTAATCCAAATGAAGTTATAGTTGTAATAGACTTTTCAGAAAACTATCTTTGCAAGTATGCATCAGAAGTACAGAGGATGGAACAGAGGACTCATTTTGGTGCCTCAAGATAAGTCAGTCTACACACAGGTGTTATCTATACACAAAATATGTCTTTACAAGATGAAATTACATCTTTCTGTTAAAATAGAAAAAAAAAGATGTTAAATAATTTATAATTGTTAAACTGTTCAAAACAGAAAAATTTTGAAAATATGTCACTCCTGTCCCCTTATTCTTAAAACTTAAAACATATTCAAATTTATCACAGATGATATAATAAACATTATATTTTTTATTATAAAAAGATACACTTGAATAAAATAAACATTTTTTAAAAATAAATTTTATTAAAATCCTGGTTTATAAAGTAAACAAATATCTTGAGGACAATAGTGACATTGATCACCATATTAATTTATAAAATAATTTTTTTTAAAATACAGGGGTCTGTCCAGACTTTTTTCACAGGGTCCTGTTTTTGTGAAATTGTGATTTTTTTTTTTTTTCTGAAAATTTCAGTCATAATTTTGTGAATTTCAAATTATCGATGTCTTCATATTCTATCATTCATATATAAAAAGCTAAGTAATATGCTTTTTGGTGAGTTAAACTGCTTACTTACAGGCCAGATTTTATTTTTAAATGACTAAATTTGTGAAAAGTTCAATCTGAAGGTGAAAAAATTCTGTGAAAGGTCTATTTAAGAGAAAAAATTTTGTGAAGGGTCCTGTTTTGGGTAAAATGTTTTGTGAAGGGTCCTGTTTGGGGATAAAAAAATTTGTGAAGGGTCCTGTTTTAAGATAAATAATTTTGTGGAGGGTCTTTTAAAGGACCTAAAATTTTCTTAAACATATCCCTGAAATATATAGTCCTTAAAGTTTGTGCCGGAATGTTGCATATCGCTCAGTAACCAATTCTTTATCTAGTTATTAAAAAATATTGGTTAAAATTTTATTTTTATTTTTCATTAAATCAATGAGTGAAATTACCCACTTATTGGAGACTCACCCAACCATGTCTGTCTGTATTGACTTTTATAGCTGGTTACATTGGATATAAAGTTTCACATAAATTAAAATGTGAGTGCATTAACATATTAGTCAAAGATAAAACTTTAGAATTAGATTGCCCGAATGAAGTGTATAAATACTTGATGTTGGCAGATAGATGTCAATTAAAACAGCCCCAGAAAATAGTAAATGCCTTTCAAAATTTTCAAAAACTCAATTATAATTATGAAAGTACTTTCCTAAAATTTCCAGAGCCAAAAAAACTTATGCAACTCAATTATTGAAAAGAATGAACTTTTAGGCCTGCATTTCATAAGCAAATGCAAATGTGGAAACCAACTTTCATATATGTTTAGGTTTCATTTGGCAGGAATTGCAAATATCTTGCTAAATAACTATATACAAATGTTTAAAATGACAGTAGAAAATTCACTTCTAATAAAAGAAAATTATCTGTATTAACAAACATGTAAGTGTCACAATATTTTAGCTTCCTAGTATAGTGAAAAAATGCTCTTTTAGTTGCAATACCTATTAACAGAATGTATTTTAAGTTACATAAGTTCATACATTATTAAATTTAAAATTTTAATTGATAAAAAAAAATTTTTTTAACTGTTTGAAAAAAAAAAAATATTTTTATTTATGAGTTTATGTAATAACAATCCTGATATTTATAATTTAAAATCAAGGAATATTTATTTTTAAAACCTCTTTCATTTAAATAGGGTGAACTTCCAGTAATTGACCACATGCCAGTAATTGACCAAAAACACATTTATGTGTTAAAAACAAGAATTAATGTGTTGATAAAGTATTTTTGAATGCTGAATAAAAATATCTAACATCCAATGAATTGCATAGGGAAAAATTACTTTTGCTATCTATATTCTGATTGAATGTAAAAAATTAAAGAAAATGCACCTTCTAACAATAGCAAAAGTGAATACATTCTGTAATAGTAGTGTTGTTTTGCGAGTTGTTTTATTAATCTTGCGGCATCAAGTTTAATTTAGTTCCATTGGTTCATCAAATGAGGTGTGTAGTTCATTTTTGTTTGTTTTAAGTTAATCATTATGCCTTTAATATTAAATTCATAAATTAAATGACGTTAAGGGGGGTGGTCAACTACTAGATGTGTGAATGTTGAAAGCATTCAGTAATTGACCAAAATGGTCAACTACCGACTTTTTGCTTGTTTGCATCCATTCCTTTTGATACTTAAAAAAATACATAGATTTCTATAATGAAAGCAATATTCACCAATTTTTTATTTAAAAAAGGAGTTATTAACCACCCTGGTCAACTACTGAAATAACTAAATATGCTTGGTCAATTACTGATCCAGCAAGCACACATTTGTTATGTTAAGAGGGTCATAACACATTTAAATAATAATAATGCAAGAAAAGTGTAATTAAAACGTAAAGATAACAAAATTAGTATAGTGAGGCTCTAAATATCATTAGGGTTTGTCACACAAATCTTATAAAAAAAGTTTTACCACCATCAGCTCCAAACATATTTTGTGGTAGATTTCTATTGCAATTGTTGTGGAAGTATGCTGTTAAAATTGCTATATAAAATGTTTTTTATGCTAATTTTATCCATTACAAAGTTCAACCCTAATTAACTGCAGTTGTATAATAAAACATAATTACAGAATTTACATTAACATTACAGTAAGTTTTGAGGGACAAAAGTAGAGTGTTGATTGCCAAGTGCTTCAGAAATGTATGCATAACTGTAGCACAAATAGGACTACAACTAAAAAAAAACTTTTCACTAAACGAAAATGGCATTTAGAATATTTAAACATAATTTAAAATTAATTATAAATAACATGACAGATTTTGTCATCCCACAAAAATGTAAAGCAATAGGGAAAATCTTAAATATATTTTATGCATACATCAATTTTATAAATAGAGATTAATGATTACATATCTTGGGCCACAAGTAAAAGATTACTGGGCCATATGTGGCCTGCAGGTTGAGCATGGCTGCTTTAAAGCATGACTAAATTATTGGGAAAGTTAAGAAGAGAAACAGAAGAAAGAAGACAGGAAGTAAGGCAAGTTAAAAAATTAAAGAAAACAAAACAAAAAATAAGGTGAAAAAGCAGCAATAAAGACTTCTACATGTAAGCAAAGTCTGATAAATGATTGGGTGTGAAAGGCATGTGAAGAAATCTGGATGAAAGAAGATATGATAGGAATTAACGAAATCTGGTATGAGCCCTACCATACTAAAATGTGCGTCTACGAGACACAGGCAACAATTTGCATTGGATGACAGATTGACAAAGAAGTTGACTTCATGTGTGTCAGTTGTTTTGGTGAAACAGATGAGGATTAAATTTCATTTTTGTGTTAACTTTAATAATTAATGGATTTTTTTTATAAATAAATTTCGAAATAGTAACTATTCTTTTCTTGTCTATATTTACATATAAATATCATGTTTTACCACTAATTTCAATCTTACAAAACATTGTGGAAATTCACTAATATGTTTTCTGTTCAGAAACTGTTTTAATTTTTTTTACAAAAAATCTCTTGACTAGTTTTTTAAAAGCAGATCATGATATGCTCATATATATAGAATGTACATCTATATTTTCCATACAGAATGACCGACTAGCCAAGTTCAGTGATGAATTTCCTTTATTTTTCAAGGTTTTCCATGCCAATAAAAACAATTGGTACTTTTCGGTTAGCCAGGTGGCAACAATTTTTCAGGTGTCGAGATTGTGTGATGTCACATACCAAAAACCTTAATTGCCAAGGAAAGAGTAAAAGAGGGTAAGCAAAAAAAAAATCTTAAGAGGTTCGAATAGTCCTTATAAAGAGCACAGTTACATATTTTGCTACTACTGCAATTTAAAAATCCTTGGCTTTATGAAATTCTTTTTCTAAAAAATTTCTCAGAAATTTCAAATTCGTCAGTTTTTTTTTTTCTTTTTTTTTTTTTTTTTTTTAAGGAATTTGAAATTTTCCTGATATTTTTCTGGCTGTCCAGGAGGCTAGACATCCAGTTTCTGTAGAATAAAACTTGGCAAACTTCCCCACTTTTTCATATGATTAATTTTAAGAAGGTTTATCAGTTCAACTTCAGAGTGGTCAATTACTGACACAGTGATGGTCATTTTCTAACATTAAGTGGTCAATTACTGGCAAAATCTCACTTGACAACTAATACATTAGGGTCATTCCATGTGAAATCAACCAATTTAAAGAACAGTTGTTGCACCATAGTCACAGATTTTTTTAAAATTTTTATTACAGACAGATGTAGTAGTGAAACTATCAAATCTAAAATTTTAAGATAATTTGTGCAATATTGATTGAGATATAGCCTTTTGAAAATTGATCATTTTTACCAAATGGCGGCCATCTTGGATGCTATCCCTATGTCTACAAATGTCCATAACTTGACAACTAATGACTCAAATTTTATATTTCTGGTACCAATTTAAAGCTATTTGTATAAAGAATGCATATATGATATTAAAACAATAGTAATTTATTTTAATACTGTTTATTACATTCAAACTGAAAATATCACCCTCAAAAAATGACTTACTGTAATGGGCCATAAAAAAAAATGACCCATCATAATTTTTTTTCAAACTTGCTAAAAACATTGCTCCATATGTGTACTTTAAAAAGAAAAAAAATTGGAGAGGTAAAATTTCTCGTTTAAAAAAAATATCTTTTTACACATAGGATGTCACTTACTAAGCAGTGACTATCTAGGCGCCTATTGCTTAATAGGCGCCTATTAAGCAATTACTTTGAAATTTGATTTTCATTTGAAATATTGTATCCAAGGCGAATGTTTCCCTCTGGAATAATTTCCATGTATTAATATCATTTCTATCGATGCTGGATTTAATTATATTCCGTGTTTGCTCCAGGTTGGTGGCTCACGGTAAATATTCCATCTTGTGCTGCGTTTGTAGCCTTGCCAACATGTAATAGTGAGAAATTCTCCTTGCTGGGTATCGTTCCAAGTGGTTTAGTCGGTAGAACGTCAGTGCGCTATACTGATGGCCCGGGTTCGAGTCCCGGCTTGGAATCTTTTTCACTATGTTGGCCTTTGCGCCTATTAAGCAATTACTTTGAAATTTGATTTTCATTTGAAATAAGGTATGCAATATGTTTGTCTGTTACAAAAATGTGTTAATAGTTTTAATAAAAAAATATTTTTTTATTCTATCAGCTTTAAACTTAGCATAGGTATTATTTTTTAGTTTAAGAACACATTATTTAAACTATTACTGTTCAGCTTATCATAGTTTTTTATTAATAAGAGTAACAGACTAACTTATATGTGTGTCACAGACTAACAATTTTTTATGTAACAGACTAACTGATGCAATTATATGTATTAAATCCAATTAAATAAGGATAAATTTTTATCTAATGTTGTCTAATTTTATTTTACTAATATA
Organism: Maratus speciosus; assembly: GCA_963932465.1. NCBI lineage: Eukaryota > Metazoa > Arthropoda > Arachnida > Araneae > Salticidae > Maratus > Maratus speciosus. The sequence continues at coordinate 382,001,970 of OZ010798.1, read as the reverse complement.
TTAATAATTTTAGTTTGTATTTAACAAATGAAATCTATATGTATACATATATTTAATAAATAATGAATGCAAGAAGCTAAAAATTTCTATTTTTAATTTCTCACTCATTGCTTTTAGATAGAATATATTTAGGCTACATTTAGGATATATTTTATTAACACACTTTTACAAATGAAAATACTAATTTTATTTATTTAATTTTCAGAATACTTATGATGACTCCAATTTATGTAACAGACTAACTGATGCAATATACTTATTAAATTCAATTAAGATAAATTTTTATCTAATGTTATCTATTTTACAATATATTAATAATTTTAGTTTGTATTTCAAAAATCAAATGTACATCCCCCACTCCTATAAATATATACGCAATAAGTTAAAATTTTTCTGTTCTAATTTCTAACTCATGCTTTTAGATAGAATATATTTAGGATACATTTAAGATATATTTTATTAACATATACTTTTACAAATGAAAATATTAATTTTATTTATTTAATTTGCAGGATATTTATGAGGGCTCCAATTCCAGCAAAAGAAAGAATGAGACAGTACCGGCAGCGAATGAATAATGAAAAAAAAGAAGAATTAAAACAAAAAGATAGAGAGAGAGACATAAAATTAAGAGGAGGCAAGAACAAAAAAGCAGTTGGAAGAAGATAGGAAAAAATCAAAAATAGCAATGCAGTTATTAAGAAAGAAAAGTGAAGAATCAATTTATGCTGCAATGAAAAGACCACAGAAGGCTTATGCTACTGCTGCAGCACTTTCACGTGCAGTTTCTAAAGCAAAAAAATGCACTGCCAAAAAGTCCAAGAAAAAAATGTGCTGTAGTAAAACGTTTATCAAATCAGTTTAAGCCCTTATGTGAAGACACTGTAAAAGTTATTTCTTCTCATAATGCTCTGTCAAAAGAACTTAAAGACAGTGTTTTGAAATTTTACTGCCGTGATGACATATCACGTCAGGCCCCAGGGAAAAAAGATGTAATTAAAATGCTGGATAGTGAAACTAATTCAACAATTAAAGTCCAAAAGCGCCACCTGTATATGACCGTAAACGAAGTACATCAAGTTTTTAAAAAAGAAAACCCTACAATTAAAATAGGAAAATCATCGTTTGCAAATTTACGTCCAAAGAATGTTTTGTTAATGGCAGAAACTCCTGCGAATGTGTGTGTTTGTCAGATACATGCCAATTTTAATTATCTCATAGAAAGTTTATGCAACATATCACCTTATCAGAAACCGAAGAATATTATTTCCCAGTTAGTATGTAACCTTCAAAATGAAGCATGCATGATGAATAATTGTAATAGATGCTGTATAACTGAAGAACGGTTGCTAAAGATATTACAAATTTCTGATGAAATCGATTTACAGGATTATGATGTTTCCTGGAATGAATGGTACCAGAATGAAGAGAAAAGATAAATGAAATTTAAGAATGAAGGTACTGCCGATGAAGTAATAAAGAAAATAATGGATAAACTACCTGCTTACATGGCACATACTTTTATCAAGGAAGAACAACATGAATTCTTTAACACAATGCAAAAATCTGACAAAGATAACTGTATACTGATGCAAATTGATTTTGCAGAAAACTTTACTATTTCATATCAAGACGAAATTCAAAGCGCACATTGGGCAAAGAACCAAGTAGCAATTTTCACATGCGTCATTTGGCACAAGAACCAGTCATATTCATATGCAATCATTTCCGATTACTTGTCATACGATAAATATGCTGTTCATGTGTTTAACAAAAAAATTATTGAGCACTTCAAAGATAGAAGTCCCACTATTAATGAAGTGGAAATGTTTTCAGATGGTGCCAGTCAACATTTTAAACAAAGATTTACACTATACAATATGACTTGCCTTCAAGATGACAATGGTGTTAAATGTAATTGGAATTTTTTCGCAACTTCCCATGGGAAGGGAGCAGTCGACGGTATAGGTGGAATGATAAAGCACCTTGTGTGGAATAATATTAAATCTAGGAAGATTACAATTCATGATGCTAAGGAATTTGCAGCTGCTGCCCAGAATCTCGTAAAAACTACTGTTATATTTGTAGGTAAATCAGAAATTGAGAGCTGTGTACCCGATTTAGATTTGCGTTTTACAGATGTTTTGCCTATACCAGATACTCATAAAATGCACGGTATTCGTAGTCTGAAAAAAGGTACAGTAGAAATTAGTAATACATCTAAAAAAGAAGGTACCATTTTTCATTTTAAAGTTAGTGGTTCCATTATTCAGAATAGCAAGGAAAGCAGAGTAAGCAATCATCAAACTGAGGAAGATAAAAAAGTATCCATTGGATGTTGGGTAGTTATGAGATTTCCACTAGAAAATTCTTCTCGGACCAAAGATTTTATTGGTCAAGTAACAAATTTAATAAATGACTCAACATCAGTTGTATCATTTACAAAAAAAAGTGGAAACAATATGTTTGTTTTTCCAGAAAATGAAGATATTATGCATCAGTGATGCCGCTGTACTTGAAAAAACCTGGGTCCCCGGGACCCAGGATTTCCAAAAATGTGGGTCCCTTTTTTACAAAAGCGGGTCCCCATCAATAATAATTTATATTTTAAAGGAATAAATGAAACTTATTTATTTGGAAAAGATAAATGAAATGCATTAATCACTGTTTTAATAATAATTAAATAATGAATTAAAACCAGTATTATTTGCAATCAAATAAGATATTTTTTAAAAATATTAAGAGAAATTTTCTTTACTTTTTTAAAAGTAAAAATGCAAAATACAATTTTAATTGTAAAATAATGTTTATTTAAGAGTAGAAGATACCAAGTTCAACTTATAACAAGTATCACTAACGTTCGCATTTCTTTTAAAAAGGGGCAAGACGGGTTTATTGAAAAAGATATTTTTGCTGAAAAAAAGAATACTTATGTTAAGTAAAGATGTACTTTTTGTTGAATGAATGGGCGCTTTCATTATACTTCCCATTGAATTATTTGTCGGCATGGATCTGTGTTGGAATCAGACATTTTCCTTGGAAGGGAAATTTACATCTAAATCATTAATAAGCATCGAATCCTAAATGTTCTGAAAGCGGGAGACATTTCAATGCAGTAAGAAGGAGGTGGGGGAGGGGGTTGGTTGGTTGGTTGTATGGGATTTTATGGCGCAAAGTCCCAGTAGGGACATGCTGCGCCAAGGCAAAGTAAAAATGTAAAAATGTATATATACAAAAAAAAAACGATTAAAAGAAGAATAACAAAACGGTGATAAAAACAAAGAAATTAATGAAAACAGTAATATGTATATCTAAAACCGTTTAAAAGAACCAAAGGTTCATAGTTAAAAGTCAAGCGTATTATAAGTAAAAACTGTGGTGTTATTAAATTAATAACTGTTAAAATACACAAAGTTTAAAAGGATGTACAAATACTAGATGAAAACAAGGTTAAAATCACATGAGTAAAAAACAATGTAAAATCAATTAGGTAAAAATTCCTCTAAAACTGTATTTCCTTCATCACCACTTGATTCATAAGAGTCAGATTGCTTCATCGACATAGTGCTGCAGTTGTTTTGGGTCCTTTAAGTTTGAGACAGACTGATTTAAACAGCTGTTCTTGTTCTTTTTCTTCACAGTGTTCCACTGTGAAGAGCCCCCGATTGTTTTTCTCTCTTTCTGAAGGCAAATTTTTTTGCTTGGTTTCACTGTTTGAGTAGTATCAGGTTTCTGTGATTTTTTTTAGATTTAACAGCCTTAGTATCAGTCTGGAGTTCAGATGATTTCTTTGATTGAACTGGTTCGGATGACTTTTTGGATTGAACAGGACCGGATGACTTTTTGGATTGAACAGGACCGGATGACTTTTTGGATTGAACAGGACCGGATGACTTTTTGAATTGAACTGGGTCGGATGACTTTTTGAATTGAACTGGGTCGGATGACTTTTTGAATTGAACTGCAGGTTTTTGTGATTGACTAGTTTGATATACTATAGTAACAGGTTCTGAGGATGGTAGCCAACGTTCTAATAATGGGGTTGCATAACATTTAGAACCACAGCAGACATCACGAGTTTGTACCTTTGTGGCGCTGAGTGGTACTGTGATAGGTGAGTTATTTAGTGGAACGGAAGGTTCGGTCTGGGTGCTTATGTGCCTTACAGATTTTGGTTGTTGTTTGAGTAGACTAGAGTAGGAGACTCCGACTGACGGAGTCCTGGATTCAACAACTTTGCGGGCTTCAGGATAGGAGAGATTTTGAGTTACTTTAACAGAAATGATTTCTTTTTCACGTATCCAGGTAAGACAAGAACGGGAGTATGCAGTATGATTACCCTTGCAATTTATGCAGCGTGGGGGGGGGGGGGGATTTTCACTGGTCCACCTACTGAATACATTATCAAAGTACACTGAAATCATGCTGTATTTTTAGGAATCTCATTAAAAAAAAATTAAATCCCATTTTATGAATTTTCTACCTACAAGTTTAGTTTGCACATCTTTTTTGGAGCTTTGACTAAATTCAAGTTTTTTACGCGTTACTTTGACGAAATTCGCATTTTTTCCGCGATCCGTTTGTCGAAATTCGCTATTTTTTCGCGTGTGTCACGAAAATAGTGTTTTTTCCACGATACTTTGGCAAAATTCGGCTGAATTCCGCGATTCTTTGACAAAATTCGCTATTTTTCGCGATATTTCGACGAAATACACTATTTTGTCTCAGCCCTTTTACGAAAATAGCGTTTTTTCCGCGATATTTTGATGAAATTTGTGCTTTTTTTCGCGATCCTTTGACGAAAATCGGCTTTTTTACGCTATTTTGGGGGGATCCTTTGACGAAATACGCTATTTTTTCGCGATCCTTTGAAAACATTCGGCTTTTTTTCGCGATTTTTTTTACGAAATCCGCTAATTTGTCGCAGCCCTTTTACGAAAATCGCATTTTTTTTGCAATATTTTGATGAAATTTGCGCTTATTTACGCGATTTTTTGACGAAATTCGCTTTTTTTTCGCGATCCTTTGACGAAATACGCTATTTTTTCACGGTCCTTTTACGAAAATCGCTGTTTTTTGCGCGATATTTTGATGAGATTTGCGCTTTTTTCACGATTCTTTGACGAAAATCTGCTTTTTCCCGCGTTTTTTTGACGAAATTACGCATCCCACGGGACGCGTAAGAGCTATTTTTTTGCGTCCTGTCTCCGATTCTTCGCGTAATTTACGCGCTATAGCGCGTCCGCGGCATCCCTGTGCATGTAGACATTACTTCAATTGTTGGATTTTTAAATGAACCTCAATTAAATTCTAGATATCAAATGCTTTTTTCAAATTGTCTAAGCATGTATAATCTGTGAATAATACATTTCATTCATTACTACAGCTGACAATTCAATAAAATCCATTATAATCAGCATAGCTCATTTTTATGTGTTTACTTGTTTGTCTGTTACATATTTGATGTTGGTCTGTTACAGGTAAGATTACATATTTTTCATATTTATATTGTGGCAATAGTCAAATTTTGTGAAAGACATATTTCTGAACTCTCTCAGAATGAAAATACATTTTTGTTATAATAAATTGTACGTTATGTTATAAGTAATATAGATAAACATTAAGGTACCCAAAAAGCATGGTAATTCATGTTTGTCTGTTACAATGCTACTTTTTTAATCATAATTATTTAAATTAATTTATTCATAATAACTATATTTATTTATCTTCTAATATCATATGCTAACCGTAACCATCTTTGAATTTTATAATAATTATTTTTTAAATAAGATATGGCCATTTTTTCCTCTATGACTGTTAGTCTGTTACCATGGAATTGCCCATAAGTGATTGTTGCTTTAAAAAAAAAGTTAAGAAATATCTCCTTAAATTTAGCACAGAAAAAAAAAAATGAAGAAACTTTCACTAAATGGTCAATTACTGAGTAGTTACCCTATTTGTAATCTAAACTAAATTTCTATTTTCCTATCTTGGAATCATTGAGCATGAAAATGATAACATACCCAATTGCTAAATGAATAGTTAAGGAAACAATTTCAAAAAATTAAGTAAATGTAAGAAGATTTCAACCTAGAAAAATAGCATATATTTAGAGAAAAACATCATTAGTTTAAGGTTTGCAATTTTTTCGTCTTCTATTACATGCGAGTCAGAATCACACTTCATATAAAAATAACGCCATTTTGAGAAAAGAACAAAGATTTGGAAGAAATAAAAAGAATAGACTAGAGACGCTGTTGATGGACAGCAGTAGGGAAATTCAGGTCTGGATATGATGATATTGATATTTTCATAGCACAGAAAAACAATGACAAATTGAGTCTGGCTGCTTTTTATACTTCTATTGATAATTTAACTTTAATACAGTTACAGAACTCAGAAAGGCAGTTAGAAAAAGAATAAAAAATTCATATTTTTATTACTATTATTTCAAAAGAAAAAAATCAAAAATTTACAATTTTCCAACTCTAAGCTCAAATTTCCCTAAGTTAACATATAATGGAGGGGGAGACTGATTACCCTCCCCCCCCCCCCTAAAAATGCCAGCAAATTTTGAAGACATCTTACTTAGCGAAAATACTGAACATTATCCTTAAAGTGTCAGGCTTAGGGCACATTATCTTACACCTTTATGCAGAATTTTGTTTCTGCTAATGTTGTATTTGTATATAGTACCTATAATTTTTCATATCGCATTATGTGAAGATAATTTTGTTTTACTCTGATTTGTTAGATACAAGAACATTGGAGAAAATCTTTAAATATGAATAATACAGATCCTTTGCCGTTCAAGAACAAACAAGAAATACAGTAGCTCTGTTTGAGCAAAGAAATATTAAAATGATAGATCAAAATTTTTTCTGCCAGATTAAAAACAATCTCAAATTACTATCAGAATCAATAATCACAGATTTCATTACACAAAATTTGGATTCTATAAAAGCTACAAATATTTTACAAGTATTTTAACGAGCTTTTCAGTAACTAGCGACAAAATCACAATGATATATTTAAAAAGAAATAAGGCATAAGGATACTCCTGGGATCTGTTTAGGAAAAGTCTAGGTCCTTTAAAAAACGTTCACAATTTTTTATCTTAAAACAAGACCCTTCAATAGACTTTTCACCCCAAAACAGGAACCTTCACAAAATTATTTGTCTTATAAATAGGCCTTTTATAAAATTTTCTCACTTTCAAATTTAACCTTTCACACATTTATTCCTTTAAAAATAAAATCTGACTTGTAAAATAACAGCTGAACTCATGAAATAACACATTACTTAACTTTTTTTATACATGAAGTAAAAAACTTTAATCAAAATTCACGAAACTGTGACTAGAATTTTCACAAATATAAGAAAAACTTCACAATTTCACAAAAACAGAGCCTGTGCAAAACGGTCTGGATAAAACAGTGACCATTTTCAAAACTCTGATGTTCTATGAATAGACGAAAAAAAAATTACTAAACGAACATGAAAGAAAACCATTCATTATGAAATATTGGATTAACAAGATTCAGATTAGCATTTATTTTTGGTCGGGAATAACGAATGAGTTGGAGAAAATAGAAAATATCCTGGAAAATTACTTCAGTTCAATTTGCACAAAAAGAGGTAGGAAGTTGCGATGGTGAGTGTGCTCAAGAAGCACGCGCGCTGCGCGCGCGAGCTCAGGAGTCAGGAACATGGAGTGGGTCTATATCATGGATGTAGTGTGTTCAGGTAGTGTACCGGTAGACACGTAGTGTGTTCAGGAACAGATCATGGATTTGATTAATTAAGGTGCTAATTATAAAGATATTTTGCAGAAGCAATGTGTGCTGGATGACCGAATGGATAATGCAGCGAATTCGAGACTAGGGATTCTGGGTTCGAATCCTTCCGATCCCACATTGTGTCACAATTTTTTTTTTTTTTGTTTTGTTTATTGGTTGTTTTATATTTTTCATAATGAATAAGATATTTTTGATGAAGATATATTTTTTATTTTTATTATACAGAGGCACGTGTATTTTTATTATAATAATAAAATACTTATTTAAATGCGAGAAAATGAGGTATTTCGAGATGAAAGTTTTACATCTGAACACCTTTTAAATATTCAAAGTTTCGTTTCTAAGTATGTACATGTATAATGATATAAACATTAAGCAAATCCAAATGAAAAAATAATATATATCGCACGTAGGATAATTCCTTGATTTTTTTTTTTTTTTTTTTTTTTTTTTGAGTACTTTACGAGTGAATTTTTATCGAGACTAGGCTGGAAATCATATTTTACTTTGAACATTATAAAAATAAAATGTAATTGTTGTAGATTATTTTAACTAAAAATATCTGTACATATATTTTTTAAAGAGATAAAATATATAGGTCTGCTGTCTAGTTTTGTAGTGAATAAAGTATGATTAGAATGTTTATAAATTTTCTACTGAAAATATAAATAAGTATTTTGCTTATACTAACAGAATTTTGAATGCCATTTATTTCTCATGTTTTATGATGTATTTTGGTCTGTTATCCACACGGTATTGAAATATGCAATCATAAAATAAGAAATATATATATATTAAAACCTTCTCTGAAAAACTGTCTAACTAACAGTGCAAATTCCATTGAAATCCATCCAGTATAGTAGATTACAAACAAATCTCATATGTTGATATCACAATCTTGGTTTACTAACAGCATTTTTTTTATCACGGAAGATATAAATCAACTGATAAATCCTTTTTAAATAAATAAAAAGAAAATTGTTAAAAAGTTAAAATTTTTAGATCACCAGTTGAATTCTTAAATTGTATCAATCAACCTACCAAACAAAGCACAACCAATAACCATGAAGGTATTCATGCCAATAACACATAAGCAGAAAACGCACAATCACGTGATCAAATCGCCCACACAATTTTTTTGAGCAGCTCGCGCGGGAAGCGACTCAAGAGTGAAAGGTTCCATTCTCTCATTGGTTGATCAGAAACCGGCCTTGGCTTGCTTCACAGACTTGCTTCTCATGTATGATTTGGCTTGCACTTTGAGAAATATCGTACCTAGTTAATTGATGCTATTTTGGTGAGAGATTTCTGTGGACGAACTTGTCCAGTGGTTAACGCGCTTGTCTAGCAAGCTCAAGTACGCAGGTTCTATCCTCCCTGTTACTTTTTTATTTGTGTTTTGTTTCGATTTTTATTAAGTTGGTTAATAAAGATTTATCGACTTTTATTATCCGTTCATTTCCAATTTTTTAAATTGTCAATTAGATAATTAAATAAAATTTTGATTAAATTAAGTTTTAATTGTTATTAAATTAAATGAAATTTAGTTTTAAATAAAATTGAAATTTAATTTTTATAAAATAAAATAAAATTTAGTTTTAAATAAATTTCAAAATTCATATAAGCTATTTTTTATGAATTAAAGTGAACATTTATTGTAATTAAATAATAATATCTCCTAAACTTACATACATTATTTTTTTCCCTTATAACTTTAGTATCAGATAAATATTAAATTAGCAAAATTAATTTTTCAAAGTTTTCATTTAAAATTAATTAGTATTTTTCATACAGAAAAACTTTATTCATTTATTATCAAATGCTTTGTAATTTTTTATTACGTATAAAATAATGTTAATGAAATTAATTTTTAAAACTCATATTACTTATAAGCTATTTATTTCAATTTCTTAAAATGAATATTTTTGGAAATATAATGTTATTTCTTACACTTATATAAATATTTTTATTTTTATCTTATATTATTTAACAATATATCTGAATACATAACTATATTCAGTTTATTTTATTTGAAAGTAAAATTTTATTAATTTATGAATTAATATTAATAATATTATTAACTTAGCAAGTAATTAATTATTTAAACCAATTTGTAATAGTTAATTGTTAAATACTTTTTATTAAAATTTCCTAAAAAATTTTAATTGTTATTATTAAAAAATTCTAATAAACTATTTTTCAAAACAATATATATATATATATTATTTGAAAACTCAGTCAAAAACATAAATTATTTTTATTAAAAAATTATTATAAATTTCCCCTTCACTATTACCACCCTAAATATTTGAAAACTAAATTAAAGACATAAGTCCAAGTAATCATTAACTAGAAATATTTAATGCGACAAAATACATTATAAAAACTTCTTATAGTTTTTAATAGTTATTGCTCAGATATTATTGTTTTGGGTTCCAACTTTTTTTTCTTCTTTTGGGTGTGTGAAAAAAAAAAAAAAAAAAATCTGTCATTATTATTTAATTTATTTTTTCATTATATTTCACTACAAGTGTGAGCTACAGTTTGTTTTAGCTTGACCTATTTCATTCACTATCTATGAAACACTTTATTTTTAGATTTTTTTTTTTTTTTTGCCCTATTTGTTATTTTGCAGCAATAATAAATAGATATTAATATTGCAAATTACTATAAGGGCAAGGTAGAATTTAGATGATCTAAATCCCTTTCTGACAATTTTGATTATTTGAGTACTAGTTTGCCCATTTAATTATTTATATTTACGCATACAAAGTGCCATGAAAAAAAATGCATAAAATTTGACCGAGTATTTTTATTAATTGTTTTTTATATATTTATTATTTTTTAAAAACACATCAGCTATCAAGTTAGGGGAGGGGGAGTGCTTGAGTTTACTGTTCTTTGCACAGATAACTACAGTCAAAACACATAGGTATTTAAATGCAGTTACGTAGCCAGGATATTATTTCGGGGGGGGGGGGGGGGGCGTCTAATCCCCTAAGCTTCTCTCCTCCTGATGCAAAGCTATAAATTAAAAACTATTAATTTTACTTTTCGTATAAATATCAATTTTATACTTTTAAAATATGGGATACGTTTTTTTTTTTTTTTTTTTTTTTTTTTTTTTTTTTTTTTAAGTCTAAATTTACATACACCTGTATATACAAAAGGAATAATGTGTAATGTGTAATTTAAAAATAATAAGTCTAAAATATTTAAATTTATTACTTTTTTAAAAGAAAGTCAGTTTTATCAATTTTTTGCAGGGAAAAAAAGATATTTTTAAAAATACCATATCATTGTTTTCCGTGAATCACTTTATATGAAAAATAAATTTAAATTCCTTACATGTCGCAAACAAAATTTAATATGATTGCAACATAATACTTGAAATAATCTCAAGTGACACTTGGCGATTTGTTTTGGTGGTGAAATGAGACGTGCCCTCTGATTTGTTAGGAAGAAATGTCTACCACTGCTCAATAATCAGGTCTTGTAACTTTGATAAGTAAATCGCGGAATTCTTATTTCTTCTCAACCAATGGGAGAATGGAACCTTTCACCCTTGAGTCTCTTCCCTCGCGCGGAGTTTGTGTGCGGTTGGTTAACTAATTTTAAATGCCAAATGGGCTAAAGTAGATAAAGAAGGTCACGTGATGTTTTTCCCGACTATTTTAGATTTTATCTGAGTGAACATAGGCATGTATTCCTGTTACGAAAACCATGTTTTGGAATAATAAAGAAATATAGTCGTTGGTTTTACCTTTTTGAACCATAAAAATAATGAAATAATTGAATTATGTTAAAATTCCTTTCTTCGATAAAACCTACTCCATGGCATAAACTTCTGAGCGCGCGCGCAGCGCGAAGTGCACTCCTGAACACACTCGATAATAGACGCTTTCAGTGTGACGTCATTCATGACGTTGTGCTTGGAAACCGACTCCAAACAAACGGTTGCTATGCTTCATTTCTTATTAAATATAACTCGTAGAAAATGTTATCACTGCCTATAAAATATAAAAAGACGTATCTGTGAGATATAGCTATAAGGAAAGGGCATGTTTACAAACAAACACTTCCATCATCCAATCTGCCAACTATATTTTTGCCATAACGATTATTGCAGGAATAGTCTTGGCGACGTAGGCCAATCATATCAGAGACGTGTTAAACGTAGACCAATCAAATTTCCCTAGCTCATGGGTAAAGGTAGGAGTCATAAAGAACGGACAGGTTTTCTTGCTTAACCAACAGTAATACGACCAACAGTGACGTCAGCTGCCCTTTCCTTATAAGATACAGCTATAAAATACAAACAAAGTAGAAAATACAGCATAGCAACCGTTTGTTTGGAGTCAGTTTCCAAGCAAAACGTCATGACTGACGTCACGACTGAAAGCGTCTATAAGAATCCAGCTAGTTATCCATATTAGCGAGACGAGATTGACCAATCAGAAACCTGCATTCTTGCGAACTTTCCGCTGTTTGCAAAAATGCAGGCAGCTGAATGGTCAATCGCATTTTGAACCGCGTTTTTTTTAACCTGATAGCCGGCCAATGAAATCTTCATTGCAAAAGTAGAACACCGTCATATGTCAGAGTCGTTACATATGAGAAGTAAGTACAATTGGTCGAATGGATTTTGCTCGAATTCTCATTTATGGCGGTATGGACTTTACTCAACAGTGGCAATTTAAAATGATCTTCACAAAATGTTTTTCCTCTATGTACCCGCAGCTGATGTGACATGGGTAAAGTCCAAGTGTATAGAAATATATAGTGTTGCGAAATGCATTTAAAATATTAGATTATTAAGTATGAACCGTCCGATTTGAAAGCAGTTTTATTAATTAAAAATTCCGAATTATCACCAGAAAGTTTTAGTAGTTATTTTTACTTTATGAGATGATAGATATTCCGCAAATAAAATAACTATTCGAAATATTCTGGTATGAATTCAGAATTTCTAAATAAAAATGCCTTTTTTCAAATCGAACATTTCGAACTTAATGACCTTAATATTGTCAGAACCATGTCAGACTATGCATTTTTCATATTTTATTTCATTATTATTCCTGTATATAATCTCTAAAACTTATTCATACCACGTAGCATCCAAATACTTAAATTTAAAAACGCATAACATAATTGAAAACGCATTTCCATTAATAATCATTAATAGACAGCACTGTAACGGAAATATTTTGTGTGCCCCTGTAAAGAAAAGATAACTGTTCTGCACGTTATATTATAAAGTAACCATCTTATAGTGCACCTCAATAATGTATATAAATTTCATTTTAACGTTTAAAATAGTGCCACATTATTAAAATACGATTCAAACAATTTTTCACCGTAGACCCTTATATAAAACATTCTTTTGAATAACCCTGTAAATAAATAAATTTTTTGCACAGGATGTTCTACGAATTCTTTTGAGTTGAGTTTATCATGTAAATAAACGATAAATTATTTGCACAGTATGCTCTATAAAAATCATGTTTTTGTACATTCATAACACCATATCAATAGACTTTACCCATGAATGGCAACAGCCGCGCTTCTGCGGGGAGAAACCCCCCGAAAAAGACTGTTTATTGGTCGAAGGGGGAGCAGTGTTAAAATGTTCTTGACGCCTATTGGTGTTTTTCTTCTGTTTACCCGCGATAAGGAAAGGGCATGTTTACAAACAAACACTTCCGTCAACCAATCTACCAACTACATATTTGCCATAAACATCATTGCAGGAATATTCTTGACGACGTAGGCCAATCATATCAGAGACGAGTTAAACGTAGACCAATCAAATTTCCCTAGCTCATGCGTACAGGTAGGAGTCATAAGGAACAGACAGGTTTTCTTGCTGAACCAACAGTAATTCAACCAACAGTGACGTCAGCTGCCCTTTCCTTATTGACGCAAAGCCGCCTCAAGACTACCAGCCAAACACAAGGTTTCATGACGTCACGACGCAGGGCTTAGAACAGCCGTGGAGAGCACATGCGTTATTTAAAACATTAATTCTTTCCTCCATATTTCAACTTATTATCACAGCATATGGGGAAAAAATAAAAACTTATAGTTTAAAGACGCTAATTAAGCGCTTTTTAATCAATTTCGATCACTCGAAACAATAATAACGATAACACAAAAGCAATATCACTGTGTCAATGAAAATGTGCATCAGAATTAAAGATACATTAAAGAAAATTCGTTCGTTAATGAAAAAAAAAAAATCCCAAGTATTAAATTTATTTTAGTAGACAGTTTTTATTATTTATTCTACTTTGAAATTTAGAAACAATATTAATTATCTATTTGGTATATATTCAAAAACAAGACATTATACATTATTACATATATATATATATATATATATATATATAAATTTGCAGTTTAAACACATAAATTGAATTATTTGCTTTCAATTATTTCAAAATAAATAAATAACAATAAGTGTGCCAATCAAAACCCATATTTAAAAATTAAATTAAAGTGGAAGAAAAGTGAATGTTAAATGAAAACAAATTCAAGTTGTGTTCTATTTTTATTTTTAATTGAGCTTGAAATTATACAGTAAATATCCTATTAAATATTAAGTGATTTGAAACCTGCATATAATAAATAGTAAAATTAAAGTATACATGAAATTAAGTATTCTTATAAATAAATTTTCGTACTGTAAACTTTACTTATCAGAAATGGGTAATTTTCACATAAAATCCATTAAATTAAAAAACATAAAACTGTCATAATACTAAAACAACACAAGTTCATGAAACAGAAAATTATTATTTAGTTTTGTATTCGTTTGATATATTATGCAAGGTACAAGCAATAGATTTTTTAAAAAATGTATTGACATATGAAGAGAAAAATAAAAGAAAGAAAGAAAAGACTTTCATCAATTGGAATTAAAATATTTCTGATTTATGTTCATTTTCCTCGAATGTTTAGGTAATAGCTGATAAAAAAAAAACATCGAAAAACACAAAAACCTTCCACGAAAATATTTCATTTCCAAAATAATGTTGTGTGGGTTCTTAAATGTTTGTTCACATCTTTTAAGCTTAAAATAATCAATTTTTATGAGATGAAAAGTATTTCCTGACTAGATCTAAAAGTAAATTTATAATTATAGAATAATAATTTTATTTATTGTTATTTTTAATTAAACATTAAAATGTATATGAAAACACATAGGATTTTTGCGAAGAAGGTGTGTGTGGGGGGGGGGGAGACTACTGTTTGCATAAGGGTACTAACAACCCTTCCTCTAGTCTTGTAAATAAATTGTTTACAGTTGTGGTAAATATAGAGAGATTCAAAAACATTATCCCCATAGCTCTATTTACACAGTACATAAGCATTTATAATTTAACAAAAAATTATAAAAATAATTTTTATTAAGATAGCAAACGTTTAAGATTAAAAAACAACAATAAATTGATACAAGTATATCGATCGGGGTTTGCTTTAAAAGAAGTAAACAAGATAAAAATGCTATGTATTCACAGCGACTTTTATGAAAATTTCTAGAATATTTAAATTTTTAAGTATGAATAGATATATATATATATAAATACATAAATTTGTTGTCAAATTAAAGTCCAACTGATTCTGCATACAAAATAACCCGAGTTACTATTCACACGACAAGTGTCTTTTAATAAATGGGCGTTAATTAAAGGTCACTCTAATGAATTAGAGAAAACAGAACAAATTATAAAGAGAGAATGGTGTGACAAGATACAAATTAAATGATATAAGTCTTGACACGATTTAGGGATGTTTGCCATTTTAAATTATTGCTCTATGTGGAAAGAAACAGAACTACAATAATATCGTTTTGTTTTGAGATATGGTATTAATAATACCGTATTATTGATAGAATCGCACTAGGATTTGCTAGTTAATTTATTTCAAAGAAATTAAAAATAAAAGATTTTGAACACAAGAAATAAAACTTGTGCTGATAGCATATAAATATGATTTGAAAATAAAACTTACCTTGAAAAAAATATGTTATTAGGCTAAGTAAAACGCACGTGCACGTAAAATAGTAAGATACAAAATTCAAATGTTCGGGGCTGGCACGTTGGCAGTTAGCCAGCCCCGGGCTGTGACGTCACATGTGGGGGGATGAAGGGCGTGTCTGGCTTGTAGTCTTGAGGCGGCTTTGATTGACGTCACATGGTTAAAGTCGAGGCTAACGAGAAAGACAGGCTACCGCAGTGGGTCCAATTCTTCTTTTTGTACAGAACGCTGGAGTCACGTGATGCTCTTTTTGCGTACCTTCATTGGTGCTTTCGAGCATCATGTGACTCCAGCGGTCTGTAAAAAAAGAAGAATCGGACCCATCGCGGTAGCCTGCCTTTTTTGTTAGCCTCGGTTAAAATCGAGGCTAACGAGAAAGACAGGCTACCGCAGTGGGTCCGATTCTTCTTTTTTACAGACCGCTGGAGTCACGTGATGCTCTTTTCGCACACCTTCATTGGTGCATTTGAGCATCACGTGACTCCAGCTGTCTGTAAAAAAAGAAGAATCGGACCTACCGCGGTAGCCTGTCTTTTTCGTTAGCCTCGGTTAAAGTCCATTTCATTGGGTTTGAAATAATGTAACATAATTAAAAAGAATCACAAACTTTTTTTTACCCATTAAGCATGATGTAACGGGATTATTTTAAGAGTCCATGTAAACAACCTACAAATGCTATACACTCCGTTTTCAATATAGGATATGTCATAGTAAGTCAAAAACATATATAAGGAAAGGGCAGCTGACGTCACTGTTGGTTGAATTACTGTTGGTTCAGCAAGAAAACCTGTCCGTTCTTTATGACTCCTACCTGTACGCATGAGCTAGGGAAATTTGATTGGTCTACATTTAACTCGTCTCTGATATGATTGGCCTACGTCGCCAAGACTATTCCTGCAATGATGTTTATGGCAAAAATGTAGTTGGTAGATTGGTTGACGGAAGTGTTTGTTTGTAAACATGCCCTTTCTTTATAAGGAAAGGGCATGTTTACAAACAAACACTTCTGTCAACCAATCTACTACTGCATTTTTATCTTAGCGATAATTGCAGGAATCACACTTGGCGGCGTAGGCCAATCATATCCTAGATCTGTTAAATCAATCTGTTAAAGACCAATCAAATTCCCGGAGTTCATGTGTATAGTAGGAGTAATAATGAACGAACAGTTTTTTCTTGCTGACCAACAGTAATTCAACCAACAGTGACGTCAGCTGCCCTTTCCTTATAAATTACATGGCAGTTCGAGAATATTTACAAGAGTTAGAGCACGGTGAGAAAACAAAAACGTAAACCAAAAGTCATAAAAATGTTTAACGAATTGGAAAGTCTTAAAAAAGTGGTGGTTAACCCTTAATCATTCCCCACGTTTAGGAGAGCACGTTTAGCTTAAAAGGCGGTAACATGAATTGTGGTTACTTCCTAAGTGGTTCTACAAAGTCATTTGTTCTAACTTGTTTCACGGGGGAATAATGAACTAAATCTAAGGTTTCTATTCGAAAATAGTGGTAGAAAGCAGCCCATTGGTTTGTTAGATTTAATAAGGCGAAGATTACTATTCAGAAATATGGGTACAAAGTGCCCCGTAGTTGCCCACTCTCCTATTTGAAGGTTATTTTTTTGTTTCTTATATTTTATAAAATTTACAGAATGTTTAAAACTAAGCTTTTTTCTTTATTAATTTACTGTACTAGGAGGCTACGCTCACCAACTCCCGTTCGGACACTGCAGGCTCTAAATACACGCTAATTTGATTGGCTTTAACACGAGAACAGCCATTAGGTGTCATTTTGACCCCTGCCAAATTGATAATAGTCAATTCGAACTAGAAATTTCTTCATAAGATGTGTTAAATGTATGCAGCACAAAATTAGGGTAATTGAATAAGTTAAAAAAATTTAAATAAAAATTCTGGTGTGAAACACTTTTTATAAAACATAAGTAAAATAGCCAGCGGTTCTAGTGTTAAAAAAATTACTGAACATTGAATTATAATTAAAAAACCAGTGGCGATTTCCATTCATTTCCATTTGACTGAGAAATTTTAAGGCCGAATCAGCTGCTGTTAAGACATCTAAGTGGCTGTAAATATATAACGTTATCACTTTAGAGAGGAGGGTGAATCTGACACTTGATATCGTAAGACATCTTTAAAAGGGAAGGTGTTTGTCTTTTGATATCGTTATCCTTTTTGATCTAGCAACAGTTTTATTTTTTAACTTTTTCTTTACATCAAAATGGCCTGTTAACTTTTTCTTAGTCTGTTATCTATTTTTATTAAAATATAAAGTTATTATTAAAACCATTAAATAATTATAAAATCATTTTATTCCAAAACTAGCTGATTCGTCCTGCGCTGCCTGGGCCCTTCAAAAAATAGCACGAAACGCGAAGCATTTCTAAAAACACAATAAAAAAAGCGAAAAAAAATTTTAATTGCAGCACGAAATCTGAATAAACTTGTGAAGAGAAAAATATACTATATTGGGCAAGAAGGGTGAAACCAGATTCCTTTTACTAACGGGAAAAATCGCAGCGGATTTGCTAAAAACCACTAAAATATCAAAAGTCACAGGGAATCAAATATTACTATATTTGGCTTAAAGAGTAGAACAGGATTTCTTCTACGAGTGTCGAAAAATCTCTGCAGAACGCGAAATAAACTCTAAAAATTATATAAAAATGACACGAAAAGCTCGAAAATGACAGCACGAAATCCAAGTAAACTGTATTGAAAAGAGGACAGAATTTACCATATTGGATCAAAAAATCGCAGCGAATCTCAAAAAACGTAAATATCGCAAAAACTTAAAATCCCGAAGGACAAATTATACTACATTAGGATAAAAGTTTGAAATCTAATTTCAATTATGAATGTTGCAAAAATCGCCCTGAAATGGGAAGAAACGCTAAAAATCACAATAAATAGTCCCATAAAATCCAAAACCGCATAGGAAAAAAATTACTATATTCGGCTAAAAGTTTGATATCGCATATCTTTTCCGAATGTCAAAAAATCACCACGGAACTAAAAAAAAAAAAAAAAAAAAAAAAAAAAGAACGCTGAAAATCGCATTACAAATTCTTCTATATATAAAACAAGTGATATAAAAATTTTGTTTTTAAAGTCAATTCCTACTTAAGTCATCAAAGGAAAATTTAATATAACCCCTTAAGCTAATATTAATTTTTGTTGCATTAAAATATCTCAATTTGTTGATTTTCTATAAGAAAGTAGGTTTACAATGGAAGTCTACTGGAATTTGGCGAAATATTAGAGATATCGCAAAGTTGGCGTCACTTTTGGCGACTCATTTTGGTCGTCAAATTTGGTGATATACCGCTAAGTTGGTGACAAACTTGGCGGTATTTGGCGACAGAACAGGGTCCTCCCTACGGTAACCCCCTTATAGATACGAAGATGCATTAAATGCTGTTCAATAACCAATGGCCGCCATTTTGTCTCCCATATAAAACTAAAATTAATTAATTAAAATTTAATTAATAAATTAATATTTGAAAAATCTGTTTTAACATAAATTGTCATCCAGTACAAGTTAAAAAAATTTATTTCAACTTGATAGGATGAATAATAAGTATTTTATTAACGATTGAAAATTGGAACAAGATATATTTAGGTATTGCGCGGCAGCGCAATACTTATTTATTTCCAGTGTCACATCTCAATGTTAATTTAACATAGAAAAGCCTATGGAGATCATAACTTTTTGACTTTTTCTTCACACTTTTTTGTCCCTGATGCCACAAATTTTTTATTCTTTGTAATTTTAATGGTATTGTAAATTCAGAGCAAGGCCACCTTATCATAATAACGATATCAAAGTACGAAAATGTTTGCCTGACGTCAGGGTCAAAACGGATGATAAAATGTCTTTGCATATGGGCGAATTATAATTCAGAGAGTATTATAGCCTAAGCTTTATATTATTCAAATATTTTTCTTAATAATTCCAAATTTCGCTTTTTTTCATTGAGAATCAATGGACTATTTTGCTATAAAATTTAACATTTTTTCTGTTGTTGCAAAAAATTCAAAAGCCGTAATAATATTTTATCTACAGTAATTAATTTTCAGTTAAAATATTAGCACGTGAGAAATGGAATTTGAAATAAATTTTTTACGAATTAAAAAGAAGATGAATATGGCGTCATACGGGAAATAAAACTGATATTTTCAAACTGGTTTAGTAATTCTGGTTAGTAATACAAGAAGCATTAATAAGAGTAAATACAGAAAGCAGGTAACTATGACGTCAAAAAATTGCAGCATATTTCACCGATACTGATTTTTAAGCTTGAATATCAATTACATACAGATGTGCCCATTCGATTAAAAAGGTGCTAACTTTGTGATTTATTTATGTTTTCCTTTTATTTATTTCTTGATGAAGTTTTAATTTCGTTAAAGAATACTACCCGGAAAGAAACACTGAACTGTTTATATTATTTTAGGACTGTGTAAAAAGTGAAATCGTCGGATGCTTAGAAGTTAATAAATTTGCAAATAACTGAAATTTATTTTACAGGTTTCATCATCAATATGACGTCAGCAATACACACGGGCATGTAATATACATATTGTTCATATGCTATTTCTTTTTGTGGTATTAAGAAATAAAAAATAAATTATTTGTAAATTTTAAAAAGACGGAGACTTTTAACGTTAAGTAAACTTAACGAAGAAACGTTAAGTAAACGTAATGTTATTACCGCATTTTTCCCCTAAAATTATTCCTCAAGGTCTTTTGTCATTTTTCTTCCTTTTGGTTTTCTGAAAACGACTGATGTTGATGCTAAATAAATACCTCAAGTTAAATTTAAGTAATAATTTAATCTTGCATTTACAATTTACATCGACTCCCTGGCAAAAATTAGGGTAGCAAAATTTAAGTAAAACTGGGTTTTTTTATGTTTTACTGTGTAACAGCTATACTGTTATAATATTACAGTCAAGATTTAAGTATATTTTTGCATTCATAGCGTATCAGAGGGGAAAATGGGGTAACTAAAATTCCAATTTTTTTTTAAATGTTTTTATTAAAGATTTTTTTATGTTCAGGCTGGAAGTTTTTGTCCAAATTTTGCACTACTGCACAAATGAAACATTTTGGATTAAATATTGGTAAATACATCAGAAATTGTGATGCGATGCCTTGTAGATCAAACCGCATGATGATACATCTAGTTAATTTTTAAATGAGTTCGTCTGAATGCAGTAGTTATTAAAAAAACGACATATTAAACAAAAACATAATTTGCCGAACAAAAAAAAAAAAAAAAAAAAAAATTCCTACATTATGTAAGCCCGAGAAGGGACAGGTATTAAGATATTTCATTCAGTTAGTTCTACATTTAATGTTAAATTTTTGTAACAAATTAGTTAAAATCAAGTGAACATTAAAAAATAAAAATGAAATTCAAGCAATATGATACTTAAACACCCTAAAAACTTATATTCCGCTCAAACGAAATCGAAATAAATCTTAGATTTTTTTTTTTTTGGAAGGTTTGTATTTTAGATGTGCCTAATGATTTGTTTTCACCTACCATAAACATAATACAAAATCAGCAATACAAATATTTGCAACTTAAATTTGGGAAAAAGTCTAAGATTTGTTTCGATTTCGTTTGAGTGAAATATAAGTTTTTAGGGTGTTTAAGTATCATATTGCTTGAATTTCATTTTTACTTTTTAATGTTCACTTGATTTAACTAATTCGTTACAAAAAATTTAACATTAAATGTAGAACTAACTGAATGAAATATCTTAAAATCTGTCCCTTCGCGGGCTTACATGATGTAGGAAATAATTTTTTTTTTTTTTAATTTGTTCGGCAAATTATGTTTTTGTTTAATAAATAAATATAGAGAGTGTGAACTAATAGTAGGAATTTTAAAAAGTAACGATTTAGAAATGGACCAATGAAAATCTGCGTAGATCTTCCTGCTACACCGACATCCAGATTTTTTGTGACCGGGAGTCTTTCTCCGTTAATATTGAGAAAACTGTTTCATACAAAATATGAAAATTGGTGATGTTAAAGAGAAACGTTTGACAAACACGCTGATGTAGACAGTTTTTAAATCGAATAGTTATTTAAAGAGATATTTAATGTTAAAGTTGGTCAAAAACGTTCCATTAAAAAAGTTTTATAGGAGCAAAAACTATGCATAGGAATTTAAACATTTTTAGATCATTTTATACATTAGAAGTTCCCGATGTGCAGATTGCATTTATTTTTTTAATTTGACTGATTTTTTGAGGATTTATGTCCATTTTAAATTCAAATTTCCAGCACTTCGAGACATATGTTTCACAAATTTTAGAAAAGGGTATTATTTTAAACTGTTGCCAATTGTAAAAACAGCGCAAAGAATAATATTTCCTTAAAATTAAAAATTTATTTACACGTGGCTGTTATAAACAGAAAAAAAGTCTTTCAAATTAGAATTAAGTGATTACGTTTTAAAAATCAGGAAAACATTGAAAATCACGTCATAAAAATTATAGTTATACGTGAATTTTAAAACAGAAAGAGAATCTTTAAATAATGAATTCATTATTATGCTTTAAAAGTCATAAATGGAGGAAATTACATCGTATTAAGGCCAAATAATTAATAGTTGGCAAAACGGTTTAAATTTAAAAATATATTGGCGCGAGACATTTATTTCATATTTTGAGATGATCTTTTCAACGATTATCCTGAATTCTAAGACAGCGTTAATAATATTCCGTTTCTAACGACAAAAGAATTTTTATGTGAATATTAAAAAGAAAAAGCAAACTTTGGTGAAAATTACGTCAGATTAAAAACGATACATTTCAAATGTCTTATTTAAAAGAACTTTTGCATAGCGTTCTTAAAAAATACCGAGAGACAAAGGTTCTATTTACTTAATTCATTAACTTCTTTTTCTTTTTTTTTTTTTTTTTTTTATCAAAGACGAAAAAAGTCATTGTATCTCTTAGCAGCGGTTGATTTGAACTTAAAATCTCAAATCAAAGTAAATGAAAGAAAACCCGTTTACAGGGAGATCGCCACTGTTTTTTTACATTATAATTCAATCTTTTTAAAGCCGATGAAATTAGCACGCTTTTAGAATCTGGGGTGTCTGAACGGGGTTGGCGAGCGTAGCTCGTAGGGGGCAGAGCCCCCTAGTATCTCAAAACAAAAATCACATTTGGCTAAAAATTCGAAACATATTTCCTTTTACAAATGTCCAAAAATCGCCTTGAAATTCGAAAATTTGCATTAAAATCGCTAAAAATTCAAAAATCGAGGAGGACAAAATTTACTATATTAAATTAAAACTTTAAAATCAAATTCCGTTTCCGACTGTCAAAAAATTTCCTTGAAACTCGAAAAGTCGCTGAAAATTCAAAAAACGCATATAAAATCGTTAAATATTGAAAAATAGCTAATGACAAAAAATCGACGCGGAACTCCAAAAATCGCTAAAAACCACGTTGACTATTGCTAAAATTAAAAAAACGCAGAGGACAAAATTTACTATATTAGGCTGAAAGTTAGAATCTGGGTTCCTTTTACAAACGTCAGTAAATTACCGCGAAACTCGAAAAATCACCAATAATTGCATTGAAAGTCGCAATGAAAATCACTAAAATTCAAAAATAGTAGAGGACAAAATTTACTATATTATGTGAAATGTTTGAAACCGAATTCCTTTTACGAATGGTAAAAAATATCCGCTGGACTTGAAAAAACGCGAAAAATCTCATTGAAAGTTGCATTAAAAATTCTGTTAGAAATCGTTAATTAAAAATTGCTAAGTAATCAAAAATGGTTGGAGTCAAAATTTACTAACAAGTGGGTAAGTGTAATTACAGATCGCACAGAGGGTTTCGTTTAATATTCCTTTCAAAACATTTTATCCTTTTGCAAAATCTGTTAGTTCCACATTCGCAACCATGGGGTACTCTCTATTCTAAACAAACCTGTATCCGAACGAAACTCCGTTGTACAACCTATCTGAAGATATATTAGTCGAGGGGATCGGGCCCATAACACCCGAGATAGGTAGGCGCCACCTGGAGGCAAAAAGTTGAACTAAAATATGTAAGGCTATGGTGCATAATATGAAAGAGTGGTCAAAGGGGTGTCGGCAAAAGTTAGAAAAGCACCCCCCGGGTGAAAAGGGCGGAGGATAAAAAATTACTTAAAATACACAAGTTAGACCCCGGAGGGGTAAATAATATAAGACTTTAAGAAAATTTTATGATTTTTCGTGTGATCGAAAGTGTTCAGCTTTAAGTATGCACAATTTTAAACCTCCAACTTAATTAGAGGGCTGAGTTCGAAAACTTGCTTAAAATGCACAAGTTAGAAACCGGAAGGGTAAATATAAGACTTTTTGAAATTTTTATGATTTGTCGTGTGACCGCAAGTGTTCAGGCTATAATTATGCAAAATTTCAAGTCTTCAACTTAATTAAGGGCTCAGTTAGAAAAAAAAAGCGTAAAATACGCAAGTTAGAGCCCAGAAAGTTAAATATAATACTTTTTCAAACTTTTATGATTTTCGTTTGATGTGAGGTGTTCAGCTATAAGTATGCAAAATTTCAAGTCTCCAACATATATATAGTTTCTGAGAACGGGCTCTGTGACGGCCAGACAGATAGACAGACAGAGGAGTGAGATCAATAGGGTTTCGTCAAGTGAAGAAAGCCCTAAAAATACTAAAAATGGCATTAAAATTGCTAAATATTCAGAAATCTCTGAGGTAAAAATTTACTAAAATGGGTAAAACATTGTAATCGAATTTTTTTCATAAATGACAAAAACTCGACGCAGAATGCAAAAATCTCTAAAAATTATACATTGATTTTGCACTAAAAATTGCTAAAATTCGGAAATAAAAATGAACAAAATTTACTATATTAGGCTAAAAGTTTAAAATCGAATTCCTTTCACTAATGTCTAAAAATCGCTGCGAAACTGGGGAAAATGTTAAAAATCGCATAAAAATCGCTAAAATTCAAAAATCGCGGAGGCTCAAAATTTACTATGTTACGTAAATGTTTGAAAGCAAATTCCTTTTCCTAATGTCAAAAAATCGCAGTGAAACTCGAAAAAATTATAAAAATTGCTAAATTTTCAAAAATCGCAGGGTAAAAAATTTACTATAATTGAGTAAAATATTGTAATCGGCATTCTTTCACTAATGACAAAAAATCGATGAAAAGTGCTAAAAATCATTAAAAATCTCATTAAAAATCGCTACCTTTTCAAAAGTCGCAGGGGACAAAATTACTATAGCCAGTTAAAATATTGTAATTCGCATTCTTTCACTAATGAAAAAAAAACGATGAAAAATTCCAAAAGTCGGTAAAAATCGCATTGAAAATCTCTAAAAATCAAAATTCGTAGCGAACAAAATTTACTACATTAGGCTAAACCAATTCCTTTTACCAGTGTCAAAAAATAGCCGCAAAATGCGAAAAAACACTAAAATTCGCATTAAAAATTCGCTAAAAATTCAAAAATCGCTGTACGAATTCCGAATAAACTTTATTGAAAAGAGAACAAAATTTACTACATTGTGTTAAACGAATAAAACCGTATTTTTTTTTCACTAATATAGAAAAATCCACTCGAAACATAATAAAAGCGCTAAAAATCGCATAAAAAATTATATCAAAAAAGCCAAAATCGGGCTTCGAGGTGAAAAACTACTTACATAGAGGTACCTTCCCACTAAATTTTGTAGCTCTACGTGCAGCGGTCTTTTCAGCACACTGTCAGTATCAAAGACATTTAAGATACTAGACTGGCAATGGAGGATATTCCATCTACGTTATTATCACGTGGTCAAGGTAAAAACTTCTAGCGTAAAGAAGGGAAGGCTCCGTAGACGTAATGAAAAACCCTCACCAGCCAGTGAGACAGTCCATGCGGAAAGCAGTAGTAGCCTTCCTTCTTATCAGTTAGAAGTCCATTAGGTACATACCGGTATCACGTGACTTTTTTCAGCTTCGAACCCAAATTTGGAATAAAGTGCATTCCTTGGCGATTCCCATTCAAAAGCATGGCAGCCATCTGAAATGATTTGAAGTAAATTGAAACACCTCAACCGCGAAGTTTGTACGGCAGCTGTGGGTTATTTACCATTAAGTGCTATGGTTAGAATGAGCTTAAAAATTAATTTTTATCAATATACATGAAGTTTATGGCATTTTTTTTTACATGACTCTATTTTTTATGTCTAAGTATGCGTTATAAATATTGAATTTTCTGAAATCAAGTTAGATAAATCGATTTATTAATAATTTTATGGATGGTATGTTTGAAAAAGAGTTCTAATTTTAACATGCCTTATAAACTGAAATAAAGGCGAAATTTATAAGAAAAGGGCATGTTTACAAACAAACACTTCCGTCAACCAATCTACCAACTATATTTTTGCCATAAAGATCATTGCAGGAATAGTTTTGGCAACGTAGGCCAATCATATCAGAGACGTGTTAAACGTAGACCAATCAAATTTCCCTAGCTCATGCGTACAGGTAGGAGTCATAAAGAACGGACAGGTTTTCTTGCTGAACCAACAGTAATTTGACCAACAGTGACGTCAGCTGCCCTTTCCTTATATGGAAAAAGATTGTTAAAGATTATAATTCCACCTTTTTTTCAAATTTGATATCAAAAGTAACTGGTAGGGAAATTTAGTTTAAAGGTAGCAACTGTAACATAATATAGTAATTTACAAAAATTTATATTACTTGTAAAGAAATCTATGTTTTTTTATGCAAAAAGGTGATTAAAAATGCATATTAATGAAAGTAACACTATATTTTTATCGTTGGAGGATGTTTATTGAAATACTTACTTGCTATACGGAAAAAAACAAAATGATTGATGAATAATAAAGTTTTTTTTTTTTTTTTTAAAGGCCGAAATGAAATAAGGTAGAGTCATACTTAATGATCCGCAATAAAAAACACGCTGATAAAGGTATTTTCTTAGGTAAATTAAGATATAAAACATATATACTGCCGTACAACAGCTGTGATCAAAAATCCTCAGTTAAACTGACAGCTTGCCGGTCTATGTATCTTAAAAGTCTCTGGTCAGCACATGTAATGGATTTTATCCATGTGACGCCAGCCACTGGTAAACAGAAGGAAACCACCAATAAGGAAAGGGCAAACACTTTCGTCAACCAATCTACCAACTATATTTTTGCCATAAAGATCATTGCAGGAATAGTCTTGGCGACGGACGCCAATCATATCAGAGACGTGTTAAACGTAGACCAATCAAATTTCCCTAGCTCATGCGTGCAGGTAGGAGTCATACAGAACGGACAGGTTTTCTTGCTGAACCAACAGTAATTCAACCAACAGTGGCGTCAGCCGCCCTTTCCTTATAGGCGTGAAGAACATTTTAACACTGCTCCCCCTTAATCCAATGGACTTTACCCATGAATGGCAACAGCCACGCCTATGCGGGTAGATACCCTCCGAAAAGAACTGTTTATTGGACGAAAGGGAAGCAGTGTTAAAATGTTCTTCAAGCCTATTGGTGTTTTTCTTCTGTTTACCCGCGGTAGACGTCACATGGGTACCCGTAAAGTCCATAAACAATCATTTTCGGAGGGTTTTTCCCCGCAGAGGCGTAGCTGTTGCCATTTGTTACGGAATCGGCATTATTTATTTTTGTTCAAAATCACGCGATCAGAGATGAAAATGTAAAGAAAAAACAATTGACTTGAAATGGCATTACTTATTTTGCTTTTGTGCGTTCACATGTGATTCTCTCGGGTTAAAGAGAGAAAAGGGCAAGTTTTGACATGTTCTGTGGCAACTTCCTATTTTTTGTAGATTCCAGTAATAAGAAAATAAATGCTGGTAGCTTGTTCTTCATGAGTTATTATTAATAAGTTTTTGAAGTTTTCTCACCGTAGGAGTTGTGACATAGATAGAACAACTATGCGAGTACAAAGGTGCTAATGTGAGTATTGCTTAAGTTTAAAATTTAAAGTTCAGTAAAAGACTTTCATTCGTATAATTTAAAGGAAACGTAAATCTGCTTTGCGTGGTACGTTTAGTGGATTTGTTACATTAGTGGCGTCCGCGACAGGACCTGAGTTTAAACAAGGTTATCTATCATACGATACGTAGTTTAAAAGGTGTTAATAAAAATTAAATGTAAAGATTTTCCATGATGTTTAAGTCGGTACATTAGTGACGTCCGCGATAGGACCTGAGTTTAAACAAGGTTTTCTATCATACGTAGTTTAAAAGGTGTTAATAAAAATTAAATGAAATAAAGATTTTCCATGATGTTTGAGTCGGTACATTAGTGGGATCCGCGATAGGACCTGAGTTTAAACAAGGTTATCTATCATACGTAGTTTAAAAGGTGTTAGTAAAAATTAAATGAAATAAAGATTTTCCATAATGTTTAAGTCGGTTAAAGGTTTTAAAAAGGAAAATTTGATCTTCTTAGCCGAGCAATTAGATGAAATAGCAGCACCAACGGCTTCACTTGTGGCACTTAAAGATCTAATTTTGAATTGTAAGGCATATAAAGATGATCCTGAATTTGTACAGAGCGTTTTAGAAACTGCAGTTTCAGCAAAAAAGGAAAAGGAAAAATTAGAGACACAATCAAAGGAAAAATTTGAAGCATTGAGTATGGAAAAAGAAAAATTAGAAATACAAGCGAAGGAAAAAGCTGAAGCATTTAATATGGAAAAAGAGAAATTTGAACTGGAAAAGTTAAAATTGGCGCACGAGTTAGAATTGGCGAAGCTTCAGTCAGCAGTAAACAGCAAGGGGGAGCTCTTAATCCAATTATTGATAGTTATGCAATGAGAAGAAAGTTTGCGCTACCCAAGTTAGAATTCAGAAAGTTTTCCGGTGAAATAACAGGCTGGTTACCGTTTTGGTGTCAATTTAGACATATTGATGAAGAGAGAGAAATAACACCAGAAGATAAATTTCAGCATCTGGTGCAAGCAACAGTTGACCGCTGCCGTACAAGAGAAGTGGTAGGGTAACTTCCCCGGTAATTGGCACCTTAAGAATTTGTCCTTAAACTTACTCCTGTTTTCATTACTTATGAAAAAAATATTTACTTGCAAATATTTTTAAATCAAAGAGATGAATCTGTGAATCTATTTTACCCACTAAAATCAAAAATGTTTGAATAGGTATTTTTATAAAAAAATATTTATAAAAAGCTACTATAATCACCAGTAATTGGCACCAAGTACACCAATGTATGACACCTTGTGATCCAGTGATTGGTACATGTGTATATGAGTAAAAAAACTCTCTATTTTTTACTTTTAGATTATGTGAAAAACATGACTATGAGAAACATGTGACAGAAAAGATTAATTATAACATAATATCGGCAGAAAATCTTGGTTATAAGATAACATAGCTTGATAATATTAATTTTAACAACTTTTGCTGAAAATATTAATCATTGCATAAGTAAATTAATGCAAATTCACACATCTTGATGTTGGAAATATATTACAACTATTTTAGACAAGTCTAAAACAGTTATAATATAGTATTTCCAAATATAAAATTAAAACATAATTGGAAATGTTATATGGAAAAATAGTAATATAGAAATTAATGCTATTTTATCCGTCTGTATGCAGTCTTTATTTTTTGAATAATGAATGACTCCAGAGAAAAAAGAAAATTGCCTGATAATTCCAAGGGACAATAAAAAATGAAACGATTCTTTACAGTCACTATATCTGACTTTGATGACCAAATATATTTGTTTTCCATTGTTTCTCATAAAAATTTAACAGTCGATCTGCAGGATCAAATGACATATATAATATTGTTCATCATAAAAAACTGCATAGTTCCTCTTTGATTTCTTTATCATCACCTCTAAGACTTCCCAAATTGATATTGTCACTATCTATTATTCACTATCATCATATATTATTTCTCCATCAGACTCTGAATCTTCTGAATTATTGTTTCTAACTTTTTTCTTTTTCTGCACGTTCTTAATTTTCGTTGAATTTCTATTAAGAAGCAGCTCTTTTTTAGCTAGTCTTTTTTGTCTTCGCTCCTCTTTTTGCCTCTCTTTTCTTTATTTTCATTTTCCTTCTTCTGGTAGTACTTTTGCCATTCATTGGATGTTGCAATTGATGATTTTTTTTCTTTTGGAGCTCTAGTTTTTTGCATTGGTTCGGGCCAAAACAATACTTGCTTAAAAGGAGAACTTACTGTAGTATTAAAGATGTCAAAAGATTTAGATTTTATTGCAAAATTATTATCATTTTTTGAAGCATCAATTGTCTTTAATTGGATATGTGAAAGTAGTGGTGTTCAGACTTCTAGATCTGGATATTCTGCTACAAAAGTATCAGAAATCAAACTAGAGGCAGGGTATTCAGAGTTACTAACTTTAGAAGCAGCAAGATTAGGCACTGAAGTAGTACCACTAGACGCTAGACGCCTTGGAAGCAGTAAGATTAAATGCATTATTATTAGGAGCAATAGAATCATTTAATTTTTCAAATTAACTGTAATCAACTCCATCTGGATTAAAGGGATATAGGCCACAATGTCTAAAGCCATATGAAATACATTCAGAACTAATGCTTCTAACAACAACTTCAAACCTTTTTGTAAACGTAATTTTTGTAATAGCTCCATAACAGTTACTCTCCGTTCATGAACTAACTGCTTCCACTTCAATTTCATCACTTTGAACAAGCTGACATCGCATGGTTGCATTGTATATGTTGCATTTGGGGGGGAGAGCAATCAATACTATAACTTGTTCAGCACAATAATTACTTAAATGCATTGTAAGATGACTCTGTTGACCATTCATAAAAAGTATTAATGATAAATCAATCTGATTTTGCTGCAGCCGTGGAAAAATATATTAGCTATTTATTCATAAAATGTTTCACCATTCATCTAGCCACTTCTACTTTTCCCTGAACTCCAACTTTTAGAAGCATTATTGACCAGATCTGATGGCAATCTCACATAAGGATAAATGGTGGACAAACAACTCCATCATCTCGAACTGTCATCAGTACTGTAAGAGATTCTTTGTCTGAGCCTTGCACAATTTCATAAAGATCTTTGCAATCCTCTTTTCCAGTTTTGGGACAAAGCAAAAATTCAGCCTCATCACAATTATTATATATTCTCTGGGGACCTTTGAAAAGCTCTTTGAGATTTTCTTTGCAAAAGTAATCTTCCCTTTCTTTAAACAATATTCGCAAATCTAACTCAGTTAGTTTGGCTATTGAATGAGTAAGAGTTTCTGGAACGCTCACACTAATTTTAGGATGACAAGCTAAAAATAATTTAAACCATTATTTCCCAGGTTTATTATTTGTGAATGGAGTTTTCCTGTTTGACAGTTCAATAATTTTTTGAACTGTACACAATAAATCCTCTATTATCAAGGGAAAACCAGCTTTGGCAATGCTCAAAATTAATTTTACTACGTTAACTTCTGCTGCTGCTGTAAGAACTGGTGATGCTCTCATTCTTCTTTCTCTTGGAGTTTTCCCATGAACTTAGTTTTCTAAAGTATTATGAGGCACACCAAACGTAACATTGGCTTTATGAAAGCTCATGTTTTGAGTATGTGTAGCATGATTGCATTCATCACTGCTTCTTCAGAATACAAGAATTTGGGTTTAATCCCTTTCAGTGAATTTACTGTAGATGAAGATGCCATATTTCAGGTTTCTGCGAAAAAGAAAGCATCTTAATTAGTTTGAAATGTGAACACTTTAAAACAATACAATATATTTATATTAATACCCAGTAATTGTCATATGAAGCTTTAATGCAGGCCAATTATTGGTAATATTTCATATTTTCAAATAATAACAATTGCTAAACAAAATTAGTTTATAACTTTAAAAGAACTGCCAAAATAAGTGGTTTAATCTCAAATTTTGTGACTTCCCAGTAATTGGCACATGTGCCAATTACTTGGAACTAGCAAAACTGAAGCACCATTAAATGGCACCTATCATCAATTCAAAAATCCAAATATTTATATCAAAAATACTTTTACACAATTAAAGTAAGCCGTTTCAACTAAACAAAACTTTTGTCAGTCAAAATTTATAATATATTATAAATCAGATAATAATGAATTGATATGCATGCTACCTTAAGCCAGAGAAGAAGCATTTACAACAAAAATTGCTAATTTGGCACAAACCATAATTGTTTCTCTTTCCTATGCACTATTGTCATCTAGTAGCATAAATCAAAGTTATAATCTTTAAAGTAAATGTACATATAGCTGAAATATGGTCTTGAATTTTTAAAAGACTGGATATAAATCTTATTTCAGGACATTTTTATAGGATGTGCCAATCACTGGTGACTTGCCAATTACTGGGGATGTTACCCTACAGAGTTTTCCGCGAAGTGGCACTAATTACGCCAAAGCAATTGAGAGTTAAAAAATCCGTTTTGGTAGAGAAGATATATTGGTAGACGTCTATGTGAGAGAACTACTCAAATTAATAACATCAGTACAAACGAAGGGAAAATTCTCGTTGACATCGTTATATGATAAATTGGAATTATATTTACGGGCCTTAGATACATTAGGTGTCACAACTGACAAATGTGCATCAATTTTATATCCACTAGATGAATCCTGTTTTCCAGCAGAATTTCTAAAAGCGTGGAATCGCACGAACACATCGTCTGCGAAAACTGAGGTGCAGGACAGATTAAATAATCTGATGCAGTTTTTCCGAACTGAAGTAGAAGGTGAAGAAAGGGTGTCACTCGCTGTAGCTGGTTTTGGATTAGCTAAATCTTAAATATGTCTCAAAGAAGAATCACATTAATTTCGAACATAAAACCGGTAAGACTTCGACAGCGGCAGATCTGTTGACTACCTCTTCCGTAACAGAGAAAAAAGGAGTCTGCATTTTTTTTCATGGAAGACATGCAAGTTCGGAATGCTTTTCTGTGAGAAAATTAAACTTGGCGGAAATACA
Organism: Maratus speciosus; assembly: GCA_963932465.1. Lineage (NCBI taxonomy): Eukaryota > Metazoa > Arthropoda > Arachnida > Araneae > Salticidae > Maratus > Maratus speciosus. Next base: position 381,969,107 of record OZ010798.1, on the reverse strand, counting down.
AAAAATCGCCCAGGAGAAGAGATGCTGCTTCATATGTTTAGTATCAGAACATACCGCTAAAAGATGCCGAGCGATGGTGAAATGCATTATTTGTAATAAGCGTCATGTGCCATTACTGTGCTATCAACGTAAGTCTTCCGGTAAAGATACTCAAGAGGGAGCTGAGGAGAAGTCTAAAAGAGATGAAGTGAATATGACAAATATTAGTAAGAAGAGCGCCAAAGTGTTCTTGCAGACCTTGAAGGTGAAGCTAGTTTCTGAAAGTAAACAAAAGATTGTTCGTTTATTGTTAGATTCAGCATCACAGAAATCGTATATATTAAAAAGTGTGGCGGAAGAAATGAATTACAAGCCTATTCGGCAAGAAAAGATAATACATTCTCTGTTTGGTGACATTACCACTCAAGAATGCCAGCACAACTGTTACAAAATAAGAGTTAGAGATTTGAACGAAGAATTCAAGTGCGATTTCGAAGTACGAGATCAAGTTAGATTATGCGGAGATATTCAACCCGTTACACAGGGGCCATAGTTACAAGAATTAAAGGAAAGTGGCATCATGTTAAGCGATGTGAGTCAATGTTGTGGTAGTATAGAAGTTTTAATTGGAGCTGATGTTATGAGTAACATCAATGTTTGTAAAAGAAGCGGATATCTCAAACCTATGGAGACTTCACTTAATCGGAATTACAAATCCCATAGAGAAGAAGTCAAGAGAAGAGATAGATCGCCAAACTAAAGAACATTTCTTAGAAACAGTAAAAATAAACGATGAAACGCGGTATGAGATTTGTTGATGACATAACAACACTGCCAAATAACTTTAATTTGGCGATGAAACGTTCGGAAGGCACCACCTCCAAGTTAATCGCCAAGAACATATTTCAACAATACGAGAATGTTTTTAATGATTGGATGAACGAAGGTATTATAGAGGAAGTTCCATCTTGTGAAACGAAATCGTATGGCAATTACTTGCCGCATCATCCGATCGTAAAAGAGAATAGTACTACAATACCTATCCGTCCTGTACTTGATGCGTCAGCAAGATTAGCAAATCATCCATCTATGAATCAATGCCTACAATGTGGACCCAACTTGATCGAGCTCATTCCAGATGTTCTTCTACGCTTTCGAGACAGAAAACTTGGTGTAATTGCAGATATTAGGAAAGCTTTTTTACAGATCAGCATTTGTGAGAAAGATCGAAATTTCCTAAGTTTTTTGTGGTGGAAGGACTTAAAAGAAAAGAGATTAATGACATTCAGGCATACCCGAGTTGTATTCGGTGTGAAATGCAGTACATTTCTTCTTTCATCAGTTATTGAATGTCACATCCGAAGGGATCCGGATTTCTCTGAAAATTTTAAAGATAGACTGCTGCACAGGTTTTATGTGGATAATGTCGTAACCAGTGTAAATAGCGAAGAATAATTTAAACATTTTATCGAAGATGCTAGGATGCTCATGGCGAAAGGTAGTTTTGATCTAAGACAGTGGGAGTACACAGGTGATCGCCAAGAAGCGCCAAACACGAATGAAACTAATGTATTAGGACTTGTTTGGAATAAGGAATCCGACACGTTAAAGAACAACCTAAGTTGGTTACAAGATTTTGACACAGAAAAGATCACCAAACGCAGAATGTTATCAGCTGTGCATAAAATATTTGATCCATTTGCTTTTACGTCGCTAGTCATGATTTATCCGAAAATAATGTTGCAAAGAGTCTGGAAATTAGGTTTTAAATGGGATGAAGAGATAACTGGTGAGTTATGTAAAGAATGTTTACTATGGTTTCAAGAACTAACAGTTTTGAAGGATATAGAGATCCCAAGATACATGAAAATGACTCCAGGAAACATAGAAGTGTGTGCACTTCCCACATTTGTAGATGGAAGTAAAGATTCTTACGCAACAGTTATATTCCTTAGAATAGAAATTGGAAGCTAAGTCAAGTTAGTGTTTATAGCAGCGAAATCAAGAGTTGCACCTTTGAAGAATGTCACGATACCGAGAATGGAATTATTGGCGGCAACTATAGGAACTCGTTTGACGCAGACTAATGTAGATGCCCTCGGTTGGGAAAAGATGAAGACATATTACTGGAGCGATTCATCTACAGTACTCGCTGGATATCCAGAGATGTCAATTGGTCAGTATTTGTACGAAATAGGGTTCTAGAGATCAGAAGATTAGCAGTCCTTCATCATGGATGTATGTGCCAAGTGACAAAAATCGTGCAGACTTTCCAACTCGTGGAGGACAGGCAAGACAACTAGAAAATGGTGTGAGGGTCCAGCTTGGTTGAGATATTCAGAAGAGTTTGAAAAACATACGAACTCTAGTGATCAAAACTATGACGAAGATGAAATTCGGAAGGGATGAATCAAGTCAGTTTCCATGATAACGAATTCTGATGTTAAACAAGATGGTTGGTATTACAGATATTTCTCGAGTTATGTAAAAATCATACGGATGGTCTCACGGGTATTACGTTTTAGGCATAACTGCAGAAGTACCGAAGTGAAAAGAGAAGGAGACATAACGTCATCTAAATTTAAAGAAGCTGAATTAAAGACTCTACGTATGATTCAGAAAGAAGCGTTTTTTCCCGAGAATGATAACAGATTGAGAACTTTACAGACATGGAAAGATGAACAAGATATAATTCGACTGGAGACTAAAATAATGTGCAGGAAAGACAATGAAGATTTTCTGAAGCCTATAGTCCTGCCAGCAAAACATGAAGTTGTAAAACGAATCATATATCATGTACATGTAAAACATTGTCACGCTGGATTACAGATCCTACTTAATTTATTGAGAGAGAATACTGGATACTTAATGGTCGTAGAAATGTCAAACAAGTGTTAGCACAGTGTGTTGTCTGTAAACGATTCAGTGGAAAGAGTTTATGGAGAGATAGTGCACCTCTACCGGAAATAGAATAAAGGACGCTAACGTGTTTCAGATCACGGTTGTAGACATGGCGGGTCCGTTACACTTGAAGAAAATTGAGAAAAGTTGGATATTTATATTTTCCTGCGCAATATACAGAGCAGTGCATTTAGAGCTAGTGACCACTGCTTCGACAGAGGCATTTTTGATGGGACTCAGACAATTCGTAGCACGGAGAGGAAGGTGTGCTGTCATTTATTCTGATAACGGCACAAACTTCACTGGATCAGTTAACTTATTGAAAAGCCCAGATTGGTCACGAATAAAAAAATACAGTTCTGTCAATGCTATTGATTGGAAATTTAATCCCCTAACCGCGCCGTGGTGGGGCGGCTTTTGGGAAAGGCTTATCAGAATAATGAAAGACCACCTCAAAAGAGTATTAGGTCATGCTTACCTCACCTATGAAGAAATGAACACAATGGAGTATATTCCATCTCCATTTTGATCACGTGATCAAGGTAAAAACTTCTAGCGTAAAGGAGGGAAGGCTCCGTAGACGTGTAATGTAAATCCCCGCTAGCCAATGAAACAGTTCATGAGGCAAAGCAGTAGTATCTTCCCTTCTTATCAGTCAGAAGTTCCTTGGTAAATTACCGGTATCACGTGACTTTTTTCAGCCTCGAACCCATATTTGGAATATCCTCCATTTTGACAGATGTGGAAAATGTAATAAATGCAAGACCGTTAACATAACTTTCGGAAGACGCAACTGTGAAACCTATCTCCCCATCTATGTTTCTGCAGAGTATAGAAGAACAGAGTCTCCCAGACCTGGATGTTGTGGAACAAAAATCATTAAGCAAGAGATTGAAGTATCGGCAGTCATTGCAAAAAGAATTGAAAGATCGCTTCAGGTCCGAATATTTAGGTGCATTAATTGAAAGAACAAGGAACAAACACCAAGAGCAAATTATAGCTGTCGGTGATGTTGTATTGATCGGATCTGATAATAAAAAAAGAATTGATTGGCCTTTAGGTCTAATCACAGAACTTATACCTGGTAGAGACAAGAAAGTTCGACTCGTAAGAGTTCAAACATCATAACATGAGCTTTTACGACCTGTACACAGAATATATCCGCTAGAGATAGCTTCGTCTACTGACTGTCCGAAACCAAAGATTTCCCGCAATCCAGTGAAAATACTTAACAAAGCTACAATTTTGGATGTATCCTCAAGCAAGGAATCTCCTAGACACAGCAGAGCTGGAAGGATACTGAAAATTCCTGAAATACTGAATTTATAACAAGTGACTTTGTCAATTTCTCTACGGTTAGAATTAGTTCTGATTATACAAGGTAATCAGAAGGTGGGAGGATGTTACGGAATCGGCATTATTTATTTTTGTTCAAAATCACGCGATCAGAGATGAAAAATGTAAAGAAAAACAATTGACTTGAAATGACATTACTTACTTTGTTTTTGCGCGTTCACATGCGATTCTTTCGGTATAGCGCCTAGAATATATATAGTGTGGAAATCGGCTATCCCTGTAATACTTAAAAAAGCGCTAAAATATTGTATCCCTTAAATGTGCACTGATACTGCTGCAATATGCAGATCGCAGTGACATCTGCAGGATATTTTCTACAACTGCAAGAAATTGCTAGTCTATACAATTTAATACTAGTAATACGAAAATCCCGCAGATGTTGCTTCGATCGACACTTGGAATTTTAGCAGTATCGTGGCACATTTAAGGGATACAAATTTTTAGCACTGTTTGGATAGCATATTTCGACACTAGGTATTCTAGGTACTGTACTCTCTGTTTAAAGAGAAAAAAGGACACGTTTTGATGTATTCTGTGGCAACTTCCTATTTTTTGTAGATTCCAGTAAAAAGAAAATAAATGCTGATAGCTTGTTTTTAATGAGTTATTATTACGAAGTTTTTGAAGTTATCTCACCGTAGGAGTTGTGACATAGATAGTACAACTATGCGAGCACAAAGGTGCTAATGTGAGTATTGCTTAAGTTTAAAATTTAAAGTTCAGTAAAAGACTTTCATTCGTAGAATTTAAAGTAAACATAAATCTGCTTTGCGTGGTACGTTTAGTGGATTTGTTACACCATTCGTGGGTAAAGTCCATATCTCACCGTTCGGCATTCTTATTCTTCTGCCGTATGAGTATATGATGCGTTGTTAGAAGAAACCACATTCGAAATTACACTTATTATGGTTAGTGGTAAAAATATAGGGAAGAATGTTGGCCACCTGTATTGGTGATAAGAAGTTCTGCTTAAATCCTCCCCGTACAGGGGCAAGTTCAAGAAGTCAATTTTACTTTTTAATGCATTACGTGACAAAAAGCTATCATTAAATACTTTTTGATTATAAGTATTATTTGGTATAAAGTTATTTCATATATAATACTGATATTTTGATGACTTCACTTTATTTAAATCTGTAAAATATGCGAATAATAAATGTATATAATAGAGCAGTTCACATCACGTGACTTTTACCGGAAAACAATGAAAAAAGCTGTAGGACACACAAATAGGAAAAGCATTGATAAAGGCAGTGATAGCTGTCCTACAGCAGCAGCAAAACCCGTTCGTGACGTCACCTTGCAGAGCTCTATTGCAAACGCATGAAAAGAAAAAGAAAGAAAAAATTATGTGCCGTGTCCTAAGAAGGCGGTAGCGATGGTCGAGGGTGTTAATCTTCGAAGACTTAGCAATTTATATTCTCTTAGAATATGATAACATGAAATTTATTTTATAACACAATAAAAAATACTCTGGAGTAATGATAAGTTGCTATGTACACAACAATGTAAAATTTGTTGAACAAAGTTTATGTATCAGAAATAGTGTCTATGAGAAGGTGGCAGCTAGTCTATTAAGTCCACAGCCATTGCATCACTTGAACGGAAAGCGCTCGTCTTGTCTCCGAGATAAAGATCTCCTTTTTCCGCGACGGCACCCTGGTGCCCTGTCGCCGCTGATTCGGGTATCATTCCCCGGTATTAGGGATCATAAAGTCCGGCCCTTTCGGCCTTCAAAATCTTCCACTCCAAAAGTCGCTCTTCCAACTCCAGCCAAAATCTAATCTCCCCTCCGCATCCTCTCGTATATATATCTCAATTATCTTCCTCTAAAAACAATAGTGAGTTTCTCAGCCACTAACTGTCCGTTCTTTTTAAGAACCTCCCAGGGACCTTTACTGTTGTCTCCTGAGTGGACACCTTAAGAAACTCCTCTTTTTTGCACGTGGGTCCTGCGATCATATGCTCTCGTGAGAACGTATGTGAGTTCTCTTCCCACGCTCAAAGATAAAAAAAGTGCCGGCTGCTCCTTAGCATTAGCAAACTGCCACCGATTGTCAAATGTCCTAGAGCGATGGTGACTGAGTAGTTTCTTTCATCTTGCCGTGCGTCTTACTGGACTTTAACATATTTTTACTCTGTTTTAGAAAAGCATTAGTTCTTTCTATATGGCGAATCTGATATAGTTCAGATCTTTACAACCACCCCCCCTCCTTTTAAAAGAATATTTTGGCCGCAGGACGAAATATTCTGGAAAAGAGAAAGGTGACTCAAAATTTATATGAATGGCTCACATGCAAAAAAAAGAAAAAAAGAAAAAACTTTATTTGCCTGCCTGCCCCTCCACAAAAAAGTATTCATTATACACTCTGTATAATATTTTACACTTTATTCTATTTCAAACACTTCACACTGTATTATATTGTCAAAAATTAAAAGGAATGATAACGTACTATATACAATTTTCTTTTTTTTTTCAAGATTACTCTGCCCTACTCAAAAAATCTACATGCGTGATGTCTTTTCCTGGTCTATGTTGAATGGCATACTGGTATGGTTGCAAGGTCAGTGCCCACCTTAAAAGCCTCGGATTATTTCCTGCATTGTTCTTTAAAAATGTTAAAGGGCTGTGATCTGTTTCTATAAGGAATTTTTGTCCGTCGATATAATGACGTAATTTTTTTATAGCAAAGATTATCGCCGCGCACTCTCTCTCTGTTGCACTGAATTTTTTTTCGGTTTCACTGAATTTTCTGCTTAGGTATATGATGGGATGCTCTTCTGAATTTATTCTCTGTGCGAGGACGACCCCTACTCCGAAATTTGAAGCATCCGTTTGTATTATAAATTCTGCCTCATAATTTGGTGCGTACAGAATGGGCTCCGCCGTGAGTTTCTCTTTCAGCGTTTGAAAGGCCCTTTCCATTTCTTCGTCCCATGTTATTTTTCCCTTTTATATTTTCCTTTTAATGCTCTTGTGAGCGGTTCTACGATAGTCGCGTAATTTTGGATATATCTAGCGTAATACCCGGCCATACCTAAACATCTGCGGATTTCGGTTTTCGACTTGGGGGGCGCCAATTCCGTGATTGCTTTAATTTTTGCCTCCGCTGGGCTCCTTTGTCCTTCCCCCACAATATGCCCTAGGTACTTAACTGTTCTTGCGCAAATTTACATTTTGAAATTTTTACTGTCAAATTTGCGTCCTTAATTCTGGATAGCACCTCCCGAATGTGTTCTAAATGGGCTTCCCATGTTTCTGAAAAAATCGCCATGTCGTCCAGATACGGCAGGCAGAAATCTTCTAGTCCCTTTAACAATTTTGCCATAAATTTGGAGAATCTGTACGAAGCGTTGACTAAACCAAAGGATAATCTTAAAGGCAAATATGTTGCTTTATTCGTTACGAATGCTGCGTATTTTTGGACCCGCGGGGTCATTGGGATTTGCCAATAGCCTTTTGTTAAATCCAATACCGTTATGTACCTTGCCGCCGCCACATGCTCCACTCTTTCTTCGATATTAGGCAAGGGGTAATACTCTATTTTAGTAATTGCATTAAGCCGACGAAAGTCTACACATGGGCGTGGCTCCTTACCGGCTGATTCCACTAGAATTAAGGGCGAATAATAGTCTGACTCCCCTTCCTTTATAATATTAAGTTCGAGCATCCTTTTAATTTCTTCCTCTAAAATTTCTTCTTGTCTGCGGGACATTCTATACGGTCTGATTCTAACTGGTTTGTCACTAATTACCTCGATATCGTGCTCCTCCATGTCTGTCGCCCCCGGGTTATTTGAGAAAACCTCCCTGAACTCCCCCAGTAGGATTTCTAATTCCCGTAATTGCTCATTATTGCACCTATCCGTCAGATTGCTATCTTTTACAATTTCCTCGAAATTGTAGTTATTGGGCTCATCTAGTGGAAAAGCTATTTCCAAGTCGTGCTGATACTCTTCCCTATCGCATAAGTGCGCCAGAATATTTATTTTTTCCACCCGTTGTATGTACGGTTTCAATAGGTTTACGTGGAAAACTTGCTCTTTCGCGCGCCTCCCCTGAACCTCTACTACATAATTTGTCTCTGAAATTTTTTCTTTTATTTGTCCAGGACCTATCCAGCTGGCTGCCATTTTATGCGGTTTTTGCGTCGCTAGTACTAGAACTTGATCCCCGGGTTGAAAATCGCGTACAATCGTTAGTTTATCATATCGTGTTTTCCTTTTTTCTCTATTTTCTAGCAGATTTTGCTCCGCTAATTCTTGGCATCTTTTCAGTCTGTTCATGAGCTCGAAAACGTATTCTGTTACTACTTCTGGCTCCTTGTTCTTCCCTGTCCATTGTTCGAATAAAAGTGTCTCGGGCGTCCTGAGGTTTTTGCCGAAAACTAACTCTGCTGGGCTGAACCCAGTGGAATCGCTGATTGCATTGCGTATCGCCAATAATGCGTGCGGCAAGTTTTCTTCCCAATCTATCCCGCTTTCCAGGCACATTACTTTTAATAACCTCTTAATCGTACGGTGCAGGCGCTCAACGTTATTTGCTTTCGGATTGCAAACGCTGGAATGACACAGCCTGATCCCAAATTTCTCTAAGAAAGCCGTCGTTAAGTTTGACGTAAACGATTTTCCTAAATCTGTCTGTACCTCTCTAGCATAACCTATCCTACTAAAAATCTGCATAAGTGCTTGTACCACTGTTTCCGATGACATGTCTTCTATCGGAATCGCCTCTGGATATTTCGAGAAAACGCACAACGCTGTCAACATATATTTATTTCCCCGTTTTGATTTAGTTAAAGAGCCTACCAGGTCGATTGAAAGTTTTGAGAATACCTCTGGGATTACAGGTACCCTCGCTAAAGGAGCCTTTTTTGTTTCGCCCAATTTTCCCACTAACTGACAAGGCGTACAGGATTTTACGTAAAGCTGTGTTTCTTTGATAACATTTGGCCAGAAGAAGTACCGTAGTAATTTATCTTTTGTTTTTTTTCTCCCAAATGCGCCGCACTGCTCTCGTGACAGGCGCTCAAAATTGCCTTTCTGAATTTTTCAGGAACCACGATTTGTTCTCTCTCCGAACCCCTGTGGTCTTTAACCCTTCTAATAACAATGGAGTTTTTGTACTCAAAAAAGGATTTCTTTTCACGCGCTTTTTGTCTGATTATCTCAAGCGACTTGTCTTCATTCTGCGCAGTTTCGAAATCTTTCCTTTCTATTTTGCTCAATAAAAAGGTCTCGTCTTGGACGAGCGGTGGTAAGGAGATCGGCTCCTCCCCTTCGCTCCCCTCTAACTCGTCGTCTGGCGTCGCAGTCTCCGGCCTAATCTCCCGTGATTGACTGACCCCTTGAACGCACGGATCCAAATTTCGAATGTTATTGGTTTCGCTTTCTTTGGTCAGCTGTTTAGCTTGACCGCGTGTTGTTACCGCATGTAATGTTTGAGGTTTCAATGCGTTTCCTGAATCGATAAGATTTTGAGTTAAATTGCCCAAGATATAATAATTAATGTCTGATTCTTCGTTCGTGACGATGGCTTTGGTCTTAATTAACCTTTTGTCTGGTAATTCGAGCGTAACTTCGGCTATGGGAAGGCAACGAAGATCATTAAACAAGGGCTGTTTTACCCAGCTTACGTTCCCATTGAATTGGCTACTTTTAACCAAGCTTCCAGGGCATACATCCGTCATGCTTCCCGTGTCACGTAACATTGTAATTTCTACTCCATTTATCTTTCCCTTCCTTAAATATGGTTCGAAACCTTCTTCTAAGTACGGCTCTCTGCTAATATGGTGGATCGTTTTATGCGGGGTTTCCCTTTTTTTTAAGCTCCGGGCAGTTGCGCTTCCAGTGCCCCCCACCGCAAACAAAGCATGTATCTTTCTTTGTTTTTTCGAAGGCTTTTTGTTTTTTCCTATCATCGCTTTTCTCCCGCCAATTAGATTTATGACCGGGATTTTTCCTCGGGTCCCTTTCCTCGTAATTTGGGCGATCGGACCATTTTTCGCTGTCTTTTTCCGTATATCTCGGTTTCTCGAATCTTTTTTTCCACGGGAGGTCTGGCATAGCCTTTCCAGGACGTCGCGCTCTTTATTGCTTCATACCCGTCCAAATCTTTTGCGAGCTTGTCTGTTTTTTTATACTCTGCCCACGAATCGATAAAATGATTTTTAGTTTCGATCGGCAGTCTTCGTTTAATTTGTTCCGTAATAAGCAGGTCTTTTAGCTCCTCTAACGTTTTGATGCCCAACCCATCAAGCCACCCGTCTTGAAAACTATTTAATTCGAAGATTAGGTCTTTCCATGGGGTGTTTGTATTTTTTTGATGCCTCATTAATTTTAAACGATAGGCTTCTGCTGTTAACCTATATCGTTCTAAGAGAATTTTTTTCACGTGAGCAAAATTGTCCACGCTGTCAGACGGTTCTCGTAAAATTAATTCTGAAATTTCTATGGGCAATAAAGCTAAAAGATGAGTTACTAGATCATCTGACTCGATCCCCGATCTTTCTGCCTGTCTCTCAAATAAATTTAAAAATAAAGTTATGTCTGATTTGTCTGGGTCGAACGAATGCATAATAGATTTTATGTTTAATTTTGGGCCTCTATCAGAACGATTGCTCGCGCTTGAACTGCTTCTCTCTGTGCCTTGCGTTAATCTTAATTCTTCTAGTTTGAATTCTCTTTCTTTCTGTCTGTCTGCGTTGTCTAATTTAGCTCTTTCTAATTCTAACTGTTCCTTTTCGCGGTCCCTTTCTGCCTTCTCGCGGTCTTTTCTGCCTTTTCGCGGTCTTTTTCCCTAGCTAAATTTCCTTCTCTATCTTGTACAATGTACCTGGCTTGCGTTAGCGCAAGGTCCTCGTCGTAGCTATCTGATTGCTCAATTTTTTGGATGATTATTTGTATTGTATCTCCATCCTCAAGTGCTACCCCCAATTCTGCTGCTAAATTCTGTAGATCAATCTTTCTGCATTGTTTTAATGCGGTCACCCTTGTCATAATGAAGCCTTATTTTTAACACAATTTCAATAATTTACACCAATAATTTCCTCGGAGAATTTAAAGCCTGTCAATTAACACTATAAAATATGTTTACATAAACAAATTTTAAATACAAATACAGGATATAAAGTATAAATTTACAATATCTGTGAAATTTTTTGGATACCTTCCCCTTTTGTTAAAAATAACCAATGTGCAAGATAAATTTTTCTGTTTAAAGTCCCTATACACACAGGATAAAACACAATATATAGTAAAATCTTATAGAAATTGCACACATATATTTCGAAAAAACTTTTCAAATTTTTCAAATCTGAGCACTTCTTTGCAAACCATGACCAGTGTAATCAGTGTTCTGACCATAAATCTCTGGAAAATATCTTTATTCAGTAGTTTAACTAACATAAATTAATTTTCCTCACAATTTACATGTAATATTACACTACTTGCATCTCTAGTTTTAAAAAAACCTGTTCCCCTGAGCCTTTTTTTTTCGGCTCGCTACTGCAATCTCCCCTGAAAATTTTCTCCGCTTCCTTTCTTAGAAACAAAATTTTCCTTTGTATTCGTTTCGAATACAAACCAGATTTTAATCTGCTCCCTAGCTTGAGCTATCTTAAATGCCTATGAATTTGTCTCTGTTATACTTGGCTTGATGCCCTTATCTTAATGTTTACTTTACAAATTACAACAATTTTACTATCTCACAATTTTAGATCCCGAATTTAAAACATTTAAATTCTACTAAAAAAAATTTGAGAGCCATTCAAAAAAATAATGAGCCTACCTGCTCTGTTGTGTTGAGGTCCCGTCACAGTTGCTTTGGCCAGTGTGCTGCTGTTGAAGTATCACTCACTCTCTTTGCGTCAGGGTCAGGCCTTTCCGAGGGAGTCTGTAGGTTGTCGGCTCTCTCCGTTTGGCTTTAGGTGGATCTCCTGGATGTCCCTTTGCTCTCTCCTGGGTCGCTGGACTGTTGACTCCTTCGCAGTGTTGCGGCTATGACGTTGTCCTGCTGCTCGATGCTCAGCTCTCTTTTGATTTTAATCACAGACTGCTAACAATCTCATCTGTACTATTTTTTGCACATAAAAGTTCGTTTCGTTGGCTTCCACCAGTTGTGCCGTGTCCTAAGAAGGCGGTACCGATGGTCGAGGGTGTTAATCTTCGAAGGCTTAGCAATTTATATTCTCTTAGAATATGATAACATGAAATTTATTTTATAACACAATAAAAAATACTCTGGAGTAATGATAAGTTGCTATGTACACAACAATGTAAAATTTGTTGAACAAAGTTTATGTATCAGAAATAGTGTCTATGAGAAGGTGGCAGCTAGTCTATTAAGTCCACAGGCATTGCATCAGTTGAACGGAAAGCGCTGGTCTTGTCTCCGAGATAAAGATATCCTTTTTCCGCGACGGCACCCTGGTGCCCTGTCGCCGCTGATTCGGGTATCATTCCCCGGTATTAGGGATCATAAAGTCCGGCCCTTTCGGCCTTCAAAATCTTCCACTCCAAAAGTCGCTATTCCAACTCCAGCCAAAATCTAATCTCCCCTCCGTATCCTCTCGTATATATATCTCAATTATCTTCCTCTAAAAACAATAGTGAGTTTCTCAGCCACTAACTGTCCGTTCTTTTTAAGAACCTTCCAGGGACCTTTACTGTTGTCTCCTGAGTGGACACCTTAAGAAACTCCTCTTTTTTGCACGTGGACCCTGCGATCATATGCTCTTGTGAGAACGTATGTGAGTTCTCTTCCTACGCTCAAAGATCAAAAAAGTGCCGGCTGCTCCTTAGCATTAGCAAACTGTCACCGATTGTCAAATGTCCAAGAGCGATGGTGACTGAGTAGTTTCTTTCATCTTGCCGTGCGTCTTACTGGACTTTAACATATCTTTACTCTGTTTTAGAAAAGCATTAGTTCTTTCTATATGGCGAATCTGATATAGTTCAGATCTTTACAATTATTAAAAGATAAAAGAATTTTCAGACACTGATAACGATATCATTAGGGAAGTGGGAGTGGGGAAGGGTTCTAGGAAATGATAACGTATGATATCATAAGGGGGACTATCCAAAATTGCCGAAAATTCGATAATTTATATGAGGGGCTCACAACCGTAGTAGACCAAGTCCATTTTGGGAAAAAAATGATATAGTCCATATAGAAGTCGAATAAAATCTATTTTTTTCATCTCACAGTGAACAAAGTCTGTAAACAGATACCATATATGAGAAAGTATGTGGAAACAGGCTGGGTTCACTGTGGGAGTAGATAAAACAGATTTTAAGCACCTTCTAAATGGACTATCCCATTTTTTTCAAAATGGACTTGGTCTACTATGGTTGTGAACCTCTCATATATGTACAGCCCCTAATGGCTGTTTTCGTGTTTGATTAAATAAGATCAGTTAAACATTTGAAAATAAGCTAATTTAAAATGAACAGCGTCTTTTCCTCCCGGTATTTTTTTTCTCTTTCTAGTTTTTTTTTCTGTCATAGAATTGGCAACAATAGTTAAAAAGATCATCTGGAAATCTGTCGATCTCTATATAAAAGAGTTTGTTCTGACTGACTCATAATCAACGCCGATCCTGAACCATTGCACCTAGGAGAAAGAAATTTGGAACACACGTACCTTAGATTATGTAGGCACGCACTAAGAAAGGATTTTTGAAAATTCCCCACTTAAGGGATTAAAGGGGAAGGGGGGTGAAAATTTTAAGACATTTCGCCATATCTCAGTAGCCGTTTTAGGTAGCAGCGTGAAATTCCAGAAAATAAATCTACTAGAAAGTAATTAAACACGTATTTCAGGGATCTTAGTAGTCCCCCCCCCCACCCCGGTAAGGCGTTAAAGGAGGAACGAAAATTTTAGGACATTTTGTCATATGTCAGCAGCAGTTTTAGGTCGGATTATGAAATTCAAAAAGACAAACCTATTAAGAAATAATTATACAAGTATTTCAGCAATTTTTGAAATTCTCTCTATAGGGAGGGGGGTAAAAGGGGTCGAAAATTTTAGGACATTTCTCCATATCCCAGCATCAGTTTCAGGTAGGAGCGAGAAATCCAGAATAACAAATCTATCTAAGTTTCGGTTGAAAACGTTTTGGTTTTTTAAAATGACTTTAATGTGTTTTTAAAAGTTTTTTATTGTATTTGGCGCACCTTTAAGCAATGTATTTACATTTATTTGTATCTTATTAATTTTAAGAAATATTCTTTTTAGATTTTTTTGTAGGTTTATTTGCATTAAGGTTAGACTGGGTTGATGAACTAGCCTTAATTTTATCTAAGACTAGCTGACCCACCGGGCGTTGCCCGGTCCCGTGATAATGACCTTAAATGAACCTCAAATTTGTATTATTTTATATCTTTAACTCCATTTTGTCTGAATTTATATTTAAATGAAATAATATTGATTTTTAAAAGCGATCGTTAGAAGACATTATCTTGTTTCTTGTTGGTCGTTTAATAATTAAAAAAATAAATAAATAGTTCTTACTGTCTAAACTCTTTCAAATGGAGGATATTCCATCTACGTTATGATCACGTGGTCAAGGTAAAATTCTCTAGTGTAAAGAAGGGAAGGCTCCGTAGAAGTAATGCAAATCCCCGCCAACCAGTGAAACAGTTCATGCGGAAAGCAGTAGTAGCCTCACTTCTTATCAGTTAGAAATTCTTTGGGTGAATGGAGGATATAGAGCTGTGCAAGGTGACGTCACGAACAGGTTTTTGCTGCTGCTGTAAGACAGTTATCGCTACCTTTATCAATGCTTTTTCTGTTTGTGTGTCCTACAGCTTCCTTCATTGTTCTCCGGTAAAAGTCACGTGATGTGAACTGCTCTATTCCATCTACGTTATGATCACGTGGTCAAGGTAAAAACTTCTAGCGTAAAGAAGGGAAGGCTCCGTAGACGTAATGTAATTCCCCGCCAGCCAGTGAAACAGTTCATGAGGACAGCAGTAGTAGCCTCCCTTCTTATCAGTTAGAAATTCTTTGGGTAAATTACCGGTACCACGTGACTTTTTCAGCCTCGAACCCAGATTTGGAATATAGTCCATTACCGGTACCACATGACTTTTCTCAGCCTCGAACCCAGATTTAGAATATAGTCCATTTTTTTCTTGAATAAGGATACCCAGAATTGGGCTTCGCCTGTTCATATTGCAAAAAGTTTTAAGACACTCAACTTATGTTACATTTGTAACTACAACTTCTGGCTATACATAACGTATTATCGTTTTTATTCTTTGCGGCGTGTTAATTAAATAAACGATTCAAAAGGTCATTCGAAAAAGATGAATATTTATTTGTAGAACTCAACTCTAATTTTAATAACAGTTTCAAATAAGAACAAGTTGGAAATTGCACGTCAAACATGTTAATGAGGTGCGTTCGTAATACAACTAGTTTTATAATTATTTTTTGAACCACATATTGTACTGAATTAATATTTTAGTGCACTTCATAGGTACATATCAATTTCATTCAGTTTGAAAGGCTGTAACATCATTAAAATGTACTTGAAATAATTTTTTCCCATTGGCCGTAATGTAACGGAAAAAACTTTTGACTGCCCCTGTAATTAAACTGTACATCCGATTTTAATAAAATTTGAAATGACTCGAAAAAATTTTGCAACAATTATATATTTAAAATTTCAGACCATTCGGTTGGGAGTTTTTGCTCTGTTATATGCGGACGGACAGACAGGCGGACCGAATGACGACTATAGGTGTTATGTATTTATATAATTACGAACGCATCTAAAAAGAGTTCACAGGTAGATTTCCACTCAACTCATAGTTAAGAGAATATCAAAAGTTAAGTGAGTTTCAGAAACTTGCTCAAGTCATAATCTTGATTCCGGGTACGTCCGCTTCAAAAAGCTTCAAGTTAAGTGACTCACCTATCTCAGAGCGAACATAGTATAACGCTTTGTAGCCCGTGTAAAAATTTAATAAACAACAACTTAGCGGTAAAAGGAGTCAAAATAATTCCAACAGGAAAAGGGGGCGGGAATCCAATGTTAAAAAATACATTTCTTATCGTCCAAAGCCTGTGTATAATTTTCATGCTAAGATATTGATACTGAGTTGTAAAAGTAAGTGTTTTTTCTGGGTTTTTTTTCTGATAGATAGGATATAATGGCAAAAATTTTGAAATTGAAACTCATTATTTCCCTCCTAGAACGGGAGTTGGCAGCACAGACAATCACCTCATCGAGCTCACGGATGAAATTCTAGGATTAGTTAAATCTTGATTCGCATATTAAAACACAATCACTCTGCCAAGTCATATCTTGGTGGAAAAAACATGAAAACCCGATTTTAGCGGCTGACTCGTAGGTTAACCATTGTTTTTTCCTGCTCCTAGTCCTCCATGTTTTCATACCTTTGGGTGCAGGAAAACACACTGGAAAACTACGAGTCAGCCGCTAAAATCGGGTTTTCCGGTGTTTTACTCCAAGATATGACGTGGCAGACCGATTGCGTTTTAATATGCGAATCAAGATTTAACTTATCCTAGAATTTCATCTGTAAACTCGATGAGGTGATTGTCTGTGCAGCCGACTTCCGGTCTATCCGATATGTTATATTTTCGGAACCAAATTTCTGAATTGTATATATGTTTCCGACGACTGTGTGTAATTTTTGTGCTAAAATATTGATACGCTGTTGTAAAAATCGCTGTTTTACGCACGACTATTTTTTTTCACATCGAAATCCTGAGTGAAACTTTTTTCATTTTCAAACTAATTTTTTCATCCTTAAATCCGATGATACCTTAACCGAATCAATACTCAATCATTAGCTGAAAGATTAGTATCTACCCTATATATATAAAATCCTAATAAAACGAATTTATGAAACGAATATATGAAACGACTGATTAAACAACTGATTATGTTTCACGGCGATTTCTCCTAAAATACGGAATACTTTGCGATGAAATTAACACCAAAAATCCGTATTGATTCACCGATCTCAAAACTGGTATTAGAATTTTTAAATTCGAATTAGTTTTCGAAATATTAATTTTTTTCTAATTTTATATACTTTTCTCTAATGATGGCAACTCAAATTTTAATCATAACAGATATTTTTTTTCATATTTTAGAAAAGGTTGTATTATTTTATACTAATCTAGCGACCAGTTTGGCATCCCTTAAATATATGCTAAGAAATATATCATGTTACTTTTATTCATAAATTCAATTTGTATTTCATTATAATTTTATTTAATACAAAACTTTCATTTAAAACTAAAACATTTGAAATAAATGGCTTTCACCTCTTTCTTTTTTTTAAACGAAACGAAAAGAACAATATTAGGCACAAATGTTACATACGCAACGCTGAACCTAATTGGCGCCAGAACGGCGTTATTTTGCCTGACATGGTAACCCGGCTATTGTTGCTTATTTATTATAAATATTTATTTGAACTAATTTTATTTTTATTTATAAAAAATGCTGTAAATTGTTTTGTTCTTCGGTTATTAATTAAACGTTTATTGTTATTTCATTTAAAAAAATAACAGAAAATAATTTAAAAAAAGTCCTTCCGGCCAGTGCTGGGAGGAAGAGGTAGCTTTCATATTCTTTATTTTAAAAAAGCCAACTTATATTATTCAAACACACGAAGCTCAATTAAGTGGAAACCGAATGTAGGAGATTCAATACTAATTTGTATCAATACTAAATCATTATGAATGAGAATTTCGCGAAATTAGTCAGCTTTATCCAAGCTGCTTTTAATTAAAGTAACTTATATTTGGCTGCCAAATTCGGCGATTTCTTAAAGTGCCTGCCATTTTAAGACAACATGGTGGATGAGGCTAACCAGTGAGCTTGGTCGAGACCTTAGTAATTGCTGTGCACATGCTCACTCACATTGGAATCGGTTGATATATACGAGTGCTGTCGCAGGCAAAAAATCAGATTTTTCAAAATGGTCACCCACAGTTAGGAATTGAAACTACTATAACTGAGCCATTTTTTAAGATAAAGGCAAACAAAAAATGCTCCTGAATCCTTATATCAAGGTCAAATACTTAAGAAAGAAACCTTTTTCAATTTCTAATTTTTTTGCACCTCACTTTAAATATAAATTTTTAATTTAATGGCCGCCATTTTGAAACAAGATGGCTGATGAAGCTGGCCAGCGAACTTGGTCGAGATATTGATGTATACTATCCACATGCCTTCTTCCATCGAAATAGGCGAATACGTGTGGTATCGCGTGACAAATACAAGATCGTTTCAAAATGTTAGCCATGATAGAAATTCAAAGTGCTATAATTCAACCACTTTTTAAGATATAAACAAAAGAACAAATTTTCAGAAACAAAAACTGCTCCGAATCTTTGTATCAAGGCTAAACACATAAAAAAAAATCTTTTTCATTTTCCAATTTTTTAATACCTCATTTTAAATTTTAAAATACATTTTTAAAAAAATCGCAACCCTTTTGAAAAAAGACGGCGAATGAAGCTGGCCAACGAACTCGATCGAGACATTGGTATGCACTATGTACAGACCAAGTAATATCCAAATCGGTTCATAAATACGCCTGTTATCGAAAGACAAAAATCAGGTCGTTTTAAAATGTCAGCCACAATAGAAATTCAAAATGTTATAACTCAGCCATTTTTTTAGATATAGACGAAACAAAACCTGTTCCGGAATCTTTGTATTAAGGTCAAACACATACGAAAAAATCTTTTTCATTTTCCAATTTTTTGGCATATCATTTTAAATTTAAATTTTTTTAAATGGCCGCCATTTTGAAACAAGATGGCGGATGAAGCTGACCAACGAACTCGGTTGAGTTATTTGTATGTACTATGTACACACCAAGGTACATCCAAATCGGTTCATAAATAGGTCTGTTATCACGTGGCAAAAATCAGGGCGTTTCAAAATGTCAGCCACGCTAGAAATTCAAAATGCTATAACTCAGCCATTTTTTAAGATATAAACGAAACAAAAACTGCTCCCGAATCTTTCTTTCAAGGTCAAACACATAAGAAAAAAATATTTTTTCAATTTTCAATTTTTTGGTACCACATTTCCAATTTAAATTTTTCTTAAAACTTTAAATGGCCGCCATTTTTAAACAAAATGGCGGATGAAGCTGGCCAACGAACTCGGTCGAGACATTGGTCTTTACTATGTATAAACGAAGTTACATCAAAATCGGTTCATAAATACGCCTTTTATCGCGTGACAAAATTCAGGACGTTCCAAAATATCAGCTTCGCTAGAAATTCAAAATGCTATAACTCAGCCATTTTTTAAGATATAGACGAAACAAAAACTGATACGGAGTCTTTGTATAAAGGTCAAATACATAAGAAAAAAATATTTTTCCATTTTCAATTTTTTGGTACCACATTTCAAATTTTAATTTTTTTTTAAAATTTTAAATGGCCGCCATTTTGAAACAAAATGGCGGATGAAGCTGGCCAACGAACTCGGTCGAGACATTGGTATGTACTATGTACACACCGAATTACATCCAAATCGGTTCATAAATACGAGAGTTACAGTATGACATAGGTCAGATATATATATATATATATATATATATCAATTTTGAACGGAGGGTGGTTTCGGGGTCTGGGGGTCATGATCGATGAAAATATACCAAAATTTTTTTAAATCGCTTTCCTCCGAACGGCTGCAATAGGTAGCTTTTTGTAAAGAAAGCTACCTAATATAACTGGTATTAAAAACTGGTTAAAAATATAATTGGTATTCGAAAACGAGGCTTTCGCCAAATTGTCGTAAAAAAATGCGCGCCAAACCCGGTGCGTGTATGACAATACAACAAATCATGACATTTAATTTCAACTTCAAAGCAATGTTTTAATGGTACAACTTCTCCCGTCGACCAATTTCGCCGAATTATATAAATAGCCAAATTATACAAATTGACATAATTTTTTATTTTAAATAACGAAAGAACAAATAAATTTGGTACTTCTTAGCTATCCCGTCGACCAAATTACTGTCGCCAAATTGTAAGATTAAATGCAATAATGGTTGCCATTAATTAATTAATTTTAAGATTAAATGCCAATAATGGCCAATAAAACCATTAATTCGACGTTTTATTTGTATTTTTATTAATGTTTTACTAAGGCACAGATGTCATATACGCCCCATATTGGCGCAATTTTTTTCTGACGCCAATGTAGTATACGCAATGGGTAATTAACTGGCGCCAAAGTGTCGTATTTTGCTTGATATGGTAACCCGGATGTTGTTATTTATGCTGTTGATGTTTTCGCCAAATTGGCATCGAAAAAAAATCGGCCAATATGGGGCGGTATATGACATCTGTGCCTTAGTAAAACATGAATATTAGCAATTCTGTGCCTTTACTAATTTATTTGTTTTTTCGTTTTTAAAATAAAAATTATGTCAGTGTATAATTTGGCGATTTATATAATTTAGGGAAATTGGTCGACGGGATAACTAAGAAGTACTATAAATTTGTATAACATTAATAAAAATACAAATAAAACGTCGAAATAAAAATCACTTGATGGCGTAAACGCGTGTAACTTCCTTAAACTCAAATGGATATGACATTTACGATCAACCATTATTGGCATTTAATCTTATAGTTTGGCGATAGATTTTAGATATAACCGACAAAAGATTGTGAATCAAACTTGAAAACAAACATTGGATGTCTTAACAGCAACTGATTCTGACGTAAATTTTTGCAATCAAAAGGAATTGAATGGAAACCCATTTACAAGGAGATCGCTACAGGTTTTTTCAGTATAATTCAACTCCTCATCTTTTTAAAAGCGATCAGATTAGCGTGCTTTTAGAATCTGCAGTGTCTGAACGGGGGGGTTGGCGAGCGTAGCTTGCAGGGGGCAGAGCCCCCTAATTATTGTATAAAAATTAAATGTATTTTTTAAATAAACTGTATGTAATGTTAATCTTATGGCAAAATGAGTGAGAAAACGAAAAATGATTTCGGGGAATGAATATTTTAAAGGGTTAATTTTTGTCTTTTTTAAATGTTTTGCAGTGTTTCAAAGATAATTGGAAGCATATGCTATTTCGTATTTTTTTTTCTATTTAATTTTATTTTTGGAGTCTATGCGAAATGTTGAAATATGGCGGAAAAGGGGGGAGGGGCAGGGGTATTCCGGAATTTTAAATACTTAAAAAATTGTCGCTATTGTCCAAACCCTGAACTTTTTATGAGATTTTCAGAGGTTATAAATATGATGGTTTTGCAGCTCATGATAAAAATTCGTAGAAAAATATTGATATCTAGTTGAAAAAGAATTTTATTGTTTTTCTTCTTTTCGCATCGGTTTCATCAACATAAAATAATAAACACTTATTATCGAATTTTCTGAAATTTTAATAGATTATAAACATAAATGCCAACATCTATTTCGGAGTCTGATCTAAGACAAGCAAGTTTTAAACCGGAAAATATGTATAAGGAAATGTGTCTTCTTTCTATAAAATACATTTTAGATTTCATTTTAAAATTTTTGATTAAATAAAATTTCCGGTTGAAGATGTGTTCGTCGTGGATAAGACTCCGGAATAATTAAGAGATGTTGGTATCTATGTTATAAATATAACTGTACCCAAGCCTTTTTACCTATACCTGTCTCCGGTGAAGTGGTTAATGTGTCATGAAACAGCCAATTTAGAATTGTACCAAACTTAAGATATTAAGAATTGGTATTACAGTTGTGACTCCCCTCCTTTTCACACAGAGCGACATGACACCCCTCTAAATGGAAAGCTGGATCTGCCCCTGGGTGTATCATGCTTTCTCCGTCAGAAGAACACGTACGCTTATCATTTTGGTCATTCATCCAAAACAAGTTTGGTGCTAACACTCATACTTTGTTAAATTTACTCTCAATAATCTCACCCTACTTTTGTTTTACTGATGGAGGTCATAGCTCTCTAGTTATCCTCACTAAAATATTCATAACTCTACGTGCGGTAGATTTTCCTACTTATTGCCAATAGACACACACACCACACACACAGCACAGACAGACAAACATCTTTCTTTTATAAATATAAATGCAGACAGTTTTTTAAATATGTTACAGAAAACAAGAGAGCTATTTATTTACTACTGTAACGCGCGCCACCCGTTTTAAAACAAATAGACTCTACCGGCGGTCACGTGACCGTTTTCCGTGAGTTTTGCCGAATGAGAAATGCTGTGAGTTTGTGAGAATTCTGTTCTGTTTTTTGAGCTGTGGTAACATGTAAAAAGTTATATCCGTGTTATTATATATGTGTTATGTGCCGTGCTATTTGTGATGTGCCGTCTTACCAAGATTAAATAAAAAAATATTTAAAGTTATACCCCGACAAAGTGTTATCTTGAAATTATATGAAATTTCTGTGTGGTTTTAATCTGAGCTAGCCTGACACTACTATATAACGTCAAATTTTGGATTCCATATGATGTAAAATTTTGGATGTTATGAATAAGAAAAGGAAATCACTATGGAAAAAATTATTGAGGATACACAGTAATTTCCTCTCCGTCTTTAGGACTTCTACTGTGCACAAGAATTCAGGTGATCTGATTGGTCGACGATTAACAGATCTGTAGTACGATTCGTCAGTGTCTCCGGAATGACTCCTTCAGTGATCGCTAAAGCAGAAATATAATTGGTAGATTAGTTGAAGGAAGTGTTTGTTTGAAACACGCCCTTTCCATATAAAACACATGTGAATAAATAAAATAAAATAAACTGATTGTTGAACACAGATGATAAATGAAGAGTTAATGAAAGAGTTTTATGCAACAAAAATTAAATTGCGAGAAAACTGAAGTGAAAGCTTTTTGTTATGATTTCTTTTTATTTATCTTCTATTTTGATAAGATTTACTTTAAATGTTAACAAACGGTATTTAACTTTTTCAGAAAAAATTATTATTACTTAATTTTCAAACATTAAAAATGACTAATATTATTTAAATTATTAAATAATAAATTATAATACATAATGTCTGAGATTTTCAAAACTAATGGCAATTTTAATATTTTAGCTTTACCATATGATACAATATTTCATAACTCCTTTATCCATTAACAAAAGATAAAAAAAATGAATATATAATTAAAAAAACAGGAATTCTGCTTTTTCAGAATTTAGTTGTCACCCCCCCCCCCCCCCGGATGAAAAAAAAATAAGCATATAAATATAGATAGTACAAAACATATTTCAGTTTTAAAACTTAAAACACACACTTTTATTTTATAAAAAATGACGTCATTCGCATCCGCTGAATAATTCCACATTTACGATCCAATCTTAAACAACATTTACAGTAAAATATACATAGGATGTCAGTATCGCAGAATAATATACAAATCCATCAAAAAGCGATGTAGTCATTCAAGAAACTCGACAAAAAAGTCGGCCATCTAATGATTCATATGCCTCCATTTGTTTGTAACATTAATATAGATACTTGAAATTAATTATAGTTTATAATAGCTCCATGTTTTATCAGAAATCATTCATTTATATTTTTTCAAAATAGCACGTATTTTAATAACATTATTTTCAGTTGTTATGGGAAAATGGCAACAAAAGATATTATTATTTTCCCACTATTTTTCCTTTAATTTCTACAGAAATGGAGTACTTCCGTTGCCAATATTAAACAAATGGCGTTAAAAACTACAAAATAAATTAATATCTCAAAAATAAATTGAGATGCAGTTTTCAAACAAATTGCATTTTTCTTTACCAATACAACGGTATAAAAATTGAATGCGATGCTTAGAAGTTAAAACAATTGCAGTAAAGATTATCCGTATTTAACTGTACAATGATACATCTGCTTCGTTTTACGACTGGCTTATATAACGTAACGTTATTTTTTAGAGACGACATTTTAATTGCTGGCCGAAAGAAATAGCATATCCGGGACTAAAAA
Source organism: Maratus speciosus (assembly GCA_963932465.1). Taxonomy (NCBI): domain Eukaryota; kingdom Metazoa; phylum Arthropoda; class Arachnida; order Araneae; family Salticidae; genus Maratus; species Maratus speciosus. Next base: position 381,944,896 of record OZ010798.1, on the reverse strand, counting down.
CAAGAAAGGAGAGAGAGGGAGGCTATAACATAGCAAATTCTTCCACTAAGCTTTTCAAATATTATCTTATAAAAATCTTTCATGATAAACTTCCAAGATCGTAGTGGACTAAAATTTTAGTAACCTGAATTATTATCAAAGAACATTTTCCCTTCTGCTGAAAAATTTCTGGTACATTCCCGAATTAGCTTTTAAACGCAAAATCATGAAATTAGCGCGACTATTAAAGTGACTTGATATCAAACAGCGTTTTTAATTTATTTTGGCAAATGTATCACATCTTTAGTTATAAGGGATTTCTGTCTCTGTTGATGACCTTTCTAAAGGCGTCGTGGCCAGAAATTTGATTTAAAATTACAACATTTTCTGAAATATTTTTGTATTTTTATCGAAAAATGATAAATGCTATTCTATCCCGTAGTTTCCAAATAAAGTCATTTGTTAATTTTAAGCGTCCAAAAATAAAACGGTGTTCTCGATTGTGGCAGAAAACAATTACTTTGGATTTTATCATAACCTCTGTTGCCTACATATCAAGTTTGTAAGCAAGTAAAGTATGGTGAACCAATAAATATAAAAATACACGTCTAAAATAGCTATTTATTATTATTATTAAGTAATTATAACGTCTACATTTCAATGAAAAAATATGGTAATTTCGAAAACATCTAGTTCGTGATTTTTATTTGTTTTTCATTATTTGTATATTTAAAATGCAAAGCTAAATGGACGACAAGATTTTTTGACGTTATCCAGCGTCACGATGACGTTTTTCTTTTATAGTTTAGATAATCTGCATCCCGAGTTTCCCCATAGGCGTTAGCCAAAATCCAATCAAATCCAGGTAATTTTCCAAAGGCATTGAGAACCTTGCCCAATGGACTTTCCCTGAGGCTAACGAGAAAGACAGGCTACCGCGGCGCATTCCACGTATCTTTTTTACAGACCGCTGGAGTCACGTGATGCTCGAATGCACCAATGAAGGTGTGCGAAAAGAGCATCACGTCACTCTAGCGGTCTGTAAAAAATAACACGTGGAATACACCGCCGTAGCTAGTCTGTTTCGTTTGCCTCGACTACAGCACCTAGAAGATACAGTGTGGAAAACGGCTATTCATATAATGCTTTAAAAAGTGCTAAAAACTTGTATCCCATAAATCTCCAACAATGCTCAGCGGCAATATGCTGATACGAGCGCCATCTCGTAACTCTTTTCAATATAAACACTGTGTTTTCAAAAATTATAGAATGTTAAATATCTGAAACTATAAATATAAGATATTTTGGTCTGTTATAAGCTAATTTAGTTAAGGAATGACGTGAAATAGGTTAAAAAGTCTCTTTTAGAATGACTATCGTTTTTAAATCACTACGATGGCCCTACGATCGACATCTTGTTATTTAGCATCGTTGTACATTTGTGGGATTCAATTTTTTAGCACTATTTTGTAGCCGTTTTCCACACTGTATCTTCTAGGCGCTGTACCTCGACTATAGCGCCTAGAATATATAGTGTGGAAATTGGCTATCCCTGTAATACTTAAAAAAGTGCTAAAATATTGTATCCCTTAAATCGAAGCGTAAAAAATAGAACGTTAAAAGCACCAAAAATTTTAAATTTTAAGCATAACGGTTTCGGTAGCATATAGCACACCTTCCTCAGTGCTCTGAGGCACTGAGGAAGGTATGCTTAAAATTTAAAACTTTTGGTGCTTTTAACGTTGTATTTTTTACGCTTCGATTATATTGCACCAAGCTACAGCGCCTAGAAGATACAGTGTGGAAAACGGCTACAAAATAGTGCTAAAAAATTGAATCCCATAAATGTACAACGATGCTGAATAACAAGATGTCGATCGTAGCGCCATCGTAGTGATTTAAAAATGATAGTCATTCTAAAAGAGACTCTTTAACCTATTTCACGTCATTCCTTAACTAAATTAGCTTATAACAGACTAAAATATCTTATATTTATAGCTTCCGATGTTTAACATTCTATAATTTTTGAAAACACAGGGTTTATATTGAAAAGAGTTACGAGATGGCGCTCGTATCAGCATATTGCCGCTGAGCATTGTTGGAGATTTATGGGATACAAGTTTTTAGCACTTTTTAAAGCATTATATGAATAGCCGTTTTCCACACTGTATCTTCTAGGCGCTGTAACCAAGCTCCTTCTTTATTATTAATCCCTTAAATGTGCAACGATGCTGCTAAAATATACAGATCGCAGCGACATCTGCAGGATATTTTCTACAACTGCAAGATATTGCTAGTCTATACAATGTAATACGAAAATCCCGCAGATGTCGCAACGATCGACACTTGGGATTTTAGCAATATCGTCGCACATTTAAGGGATACAAATTTCTAGCGTTGTTTGGATAGCATATTTCCACACTAGGTATTCTAGACGCTGTACCTCGACTTTACCCATGTGTCGTCAGCCGCGGTTAAGCAGAAGAAAAACACGAATAGGCGTGATGAACATTTTAAAACTGCTTCCCCATTGTCCAATAGGGCATTTTGGTATGACGTCAAAAACATGGACACCAAAATCTCCTATCTGCGCAATCTACTGCCCATCTTGTGACGTCTTGTGAGCATCTTTTTAGTGTATTTCTGTTTACCATATTGGCTTCTTTATCTCTATATATCTTTATCTCTATAGTGCTATAATTTATCCACATTTTACGCAGGCTTAATTGTCTTGTCATTGTTATATTGTCAGCGTTTTTACTAAATATCGCTTTTCTCGACTCCTTTCAAGGCAGATGTGGAAGACGATTCAAGAGTTATGAAATTCGGATAAGTATTCGGTTAAACAATGGTAAGGTATTGTAAAGTTGTTGTGTGTAATAATAATGATAATACTGAAAATAATTTTTTTTGTTTTTTTTTGCTTTTCCTGGGATTAGAAAAAGTCACTATGAAATAACGTACAGCAGACATTCAAAGTGGTTGGCTGCCTTGAAAATAGATGCTTTAACAGAATCAAAAAGAAAAAATTTCTGGATATGCAAAGATCATTTTATTTTTGGTTTGTTTTAATCTTTTTGTTAGTATTTAATGTGTTATGAAGATATTAAATTGCTGCGAAACAGCACCGAAAACTGGCAATATGAAGCAATTAAAATAATAAAACTTTGTAAAAAATCACCATAAAATTAAAACAAAACACAGGACGCGTTTCGAGCTAAAAACATAACAGCTCGTCATCAGCTAAGCATACACGTGTCCGTAAACGAACAAGTTCAAAAATGAACTGAAGATAAAGAATGTTGCGAAGAATGCGACAGATGGCGCTACCTGATAGAGGGATATGCAAAAGGGAAATGTGTTGAAAAAAGATAGAAGAGAAAATGAAATGGAAAAAATGGAAATAAAAGAAAAAATAAAAGAAGTAAATTAAAATTATAAATAAAAATAATAAATAAAGAACTATAAAAGAACAAGAAAAAAATCCAAATTATTATTATTTTTTTTTCGCATTCTTCGCAACATTCTTTATCTTCAGTTCATTTTTGAACTTGTTCGTTTACGGACACGTGTATGCTTAGCTGATGACGAGCTGTTATGTTTTTAGCTCGAAACGCGTCCTGTGTTTGTTTTAATTTTATGGTGATTTTTTACAAAGTTTTATTATTTTAATATTAAATTGCTGTTGTGCTTAAATGACGACAATTGTCATTAATTTATCATGTGTTACACATTAAAGTGGAACACTCTTTTTAAGATCACCATAAAAAAAAATTAGAACACTATGGACCGTTTCGTATTATGTAAAATTGATCATTGATAAATTTTCTCCGTATCTTCAAATTCCCGCATTGTTTTTAGTTTTATAAATATTTCTTGTGCTTTTTTGAATAATTGTTTGAGTTTTTTCCCTCTTAAATTTTTTTTATGATCTCTCCTCAGTAAAATGGTGTGACAGAAACAATAACTCTTAATAGTTTGACCAGTTTTTTATTCTTGAAAAAATTTAATGTGTTCAATCCTTCTCTGTACAGTGCACTATTATTTAGCTTTCGTGTTATGCTAACTTAAATAAAACATTAAGGCCAAAAATAAATAAAACAATTTTTTAATGTGTTGGATTTTATAATTTTTATTGCAATGTAAAATTGATGGAAAAATTCATTACTAAAACTCTCACTTTGATCAGATTTAGGAACTTCTTCAGTGTGCTTACCAGCAGTGAGTAGTTTTTCTAAAAAGGCTGGTGGAATTTTACATAGCCTTTATAAAACTGCAGGGTATAGCAGTAAACAGAAGAAAATTGTTCATTTCCATGTTTTCCATTTAAAAAATGTAACCATGGATTTAAGTTATATATTAAACTTTCCTTTGCTGTATAATGTATAGCTATCAATCTTAATTTTTTATTAAAATGTTTCCCTGAAAATGCGTTGTAGTAAAGGAATTATATTTACTGTTAGGGTTGGCACATTCATCAGGCAAAAAGGGTGGTTGCCCAGGGCCCTGTGCCTATTGGAGTCTTGTTAGGGTCCATCTGTATAAAATAATAGTTTTGCTCTAAATTTGCTTTTAAATCTTTCTTCATCTGAAAAAAGTGAGTATTAACTTTTATTTCTTACAGTCAAAATTGATTTTATTGACGGGAAATGTATCAATTTACTAATTTAAAAAAAAAAAAAAAATTGATGAGATATAAAATTTAACTTCTGTTAAAATGAACAAACCTGTTTTTTAAATAAACAGTTTTTACTATTAGTTATTATTAGGTACTATTAATAAACCCCTTATTCTTTTTAAAAATTTGAGATTCTATTTTTCTGAAATTTTCTTTAATAATTGTTCAGTAGTAGTATAATTAAAACTGTAAAATCTAGAATATGAATTTTTTTCACCCCTCCTTGCCTTTTTCCAGACCAAGGGTGGCTTATATTGGAAAAATTCATAATTTTTTTTTCAGAATGAGTTTGAAAATCCTTCAAAATCCATAAAAGTTTTAATACAGAGTGTCTGGAGAATCTGCTGGTGTCAAGATAGATGCACATTTTACGATGTTTTTTGCTCTCAGGGGAACACAGGTGTGTAGTTCTGTATAATAAGCGACTACCATTTGTGATCTTCTGCAAGAAAGTGCAATTTCTTCCAATGCCCTTCAACTATGTGCTATTTTTGAAACTCGTCAATCAGGAACAGTCGTAAATGTTTACTCGACCAGTAAGTATTAACTTATTATGACTGACTTTAAGTATGTAATTTTTTAATACATTTTCTGTTCCCTAAGAAAAGGGAATTTTAAAATGCATTCTACATTGTTTATGTTGTTTTAATCAGTTTATTATGATTCTTATAATTTATTTAAATTACAGAATGTTTTCAATGGGACTTTTTCAAGAATTATGCGTATGCTTGTTGATTACTACCTGTTGACCTGCTTTCACTTTTGTAAATATCTGTTAAGGGGCTTTTTCATGCTTGTTTTTGATGATATGAGTTTTCAGTAATAGGTACTTGTAAGTATGATGCTTGTAAGTAAGTTACTTTTCTAAATACTACATTGTATATATATAAATGTTGTTTTACATAAAGTCATGTTGTTTTATATAAAGTCATTTTCCCCATAAAATGGATCTGCATCTCAGAGAATCACTTAAAGCTATGTCAATTTGCAACACAATAATTATAATTTATTATAATTAATTTTTTAACGAAGGTTTCTTTCGCATTAGCTTTCAGATTTATAAAATTGTGTTAAATGATCATTTTTTTTTAAGTGTGTAGTTATGTATAAACAAGCTATATTTTATAAAAACATTAAGTGTCAAGGTCAAAATTAGCACTAGCTACTGGCCACAGGGCCAGTGAATGAGAAAAAGTGGCTATTAAAAAATCGGCTGTCATCGGCCACCTTATGGCTTCTTTCCTACAAGGAGAGAGTAAAATTTTTTGCATTTCATCACGTTATTCTATTTTTTCTGGTTGCAGTATGTTTATATTAGCATATTTATTTGTGCTATTCAATTTTAGATTAATACTAATAAAAATTTTAACAAAAGTTTACTGTTTAGTATTTTTAAATAAAAAAGTGGCCGCTAGTTTAAAGAAAGTGGCCACTTATAAAACTGGTGCTACTGGCCACTGGCCAGTAATGAAATTTCCCAGTTTTGACCTTTAATTAAGTGTATGAGTATCATATTAGAGAGGAGCAGTTAATCTCTTCTCTCCCCCCTCCCTAGCCGTGCACACACACACTTTTCAAGAAATTTGATGTTTCAAAAAATGTGTCACTCAAGCTATAAAAAAATATTCTGAAATTACACTAAAGCTAAAATAACTTATATCAGATTTGTTTAAAATAAGATCATAGCATTAAATAAGAAGTTTAAGGTTCATAAAATTATTTGATGAACCCTTGATATAACAATATTCTGAAAATCGGGTACTTTTATCATCTAATGACTGCTTTGGCTAGTTAAAAAAATATATGTGAATATAATTATGTAGATTGCTTCTTAGTTGTAGGGGAGACCGGGGGAATGGCGACACCTTAAGGAAATTTAAATTTTTTCACCTCGAAAAAATTTTTACTTTTTAATAGTAAAAATTCTAAAGCTGAATCATGATCTTCAGTATCTGTATAAATTTAACCGTAATCATAACTGTAAAGTAAGCATACATAAAAAAATATTTTTTAAACCTCTGCACAGTGGCGGGATTACCCAAGACACTGGGGTAATTCCGCCACTGTACCGGGGTAATACCGCCACTCTTTAATGACCTAGTACATGCAACAAATGGATACTAAGAAACACACAACCTACTGAAAATAGTTAGAAAGCAATGTAATTGAGCAGAATAACGGTTAAGCTTACAATTTACTTCATATTGCAAAAGTCACTCTGCTTAATCGGCTCCACTACATTAAAATGAGGCCATTTCTCACCCGATTTGCATGGCGGCGGCATTACCCCGAGAGGACAACATGGCGGAAATCCCCAAGCAAAGCCGAAAGAACAACCGAACTTGTTCAACACTTTGGATCAAAATGTCGGCGAATGCATGTAGATTACGGGTCATAGTATCTTAAATACCTAATGGTACAATAAAAGGTGCTTATCTCTACTCATTTGAAGCTCCAAAATAATAAGCAACTAGATGAAAACTACATTTTTCACTAGAACAAACGAACGACGTACAGCAAAGTCACTCTCACTTTAGGCACTGTTTAGATTGTTGGCCGCTATAGTGCAGGCACATTCACTATCTCAAATTGCCCTTAGTTTTTAAACTAGGTGGGGTGGCGGCATAACCCGGGTTGGCGGCATTCCCCCGGTCTCCCCTATACTATAACATTAAATTATAACTCTCCCCATTTCAATGAAACTTTTGAAATGGTGTCCCTGGATAATTATAAATTATAATTTAATATCAGCTTAGTAATTATCTGACTGCATATATATATATATAATCATATAATAATTTAATATTACTAATATTGAAATGTATTATGATTATATCAAGGTTATAATTTCATTTGCTTAATAATTATTTAGCTGCATATATTAGTCTATTTAATATGAAATAATCTAAAATGTATTATCTATATTATTAACATTATAACTTCATTTGCTTAATAATTATTAAGCTGCATATGTACCTAATAATGTATTCGATTTAATATTTACTAATGTTGAAAGAATCTAAAATGTATTGCCATTATTATCAAGGTTATAATTTAGATTGTTTATTTACAATTTTTAAAGTGAGATGAATTATTTATTTAATTAGCATAAGTTATTGAAATTATCAGAAGCATATGTGTATTTTAGAATTCTGTTAAAATGCATCAATATCAATATAGTAATTAATTTTTAAAGATCTCTGAGCTCGAAAATAAAATTTAGTGACATTGTTCGTTTTGCTCAATCAATGTTTGTAATTTACTTTTCAATGTCTCCCCAAATTAGATTAATATACATATCCAGCAGTGGCGCATCCAGGATTATGCTTTGGAGGGGGTTACAAATATTTTAGAGGCCTATATGTGCCCAGATTTGGCCTGGCCTGCTGCTGAGCTCTTTCTTTCATTTGATTTGATGAGCCGTGCCGGATGAGGTCCTGACTTAAATTTTTTCTGCTGATTTGAGCAGAGTCTGGATAAAGCTCTGGAAAGTTTTGGTGAGGCTAATTCTGAATGCTTTTAACATACTACATAATGAAATAACTGTACTAAAATATATCTTAGTTTTTGTGATTTTTTGGTGTGTTTCTGCATCTGAATAGTTTTACATTGTGTTTGCAATCAAACAATTTAAAGTTTTATTATTAATTATCAAAATATTATGAAGGTTAAAGATAGCAGTAAGTTGCATGGGGTATTAAATTTGTTACTTCTTAGTTATCCCGTCGACCAAATTACTGTCGCCAAATTGTAAGATTAAATGCCAATAATGGCCATTAAAACCATTAATTCGATGCTTTATTTGTACTTTTTATTAATGTTTTACTAATTTATTTGTTCTTTCGTTATTTAAAATAAAAATTATGTCAATGTGTATAATTTTGGCGAGTGGTTTGGCGATTTATATAATTTGGCGAAATTGGTCGACGGGATAATTAAGAAGTACCTTAAATTTTTAAGTAAATTTTAAACATGCTACAGTCGAACTTGGATAATTCGAAGTGCAAGGGACTACTGCAAAACTTCGAATTACCCAAACTTCGAATTATCCAAAAATAGTTATTTTTATGTCGTAAAATAATCAGTCGGAACAGAAATTGTGAAAAAAAAATATGTTTATTAATTTTAAATAAAAAAACTACAGCTTTTTAAAATATTGAGATATTTCAGATTGTTTTAAAGAGCTTACTTGATTTTTTTAACAAAATCTTCAAGGATATCTACAGCTCGAAACACAGCTTCACTCACGTTAGATTGTCCTTCTGCATAACGACGATATTCGGCTAGATGAAAGACTGCCTCACTTGAAGTTGGAATCGTTTTCTGTTCTTCTACCTCATCTTCAATATCTTCATCGTCTTCTGTTGCAATGTTCTTATTGTTTAGAACTTCTGATAGAATATCTGCATCAGACAGCTCTCCACAAATGTCTTTATCAATGTTTTTATCAATGTCGACGTAATCATCAAATGGTATGCTGTCTTTCCATGCAACTGGGGGAGGTAAATTTTCTTCATCTAAAAGCTCGCTAGGGGCAGTGTTCCTGATGAATCCTGCTTTCTGGAAACAGTTTGCTACTGTTTTTTGGCTCACTTTGGACCATGCATTTAAACACATTCTTGATGCATCGAGGAGGGTAATGGGAAGCTTTTGGGAAGATTCAGTAAGGAGGTGTTGAACGACTAGGCATCTGTAGAAATGCTTCAGATTTTTAATGATGCCTTGATCCATTGGTTGCACCACTGGGGTCATGTTTGGCGGAAAAAATTCAACCGTGACATTTTCCATAGCGGGTATCGATTTATGGGCCGCGCTGTTATCAATAAACAGGATGATTTTTCTGTTTTTTCTTTGGTACGTGCGATTGTGATCTAGCAGCCATTCTTCAAAAAGATTCCCCTTCATCCAGGCTTTCGTGTTAGAACGGTATTCTACAGGCTTTGTTTTGACATTGTTAAAACACCTTGAATTTCTTGATTTTCCAACCATCAGTAAAGGTAACTTCTCAGTGCCATCCATGTTTGCTCCCACAAGTAGAGTTATTCGCTCTTTACTGCGTTTTCCTCCACTACATTTTTCACCTTTAAAATCCAAAGTCTTTGCAGGGGTACATTTAAAAAAGAGTCCAGTTTCGTCGCCTTTAAAAATGTCTCTGTCCTGTGTATGCTCAATGATTTGAACAACTTTTTCTTTCCACTCATTTACTGCATCTTGGTCCACACTTGAACTTTCACCACACACAGACTTAAAGGAAATTTCATTTCTTTCCTTAAATCCGACTAACCATCCGGAGCTTGGTTTGAAGTTATTGTTTCCTAAGCTGACAGGAAATTCTTCCGCTTTTGCACGAACAAGAGTTCCACTGATAGGGATGTTTTTGTCCCGCGCTTGTTTAAACCACTTCAAGACACACTCGTCCACATCAGGATTATCGGGTTCTCTAGCCCGTTTGCGATTTCGATTAGATTTCATTTTTTTTTCTTTATTTTTCAAAAAGGTCGAAAGAGTGTTAGGTGCTATTCCATATTCTTTTGCGATGATGCATTTTTTTAAAACCCTTTTCTACCTCACGAATCACAGCAATTTTTTCATCGAAAGATAAGGTTTTATACGGGACACGGGGCTTACTCAATGACATGCTTGTACTGAACTCTCACCACAAAAACTAAAAACACAATGAAGAAAACTAAAGCGACTATAGTCCTGGTTTCGAAGGAATTGCAACGCGTGTCATCTAAGATTTATCGCATTGGCGAGAGTAGCATGTGTCACTTACAAGGGAAAGGGCGTTCGTTTCTCCTCCCTTTAACCCTGCTCTGTTTCCTAGATCAGATAAGAATATTCTCCCACCCCTTTCTCTTCCCTAAAGAATTTTACACAATAACTGAAAATAACGCGGACATTTTTCAAATAACTGCAATGAAACTAGATTGTCATTTTTGAAAGGGTAATAGCTGAAAATAACCCGGCCACTTTTCAAATAAACTGTATTGAAACTAGATTTTGTCATTTTTGAAATTGTAAAAACTTCGAATTAAAAAAGTTGGACTTCGAAATAACCAAGATTTTTTAGCATTAACTGAATACAAGTTTCAAGGGACTGGCAAAAAACTTCGAATTATCCACGAATTCGAATTAAAGACGTTCGAATTATCCAAGTTCGACTGTAATATTTTGAATTACATAATAAATAAAAGAGAAAAAAATGTGTGACAAAATGAATATCTTTCCAAAAATTCTGATTTTTTAAGGACCAATTAAAAAATAATAGTAACTCTTTTATAATTAAAAAATAATTAAATGTCTAGTCTGGGAGGGGTTTCAGCTCTCTCGTGGGTGCACCAATGATATCCAGTGCCATAAAAGGCTATAGTTTGAAAAGAGTCTTCTAAATTTTTGCATCACTGAATTCTTTAAAATTCGTTACAGAAAAATTCAATGAAATTGGAAGCCATGCTTTTAGATTTAGCTTACTGAATTTATATTTTCCCTATAATATATTTTGCAAGTAAAGGGTAACTTTATACTTTATTTTAAATATATGAATTAACTAAGAAATTTTAAGTATATCGCATGACATTTTTTTAATTCAGAAGATTAATTTTGAGATGTTAATGCTAATAGCTATTGAATCAGAATTTAGTTCAAAAGTGTGTGGAAAAATTTAAGTGACCATAGTTGCCACAGATATCCTTCATATAGTTTGGTTATTTTCTTAAGTTGTAATTAGTATACAGTTTATAAGCTAAGTTCAGCATAGAAAATAATGATTCTTATTTGTAACACATATTGCACATCAGCTGTATTATCTCTTCCTACTCCTTTAAAAAAAAAAAAAAAAAAAAAAAAACCTTTATAAGTAATTGCATTTTATTCAAGCCTTCCATTTGTGGAAAGCATATTCTCATATTTTTTCAATTTAAATTATTCTACAATGACTATTATACTCATGTTGGCTAAACTATTTAATGCTTATTAACAACTTTAGAGTATTTTTGGTACTTTTATGTTAGTCATACACAAATCTTGCCAATAACAGCTTTTTTTTACTAAATTAGAAACAATATTTTGATGATAATTTTATGGTATTTCTTTTTCTCTGTATTTTAATTGAAATGGGTGAAAGGCATATAAATTTTAAATGTATGCAACATGTATTTTAAATGAAATGAGTGAATGACTTATATTTAAAATTAAATGGATGCAATGCGAATGATGCTAGTTATGCAACGATGCTCACAAACTAATATTAAACCAATGGCAACTTTCTTTATAAATTTCTTGTTTACATTTCAATATTTTAAAATGGTTTTTGTTTTGCATGGGATATTTGAGGTCAATGTCTAATTTGGTATCTTTTTACTCTTTATTTCAGGTACAGTTTTTCAGAGGAAAATTTCAGTTTCAGATCCTGTTCCAAAATTAAAAGTGTCCTGAGAGAAAAAAAACTGCACATAAAAAAAAAGTAAAGATATTTGATTAGCTATTAGCCTCAGGTAACCTAGGCCTAAAAAAAAATTCAAAGTATCGAAATGCAGATAAGAATTTTGAAAAGAACACTGCCATTGGTTTAACATTTAGTTTGTGTTCTCCCGTTACTACTATCATAGGCTCTTATTGTGAGGCGACTCATAGCCATTTTAACATGAAAACTAGCCTCACTTATGATTTTTCTTATTTGAATTACATTGTTTATTCAGATGTAGCCCTCTTTTTATTCATGATCTCCTCCCTGCCTGAAAAAAAAAAAGTAAGTTGTACCCGTTGATACTTTTAAATAATTTTTACTTTTTATTTGTACTTGTTTGTAATTTTCACTGTTTATTTGTACTTTATAATAATTTTCTGATTACAATAAATGAGTCTGTGTTCTTAATTTTGCTTTAAAAAGTTGCAACATGCATTTAAACAATGTTCTGGTGGCAAATGTAAGACATTTACTTCTATCTTTCTTCTTATTTTTAAAAAAATGTCTTCAGGTTATATTACACTTTCAAATATATCATACTTTTTTGTTATCTCTTGGCATGTGACATAATGAGATATCATCATCATCAACAACAACCGTTTTCAATCCACTGCTGGATGTAGGTCTCCCCCAGATTTTTCCAGTGTTTCCTCTTTCCCGTGTAGTGCCTTAGTCATCCAATTTACACCAGCTACTTTTCTGATTTTCATCACTCCATCTTACTTGAGTAAATACAGATACTGAATAATTTTAAGCTCTGTTTAGATGTGTTTCTAATTATATAAATATTTAGCACCAATAGTCTTAAAGCTATTTTGTCTTGCCTATATTCTGCCCACACAGTAAGTTTCTCTTATTTATGAGTAGTAAATACAGTATTCTAAATGTATTATTGTAATGTTTTTAGAAATTTTGATGTGTAAACCATAAAGGTTTTCTTTTTAATAGAACAGGAGTGTAAATCACTTGCATTTCTGATGTCTTCAAATCTGCTGATATTCTTAGCAGTTTGAATGAGGCTTATTTCATTTTGTCTCACTAAATATTATTTGCCAATTATTGTGTATTTCAATTGATCAACTGAAATTTTCTTGCTTTCCTCTCTTTTTTTTTTTTTTTGTTAAAGTATGTCAAGAAACATGCTTTTTAATTTTGATGTACTATTTATTACTTTTTAATTATTATACGAACTGAAAATTATTAATTAATTATCCCACTTCTTTATAAAATAAAACCTGTCTTAACCCCTTCGGGACGGGAGCCTTCTACGAAATTTTTAATCTTTTGTCACCGTTTTTTAAAAACAGAAATTTGTTTCTTCTTGAATTGAGAAAATGCGCTGATTAAACAAAGCAAATTTTACTGGTGAGGAAAAACAAGGATTCTGAGCGCTTCATGCGGCACGTATATGTGTCGCTAGTCCCCAAGGGATTAATAGTTCACAATTTCGCTAGTTATACAGTCTATTTGGTACTTAATGCGCCAATTATTTCTATCCTGACCTTTGATCAATGAAATATTTACTGCAATGCTAAAAGATATTTTTAATTTTATACCAGTAGTTTAACATGAATTTTATTTTATTACTTTATTGTATAACAGTTATTTGTTCATTTATTTTAAGTATATATTGGTGATTTAATAAAATAGTTCTTAAAAGTCTGTAATTTTCAAATGTTATATTTTTAAAAAGCTCACTTTACTATTGACAATGTTTTTTCTTTTATTTTTCAAATATTTCAATTTATGTGATTTTCATTTTGTGTCAACTTCATTTTGTGTGCTTGGCAACAATGGTGTCTATATAACAGAAAAGTACCGTTTATTTTTACTCAATTTTTACAAATGCATTATATTTCTTTTAAATTAAAATATAAATATCTGTTTCTGCAGATCAATAAAGTTTTCTGCAAAGCATTGTGTCAATGTTATTTTATTTATTATACGTAGTAATCATTATATTCAATAATAAATTTTGTTACGTAATAATATTTATACTATAAAGAAGTTTTATTTTGTTTCTGTAACTTGTACTGTCAAATAAAAGAAATTTGTTAAAAATTTGTTGTTTTCATTTGACTATATGATTTTATTATAAATGGTATTTCAAATATTTACTTGCTTTGTTTATCATGTAAGAAATAGTTTTAATTATCTATTTATTTTTAATAACAAAATGGCTAAGATATAAAACAATGAGAAAATATTCTCATTTTTAACACTTTCAACATGGTTGAAAAGTGTTTATTCAGTAAATTGAATAGTTATGGTTTGTCTATTTTCCCACTTTCTAACTCTCATAAATATACTGGGATCGCCATGTAATTATTTAATGTTAATGAGGTTCATTGTGTGCTATTTAAATGCAAAATTCAATAAATATAATGCATCAAAAAGTGTTATGGGACCAACAAGTGCTGAAAATGGATTTTTACTCAGTTATGTTTTTTAAATGGCTCATTAAGGTATTTCATTTCATTGTATGAAAAAATAAAGTTCTTATTAGCTATTGTTTTTGAGAATTTCATAATCTATGCCTAATTTTTCATAATTATTATTTGTGTGTATATTCCTTATACCAGTGGTGCAGCCAATATACTTATTTGGAAGGGGTTTTGGAGAATTGTTACTCCTTGCATGATACAATGTCTGACAAATAAAAACCAATGTGGGCTATTTCGAAAATAAATATGTGCATATTTTCTAACATTCACCCAAGTACGAGGAAGAAAACGTAGTACGTTCATTTTAGACCTAAACTGAAGGGATTAAAACAATTTCCAGTTTTCTCCTATTTAATTCTGAGTTCAACCCCCTGACCACAGGTCTAAAACTTTAAACTGGAATTGTGACCTTAATGTTCAACAAAAATATTAAGTGTAGGTACTCATTTTACTCAGACTTTTAAGCTCTACAACATTTGTATTGACAATGTTTTTGACAGAGTTAGTTGTTTGGAGATACTGTTATGGTATGTAAAAAAAATGTGTTTTTTGACTTGAAATCTATACATATTTCATAAAGCTCACCTAGTACGAGGGGGTAAACATAGCATATTCATTCTAGACCTAAACTGAAGGGATTTAAATAATTTCCAACCTTCCCCTAATTAATTCCGAATTCAACCCCCTAACCACTGGACTAAAAGCAGAAACAAACAAAATAAGTTTAGCATTAATGTGTTTAAAGGCTTCATAGAAAAGCCGTTGTAATCTTCAAAGAGGGAAAAAAAAGAGAGTGGGAAAGAACAATAGTAGTAACATATAAAAATAAAAAGGATTTTTAAACATTGATAACGATATCATTATGGAGGGGGGGGGGGGGTGTTAGGAATGATAACATATGATACTGTAAGTGAGGGGGAAGGGCTAAAATTACCTAAATATTGCTAACGTTATACATGTACAACCCCGTACACATTAAGGTACCATTTGATTATCCCGTCCACCAAAAAATTGTCATCATCCATTATTGGCATTTAATCGTATAGTTTGATCGTAAATGTCATATTCACTGGACATTAGACATGATACAAGTGTTTGTTATGTCATCAAGTGATTTTTAATTCTACTTTTTTTGTTGTTTGATCGTAAATGTCATATTCACTGGACATTAGACATGATACAAGTATTTGTTATGTCATCAAGTGATTTTTAATTCTACTTTTTTTGTTTTTTATTAATGTTTTACTAATTTATTTTTTCTTTCGTTATTTAAAATAAAATTATGTAAATTTGTATAATTTGGTGAAATTGGTTGACGGGATAATAAAGTAGTACCCACATTAATAACACACTGATAATTACTCCTCACATTAGCCATATTGCTCTTAACTTTTTCTTTCATTAAATTTGTGTTGAAATAAAGGTTCCTTTTCTAAAGCCTTGAAACAAATGATAAACGTTTTGTGCTACGTATGCTTTTCTTTACATTGGTTTTTACATATTTTTATCGTAACATAAGGTATTTTTAATACATCTTATCAGTTTTTTAAATACTCTGGGAGAAATTTTAATTTTGAAATGCAACCCCCTTTTGCTGCTGCAGTGTTTATACAAATCAACATTTTTTGGCTGATTTGCATGATATAACTTGATATAAGGGCTGTGCATAAATAATCATTTTAGGTTGGGGGAGAAGTCTGACACTTGGTTGTCATAAGATATTTCTGGGGAAAAGGGTATTGTTTTTTGAAATTGTTATTTATTTATCCAAACAATATATTTTTTGTTATTTATTTTTTTTTCTTTACATCAAAATAGTCATACCTTTTTAAATAGCAACTATCTCTTTTAGATGTTAATTGATATAAAGCTATTTAAATGTAAAATCATATCTTTATATCGCTGCAAACATACAAAAGTAAAAAGAACCCCCGTTTAAAAGTAATTGTTGAACACTTAAATCAAAAAGAAAAATCGTCTCTGCCGTCCTGGACACCCGTTTAAGGTAATTTTTGCACACAAAAAGAAAAAGCAAATTTTATTTTATTTAAATAACTGTTATACAAAATAGAAACATTTGATAGAATTTAGGCTTCATATCTCTTACAGCTATACCAAACCCTATGTTGTATAGTTTTTTACAAAGCTTTATTTTTCTTTAAGTAATGATTTTTTTAATAATAGAGTTAATAATTCATAGATTTATTGTACAGAATCCTCTGAGCGCGAGCAGGGCCTATCAACGAGGCACACTTACACCAATAAATTTTAAAAGAAAAGTTCGCCTTATCTAAACGCCGTATTCATGTAAAATTTCTGCCATGAATGAGGCAAAATTTTCTGTTTATTTTTAGTGGTAGGAATTTGCCCCGTGGGTAATCGGGCTCTGAGCGCGAGTAGTACTCGCACTTCATCGTTTATTTTTGAATAAAATAAGTGAAATATTTATATTTTAAAGGAAATGAATGCAGTACAAACGACTGTGACAAGAACACTATTTGTCAATTTATCAACTGTGCCTAACTAACAAAAAATACAGTTTTTCTCAAAGAACTATTATTATAGTAATAAAATACAGTCAAGGATCTATAATCCACAATTTTCTATAATTCGCATTGCTTAATGAATGTAAACAAATTTACAAATTCTGGTTCCAAAAATGATTTTTTAAAAGAAATATCTAAAAATTTAAATATAAAAGTAAATAACAATCAATTTTTTAATAAAAGAATTTGAAAAATGTATTTTTTGAGATAGCATATTAAATTAATTATTATATTTCCCATTTTTATTTTCATGTTATACTGAATAGTGTTGACTCTAGAAAAAAAGGGCCGCCAGGCGGAAATTTTTCGAAAAGGGAACACTATTCTAAAAAAAGAGTACATTTTTTCAAAAAGGGAACACTATTATAAAAAAGGGTAAATTTTTTTTCAAAAAGGACACAATTGTGCTTCGTTCACAAAAAGTATTTTGAACTGGTTTGTTTAGAGTCCCTAGAATTTGCGATATTTTGCTGGGATCAGTTGAATTGCCACGGGGCATAGGAAGTGTTAAAGAGGGAAGCCGGGCGCAAAAAAGAAACAGGGCCGCCGAACGCTGCGCCCTGCTAAAGCGGCTTAGAGTCAACACTACTGAATATGGAATTAAAACAGTGCCCAGAAAAAAGAAAATGATATATACCGTATTTTCGGGAATACCCGCCGCCCCCACAGTAAGCGCCGCACCAATGAAAATCTGTTTAAAAAAAAGTTTATCAACATAAGCGCCGCACCCAAGGAACTGATATTTGTACAATCTAAATTCCAGAATCGTTTCGGCCGCGGCTTTTCCGGATTTTAGAGGTCTTGAAATATCGTATAGAGACACTTAGAGGTCTGCACAGGCCGAAATTTCCGGGCCTGGCCTGAAATTTCTAGGTCGGGACTGCCCGACTCGCAGAAAAAATTCGGCACGGACCAGCCCGATACAAAAATTAAAAGTTCGATCCGGCCCGTACAAAAGAAATATTGGCCCGACCCGGTAAAATTTTAAAAGTTCGGCCCGGCCCGATATAACAGCTGAAAGTTCGGCCCAAGACTGGCTCGGAAAAGTTAAAATCTCGGCCCAGCCCGACTGAATTTCTACAAAACATTGATGAAGTGCCGCAGGCTGTGATATTTATTTTTTTAATGAATCTCTATTTTTTGTATGTAAATGTTTCAGTTATCATTACTTTTGTTAATCCATATTCTATGTATTGAAGCGTTAAAAATCTGAAAAATGTTATACAGTAAAATCTGCTAAGACGGAGTTGTATAAAAAAGAAAAAAAAGCGTTACAGACAAGATCCTCAACACGTTGTTCAGTTTAAAAATGGATTCCGTCATAGGCAGGTTCTTTTCACTCGTTTTACTATATTTTAATTTAGCTATATTTTAATAAGCGTATGAAATCTACTACTCTTTAAAAAGAATATAAATTTTAATGTTTAATTGTAGAATAATGGCGATTTAAAAATGTATGCATTTTTTGCAAACATTTTTGGTCCAGGCCTAATTTTACTGACCTTTGAACGGACCAGGCCACGACAAGACAATGATTTTCATACGGGCTTTGTCAAAACTAGGACTGAAAATTTTGGATCGTGAAGACTAGCAATGAAACCAGTCCGGGCTCTGTACAGAAAAAATAAGTTAGGTCCGGCCCGGCCTGATCTTACAGGAAAAAAGTAATGCCTTAACCTGGCCCGGACAGAACCTTCAGAAAAGAGTATGGCCCGGGCCGAAAAGCCGACCCGTGCAGATCTCACACTGCCGAAAACACTTTAGGATAACTAGAAACGCTCCTTTTTTCTTTCTTTCTTTTTTTTAACAGTTCACCTATTGATAACTGTTTTATTGATTCTGTTTGTGGCAGATTTTATTTTTTATTTGCTACATACGCATCTTTTCTTGTTCATTTTTACAAATAATTTTGTAAGTTTTAAAAATATTTCTTGCTCAGAATTCAGACTTTCATTTTCATCATAAGTTATTATGATAATTACACTGCTCAAAACAATTAAAGGATATTGCAGTTTATGTGGATTTTGTATCTGGTAAACTGTTTAGCTGATTGATACATGGTCGACAGACATAGTAGGTTATATGAGAATAAATTACACATGTTTGGCAGAAAAAAATGCATTTTATTGCGCATTTGTGTACTAAAGGAAAAAACACAATTTGTGCATATGAGAAAAAAAGAATAAGAAAAGGTGTTTTCTTCAAAGAAAATTATTTTCAGTAGGGGGTATGGTTTCCACGGGCGGCCAGCAACGTTGAACACCTTTGAGGCATGGACTCAATGAGGCTATTAATGACGAGTTGTGGTATTCTGCCCCACTCTACCAGAAGAGCTCTTTCCAGTTCTTGGAGAGTTTGTGGGGGTTGTTGGCGGCCAGAAACTCGTCTTCCTAGAGCGTCCCAAACGTGCTCGATTGGATTCATGTCTGGAGAACACGCTGGCCATTCCATTCGAACGATTCCTTCCTCGAAAAGGAAATCCTCCACCAGATTTGCACGATGTGGCCTGCAGTTATCGTCCATTAAAATGAAGTTATCTCCGATTGCTGCAGCGTAAGGGACTACAATAGGTCTGAGGATCTCATCCCTATATCGGCGACCAGTCAGAGCTCCATCTCGAATGATGTAGAGGTCAGTGCGCCCGTCAATGGAGATGCCACCATACACCAACACTCCTCCGCCGCCAAATCTGACACTTTCGTGCACGAACGCAGGATTATTCCTACTGCCACGGTCCCTCCAGATGAAAATACGCCTATTATCCGGATGCACAGAAAAACGGGACTCGTCAGAAAACAGAATATTGCTCCATTCATTTCTCCTCCAGTTGACATGCTCGGTTGCCCACTCCCTGCGGTCGCAACGATGCCTTGATGTTAATCTAACACATACCATCGGTCGGCGAGCATACAGACCTACAGCATGGAGCCGGTTTCGGACAGTCTGAGTTGAAATCGTGGTGCCTGTAGCCGAGCGAAGGTGTTGTTGGAGAAGAGTAGCGTTCATGGTTCGGTGTCTCCGAGCTGTTAACGCTAAATACCGATCTTTATTGGGCGTTGTTGCCCGTCTACGACCTTGCCCTGGTCTTCGGCCTGCACATCCACTCTCCAAAAAACGGTTCCAGATCCTGGAAATGACACTTTGTGACACTCCAATGGCTTGTGCTACTTCGGCTTGAGTTTGGCCCCCTTCTAACCTACCAACAATTCTCAAAGCTCCTGAATCTGTCAAATGACTTCGCTGAGACATCGTACTCATCGAAACAAAGCAATCACTGAATGCCGATCATCCTTGTCTTCATTCTCTTTTATCCAGTTGAAAGTCAAATTTCATTCGCTGCCGCTGAAGCGACGTTTTTGACGTCGAACTCAAAATTTGCATACTCCACAGTTTGAAAACCAGAAAAATTTGCATTTGTGATTCTCTTCTTCTATTTTCGGCAAAAAAATTTCGTTTATATCTTTATTTTATATAAAACTTCAAATATCCTTTAATTATTTTGAGCAGTGTATTATGAAGATATATATCATAAGTTTAAGGAAAGAGAAGAAAATTCAGGAATCCACTTTGCATTAAAAAAATCTCTTATCTCGTTACCTCTTTTTAGGTGCGTTCGTAATTATATAAATACGTAGCACCTATAGTCGTCGTTCAGTCCGTCTGTCTGTCCGTCCGTCTGTCCGTCCGTCTGTCTGTCCGTCTGTCCGTCCGTCTGTCTGTCCGTCCGCATATAACAGAGCAAAAACTACCCGACCGAATGATCTGAAATTTTTAATATATAATTGCTGCAAAATTTTGTCGAGCCATTTCCAATTTTATGAAAATCGGATGTATAGTTTAATTACAGGGACAGTCAAAAGTTTTTCTTTACATTACGGCCAATGGGAAAAATTATTGCAAGTGAATTTTAATGATGTTACAGACTTCCGAATGGTCTGAAATTTTAATATATAATTGCTGCAAAATTTTGTCGAGCCATTTGCAATTTTATGAAAATCGGATGTATAGTTTAATTACAGGGACACCCAAAAGTTTTCCGTTACATTACGGCCAAAGGGAAAAAATTATAGCAAATGCATTTTAATGATTTTACAGCCTTCCGAATGGTCCGAAATTTTTAATATATAATTGCTGCAAAATTTTGTTGAGCCATTTCCAATTTTATGAAAATCGGATGTATAGTTTAATTACAGGGACACCCAAAAGTTTTCCGTTACATTATGGCCAATGGGAAAAAATTATTGCAAATGCATTTTAATGATTTTACAGCCTTCCGAATGGTCTGAAATTTTAAATATATAATTGCTGCAAACTTTTGTCGAGCCATTTCAAATTTTATGAAAATCGAATGTATAGTTTAATTACAGGGACAGTCAAAAGTTTTCCGTTACATTACGGGGAATGGGGAAAATATTATTGTAAGTGCATTTTAATGATGTTACAGACTATGCACTTATGAAGCGCAAAAAAATATACATTCAGTACAATATGGGGTGCAAAAAATAATTATGAAACTAGTTATAGTACGAACGCACCTCATTTGCCACGTTTGACGAGCAATTTCCAACTTGTTTCTACTGCATTCAAAGTTCTTTTCAAAGAAACGAAACAGAAACTATTAGCCAACTACACGCCAAGGTCATAGGGTAATGTGTCAGAACGTCCGGTCCGAGGAGCAAGGAGATGGAGTGAATTTGAAATCAAGTGTGTTTATTTTTTAGTTGCGTCAAGAGATAACAAAATTACGTTTGTTTATTAGTTATAAATGAGTACTTGAGTGATATTATTAGGTGCTTCTTTAAAAATAAAGATTATAAACATAAAAAAAGATAAGTATTTTTGTTGAGAACTCTTCGTACGAAACAATTTTTAACCATATCAGCGTAAAAATCAATGTTTTGAAGAAATTCAGTCGGGTCGGGCTGAGATTTTAAATGTTTTCCGGGCCAGGCCAAACTTTTAGTTTTTATGCCGGGCCATTAATTAATTAATTTATTTATTTTTTGTACGGGCCGGGCCAATTTTTCCCCCTATGGATCGGCTACTTCACTCAAGGGTAAACGGCCGTTCGCTAATGTAATCCTATGGAAGAATTTTTTTTTAAATACATGGTTCGCATTTCAATATGCTTAAATGATTTTTTTTTTGTGTGTGTCGAATAGCTGAGGTCGATCTCGACCCTTTTTCGATTTTGTTTACAGATTTTTTTTGTAGTATACTTTGATTTTCTGAATCAGTTTCGTAAGTGAAAGTATCCTAGTAAAAAAAAAAAAAAAAAAAAAAAAAAACCTATAAACACAATCGAAAAAGTAAAAATGACTCTTTGTAGAGACCGACTTCAGCTATCCAATGCAAAAAAGATTATTTAAAAATAATGGAATGCGAACGACATATTTTTAAAAAAATATCTTTCTTGGGATTTACATTAACAAGCCGGTGTTTTTGCGTGAGCAAAATGGCCCAATATTTATGTCGCGGAAGCCGTCCCACTTAATTTGTTACATTGGTCAGGACCATTTATTTTTTTTATCTCCCAACCTGGCTCAGCAAAAAAACTGTACTAATTCTGCTGACCCGGCCAATTTCAAAGTTTGGATTCATTTTGTCTGGTCGAGTCGGGTACGGCCTCTATTTTAGGGGCCGAGTTTATAGAGTCCGGTACTGAAAAAGAAAAAAATCTTGCTCTCCAGTGTTTTTATTGTGTATTAGGAGACCCATTCTACAAAAGTTCTATGCCTTGATTTGAGATTTCTCTAGTTAGAGACCAGTAATTTCACTGAGTGAGCACTCTATGAGCAGTTTTGCTTTGCAAGAGGAAGGAAAGGGGGTTTATTAGAAGAAAAGTTCGCGACAGCTGTACATTTCAGTATCCAGAGGGTAAAGTAATTATTGACGGATGGGCGGAAAATGGAATCATTTTTAACTTGAGAACCGGTGAGGCAAACGTTATTCATCCCGCTGATTGTTTAAAAATAAACAAAACAAATAACATTTCTGGGACATCTGCGGTTGACGGACATTTTCTAATATTTTGGTACCAATTCGAGAGCATGAAACTATTGATCAAAGGGGGGAAATGGCGTCATAAAATATCGGTTTGACCAAAAAAAAAAGCCATAAGACATTGCTGTAAAAGAAAAAAATCACCGTATCCGCCGCCCTGGCGTAAGAGCTGCACTTAGAATATTTTATACTTTCAAACTCGTATGAGCCGCGGTTCATACGCCCGAAAATACGGTAATCTATAATACTCTATAATTTGCACAACTCTTGGTCCCAACTTGTGCAGATTAAAGAACTTTGCCTGTACAGTAATGTCTCATCAGAAGGAAGTGCTAGGGATTTTTAAAAAGTTATGCTTTAGACAGATATTAATTTAAGCATGTTTAATGTTATGGTATTATTTTCGTTGGGGCTTGTGATATTCTTTCATTAGTGCAGGATTTTGATAAAGACAGTCTTTTCATTACATACAAAAATTTCATGGCTCTGGTGAAAGAAATACCATATAATTATATTTGCTGAGTGAAATCTATCTAAAATGAAAATTTCCCTTCGTCTCTAGCGATTTTGTCTTAACAAGTTTTAGTACATTAGTTTTCTATTAACTTAACAATTAATAATGAACTTTAAAGTAAAATAAATCTGTGAAAACACAACAAACATAACCTGTAAAAACTTTCAAAACATTTTTCAGAGTTTCAAATGTGCCATCAGATTTATTTTAAGAAACATCTACAGCACACATTCAATTTGTCAATGTTAATTAATATTAAAAGAATGCTTAATTTTTTAGAGCAGTGATAAGTGCTGTAAAGGAAAAGCTAAAAAGCTGACATTTTATGACTTGTGAATATTGCTAATGAATATTAATATATGCTCAATTTCTTGAATTATATCATTTATTTTAAGTATTGATTTTACATTAGTATTTAATTAGCTTTGTAATTTGATAAATTCTAATACAGTAAAATAAAGAAATAACAAGAAATTTAAATACAATATAATTTCTGTGTGTCATGCTTTTATTATTAATAATAAAAAAAAATGCATCCTGGTTTGACATTACAGCCTAGTATATTAAAATACAGTTTTATATATATATATATATATAATACAATAGGCATTACGATTGAAACATTTAATAAATATGGAAGTTTCCATTCGCAATATATCAATCAATCGTTATATTTTTTGTAACTACAAATTTTCATTTACTTCATAATAAATAATCTTGAGTGAAAAATCATTTTTTTATTATATGATTATAGCTGCTAATGGAACCTTTTTATCCACTGTATATTTCATAAATATTTAGGTGATAATTTGTAACACTGATTTTATTAATATTCTTAAATATATTATCTTATATAATGTTTTTTATAAGTTATTATCCTGGTTAATAGCTTCTTGTTTACAATTTTAGTATGTCAACAAAAGTATACGAGGTTGCCAGAAAATCGCCAAGAAAATCACCAAATCTCCCGCTCCATTAGCGGTGATGACGTCAAAAACATGGAAAAATATGGACATCACGTGACTCGTTGCCACCTAACGAATTGGTCTATAAACAGTTTTTTTCTGAGGATTTGTACCCGCACTGGCGTGGCTGTTGCCATTCATGGGTAAAGTCCATGCGTGTGGTCCATTTTAAGACCCATTTTGGCTTATTTGAGCATAAGCATTTTAAAGTGTTTTTTTGATATAAGGAAAGGGCAGCTGATGTCACTGTAGGTCGAATTCCTGTTGATCAGCAAGAGAAAACCTGTCCGTTTTTATTACTCTGACTGTACACAAGAACTAGGGTAATTTGATTGGCCTACGCTTAGCAGGTCTGTGATATGATTGGCCTACGTCGCGAAGTCGATTCCTGCAATGATCGTTATGACAAAAATGTAGAGGTAGATTGGTTGACGGAAGTGTTTGTTTGTAAACATGCCCTTTCCTTATTCAACAGATTGGGAAACCAGTTTTAAAGTTCATTCGTATCTGAGTAAAGTTGATCGAAGTCTGACTAGGGATACACCCCCAACTGTCAGTTCTGGATTTTTACATGAGTGGTATCGTTCGAAAACTTGTCACGAGGATTAAGAAATGTATAAGAACTATACTACCAAATTCAATAATTCCCGAGATATGGAGTTTTCTGTTTTAGAAGAAGCGAAATAAAAAAGGAAAAAACCAGGGCTGCGGAATCGGCAGCAAAAACGACCGACTCCGACAAAATTATATTAAGATTATATTGAGACCCTTGACTAATTTTTTAAAAGCTATGTTTTTTAATAATTTGCTTATACAGCCTCTGTATCCCATAAATTATTAAGGAAAAAGAAAATTCCATGCTCTAACAAATAAATCAGAAATATTTTTATTCTTTCACAACCAATATCAACCGAGTTATGATGTATTGAATTTTATAAAATTTCTGAGATATTGAGCACTAAAAACACGTATGTCCGTTTTTAGGGCCGGAAAGCTTTTAATACGACAAAAAAATTTCCGCAACCCGATTTGAACCTGCCAAAATAATTTATCGGGGATCCAAGCCCGAATTATTTTAACTCGCACACGACCAATGGCGGATCTAAGGGAGGGGCGAGGGGGGCAATCGCCCCCCCCCCCCTTGGGCAAAAAAGGGTTTGCAAAATGGCATTATGCATCATCACTGGAAATGACTTGGGATAAAGCTCGAGCCCGGCGCGCTCGGTCTGGGTCATGTCTTCTCTCATTTACAGCCGGGCCGTACCCTGATCTTAAATTTTTCTGTAAATTCGGGTCGGGCCAGACTTCTGTTTCTTTCAGGATGAGCCTGGCCTGGACTTCATTCTTCCTAGAGGTCAGCACTAGCTAAAATTTCCAGCTCGGGGTTCGGAATAAAAACTAAACGTTCGGTCCGTGTCAGACCGTATGATAAACAGTATTGGCCCGACCGCGACCCGTGTACTTCTCTAAATTTTTCTCCCCGAGCCCAAGTTGGTCTGCCATCTTACTTATTTGTTGTCCGTAAAATTTATATTTATGTTGTACATTTGTTTAGCGAAATCTTTAAAAATTTAATTTGATTTGGTAAATTACAGAGATGCATATTTAAAAATCTACTTTTTTTTCTTTATAGAGCTTTAACATTGTGATTTTCTTTTATCACCAGTTTCTTTCATTCTAGACTGATTTTCTTACTGGATATCCATTTGAATGTATTTGTCTAAATAATGATTTTTACGTAGTGTTTATGTGCATAATTGCCTAAATACAGCAAAACCTCCCTAAAGAGACCACGTTCCGTTCCAATAAAAATGGGTCGCCCCGAGAGGTGGTCTCTTAATGGAGGTCCTGTTTAAATCTCGATTATAATTGTTGAAAAAAGTTAACAATTAATGTTACTATTTTTTTTTCCATATTAGGAAAAAATACGAAAATTTATGCATCAAAACAAAAGTTAATTGCATAAGTTAATTACTGTAGAGCTTAAAAAATGAATACATTGACGCTTGCTTTGATTTTACGGTTTTATCTTTTATAACTTTTATTTCGAAATTCAGTAAATAAATGCAATTTTTTTTTTAACGGGAACAAATAATGACGATTTCCTTCATTTATCTATTTCTTTGAGAGTTTCCTGACAGAATAGGGCGGGGGAGTTTATTGACCGCCATTCTTAATTAGTCACCAGAGTTAAAATTCTTTGTCTAAAAAGGCACAAAGGTGTTTAAGCGCTTAAAAGTTACCGGAATAAAAAACAACTCTAAACTTAGTTTAGAAGTTTGATGAATAATGCGCTCTCCGGAATTATTTTTCTAATAAGACCTTCTTCAAGCGAACAGGAAAAAACGTAATTTGTTTTATTTTCTTCAAAGAAATGAGCCACTCATGGAGGGAGTTCATCTGGGATGGTCTCTGAATGGAGGTAAAATTAGTATTGAGCCTTAGGGAATAAACTCCGTTCCGTGAAAAATGGTCGTTCAGGGAGGTGGTCGCTTAATGAAGGTGGTTGCACAGAGAGGTTTCACTGTAGTCATTAATATTAATGTTTTTCTGTATTCCTGCTTTTCGAACATAATGTAAAATAAAATATGAGCATAAGTAAGTTTGCTTTAATGAATAATTTTAATTGCAAAATGCATGCTGGGCGGGAGTTGATTTTTTTAGCTTTTATACCGGGCCGGTAATTTTTTTTTGTGGGTTGGACCTGGAAATTTCAGCCCTGGTAAAACCTCTAACTGACATATCGAAGCCAGCTTTAATTTTTTTAAATATGCTTCTTTCAGTCATCATCCCATAGCTACTGAATATACCAGGTGTCCTAAAATGGACTGACTGATTTTAAATACAATTCAATAACTCGCAAATGGCGACAGCTATTAAAAAAATACTTGAAGGAGAATTATGTAAGATCTCAGGAGCAGGGGTGATTCTGTTCCAAATTTTCCGAAAATTTAATCCTCTCACTGCGCATCCCGCGATTTCCACGGCCAACGTAAAAGTGCAAAATTTGCGCAACCCGCAATTTCCGCAGCAAATCATTTTTTTTTATGATCCAATTCTGTTTAAAAAAGAAACTCTTTCACAAAGATTTTGGACATATTTGAACTCTAAAATATATGTAGATTTGAAACATGTAATAATTATTTTATTACAAGGCGCATTTTAATTGAAGATTTATTATTGAAAGGCGCAATTTTTGAACCTATTTTCATAATATATATATCGTCGCAGTGAGTGAGTTAAGGCGTTCGGTTCCGAAAATTTTTAAAAATCTTAAATCCGAAAATTCGGGCATAAAAATAATTGCGAATTTTGATAAATGGTCGTCGCAAAAAATCTATTTCGTCAATCGTTCGCAGAAAATAACTTCAATTTCGCCAAAGAATCGCAGAAAAAACGCGAATTTGTCAAAGAGCCGCGGAAAAAGCGCGAATTTGGTCAAGGGGCCACGGAAGAACGCGAAATACTTCAAATGATCACGAAAACACGAATTTCGTCAAATGATCGTGCAGAAAACGCGAATTTTGTCAAATAACCGGGAAAAAAACCCGCATTTTGTCAAAGGATCGCGAAAAATGCTAATTTCATCAAAGAATTGCGAATTTCCTCAAAGGGTCGTGAAAAAACACAAATTTCGTGAAAGGATTGCGGAGAAAAGCGAATTTCGTCAAAGAATCGCTTAAAAAGTGCGAATTTCGTCAAAAGATCGCAGAAAAAACGCAAGTTTTGTCAAAGGGTCGAGGGGGAAAAAACGCGAATTTTATCAAAGGGCTGCAAAATTGCACTAATTTCGTCAAAAGGTTGCGGAAGAAACGTAAATTTTGTCAAAGAATAATGGAAGAAATGTGAATTTCATCAAACGGCTACGGAAAGACGCGAATTTTATCAAAGAGCTGGGAAAACATGCGAATTTCGTCAAACAGGTACGGAAAAAACGCGAATTTTGACAAAGAGTCGTGGAAGAAATGCGAATTTTATCAAAGAGTCGTGGAAAAAATACAGTGTTCTCTTTAGGAAACAGCACACATACATACACATATGTTTATTATTACAGGTATAATTTTGAATCTGAAATAATATACTGAACTAACTTTTGAACAAAACGGGTTTACCCAAACCGAGCTTGCATGCATCTACACTCAGCCTGAAATCGACCAGGATCGAAAACAGCTAACTCGACCTGCAACAAGAATAATTAGTGACCGAAGATCTTGATTCCCCCCCCCCCCCCATCTGCTGTAACATTTCAGATTTTTATTTTTATTTTTTTTTTTATTATTTTTTTTTACCGAGAATCACCTCTGATCAGGAGTTTTTTTACTGCAATTTTTAATTTTAGTTTAAAATAGAAACCAGATGGCTCTGCAAGCAATATGCGCTAAATAGGTGCCCGATTCAACAACTATTGTTTGCAGCGCCATCTAACGCTGCTATTATAAAGTAAAATCAAGAATCGCAGTAAAAAATCTCATGCCATCTTACATAACCCTCCTGTAGATTTTTTTTTAATTGTTGTCACCATTTGCAAGTTACTGAATTTTAAAATCAGTCAGTCCATTTTAGGACACCCGGTATGTTTTTTAATAAGTTTCAAAGCATTCTTTATTGAATTACAACTCATCTTAGATATAAAGAGACAAGGTGTCTTATAACAAATTAGTATTTTTTACATAATCCTGAAGATTAAAAAGTATTATTAAATAATTGTATGGGCGTGTCAGTTATAGATCTTTTACTTTAGCTTTTATCTTCAAAAATATTTAGACTTTCTTTTCAAAATTCGGGTCGGCCCTAACCTTCTCGCAAGAATGAAAACCCAATCCGAAACTGACCCAAACCCGAAATAATGTATGTCAATCTGCCCCAAACCCAATGCGCTACAGCGCAGCTAAAAATTAGAATTCAACCCGACCCGCAGTAGAAAAGTTACCAACCGGACCCAAACCTGACGCACAGCAAAAAAGTATAGCCAACCGGACTCAAACCCGACCCGCAGCAAAAAGTAGAAGTAACACGACCCGCAGTGAAAAAAAATTAGCCCCGACCAGCGCATCAGATTGAAGTCTCCAAATTTCTAAAATCACCCCCCCCACCTTGAGGACTCTCCAGATCCGCCCTTGCACACGACCCATACCGAACCAGAGTGCGCAAAGCTTAAAGGGAAACATCCACTGTTTTCTGAGGTACATTCGTGCATTGGGACGGATAACCGGACCTGAACATCGAATCGGGTTCAACTGGTACTAATTTAAAAAACTTTTAAAGCTATCTTTCACTTAATTATGCTACAATAGTTGTTATCCATGAACTGCGTAAAGTAACTAAATGATTCACGTATGGCAAATATTATACCAGCTCTCTTCCCCTATATTTAAAGTATTAACATGCCAATAAACGGAAAAATAACTAAATATTTATGACTGTATATAGTTCAAAAATAAAAATAATAATTCAGTTTATAAATTTAAAAGTAAATACAATTAATTTGATTTCACTTCAAACTGTTCAACAAAATTCTTCAGTCGGAGTCGGAATGTTTTTAGAGACTCCGACTCGGACTCTTTTTACCCCAAAATTAGCCTGACTCCGACTCCGATTCCGCAGCTCTGGAAAAAACAGCATGAGATTCATTCAAAAGCTATCGAAGGAATGATTTTTGTCTTATAATTATTTATGATAGGGTTTTTCCATGTAGAAGTTTTGAAAACACACGTGTTTCCTCACAAGGCATTATTTATAAATACACATAAATTAGATTTTATTTTGCACATAGTTTATAAACTTATTAACACAGAAAAAAGACATAGTTTATAAACTTAAACACAGAAAAATTGCAAAATGTGTCTTGTTTTTATTTAATTTCATTTGACTGGAAAGAAATAGGGAGGTCGGCAGCTGTGTTTTGTGTTGGGATAGTAAAATGCAATATTGAATGCTTATAAAAAGTAAAAAAAAAAAAAAAAAAAAAAGTTAAGTTTTCTTAAAGTCTTAAGTTTTAAGATGCAATAAAAAAAAAATGATCGAAAGCCAAGATACATATAGTAACATTCTGAATTTTAGAAAAACCACTAAATCTTATGATAATGAGAAATTAAAAATATGTTTAGAAAGAAATTTTACTTCGTTAGATACCCTGTAAAATGTTTTAGGGAGAAAATCCAAAATAAACATAAGATACATAGTAAACAAATGTAAAATTTAATAGAATACATAATTTAAAACATTTAATTCTATGACGAAAGAAGAAAAACCCTGTAAACAGCGTATTGGATCTATAAAATAAATAGATTATAGCATAAGACAAGCAGTGAAATAAATTTAGTTCTGAAAACATGAAACTATATATCAGTTTATCGTTACAAGTACAAAGATGACACATAAAAAATAAAATAAAAAATAACTAATAAAAAAAATCACCAAATCTATAAAAAAAGATCTTTAAATTATAATGAAATTCTACAGATTATAAATAAAAGCAATACATACCGATTAGAGACCTGAAATGTACTTTAAATTATCCTTTTTTAAAGAGATTGTCCATTTTCTTAAATGTTTTACTGCGAGGAAGCTGAGTAAAGATGATCCAGTTCGCTGACGTCATAAAAGTCATGAACTGGCCTTGTCTGTTGTTGGTCACGACTGGATTTGAGGCGGCTGAATTTATACTTTTATCTGTAAGATGGCAACATAAAAAATGGTGTGGTTTTATTTATCTTGTTATTGAAAATTTTCGGATAAACGCGTCATTGAATTTAAAACTTAAAATTAATTAAATAATAGATTGATTTTTTGCTGTGCCATTTTCGGTAAGTCCTATGTTGTTGTTAAATTTTCGATTGATATCGGTTGAATCTAATCTTTTGCGTTATTTTATTAATTTGGTGGTTATTTTTAGAGTTTTCTCCATGCACTTATGTTTACAATGTTGTCAGTTAGTGTGTATTTATATTGAAGGCGAGGATTTCGATTATAAAGCAGCCCCAAACTAAATTTAACTTTTCGACTGTACAGTTTAAATGCTACGATTTTAATTAAATTGAGTGTTTCGGAAATCTTGTAAAAGAATTGTTATTTGAATTAGAGGTGGTGTAATGGTTTCTTCTAAAATGGAGACGTAACGAAATAAAAGATTTGGTGGGTGCGGGGAAAATGTAGCGTTGCCTCATTTTTAGTTTATTTACTTTAGTTACTTTCTCACTGCATAAAACATTCTTTTTCAAAAACTAGGTTGTGAATAAAAATTTCCCTCTAAATCCTGTCTACTGAATTCCTCCCACTAAATCCTCATTGTATGTCTGCTTATGTAATCACATAATTGAGGCTCATAAGTCATATTTATAAGATTTATACTATTTCAATGGAGAAACTTTTCAATTTAATAGGGAGCTAGCACCATTTTTTTAATGTTTTGATATTGTAATTGTTTTCACAAATTTGATTTTGTGTTTAAAAGGCATGTAATTTTCTAATTAGGTGGAATAAGGATCCTCTAATGGCTATATAATAAACTGCTTACTTAAATATATATGCACTATAATTGAAATAATTATAATTTTTTAGTGACCAGGAATTACCCCGGAAACGGGGTAATTCTTTGTCACTTGTGGGGTAATTATCCATCAGCGTCCTTTATGATGTAAATAAGGTTGTTGATTTTTTTAAGACTGAGTATTAAAATAAATAGAATCAATCTTGTAAAAGTTTTGTTCATCTCAATTGTGAAATAATAATAATGCATAGACTTTTTTTGGGTATAAATACAAACTTATTTGATGTGCAAAAGACTCTTGTACATTAAAAAAAAAAAAAAAAAATTAATTAGCCAAAGAATTTTTGTTACATTTATACATAGTATTTATTATTTCTTAATCCACTGTGAATGGATTAATTAGTACCTTGCAAATTTATTGGTCCATAAAATATATAAACTGAATGTTTATGTTTTTGATTCTATCTCACTTTGGCCAACTGAATTTTCCAGCTCCTTTTTCAAGAAATTTTACACAAACTTAAATACGGATCTTTATCATAATACACAACTGAAATGAAATTTGAAACCACTTTTTCTAAACGTTACATTGTACATTACTCTTTGACAAAGATTAAGCTTTATCTTTCTAAAAACTGATTGATTATCTAAAACTAAATATTAAATTATATTAAGGTGCATTGATATGTTTTTTTACATCTTGAATTTACTCAAAAATAATTTTTATAAATTTGATTTAAATCAACAAACCCTGTTACTACCACCTATTACAATTTAATTTAAATTAAGAATTTTTATAAAATAAAGCAGTTATTAGCAAAATTTACTGTGCATGCATATATATATATGCATCCTCTGGAAATTTCAGAAAGGACCTCCCCCCCCCCCTTCCCTTAAAAACTTATAATGGGAGGTTTGACGCTTTTTTTTTTCATTGACTTCTGTAACTTCCATGATTGGCTGTGTCTCCCCCCCCCCCCCCCCCCCTTCTCTCTCTCTTCTAAAAATGTAAAAAGTGATGTGGTTGTTGAAGAGGTGTTGTGAAAAAGTTGGTGTGTCTTTTAATGTCTGTGAGAAACAGGGTTGGCAGAAAACCAGGTTTTTTGGAAAAATAAGTTTATTTGGTTTAAACCGGGGTTTAATGTAACTTCATTTAAAATAATTTAAATTAAATAACACAGTACAACAGTGGTTTTGCCCTAGAACTAAAATTAGTTGATTCTAGATCAGTTTTTGGTGCTGATTCCGAATATGCTTTCTGTTTATCTCTAGGTGGTCCAGGTTTTGAGAAATTTGCATATTTAAATTTATGCAAATTTAAGCTTTTTTGTGCTATTTTATGCAAATTTTAGATACAATATATGTCACATCTAATTACGTTTTCTTGGTAGGGTCAGGTGGGGTAAAGTGGTTATAAAAACAGGCTTTTCAAACTTTCAGAGGATATAAACATCAGAATTTCTGTGATGTTTTCTAAAATTTTGTGTGTTATTTTACATTACATTACTGAGTACATCTATATCCATTTCAGAAATATTTTTGGGGGATAACACCTTTTTATAACATTTTTTCAGGCATGTTATTATGACCACTTTACCCCAGGGGGTGGGGTAAAGTGGTCACATTGAAAAAGTGTAATAAAAAAATAAACTAATGAATAAAAAGTGACATTTTATTATTTACAAACATTTTAAACAACCTTTATAATAAGTTATCTGCCATTTTATTTTATTAAAGTGTAAATTTGTAATGTTAAAATTGTTTGTTGTTAAAATTTGGTTCTTCAATGATTTTGATCACACCTGATTCTGGAAAAGTATAATGATTGCCGAATTTGGATTTTTTTAACATACTTTAGAAAAATAATTAGGTTTTTTCCCAATAAATTGATTTCTTCATTTCATATATTAGCAACACTCAAGATCCTATAGATATGGTTTGAGATGTCGTCTTTAGAGATTATAAATGGATTCAAAAAAGAATGATTAGGGATATTTTTTTGTTGCATAAATTTCCAAGAGGAAAAAAACAACTTTTAAGTATCTCATTCCTCTTGTTATTTTTGCAGATATCATGCAAGTGTTTTTTCTGTCAATACTACCCCGATCTTGGACTGGACACATTTCCTTTTCCTTTAAAACTATGTCTAACAATTCTATTCACATCTGAAATGAGTGTAGATAATGTTGCCAATGTAGCTTATTTTAATTCTTTTACATATTTTGCAGTCGGATTTCTTGATACTGTTTCTTTAAAATTCCTTTCCAGGCTTTTTTTAATGGGGGAAAATACACCTAGATCTAATGGTTGTAGACTATGACTAGTATGAGGTAGCAGGCAGAGTATTATAATTTGATTGTCGATAGCTTTTTTTCACGGCATCATAATTCATTTATGTCCATCACAATCATAAATAAAGGGGAAGGCTTTTGTAAGCTTTTGGTGTACTATCTACTTAATAAAATGATCCATCCAAGATTCAAGTACAGAGTCCTGCATCTAGACAGATTCCATGATTCATACAATGCTCCTGCACGACCACCCTTTATCCATAGTTTATATATTACTCACTCATAAACTACGAATAGAAGAATGTAATAACCACTAGCTGATATACCAAAAGGAACACTAAACATTATCTTTCCTTTGGTTTCTGAATTAAATATATTGCATTGCAGTGCGTATTTTTTTTTTTTTAACTGGACTATTTTGGCTATCCATATCCATTCCTGCCTCATCAACATAAAAAAATTCTTTCAGGACTTTCTTGTGGACCATTTTCTTATATAATACAAATATATTGTATATTTGTTTCTTATATAATACAAATATATATATAATACAAATATTAGAAAAAGTAGTGAATGTGTTGGTTGTTAAATTAGTTGATGTCACCTTTGCAAGCAATTAGAGTTTACACTTAGTTAATTCATTCACTATTCAAAACCTATTAAAAATTAAACCTTTAGGTTAAAACCTCTTTAAAAATTAAACCTTTAGGTTTTGAACCTATTTTATCCCCCATATTATAAACTATTATTAAATAATAACTATTTGCAGTTAGTTTTTAATAATTATTAGTATTTAATAATTAATTATTAAGCATTTATATTAATATTTATCATATATAATATTATATATTAATATTTATTACATATTAATATTAAGCATTATATATTAATTAATTATTAAGCATTGTATATAATGAATAATTTAACTCAGATCAAATATCTATAAGTTAAGCCTAACCCTATGACTACTTTACCCCATGTAACTAAAACTATTATGAAATAAAATCTGTGATAAATATAACTTAGCTATAAATGAAAATATGTTCTTGAGATATGTGTAAAGCTTTCTGAACTGCCAATTTAACAAAATTTGGAATAAACAAAATGCAGCAGAAAAATTAATTAAAGAGTTAAAAGAACAAGGTCTAACAAAGACAGACAAAATGAGTGCTCAGTAGCTCAAACATCTTACTAAAAATGTTTTTTTGAGTGAGAAACTTTGAACAATACTTAATAAATCTAAAATTAAAGGAAAATTATTCAAATTTCTATATTAGTCAGGATTTTAGCCCTTTTTATGAATTATGACCACTTTTACCCCACCTGACCCCAATGACTGTTTGCTTCAGATAAATGTCACGATTTGTATATTCTTAACATTTATTTATCAGTTATTAAGCCTAATTTGCATATTTTTCAGTGGTGTAATGTTTACATCACTAACAACTTTAAAATAGTTGCCACAGAATTGGTGTAATGTTTTTCTAGACTAGATTTTTATGCTGATTTCAAATCTGCAGTCTGTTTTCTTATGTCATGTCTAGTTTTTGAGTAAGATGAATTTCTACTTTTGCAGGCATTAACACAGGTTTGATGAAGATGCTTTTTAGGGGTGATCATGAATATATATCCCATGGCTCTTCAAAAAAATTTCTTTGAAATACTTGTTATCTGGGATGTCTGATTTTTCTGTTAGTTGTTTACACTACATAAGCAATTACAACCCTTTATTGAAAATAAAGATTTTTATAAGGAATTCCTGGAATGCTTGACATTTAGCAGTTGAGTCTTTACATATTTCAAGAAGTATTGTGTATTATCATTTGACATTTCTGTTCTGCAACAACCAAGTAATAAAAAAAAAAAAAAAAAAAAGGGCGACAGCAAAGTAAGCAGAAACACCTATTTGCTAGCTTGATCTTGCAGATCATTTTATGTTATTAATTGCTGTAAATAATCTGCATTTTCTCAAATGAAAATATTTTATGATAAATACTGAATATCTATTTGCTTAATATTGAATATCAAAATCTATTTTATCTTTGCTAAATTCACATCCTTTAAGTTCTCACATTGGGTCCCAGATAAGTTCCATGCAATTTTCATTCTACTTGCATACAAACATGACCTAGACTCACTATGTCTCATGTTGACTGCTGAGATGCTGTTTAAAGTAGAAATTGTTTTTATCCAATAATTTAAAACACTTAAATTACAAAAAAAAAAAAAAAAAAAAGGTATGTTTTAAAAAAAGAATTGTTTTTTTCTTTTGAGAAAAAAACCAGTTGGTTAAAACCAACTGGTTTAAACCGTGCCAACCCTGGTGAGAAAGGAATTAAAATTTAAATGTCTGAAAAAGAGAGGATAATTTGAGGATTTATTCAAGTAATGACTGAGAAGTTTTAACGTTATTATTTTCTCATGTTGATTTTGAATTTAAAGAGTAAGGCATCAGTTTACTTTGGTCAATATTTTTTTTCTATTGTCCAGTAATGGGAGGGAGAGAAATTACTGGTTGTTAGGTCACTTTAGTGTTGAATTATTTGAAACTCATGATTGGAAAAGCACCTTTGTAAATGCATCATTCTCAGATTACAAAGCGATGATTTATTTAATAATTGATCATGGACCATTATAATAATCATCAATAACAATTGATTTTAAATTATTAGAGCTTTCTTTTGAATTTAATTTTTATGCAATGTAATTCTATCATATTCATATTATCAGCATTTTAGTCCTGGTTTGATTAAAAGTGTTACCTACAATTTTAACTTAATTAATTATGAATACAACTTGAATAATATTTATTAAAAAATAATGGCTTTTATATTTTATATATATCTAATATGGTAGGCTCCTTCAAATCTGCAATCCTAACATCTGCAAATGCCTGAAATCCGCACATCATCACAGGTGTAAACAATAAAACTTCCAGTTCAGATATTTGGGCAAATTAACAGAATTTTTTAGTTTTATATTATTCCATTTGTATTTTAACATGTAATTCTCTATAATATGAATGAATTCATGGTTTTTCATGAAGGAAGTATACAATTTATATCTGAAATATATATATATATATATTATATATTGCTGATATCTTTGGTAATCACAATCTTTTTACCAAATCTTTTTATGTATTAATTGAGATTTTTTGGTTATGAAGACTGGCTAAACCTGAAATAAAACTTCCTTCCTTTATGATTTTGATGTGAATTAATAGGGTACCATATGAGGCAAGTTTCATTCAATAATGCAAGGAAAATGTACCTCATCTTTATTATGCAGATTTAATGATACATTATTAATTGTTTACTTGACCTTTAATTTTAATAATTTTTTTAATTATCTTCTATGTATTATTCTATGTATGTAAATATTTTTATATTGAAGATATGTATGAGGTAGATTTTCTTTGTACTGTTCCTTTTAAATATAAATTGTTTTAAATCTAATTACAGTAAACACTGTCTAGGTTCGACACTTTTTTAAAGCAGAAACTGATCTAACTCGGAAAGATTTTCAAATTCTAGAGAATCCATAGACTAAGATTTAAGTTTGTCTAATATTGTAAGCCGAATACTGTCTGTGACATAACATTTTTACGGGCCTACCTTTAACAGAGTTTACTGTATTTTTTTAAGAATTTTTGTTGATATCCTAATGTTTTGTAGTAATTATTCAGTTTTTTTCCAACTATGATGGATTCTGAATTTTGTAATTAAAAATTGAAGAAATTTATTGATTATTTTTAAGAAACTGTAAACACAATTTGTAATTTTTCAATTGAATGAAAAGGTGGCCAGGTCATAGGGTTGGCGGCTTTTAGCCAGGCCAAAAAAAGCCGGCCAGCTTTTTTTTGGTTTTAACTGCTTAAGTAAAGCCGGTTTTTATTTTTAAAAGTTGGTTTACAGCTAATTTGGATTAATTAATTTTTACTACACTTATAATTATTTTCTACTAAAAAAATTATAAATTTCTATTAAATTTTGTCAAATAGTCTTTATAACCAACCGCTAGAAGGCAACTGTGAAGGCACTATGTCTGGAGAGAAAAAAAATATATAAATATTAAGAATGTAAGTTAGACTCCAAACTGGTGTTTTGAAATTATATATTATGTGGCAACTGTAAAGGCCCTATGTCTGGAAAAAAAAAAATATATATATAAATATTTTTGAAATTATATATTATGTAACTCCACACCACATATACTACACATTTTAAAGATTATATTTAATTAAACAATAACAAAATGTAGCTCATAAAAATGGAAACATTCTTACATTTTTATATGGAGATTTTAAGTTATAAATGTTAAAAGAGAAATTACAAAAGATGTAATATATTTGAAGAGAGTTTTGTACATAAGTGTATAAAATAAAGAAACAAAAAAAAAAAAAAAATAGTCTCTAAATAAAATTTCTTGAAATAAAATTTTGAAAAGCTTGTTGCTATTTAAATGAGTGTATATTCATAAAATTGTTTTTAATGAGAAATGTTTTTATTACATGACTATGTATGATTTTAAATATTTATGCGAAATAAAATAAGACTTGTACATTAATAGCTCTTAAAATTATTTAACTTGTAACTAAGTAACCATTGTCCTCTTTAATTATATAAAGCAGAAAAAAAGGTGGTGTGTGTGTGTGGGGGGGGGGGGGTTAAAGGTTAGTGTAAACTAGATAAAGCAGTTGATATGGCCCTTTTAAAATTTCGCTGACATATTTCCAATTCTGACTATAAATCCCTAGCAGCTCCATCTAAGTTTTATTTCAGTATTAATGTCAGGGTCATTTTCAAAAAGTTTGCCAAAACAGCATTTAAAAAAATTAAAATTCAAAATTGTTTAAAATTAAATTTATTGTTAATACACAGGCTTAAAAAACAATTAATCTTTTAGAATATAATAATATTCAAGCTTAATTTTTTGTGTCATTAAAGATATTTAACTTTGAAAATGAATCTCTGGGCTCCAATGTCATGAGTGTTACCAGACAAAATGATTGAATTTCTTAGTTAAGTAAAAATGATTATTTCTATAAAATGAAAATTTTTAATTACATATGGTCCTTTAACAAGGATACATACAAAATGAGCAAATACAATTAATAATAATAAAAAAAAATTACTGTGTACATTGTCATGAGCGTTACTTTTTGTTTTTTTTTCCACTGAACATTGTTGTAATGAAATAAAAAAGTAAATTTAGAGGATATTTTTGCTGTTAAAATGTGTTATTTGAAGTATTCTCATAATTCTTATAAAAGTTATGATAAAAAATATATTTAAATGGTAAAAATTTAAAACATTCCATGAAGTAACACTCATGACAAATGGTAACACTCTTGATAAAAAGCATTCTGTTTTTAATACACATGTATTGGAAATGGAAAATGATAATAGATTCTATTGCCTTTCATAACAATTTGTGGACTAGGTAAAGTTATTATAACATGATTATATTCTACATATGAGATATTCTCTTTCATTAGCCCAAACACTTGGCCCTTTTTATCAGTTACCCTGAAAAACACAACTTTCAACTCTCCAACATATCGATAAGATGTTTTGTTTCTATTAAACAAACACATAAGTACCTGGTTAAAGATTATTTACACTTCCAGGTTCAGACCCACTAAATTCTGAACTATTCTCAATATCAAAAGAAGAAATCAAAGAATCATTGTGAGATTCACTGCTATAAATAGGTCTTTTTTTCTCTTTAGATCTTGAATGTTTTTAACCTCTTTAATAAGTGAGATTTTTCTTATTGTTTCAAAGCATTTACAAAATTTTCCTTCTGCCCATTTGTTTTCTTCACAAAAGCAGGGAAAATTACGATAGACTTCCTCATGTTTCACTGTTATAATTTGATGGATAGAATGAGTGCATGGAACAGTTCGGAGACTCGATGATATTTGTTGTAAATAATAAACAATTTTTTCCTCTGGTACGAAAAATAGTTTCACTTTTAAATTATTGCTTTATAGTACATCAAATAAAGTTTCAGCATCAGGTATATTGGTACCACGTGCGACAATCTGATCACCTAATCTTTTTAAAGTTGCCCAAATGACCCCTTTCCATGTTTTTTTTGCCCATACTGCTGACTCAATGTCCCATCTGGGGTCTTGCTGCACCCTTCCTGCCCTTTGATTTACAAAATAGCACCCTCCTTGCCCCTTTCCCAAAAAATTAGCTCTTACTCCTTTTTTTTTTTTTTTGTATTAAAAAAATTATTTGCATAGTAAAAACTTCCTTATTGTTGACTTTAAAAGAATCCCCTGAATTTAAATATTAAAAGTGGCTTTAAATAAAACAGAAAAAATGCCAACCCCCCCCCCCCCCCCAAAAAAAAAAAGAACACATTAGAATCTAAAAAGTGTCTTTAGAAAAAAAAAGTGCCCTTAAGAATAAAAATGTCCTCTTAAGTATAAAAAAAGTGTCTTTTTTCAACAAGCAAAACCCTGCCTCTTTTTAACACGTTCACACCGGCATGGTAGGTCACACTCGACTGTTTCAGAGCTGTCAAGCCTCCGACTTTTTGCACACCACTGTTATTTTAGAGAAAATGTTGTTCCTTTAAATCGCCCAATTGTTCTAATTAAATAAAACAACATTTTCTATATTAAAATACTGGTATCCAAAAAGCCAGAGACTTGCAACTCTGAGACAGTTGAGTGTGACCCACCGCGCCGGCTTGAACAACGTTAAACCTTGGGTTAACTCTTGGGTAACCACTCTGCTAAAATAACAAAGATTATGCAGATCTTAAATGCTCTGTTCATTTTGTGTGCATTCATGCTAAATTCCACTAAAAAATTCACTAAATACTCATTCTGTCATGAGTGTTACCTTTTATAAAGTAACACTCATGACATTATTATACTTCAATGTCTTTATTCTATAGTAATAATTAAAACAAAAGAAATTTTTTTAGGACAAAATAAATAACCATTTTATATCATAAATTCAAAATTTAAAAAATAACATTTTAGCCTTAATTACTTTATTAAAGTAAGGTAACACTCATTATGATGAATAAAAATACTCACCTTCCTTAAAACTTTGTTGTAAAATCTCACCCTTATCAATTTTCAAATCTTCACAAAATTACACTAAGTAACATTCTACAAGTCTGGACAAGTGAAAACACACTAGATATGTACTAATAAGTAGCTCCACATGTATGTAAATAATCAAAATTAAAATAGGTAACACTCATGATGCAGTTCTGGGGACAGACCTTTACTGTTTCATATTGTCATCAGATAGTTAAAACATTTTTTTAAAAATGTAATTATAGGTTTGTTTATTGCATATACAATAGGTTGCATTCATTTTTTCAAACAAATAACGAAGATTTAATTAAAAATTTTTAAGTTTTTGGCTGAGCAAACAAGCTAGGGACAGTCAAAAAACCATTTTTCCAGACAAGATTTGTTATTTTTTTAGCATTGAAATTCATCAGACATTTAAAATAAATGGCACATTGTACAGCAAACAGTACATAAGTTAGGATATTAATGTCTTTTTGTCTAAATAATTAAACAAATATAAAAAAATAAGCATCAAAGTCCAGGGACGGGGTTTTGGCAATTTTTTTGATAATGACCCATCAACATTATGAGAAATTGGGTTACTCATTAAATTCTAAATCAATTAAATGTCATTAAAACTAATTAAAAGCACTTTAAAAAATGTGTTGTGTATAATTAAAATTCTTCACTGTATAAAAGCCAATTTTGGCTGAAAAAAGCCGGTTAAAACCAATAAAAGCCACCAGTGTGGCTGTTTTTAATTTTAGCCGCCTTTTTTGCAACCCTGCCAGGTCATGATTTGAACAAGGGACTTTTCGGCTTATTGGTTCAAGTCCTGGCTTCGACACATTTTTCACCTAGTTGGAAAATTACAGCTCATGGGATTTATTTACCAATTAGAATAATTGTGCTAAAGTTAATCTTGTGTAAAAACAC
This sequence comes from Maratus speciosus, assembly GCA_963932465.1. NCBI lineage: Eukaryota > Metazoa > Arthropoda > Arachnida > Araneae > Salticidae > Maratus > Maratus speciosus. Next base: position 381,902,535 of record OZ010798.1, on the reverse strand, counting down.
AATGTAACAAGCTTAAAAAAATAAAATTAAAATACTGTTAGAATTAGCATCTGATAAAGTTTAAATTTATTTTGTAACTGTAATAAATGATGATGTTGATGATCATAGAATAAATAAATAATATTATGTGATTATTATTTATAATTATATAAAAAATATATAATTAATATTATGAATAATAGGTGATAATAACGGGGAAAGTATTAATTAGGTAAAAACTATGTATTACTTTAATTAGTTATCTAATATTAGATATCATGGAAGCTTCTTGGGGGGGGGGGGCTGTTTTTACTAAGATGAATTTAATTACTGAAATTATTCAGAAATATTTTTAATAATAAGGTTTAAACAAAAGAAATTTGCTTAAATCTTATATTACAGTTTGAAAAAGTTTGTGTATTCTTTTAAAGAAAATTTGAAAGAATAGTCACTGTGTAATCTCTTGAATTATTCTTCATTTCTATCAAGTTGTGGAAATGTATTTAGTGTTACTGATAATTGTGATAAAATTTAACACATTTGTATGGTATATGATAATTTCTATTTGTTTTGGTATGTGTATAATACAATATTTCCATTAAAATATTTTTTATACTTTTCAGGAACCCAACGAAATTTGACGATTGCAGTTTAGGTAAGGGCGATTTACCTTAATTCATCAGCTTTCAGTAATTATATATTTTTTCTTATGCATACAGCTGTTATTAAACATTTTAATCATTGTATAAAAGTCACTTTCAAATATATATTTATATTGTGTATAGTAAGGAAAAAAAATTATTGCGAAAAATCTTTAATAATTTGACAAATTTATTTGCTATCAGTTATTTTTGGTCCCACCATTTCCATCAAAATAAATTCCTGCATAAATGATTTTCTGTTTTTATTGTTAAAGAAAATGTGATAGTTCTTTCCTTTTTGCTCCTATGTATTGTACAACACATAGAAACAGTGTTACCAGTGGGCTACTTTTTTAAAATTCAGATTTCTTGATTGGCACCACTTTTTTTAAATAGCAAAATTCATCTTATTTAATAACATTAATTAAGGCAAAAATAAGGGGAATTTTTCCATTTCAGAAAAGTGGTGCCAATCAAGAGATCACAATTAAAAAAAACAGCCTACTGGCAACACTGCTTAGAGAGATATGCAGAAAAGAACTGTTACTTTATTTTTATTATTAGGTTGTAGTATATAAAACAGTGAAGTTGCTTATTTTTTAAATACATTTTGTAGATATTTTTCTTTTAAAAATTTGCCAGATTTGCAATAATTTTTTTCTTTTTCACATCTAGAAACAGTCACAAATCCAAACTGAGTAGTTCCCGAGGTTAGATAAAGGAAAAAGATTGTCATTTGCCACAATGTGGGGACAAAATGTATTAAATAGTAGGCATTAAAACATCTTCATGTTTTCTTCTTTCCCCTCTGCTTAGTTGGCACTAAAATTTTCTGTACTTAGTTTCCCTCAGGTAGTTTCAAAGAGGGGGTGGGGCTACACCCTACCTGCCCTTTGGTTTACGAAATAGCTCTCTTTCTGGCCCTCATTCAAAAACAATTAGTGTCCTTCTTTCCCCTCATCCAAAAATATGCACCCTTCTTGCCTCTCAGTAAAAAAAGTGCCCTTTCAGCTTTTTGCATTAAAAACTTTCCTTGCATAGTTAAAACTGTTTTGTCCTGAGTTTACTTACATATTTGTTTTTGATAGTTTAAACCTATGTCACGTCAGTTTTTGACAGCTAAAACCACAACCCTGACTATAGTATTACAATGTAAAAAGAAAACAAATAAGGGTTACTGCAATTAGTATTAAAGGTGTCATTTTTGGCTCGGTTTTTTTACATGGCACAGGTAATATATAAACACCAAATTCTCTTGTAACCTGGGATTTATCTGCTAAATAAATTTATTAACCAAATTATAACAGTATATGATTTTGAGCTTAAAGCTGCATCACTCAGAATACTATCGTCTCCCATGATAATAATAATTGTGCTTTATAAGTTTTTTTTATAAGGGCTAGAAATCTCATAGTACAAAGAAATTCAATACATTTCTTCTGTATTTGTCCAGAAATCTTTGTACATGTGTGTGTGCATAACACTTAGGTACTTTATTAGAGCAGAAGAAAATGAAATCCTTAAACCTTTATCCTTTTTCTTTAAGTTAATGCTGCTTTTTGATTATTACTAAGAGTTAATCAAAATTATTTTTTGCCTTACCCTGTCTTTTCACTCCCCCTTTTGCTTTGTTTCAATTAAAAGCAAGATGAAAAACTTAGACATATTCATAATTACTCTTTCTTTTTTATAGCGCATTCTAAGAATAGTTTGTTTATTTTCTCTCTGAATTGTTTCTTTTGCATCAAGCCTTATAGAATTTTAAAGAAGTACTTCTAAAATTGTTGCTTTCATACAATATTCATTTATCTCGTTTTATCGTATTTGTGTTTCTGTAACTTTTTATATATTCAGAGTAAATTGAAATTTTTTGGTTTATGCAAAACAACTGATATTAAGAACTGATGGATACATAAAAAAAAAAATTAGTATTTTTATGTTAGCCAGGTATGGGTGATAATTCATCAAATGTCGTTACCATTGGCATCATTTGTATTGCATTAATTCATTTAAAATATGAAGCTTTCGCTCATATTATTTATAATACATAACTTTATTTAAAACACAAGTATTACATACATTTAAACTAAACATTGCATATGTTTTTACAAATAATTCCATAAATGAAAACATATCAACATCAAAGCATTGTTTCTAATTAACACACATGAAAATTAAAAGCTATTGCTACTATTGGTGAGCAGAAAATGCTATTGGTTAGATTTGTGCTCAGCTAACATAAAAATACCAAAAAGCTAAACATTGAACCAAGACTGAGGCCTCAAACATAAAGAAAAACTTAAAATCATAATGAGCAGAACTCTTATTAAAACAAGTGGTTTTTCTTTTTTTATAAAAAGTTGTTTTAGTGTTACTAATTGCATGAGCTTCTAAAACTAAACATTACTGTCTTTCAAAACATGAGCCTTATGCTTTTGATTTGCTTTACATATTTTAATACAGTTTTTTGTATATACAAGATTAAATTTCTTTTACTCTCATTCGAAGTGAGACAAGGCATTCTTTTCATTTTCTTATTGAATTTTTTAAAGTAATTGTGTAGTGTTCTCTGAGTATATTCAAAAGTGTTATGTTAATTTTAACACTGATCATCTGCTTACATATGCAAGTTGTCTTAAATATACAAATAATTATTTTGGTACTTTTGTGTTAGCCAGGTGCAAATTTTGCTAAGAGCAATTTCTTTTCTCATCAAAAACACCTTTTATTTTTTTTTCACATGTCAATTAGAAACAATGTTTTGATTTTGAAATAAAATGTTTCAGCGTATGGCATTTTTTAATATTAGTTTTGATAAACATGTTTATTTATTTGTATGTCAAATCAAATGTATTTAATAAAATGTAAGTAATATTTTAAATATATGCAATTTAAATGAAATTAATGTAATATGAAAGGTAACAATGGGAACTGTAAGGAAGACTGGGGAGGGTTGACCCATTTTTTACAAAATTATTTTTTATTTCTTAAATATTGAACCTGGAATAAAGTTTTATATATCATTTTATTTGTTATACAACCAGTTATCAAAGTAAAATTGCGACATAAGTGTAATATATAAGAAACTTGAGAAATGATTGATTTTAATCACGAGAAAAATTCCTTTTTAAACACCCACTTTTTGTGACACTCGACCTGCAACACTAGTTGCCACATAGTCTGGCTTCATCTCATTCTGTTCATCGTGGTGAAATTTGTCTATTGTCTACATACTTTTCTAAAGTGTTTTGATCAGTGCCGAAACTAGTCTTTTTTGCACCCGGGGCAAATGGATTTTGGCGCCCCCCCCCCTCGTCCTCAAAGTATATTTACAAAGAGAATTCTACTAATTTTCTAATAGCCGACTTATTTTAAAATTTAAAATATGTAATACTGAACTACGTAATCTACAATGGCGGATCCAAGGGGGAGGTTATGTGGGTCATTACCCCCTCTTAACACAAATAAAAATATTCTAAAGATCATTTAAAAAATGAAATATACAGTAAAGCCCCGATTATCCGAGTTTCCGCTTTAACTGAGTTATTTTCTTCTGATGGACTGATGGCTGCCATTATTATGAAACAGCCATTATAAATGAAGTGTTAGGCGGCCATAAATAAGGGTTAAAAAATGGCCATAATTTAAAAAAAAAAGAAAAAATTATGGCCATTTTTTTCCCCATTCTGACCCGAAAATCAGAGTTCTAACTTTTTACGACTGCTCTTTCATCTTCACCTAACACTTCATTTATAATGGCTGTTTCATAATAATGGAAACCATCAGTCCATCAGAAGAAAATGATCCATTCCAAAGGTATAATCCTTCATTTGGCGCCCCTTCGTTCTGACGCCCAGGGCGCATGCCCCCTCTGCCCCCCCCCATAGTTTCAGCCCTGGGTTTGATCTATAGTATGTTCTTTTGCAGAGGCATGAACACTTAACATTTCTGAAGGCTGCTGCTTTCATTCTTTTTTAGTCTTCCCCATTCTTACTATTTGCCTACTATGGGTACTATTTAAATGAAATAAAATTTCCTATCAACTTTCCAATATATATTTCATTAAATTTTTTCTGGATTGTATAGCAGATTTTCACATCTTCCTTTAATCATTTTACTGTAGCTTTACAGAATAAATTTGCATTATGTTAGAAATATAACCATTAACCCTTCATTGTGTACAATGTATAGTAAAAATAATTCCAAAAACACTTAATTAAGGAAGCTTTGACCATCGGGTCAACCTTCCTTCACATTGATTGTGTCAAGCATCCCAACATAGCCACTTTTTAAATTATAGCACATGGGTGTCTTTAGCCTAATTTACTGTACAATTTTTATGCCTGAAATGATAATTCAATATTTCTGCATTGCTTAAAACCTACTTACTTAAATTTCTATATTTTTTATCCAAGAAAATCTTACAAAATGTTTCTAAAAAATACACTTTTTAAGTTGAAAACACTTTACAATTGATTTTTCCACACCTGTTTCAATTATCTTCATGAAACAGACTATTGTTTGAGCATTTAAGTAGCTTTGCTTTGGTTGCCACCTATTGGCAAAACTATGACATTCCATTAAATAGGAAAATTGAAGGATTTGTCAATCCTCCCCAGTCTCCCCTAATTTGGTGATTTATCAGTTGTGTCTGGCGTACATAAAGTACCAATTCTTTCCATTGTGTTAAAGTTTATTTCTTTAAAAATAAATTAGCATTGTATTTATTTTGGTCACTTTAATAAGCTGTTTTAAATGTCTATCAATATATGCTTTTAAAAAACAAAGTTTGATTTTTAATAAATACATGTATAATATCAACATGTGATTAAAATGTGAAATAACTGGCAGCTGTATGCCCTGTAATACAACTGAATATTTAATAAAATGTTGAATAATTTGTTCACAGGTTTATTATATTTTAAATATTTTATTTTGTTTTAATGGTTAACTAATATTAGTTTGGTATGTAGATTTAGTTATAAGATGATTTTTTATTTGTTGTAATAAAGTTTAGCTAAACATATTTAGAATAACAAATTTATTAACAGTTCTATTTTGCATTATTTTTCTTTAAATTATTCCTATTACTTGTATACTATACATTATTATTTTTCTTTTTTAGATATTACCGAGGGAAATATTACAAAAATAAGAAATATGGGATGGATTATTATACATAAATTAGGGGTAGACGACTGAATTAGCTGCAATTATAAAATTAGCAGATGTAATTGCAGCTTGGATAGAGTTGCAGTAATACAAGATAGGAGGTGGAAAAATATATCTTAAGCATAAACATCTGAAATATACGTTAGGGTAGACGACTGAAACATATTTTAAGGATAGACGACTGAAATATATTTTAAGGATAGACGACTGAAACAGATTTTAAGGATAGACGACTGAAACAGATTTTAAGGATAGACGACTGAAACAGATTTTAAGGATAGACGACTGAATATAGATTTTAAGGATAGACGACTGAAATAGATTTTAAGATAGACGACTGAAATAGATTTTAAGGATAGACGACTGAAACAGATTTTAAGGATAGACGACTGAAACAGATTTTAAGGATAGACGACTGAAACAGATTTTAAGGATAGACGACTGAAATAGATTTTAAGGATAGACGACTGAAATAGATTTTAAGGATAGACGACTGAAATAGATTTTAAGGATAGACGACTGAAATAGATTTTAAGGATAGACGACAAATAGATTTTAAGGATAGACGACTGAAATAGATTTTAAGGATAGGCCACTGAAATAGATTTTAAGGATAGACGACTGAAATAGATTTTAAGAGTAGACTATGGAATTTTATTTATTTTCGATAAATGACTGAATTTGTTGTAATTATAAAATTAGACAGCAGGAATACAGTAAACTCTGTCTAAGGCGGAATCGAGAAAATTTTCTGTAGTAGACAATTTTCCGCCTTAGATAAATTTTACTCTATGTCTATGGATTCGCAGGGACTTGAAAATCTTTCTGAGTTAGACAGTTTTCCGTCTTACAGAGAGTTTACTGTAATTGCAACTTTGACTATTGAGATAATATTCAGTAAGAACTGAAAATGGTTTCATACCAGATGCATATTTTACAGTAGTTCTATAGTTTAGGTATTACCTAGTCAAATGAAATAAATTTTAAAATGCTAAAGAGTGGTTTATTATAAATAATGAGAATGGCCACTCAAATTAAAACAGTTTTACTCTTAAAATTGATAATTAGTAAATTGCAGTTCCAGGGGTCTGTCCAGACTTTTCTCACAGGGTCCTGTTTTTGTGAAATTGTGAAGTTTTTCTTTCTTTTGTGAAAATTCTATTCATAATTTTGTGAATTTTAAATGATCTATGTCTTCATGTCCTATCCTTCATGCATAAAAAGCTAAGTAATATGCTCTTTGGTGAGTTCAACTACTTACTTACAGGCCAGATTTTATTTTTAAATGACTAAATTTGGGAAAATTTCAATTTGAAAGTGAAAAAATTCTGTGAAAGGTCTATTTAAAGGACAAATAATTTCGTGAAGGACCCTGTTTTGGAATAAAATGTTTCGTGAAGGGTCCTGTTTGAGGATAAATAATTTTGTGAAGGGTCCTGTTTTAAGATAAATTATTTTGTGGAGGGTCTTTTAAAGAACCTAAAATTTTCCTAAACATATTTCTGAGTTCGGACATTTGAAAAAATTCGTCAAATAGTTTAATAGAAATAGCTCAGTAATTGATGACAATTATTGCTATCTACATAATTTAATGATTGATAACTGTAATGAAGTTTGTTAATTTTAAGAATATATAAATAGAATAGTGCTTTAATATGTTTTATGAATGAAAATTTCTTGTGTTTTTCTGAATTTAAATTTGTAAAACAAAGGGTAAGTGCTCCAAACTTTATTAAAATAATGCTGCTGAGTGAAAAATGTTGCTTTCATTTCCGAGAACTTTTTAGGTATACTTTTTTTTACAATATACGTTAAAAAGTTTAATCTTAAACGCTTTTCCCCTTAAACTCATCATGCACATATGTATGCCACAGTTTATTTAAAACATGAGTTTTAATTAGCTTGTAGTTTCTTAAGCTGAGTAGCTTTATAACATTAGAAAACGTTTGTCACATGTTATTTTGATTACTTGTTAAATAGGGAAAATATTGGTTTTTAGCTGCATAAATTATTAACCAAACTAAAATTAAGCATTTTGTGTTAAGTTTAACTAAACTATGGAAACTGTATTTTAGACATTATTGCTCTCTCTGGATCTTTGGTCCTCAAATGTTTGTCTTGCATGATTTAAATATTTACAAGGAAGTACCTACACCCCTATGCACATTTCTTGAATGTTTGGAATTAATTTGCTGAGCAGGGGTCAGTGCAGGCATTTTTTCTTGGGGCCTATTTTGCGAAAATCTAGTTCCTTTTTAGGTAGCTTTCTTTACAAAAAGCTACATTAAAAAATTTTGGTATATTTTCATCGATCATGACCCCCAGACCCCGAAACCACCCTCCGTTCAAAATTGATATATATATATATCTGACCTATGTCACACTGTAACTCTCGTATTTATGAACCGATTTCGATGTAATTCGGTGTGTACATAGTACATACCAATGTCTCGACCGAGTTCGTTGGTCAGCTTCATCCGCCATTTTGTTTCAAAATGGCGGCTATTTAAAATTTTTTTAAAAATTTAAATTTGAAATGTGGTACCAAAAAATTGAAAATGGAAAAATATTTTTTTCTTATGTATTTGACCTTTATACAAAGACTCCGTAGCAGTTTTTGTTTCGCCTATATCTTAAAAAATGGCTGAGTTATAGCATTTTGAATTTCCAGCGAAGCTGACATTTTGGAACGTCCTGAATTTTGTCACGCGATAAAAGGCGTATTTATGAACCGATTTGGATGTAACTTCGTTTATACATAGTACAGACCAATGTCTCGAACGAGTTCGTTGGCCAGCTTCATCCGCAATCTTGTTTAAAAATGGCGGCCATTTAAAATTTTAAGAAAAATTTAAATTTGAAATGCGGTAGCAAAAAATTGAAAATTGAAAAAATATTTTTTTCTTATGTGTTTGACCTTGATAAAAAGATTCGGGAGCAGTTTTTGTTTCGTCTATATCTTAAAAAATGGCTGAGTTATAGCATTTTGAATTTCTAGCGTGGCTGACATTTTGAAACGTCCTGATATTTGCCACGTGATAACAGACGTATTTATGAACCGATTTGGATGTACCTTGGTGTGTACATAGTACATACAAATAACTAAACCGAGTTCGTTGACCAGCTTCATTCGCCATCTTGTTTCAAAATGGTGGCCATTTAAAAAAAATTAAATTTAAAATGAAATACCAAAAAATTGAAAAATGAAAAAGATTTTTTTTTGTATGTGTTTGACCTTAATACAAAGATTCCGGAACAGGTTTTGTTTCGTCTACATCTAAAAAAATGGCTGAGTTATAACATTTTGAATTTCTGTTGTGGCTGACATTTTAAAATGACCTGATATTTGTCACGCGATAACAGGCGTATTTATGAACCGATTTGAATGTAACTTGGTCTGTAAATAGTACATACCAATGTCTCGACCGAGTTCGTTGGCCAGCTTCATTCGCCATCTTGTTTCAAAAGGGTTGCCATTTTAAAAAAAAATGTAATTTAAAATTTAAAATGAGGTATTAAAAAATTGGAAAATGAAAAAGATTTTTTTTATGTGTTTGGCCTTGATACAAAGATTCTGGAGCAGTTTTTGTTTCTGAAAATTTGTTCTTTTGTTTATATCTTAAAAAGTGGTTGAATTATAGCACTTTGAATTTCTATCATGGCTAACACTTTGAAACGATCTTGTATTTGTCACGCGATACCACACGTATTCGCCTATTTCGATGGAAGAAGGCATGTGGATAGTATACATCAATATCTCGACCAAGTTCGCTGGCCAGCTTCTTCAGCCATCTTGTTTCAAAATGGCGGCCATTAAATTAAAAAAAATTATATTTAAAGTGAGGTGCAAAAAAATTCGAAATTGAAAAAGGTTTCTTTCTTAAGTATTTGACCTTGATATAAGGATTCAAGAGCATTTTTTGTTTGTCTTTATCTTAAAAAATGGCTCAGATATAGCAGTTTCAATTTCTAAAGTGGGTGACATTTTGAAAAATCTGATTTTTTTGCCTGCGACAGCACTCGGATATATCAACCGATTCCGATATGAGTGAGCATGTGCACAGCAATTACTAAGGTCTCGACCAAGTTCACTGGTTAGCCTTATCTACCATGTTGTCTTAAAATGGCAGGCACTTTAAGAAATCGCCGAATTTGGCAGCCAAATATAAGTGACTTTAAATAAAAGCAGCTTGGATAAAGCTGACTAATTTCGCGAAATTCTCATTCATAATGATTTAGTATTGATAAAAATTAGTATTGAATCTCCTACATTCGGTTTCCACTTAATTGAGCTTCGTGTGTTTGAATAATATAAGTTGGCTTTTTAAAAATAAGGAATATGAAAGCTACCTCTTCCTCCCGGCACTGGCCGGAAGGACTTTTTTTTAATTTACTATCTTTTGTAACGAACATTTTGTAACGAAATATGAAATCTAGTTATTGAAATCCAAACCATGCATTTCTAAATAAGAAAGTCCTGCTAAATTTTTCATTTCTGTTTTTTTTTATTACACATTTTAAAACCTAACAATATAAAAATAATTAATGAAGAGTATGTTTGTATGGAATAGATTTTTGTGAATGTGCCTATTTTATTAAAAGGAATTTTATGAAAAGAACTGTTTTATTAAAAAGAATTTTATGAAAAGGAATTTTGTGAATGGGGCTGTATTATTAAAAGGAATTTTGTGAATGGGCCTATATTATTAAAAGGAATTTTGTGAATGGGCCTGTATTATTAAAAGAAATTTTGTGAAGGGCCTGTATTATTAAAAGGAATTTTGTGAAGGGGCTTGTATTATTAAAATGAATTTTGTGAAAAAGCCTGTTATGTTAAAAGAAATTTTGTGAATGTGAAAGGACCCATTTTATTAAATGGATTTTTGTGAAGGGGCCCTAAATAGACCCCAAATTTTGCCTGGATCGACCCCTTGCTGAGGTATAGTTGTAAAACTTTCAGTGGCCTCCAGTGTGCTTTTATATTTTATTTTTAAAATGGTCAAACCTTTTAATTGCTGATAAAATCTTTAAAGGCATGGTGATTATTTGCAAAAAGTTTGTTTTATGTATTTATACTTATATTATACTATGTATGAATATGCTACACTGTGTATGCATATCTATAATAATGCACAGAATTGTAGCATAACTGAATGTAAAATACCTCATTGCTATTCTGCATCTAATCTAATCGAACAGTAATGATAAATTTTCAGTATGCGTTTATATACATATTTGTATTTTGGGGGGTATGTTTAAGATTATAATTTATTTTTTTATGTTTAATAAATTCTGCTTAACCTCTTTTGTAAAATGTCTTTTTTGTAGTTACCTCAACTGCACCTTATATTATCTGTATTTTTTATTGATATTATAACTCAATGCAATTAGGAAATACATGATGCATTTATAAATATTAAGGATTGATGATTGCATTTATAAAAAATCCCTGCCGGCTCGGGCCTACAGGCGGAGGTAGATTTCGAAGTTAAGTACTAAATTCACCAACAAAACTTAAATCAAGATTAGAGATAAGCCCAGTTCCTTCACTAAGAATGAGCTCTAGGGAGCTAACATTTTGTGAAAATTCTAATATATACGAATACACACACGCATGTATATGGAATAGGTTTAAAAATGGCTAAAACAAATTCAGAGAACCTCAGAGTGTTAAAATATGTTAATATTTCCATAGTCGGGTTTTTATCATGTTTTAATACGTTTCTTCAAACTCACTTGACGTTACATATTCACCTGCTGAGGTCCATTATATTTCCAATATGACACAATTTTTTTTTTTTAAATTCGTCAAACTATTTATTTCATTTTGAGTTTTCATGCTGAAATCTTGCTCTAGAAAATTTATGACGTAATATTCAATTTGTTTTCAATCCGTCAAACTATTTATTTAATCTATTTTTTCACGTGAAAATCTTGCAATTGTTGTGGTGAGAATTTTATTGTGTTATTTTTTTTAATTGTTGGCAACTGCTATAACGAAACATATTTATTTTTTCTGTCAGTGTTGTGTGAGAGCTGGTTTTATCAGAATCCTGTTAAGACGGTATTCAACATTTTTAACCCTTCCCATTTCCATTCCCTTGGGCCGATTTTGCCCATTTTCAATCCCCGCCGAGATATTAGCCATCTCAAAGTTGTTGGCGAGTTTGAAGATGATCCGTTCGTAATTGCGACTTTTATCGTGCGGACAAAATTTAGTACATACATACATACATATATATATATATATACATATATATATAAACTTTTTAGGTGGGGGTGGTTTTGGGTTCCTGGGGTCCTATAATGAAAAGTTAAGAAGGAATTTTTCAAAAGTCGCACCATGGTAACGATTGCAATAGGTAGTATTTCTTACGAAATCTACCTAATATTAAGTAAATAATTTGAGCAAACAATGCACTAAATTGGTAACACTAATAAGAAGTATATGTATCATTACCACTATTTATGCTGAGATAATATTATCGCATGTTTTGTACAATGCCCATCAGCATATTCACTGAGAATTAATGGAGTGATAGTTATTTGTAAAAAATGTTTTTATTAAGTTAGAAAAGTAGGGGAGAGTGGTAATGAACGGGCCAATTTTTGTATTTTTTTTTTTTTTTGGGGGGGGGGGGTGCTTAGAAATGGCTTTTCAGTTACTTTACTTATTTGGTTATATAAAAAAGTCATAAAAATTGGATTAGAAAATGTCTATAATGAATGATAATAGAAAATAAAAACATAGAAATTTGGTCCATTCATCCCCACACATGGCCTCAATGGGCCACAAAATGAATTCAATGAAAAAATGTGGAATTAACTTTTATTCACCAAATATGACAAAATGAACGGCACTTAACATGATATGGTCAAAAGCATACTGAAATCGTAAGTAAAACACAATGCTTATCAAAATTTAAGAAACATCAAAAGTGATATTATTAAATCACATAATTGTAGCAGAAAAATGACAAAATAAGGAGAATATAAGAAAGAAAGAACATAAAATAAGCCTAAAAATAATAGATAATACACATTATGATTTAACGAAATTTGTCTTTGGCTTAAAAACTCAGTCCATCTGAAGGAAAAATTTTATTTAATTAAAGTTAAATTTCAAGTGGTAAAATTTCATTCAGGAGAACTGCCTATTGACTATTTAGTGTAAATTTCTGGTATTAATTATTCTACCCATCAGATTCAAAATATAAACAATTATTCTAGTTTTATATCAAATGGTAAAATACTGGTAGGTGTGGTCAACAACTGGACAGTTCACCATATACATTTTAACTTGCGTTTCTAATAAATAACTAATATTTCTTAAGGTGAAAATGTGCAAATTATTTTTTAGACATCACTATAAACCTATTCTAACTAGACAGTTATGTTTCATATTAAAGAGAAAATCAGAAAAAAAGAAAGAAAAACCATATTTTCATGATCAGGGCAAAGGTGGACCATTCAGCCATACCTATACTTCTGGAATATATTCAGGTTTTTTTAGTACATTAAATTCAGATAACATCTAAATATACATCCTAAAATTAGTTTACAGATATGCAAAGACTTGCTAATACACATATCTGCAATGAAATAACTGATACTTTTTAGCTTATTTATTTTACTGAAAAGGAAAAAAAAATTACTTTTCAATCAGATTCTTGACCATCCTACTCTACAGAAAAAAATAAATGGCTTCTCCCAAACAATGGAAAATTTGAGTTTGGTAAAGCAAACAGTTCCATCTATTGGTAGCATCTAAAATAATTTTATGCAAATTCTTTTTCATATTTTGTAAATGGCCCGTCCATTACCACTCTCCCTACATCAGTTTAAATTACAGTAGAACCTCGATTATCCGAAGTAATTGGGACCGACGATCTTTCGGATAATCGAGAATGCTTCAATTTTAAGATTAAGAACAAATATATACGGTCTTTCTTATTATGATAAGAAGGGCTTAATAAAAATAAAGCAACAGCAAAATAGAAACATGAATAAATTACCTGAATTTTAATTTTGAAATTAAGTACCTTTTACATATTTCACAAGGGTTTGAAACAAAGTTTTGTTTATCGCTTTACTTCGTGACAGATTTTTTTAAAGATTTTTTTTAATACTCTTAGTTCATCAGTGTCACAGTCTTTCTGCTGCTTCAGCCATGCCAAACTTTTTGCAAAACATTGCAAAGCTTCAGAATTGTTAATTTGTTCGTTTTCTTCGCCTGCTAGACCACATTCACGCATTCCGGTTGTCCTCCTCTTACTGTGTTCTACTTCACTCTGCAGTTTACGGGAACTCAAGTTAAATTCAAAGGAATTCTAAGAAACGGGATCCGAAATATTTAGCTGTACTCGTGGTTCGGAAAGGACCGCTTGCACACAAGGAATGTGATAGTTAAAAAAAATAAAAGGTTTTAAAAATGGATTTCGGTTAACCGAGAGTTTCGGATAAAAGAGGTTCTACTGTATTTGAGGGCTCTTCTCTTCTCCCAACAAGCTATGCTTGCCAACACCTGCTTCCAGAAACCACAGACTTTTAAAACGTGCTAATTCGATCTGCTTAAAAAGATAATGGAAAATTAATTATAAATAAACGACCAGTGGCAATCCTCTGTAATCGAGTTTCCAATCATTTTCCTTTAACCCCTTCGGGACGGGAGCCTTTCACGAAATTTTTAATGTTTTGTCACCGTTTTTTAAAAACAGAAATTTGTGCCTTCTTGAATCGTGAAAATGCACTGATTAAATAAGGCAAATTTTACAGTAAAATTTTACTGGTGAGGAAAAAGAAGGATTCTGAGCGCTTTATGCGGCACGTATACGTGTCGCTCGTCCCCAAGGGGTTAAGTGAGGGATGAGAGATTTTAAGGCCAAATTAGCTGTCGAGATAGCTAATGGCTGCTTTCATGATTGATTAAATAAGATCAATTCAATATTTAAAAATCAGCTTGTATAACATGGCTAAGTAACAATGTCGCTGCCCTGAATTTTATAACGTCGCTATAAGAAAATTGTCTTAAATATGGCATTTCTGATGCATCATTTCAAGTATGATGTAATTCTCACTAAAATTTAGTTTCTCTTTTTAATATTCTGGTAAAAATATTTTGTTAATTGAAACAAAATATTACTTGCGCTATTTTAGAAATGGCAACAATAGTTGAAAAGATTCATGCGTTAAGCATAGATTTCTTATTAGTAATATTATTACTAATAATAAGCTAGAAGCAGCAGGAGTCTTTCGGTAGCTTCATCGCCCCGAGCCCTCCCTTCCCGCTTTTCGGTGTCTTTAATTTGTGTAATTTCCCTTTTAAATTTGTCCGGTTTCAATTTTTGAATTTTTTTTTTTTTTCATTCTGGTTTCCGCAAAAGAGTGGGACTAGAGTAGATGAATAAAAGGCTGCGGTCCGCAACCCGCCCCCAACCGCCACCGAGACTAATAATAAGCTAGAAGCAGCAGGAGTCTTTCGGTAGCTTCATCGCCCCAAGCCCTCCCTTCCCGCTTTTCGGTGTCTTTAATTTGTGTGATTTCCCTTTTAAATTTGTCCGGTTTCAATTTTTGATTTTTTTTTTTTTTTCATTCTGGTTTCCGCAAAAGAGTGGGACTAGAGTAGATGAATAAAAGGCTGCGGTCCGCAACCCGCCCCCAACCGCCACCGAGACTAATAATAAGCTAGAAGCAGCAGGAGTCTTTCGGTAGCTTCATCGCCCCAAGCCCTCCCTTCCCGCTTTTCGGTGTCTTTAATTTGTGTAATTTCCCTTTTAAATTTGTCCGGTTTCAATTTTTGAATTTTTTTTTTTTTCATTCTGGTTTCCGCAAAAGAGTGGGACTAGAGTAGATGAATAAAAGGCTGCGGACGAAGAGCGGCGAGCGGCCCATCTTCGTCCGCAGCCTTTTATTCATCTACTCTAGTCCCACTCTTTTGCGGAAGATCTTTTGCGGCAAACACCCTCCAACTCATTCAGAATAATCTAACAAAACTGCACCGTTTAATAAGTTGAAATATGATATTTAATTAAAACATTTGAAAATCCAATTTCAGCAATTCCCATGTACAGTCGAAAAATTAGCCGAATTATTTAACAGCCCTTTATATGAAAATCCCTGTCGGCTCGCCCTACAGGCAGAGGTAGGTTTCGAAGTTAAGTGGTAATTTCACGAACAAAAACTAAATCAAGATTAGATAGAAACACAGCTTAACAATTTTATCTGGCCGCTTTTGATGAGTTTTTAATTTCATTTTTCTGTAAGAGATGATTTTATTAAAATCATGTTAAGGCGATATTAAAAAAAATATTTTCCCATGCTCCACAACTCGAAATTTTCTGACACTTTTTTAGACTCATTTTAAAAAAGTAAAAACATGAAACTTGCTGACGTGATTTTTTGAAGAGATTCATAAGCAACCTGTGTTTTTATTTTTTGTTCAGTTAATTAGAACTTGATTTACAAGCAATTGTTGTTTTAGTACGACCATTTTTTTTTCGTTTGCAGCACTATCGCTTCGGGAAATTCGGTTCAAAATGCCCACTTTGACAGCATTTTTTGAAATATAGGGTCAGGTGGGGTAAAATAAGTCATGGGGTAAAATAGGTCAGTTTTGAAAATATTCTAAAAAAATAAACAAATGAGTTTTTATTTTTGTGTTGCCATTTTTATATAATAATACTGATACTTGTCATTATTTTATATGTAAAATTAACTTCAACTTTTACTCTGCAGTTACAGTTTATAACAATTTGATATTTTTGTCCTCGAAGCTTGCATGTGTTGGTCATAAAAACTTTTGATTTCAGAAAATTTAGAGCTAAGTTCACATTTTTTAATAATTCTATTAGATAAAGTACTTTATCAAGATTAATTTTCTACATTTTTAAAAATATAACTGCAAAAATAAATATTTTAGGACAAAAAAACCTGTGTGAGGTAAAATAGGTCATGTTTTGCTGCAAGTTAGGCTTATCATACACAATGTATATAATTGCAATTTTTCTTTTTAAATCACTTTTATGGTGATAAATATGTTTGTTCTGATTTTAAAGTAGGCTGAAACAAAATTAAAAATGCTGCTTTCAACTATAATTTAAAAGAATTGTTCCATTTTTATTTTTTCATGGTGTGGAGGCTATTGGTGGCAAAACAATGTGCACAGTTCTTTTCTGTGTGTCAGCGACTGGATAATACATAGCACCTTTAACTGTGTATAAAAGCAAGAATCTGTATACATGGACAAAAAGTGGTCCAGATGGAGAAATTTTTGCAGTCAGTCCTTTAGGGCAGATGCAAGATAATATATTTGAAAAATGGATCGAACTCTTTATCGATACCATATCAAAGATGAAACTTGCACGTCCAGTTTTGCAAGTCTTTGATGGTCATGGGAGCCATTTAACATACAATCAAGTAACACTCCTTTGTCTCCCACCTAACACACGCCATGCCCTAAAGCCTCTTGATTTTGGTGTTTTTGGGCCTCTAAAGTTGTCATGAAAAAGAGTTCTAAAGAACTGGTATCAGGAGAGTTGATTGCAGAACGTATCAAAAGCAATTTTCCCTTCATTGTTAAACTGTTTGAGAATCTCCCATCAGAAAATGCAGTTGGAGGGTTTAAAGGAAGTGGTTTGTTTCCCCCTAAGAAAGAGGTTGTGTACAAACAAGTTCTAGAAAACTATGCTGCAAAGCCAAACCAAACTGATGTAATTGAACCAGTGGTGTCAACTTTTAATGTAGTTGTGAATTCATCTAGGATCTCAACAATAAATGAACCATCTGTATCTTTATACAGGGAACAAGATGAATCAAGTTTAGGTTCTCCTTTTAAATACACAGAAGCTGCAATCATAAGCACATTATCACCAGCACCATCAACATCTTGCAAAGATGCAGTGAAGAATGTCCCCAAAAAAAGAACTTGTGTGAAAAGAAAAACTGGTAAAATTCTCACAACTGCAACAACACTGGATAGACTTCATGCTGAAAAAGTCCACAGGGAAAATAAAACAACTAAGATGTCTCTAAAGAAACAGAAGAAAAATGCCAATTTTTCTTCAGAAGAAAATAAAGCATGCTCTGATTCAGAGCAGATTGATAATGATCACTCCTGGATGCAAGTAGTTTTTTGGGGGAAAAAAGAAAGAAAATATTTCATGGCATCATACTTTCCCAAATTAATGATGCCTACATTGTAAAAATTGCCAAGCAAAGTGGAAGTTCTCACTTTGTGTTCCCAGAAATAGATGGATATATCTGAAGTTGGTGTATCACAAATAGTTGGTCCTTCACATTTCAGGTCCTTCTAGAACCTGAAATGAACCACATGGGGACAGTACTTTTTCTATAAGTCTTCTTCCTCATTCTTTTCACATTTAGGTGCATATTTAGATAAACAGTATTCAATAAATTGTGCAATAAAATCTGTTTTTAGCATGACCTATTTTACCCCACTACTGACTTATTTTACCCCCACCCTATGGGGTAAAACAAGTCATAAACAACACATTTTAAATCTTGTTTATCAGTTCCAAAAATTTATTAATTCATAAATATTTCTCTTAAAATGTAATAAGAAGTGTCCATTTGTATATTCTGAGCTGTTTTTTCAGTGGTGGAATTATTTTTTTTCCTATAAAAGGTGCAATTGTAAAATGTGCTGTTTTTTGACCTATTTTACCCCACCTGACCCTATTCTGCCTTTATCAAAAATTCGACAATTGTGACAGATTGCATAGTTTCTGAATAAGAGAACCTGCCAATTGGATGTGTTTAAGAGGGAAAATGAGTCAGAAAATAAGGTGTTTGGATTTCAGTACAACCTTAATACGATAATTTTTTCTTCAACCCCCTATTTTTAATTTGTTTTTGCTGTAAGACTTGGTCCTATAAAAACTTGTCAATATAAAAGTTTTAGATAATATTAAGAAGGTGTATAATAAATTTAAGCGGATTGGATATCTTGTAAACTGACAAAGTTATAAATATTTTTCTCTCTAAAACCCTATTTTTTCTACCCCTTGAGCCCATTTTAAATTTTATCTAAAATCTGTCATAGATAAATTTTTGGCCCATTTTTTAGAAGTAATAATTATTTTAAACTGAGTCGATATGTATTATAATTAAGAAGTTGTGGGTTTTTTTCGCTTTTCACAAACCTCCTCCCTATTTCCATCCACGTGGTCTGTTTTTTGCCCATTAACGAACTTGACCGAGATTTTCTGCCCCTTGATTTAATGTGTCAGTTTGGAAGATATTTGTGCAGAATTATAGAAGTTATCGTATTCATAAAAAAGGTGATACATATAGATAGATATATGTATGTATAAAGATTTTTACTGGTGGTGATTTTGGGTTCTAGGGGTCATGATCCAGGGTGTTTGCAGAATCTGGGAATCATGGAAAAGTCAGGGAGGTTTATCATTCTGAAAGAGTCAGGGAACTTTGTAAAAATATTCGAAAATCAGGGAAATTTGTCTATATTTTAATTTTCACCTTGCTAATGAGACTGATTTGTCTATTTTATATACCATGTTTTTTCACATGCTTAGTCTTTCTTAATATTTTAAAAAACATTCACATGGTATGAGTTTTTGATATTTAATGGAAATTAAAGTGATCAGGTGTCCTCATTTTCTGTAGATAGCGCTTATATTGAAGGCAATTTACCCACTTTTAAAAATTTTAAATGATACATTAGCATAACCTGACCAGGTGGCCAGCTTAATCCAATTAGCTATCCCGTCAGGTGTATATAAGTCTTAGAATTGAATATTTTTCAGAAAATGAGGAAATTTTCTGGTCAGTCTATATCCATTGGCCACTACATGAAGTTGTTGGACTAAATTTTGAGTTTGTATTTATAAAACTTTCAACTAATACTTAATGGATATTAGGCAATTTTTATGTTTTTCTTTTGTTTTTTTGCCCAAATGAGATATTTGCAAGCTGGTTAAGTGTGTGTTATACAAGGAATCAACATACACGAAAAAATACCTTATGTTTATTGTTAATTATGGAAATCAGGGAAGTCTGATAAAGATAGTCAGGGAAATCATGGAAAATCAGGGAACTTTTTATTATAATTTCTGTAGACATCCTGTGATCGACGTAGATCTGCAAAAATGTTTCAGAAATTCCAACATAGGGGAGAATGTAATGGTAGTATTTCTTACGAAATCTACCTAATATATAGAATTAGGGTGTCCCAAAAAAATCAACTTTTAAAATTGTGAACTCTCGCCCTCCAAAAACGTTCTTCCTGTGAATGTAAAACACCTTGAATTGGTTCAGAATTTTTAAAAAATATTTAGTGATCTCCCAAGGTTATTGAATTTACATAAAACTGGACAAAATAATGTGAAATGCAGCAATTTTTATTAGCTACATGAAAAACTGTTAATGTTCAAATAGCATTTTTTTTTTCATTTATGAAAGCGTCTTATATATTGTTTGAAGCAAATTGTGTATAAATTATGTTTTTGCTCTGGTAGGAAGAGACATCATATACATTTTTAAAAGCAACGTTAAAAACGCCAGAATAAACAACGTTTTTAACGTTGCTTTTAAAAATGTATATCATTCTGCGCCATGTAGCATCTTAATAATTATAAAGACATCATACATTACTGAAATCAAGAAAAATGTGATTTTCCTGACATTTCTACTTTCTGTATAATTAAGCGCAAAAAGTGAACTTAGGTAAACAATTATCTTACAATTGGTAAATAAAACCAATGAAGAAGAATGTATTAGAGCTATCACATATTTATTTACACATTTTTTATCAACTACATTCCAAAACGATTTTGGTGATTGCACTTTATAAATTTCTTTATGTGCATCCCTTTTTTCTACGACTTGTAACAAAAACTGTTCTTGCTCTTCGTTTTTTGTTGAACAACTAAAGTCATTTATGAATATAACAGCTTTTTGAGCAGCATCATTTACACAAGGCAAAATTTTACCAAATGTTGCAACTTTTTTATAGGATGACGGTTTGGGCCAATCTTCGATTGGTACACTGAGAAAATAATCTTCAATTTTAGCCATTTAAAAGAAACTATTAGAAATACACAAATCATCCAATTTGAGTGAAAGTATTTCTAATAGATGTGAATTAAAACGCCTTTCTTTTTTCATGTTCAAAACTATCTTTGATCTTTTCTGATGAGAAAGAAGATCTGAAAACAAGCTAAGTGTTGCAGTTCTCCCCTCATATATCATGAATGACGTAACATTGTTTTTAATCCAATATTGCTTAATTGTTTGTCATCATATACTTTCAACCTTTGAAGCCGTGAAACATCATTAGGAGGAGCATCAACAGCAAATCGGCAAATAAACCAAGACTGTAAATATATACACACACAACAAATCGATTAAATCGTTGTATACCTTGAAACTCTCTAACAATTAATGCCATTGTGCTTTCATTTCATTCAACAACTAGCAAACCCCGCGGCTATGCTCGCGTAATAGTTGAAATATGCCAAGTGATATTTGCATGACTATTTTTTTACTAGGACAACACTTTTTGGAATAATTCAAAAATTACAAATTAAGCCACAGTTTGACTAAACTTCATTATAAAACTGCAATAGACAGAAATGAGATTTTAATCAATAAGAACTAAAACTTATTCTAAATAAATTATAATTTAGAGTGTATTTTGAGACTTATGCTCATTTAAGTATTCATTTGAAGTTTTGAATTTTTTAGAAACCATCTTAGCACATTTACATCTTAAAATTAACCATCATGTCAAATTCCAAGCTTCTTGTCGAACAGTCTATCACCTCTCTGGTGTTAGTGGCACCACATAAAATGCCGAAACAGAGTTGAAATAGAATGTCTCGAAAAATGTTTAAACAGAGACTGTCACCATTAATTTGCCAAGATTAACCTTGAAATCGGTTGGTATTACATAATATTCTATAGTAAACGGAATTTAGGTGTTTTTAAAGGCTTTCTTGTTGTTCCTGCCAACCAGGTGGTAGTGACACCGGCATAAAATATAGCCCGTATAGGATCAGGGACTATCACCCTTGATTCGCAACCAATAACTTCTGTAATCGGTTTATTATTTTCTGAGATTCCATAGAAATCGTAATTTAGGACTCTTTTAGAATGCTTTTCGCTCCTTCCCTTCACTTCACCCCTTTTTAATCTCGAATTTATTCTCGAATGTTCTTAGGGGACATCTATATTTTATAAGCAACTACCGTGCTATATTTAAAGCTTCTAGCCTCTTCAGTACCGCAGAAATCGCAATTTAAAAAGTTTTTTTTGGTCCTGCAACCCTCTAGGGCAGCCATACTCAACCTGCGGGCCGCATGTGGCCTGGCGACCTTTTATGTGCGGCCCGAGACGCATACTCATTAATCCTTATTTTACAAATTTGTTGAGCTGTGCATAAAAAGTATTTAAGACCTGCACTGCTGTTTTTTATATTTTCGTAGGAAGACGAATTTTGTCCTGTTATTTATAATTATGTTAAAACTTAAATGCCGATTTCTTAGTTAAAAGGGATTATTACATGTAGTCCTATTTGTGCTACAGTGTTATAATATATTTAATAAATTTTTATACTAATCAAACTTTATCTACTACATAAGTATTTCTACAATTGAGAGGAAATAAAGTGTTTGCATTCAACAAAAGATTATAATTAGAAATTCTGTTTTTTCTTCAGAACTTCGAAATTTTGTATTTTTATATTATAACGTTTTAAACTTATTATATAACTAGCTAATGGGGCTTTTTCGGGTTGAATGTTTATCGTGGAAAAAATTGGCACACAAAATTTTAACAGTATATTTCTAAACAACAAACTTAGCGACCTATTTCTACATTTTCAAAATCTACTGCGAAATTTATTGTTTGGAAATAGTAGTGTTAAATTGTTTTTATCACATTTCTTCCGAAACAACGTTCAACCACACAGGTAATATTAAATTTGTTATATTACTTTGTTAAACTACTTTTGTTGTCTTATTTTAATTACGCTTTTATAAAGGTGTTGCGGCCCGCGAGAAAAAAGGTTGAGTAGGGCTGCTTTAGGGGTTGTGGCACAGATATAAAATATAGCTTATGTTTGAGCCGGTTCTATCACCCTCAACCCCCTCAGTAACACAAAAAAACGCAATTTGGAACATTTTTTTTCCTGTAATCCCCAGCTGGTAGTGATAACAACGTAAAATATAGGCTATGTTGGAGCGGGGACTGTCACCATCAATTTGAAACCAGTACTTCTGAAATCGGTTTATATTTCCTGAGATTGCGTAGAAATCGCAATTTAGAATGTTTTCCGTTCGTTTTCACTCTTTTTAAATTTCAAATTTTTAAGAAACAGTTCCCAGAGAACATTTACATCTCATAAGTAATTACCATGCCAAACTTCAAATTGCCTTCAAATGCCCCTTCAGTATCACAATTTAGAACGTCTTTTAAAATGCAACCGCAAGGTGATAGTGACGCCGACATGAAATAGATCCTATATTGGAGCAAGGGCTGTCATCATCAATTTCCAACCATTACTTTTGAAATCGGTTGTGTACTTTCTGAGATTGCGTAGAAATCGCCATTTAGAATGTTTTACGTCCATTTTCACTCCTTTTAAATTTCTAATTATTTAGGAAATGTTCTTAGAGATTATTTATATCATATAAGTAACTACCATGCCTAATTTAAAGTTGCTAGCCCCTGCAGTATAAAAACGCAATTTAGATCGTTTTTTGCTCCTGCATCTCCTTTGGGGGCAGTGGCACCGACATGAAATATAGCCTATGTTGGAGCGAGGGCTGTCACTAAAGGTTAAAATTCAATATTTGCTTTAGTAGCCAGTGGCCGGTAGAGGCTGTATGTTTAGTAGCCACTACTGTCAAGTTAGTGGCCACTTATCGTAGTTTGTAGATTTAAATAGTTTTACAAGTAATGTTTTAAAAATATTTATGTTACGAAGACATCTTTTAAAATATATAAAAATAAAACTATCCACAGTGTCAGTTTACTTACCCCAACAAAAGCAATTAACAGTTATATTGCATTAAAAAAAGAGAGAATTTATCAAACAATGTCGTAGAAGACCAAGGTCAAAGATTGGTTCACATCTCCAATACATGCTGTGTAGCCCGAGTTCAGAATTCTTTCTGAAAATAGGCCTAAAATATTTCCCGTTTGACAAAATTCGCAATTAATTTTTGAAATTGTTTTAAGAAATTTGCAATTATTTTACGCAACCTCTTGTTAAAATTCACAATTTTTTCGCCGATCGTTCAACAGAATTCACGATTGTTTTTTTCGCGATCATTCGACGAAAGTGACGATTTTATTATGCGATTTCTTGATGAAATTCGCGATTTTTTCAACGATCAATTGACGAAATTCACGACTTTATTTCCACGATCTTTCGACAAAATTCGCGATTTTATTCCGCGGTCGTTTGACGAAATTTACGTTTTTTGCGATCTTTAGACGAAATTTGCGATCTTTTGACGAAGTTTACGTTTTTTCGCGATCTTTTGACGAAGTTTGCGTTTTTTTCGCGATCTTTTGACGAAATGTGCGTTTTTTTCGCGATCTTTTGACGAAATTTGCGTTTTTTTCGCGATCTTTTGACGAAATGTGTAATTTTTTTCACGATCCTCCGGCGAAATTTACTAGGTTTTCGCGATCTTTTGACGAAAATTGCGAATTTTTCGCGATCTTTTGATGGAATTTGCGGGTTTTACGCGATCCTTTCACGAAATTTGCGTTTTCTCAGCGATTTTTTGATGGAAATCGCGGTTTTTTTTTCGCGATTCTGAAATTCACACCAAATTTTCTGAAAGGTTACAGAAGGGTGGAGCTGTGTTTTTTCTGCACCTGATTGACGAAATTCCCGTTTTTTCGAGATCCTTTGATGAAATTTACTTTTTTTCGCGATCTCTTGACGAAATTTGCGAGTTTTTTCGCGACTTTTGACAAAATTTGCACATTTTTCGCGAACTTTTGACAAAATTTGCAGTTTTTCGAGATCCTTTGACGAAATGTACGTTATTTCACAATCTTAAGACGAAATTTGCGGTTTTTTCGCGATTTTTTGACGAAATTTGCGATTTTTTCGCGATCTTTTGACGAAATTTACGGTTTTTTTCGCGATCTTTTGACGAAATTTACGGTTTTTTCGCGATTTTTTTGACGAAATTTGAGATTTTTTTTCGCGATCTTTTGACGAAATTTACGGTTTTTCGTGTTCTTTTAACGAAATTTGCGGTGTTTTTGGCGATCTTTTGACAAAATTTGCGGTTTTTCGTGATTTTTTTCACGAAATTTACGTTATTTCGCAATCTTTAGACAAAATTTGCGGTTTTTTCGCGATTTTTTTCACGAAATTTGAGATTTTTTTTTCGCGATCTTTTGACGAAATTTACGGTTTTTCGTGTTCTTTTAACGAAAATTGTGGGTTTTTTCGCGATCTTTTGACAAAATTTGCGGTTTTTCGTGATTTTTTGACGAAATTTATGGTCTTTTTGCGATCTTTTGACGAAATTTACCGTTTTTTCGCGATTTTTTTTACGAAATTTGCGGTTTTTCCCCTATTGATTGGCGAAATTTAAGGGGTTTTCGCGATCTTTGACGAAAATTGCGGGTTTTTGCGATACTTTGATAAATTTGCGATTTTTACGCATTCCTTTCACGAAATTTATGTTTTTTCCGCGATTCTTTGACAGAAATCACGTCTTTTTTCGAGATTATTATGAAATTCTCGTTTTTCCCGTGATTCTTTGACGATTTTTTTGCGAGTGATTGACGAAATTGATATCTTTCGGCGACCATTTGTCGAAATTCGCGATACTTTTATGCCGATTTTTTTTAATTTTCGGAACCAAATGCTTTCAATGTGAACATCAACGCGATTTTCTTTTTCTTTTACGATTCCGCGGAAATCGCTGATCGATTAAAAAAAATAAAACAAACGGAAAAGTGGCATTTCTGACATGTACTATTACATGAAAAATAAAGATCGCCACTTTGGCGATCAGATGCACATCATAAACTCGCCAATTTTATACATTTAGTCGCCCTGTGGCCGGTGGCGACCGGGAATTTTAACCTTTAGCTGTCACCATCGTTTTCACACCATTATTTTTTAAATCGGTTCGGTACTTCCTGAGATTGCGTAGAAATCGCAATTTAGAAAGTTTTTTAGAACGCTTTTCGTTCATTTTCACCTCTTTTAAATTTCGATTTTTTAGGAAATGTTCTTAGAGATCATTTGTATCATATAAATAACTGTTCTGCCTAATTTCAGGATTCTAGGCCCTTCAGTAACACAAAAATTGCAATTTAGAACGTTTTTTTCTTCTGCAAGCCCTAGGTGGTAGTGACACCGACATGAAATAGTTTCTGTGTTGGAGCAAGGGCTGTCACCATCAATTTCCAACCATTACTTTTGAAATCGGTTGGGTACTTTCTGAGATTGCGTAGAAATCGAAATTTAGAACGCTTTTCGCGCATTTTCAGCCCTTTTAAATGTCTAATTTTTAAAGAAATGTTCTTACTGATCTTTTATATCATATAAGTAACTACCATGCCTAATTTCAAGCTGCTAACCCCTGCAGTATCACAAAAAACGCAATTTAAAACGTTTTTTGCTCCTGCACCCCCTTTGGGGTAGTGTCACCGACATAAAATATTGCCTATGTTGGAGCGCGGATTGTCGCCATCATTTTCACACCATTTAAAAAAAAAATCGAATCGGTACTTTCTGAGATTGCGTAGAAATCGCAATTTAGAACGTTTTTTGAACGCTTTTGGCGCCTTTTCATCCCTTTTTAAATTTCGAATTTTTTAAGAAATGTTCTTAGAGATCATTTATATCTTTTAAGTAACTACCATTCCAAATTTCATGTTTCTATGCCGTTCAGTAACACAAAAATCACATTTTTAGAATCTTTTATTGCACCTGCCCTTTGCACCCCCCCCCCCCTTTTGGCTAGTGGCATGGACATGAGATATAGCCTGTGTTCTAAGTGGGACTAACACCATAATTTTGATACCATTACTTTTGGAATCGGTTCGGTAGTTCCAGAGCTTACCTCCTACAAATAAACAAACTTTACTTCTTTATAATACCAATATAGATAAAGAATTTGAAGGTAATTTTTTTTCTTTTTGCATAAATGGCATAATTAATAAAAAGAAAATCCAACTACCTCTAAAGTTGTAAAATCTATCACCTGTAACTGTCTTCTGAACCTGAAGTTTGTTATTAAAAAAATTTTTTTTTCGAAAAATAATATTTTTAATATTAATTAAATTTTTCAATTTAATTTTAATAATTATACTTTGCATTTAATTCCTTTACACAGTTAATATACTTTAATTTTGAGCATCTGTTTTGTTTTCTGTTGGTGTCTTCTATTTCTTCCAGTTTCTTCAGGTTTTTTCCTGTTTCATCCACTTTCCTGGAAGAAAAACTGATTTCTTCCGGAAGGAAGAAATCAGTTGTGCCCTGCTGTGCTCTACTTTGGTGATGCCTATTACAGTGAAACATCCCTGTGCGACCACGTCCCTGAACGACCATTTTTTCATGGAACGAAATTCATTCCCATAGGCTCAATACTAAATTTACCCCCATTCAGAGACCATCCCAGTTGAACTCCCTCCATGAGCGACCAGAAAATGAAAGAAATTCCTTTTTCTCCTGGTCGCTTGAAGAAGGTTTTATTAGAAAAGTAATTCCGGAGAGTGAATTATTCATCAAACTTCTAAACTAAGTTTAGAATTTTTTTTCATACCGGTAACTTTTAAGTGTTTAAACCCCTTCGTGCCTTTTTAGGCAATGAATTTAACTCTTTTGACAATTTAAAAATGATGGTCAATAAACTCCCCTACCCTATTCTGTCAAACTCTCAAAGAAATACATAAATTAATGAAATCGTTATTATTTGTTTCTGTCCAAAAATAAATTGTATTTATTTACTGAACTTCGAAAGGACTTGGAAATAAAAGTTATAAAAGATAAAACCGTAAGGTCAAAGCAAACGGCAATGTATTCATTTTTTAAACTCTGCAGTAATTAACTTATGTATTTAACTTTGGTTTTGATACTTAAATTTTCATATTTTTTCCTACTTTGAAAAATAAATTTTTGTAACATTAATTGATACTTTTCTCAACAACTAAAATCTATATATAACATGACCTCCATTAAGAGACCACCTCTCGGAACGACCAATTTTTATTGGAATGGAACGTGTTCGCTTTAGGGAGGTTTTACTGTATATAAATGAGCAAAATCTGAAACATTCAATGAATTTTCGTTTGAATCTAATATTGTGGATCTCAGCCCTTTAGAATGTTGGAAGGTACAGTTATCAAAAAGGCTGATACTAAAAAACTTGCAGAATTCATGATCTACTACCGAGTGTCCCAAAAAGGACTGACTGATTTTAAAATTCAATAACTTTCAAACGGTGACAGATATTTAAAAAATTCTTGCAGGAGGGTTATGCATTGGGTCAAAAGTTTTATTACAGTGATTTTCGATTTTAGTTCAAATTACAAACAATAGATGGCGCTGTAAGCAATAGTCGCTAAATACAGGCTCGATTTTTGGTCCTTTCTCTTGTTCTATGCGGGAAAAGGAGATGGAAATGTATTATCCGGGCCACGAAGTACCAAAAATCGAGCCTGAATTTAGCGCCTATTGATCGCAGCGCCATCTATTGTTTGTAATTCGAACTAAAATTGAAAATCACTGTAAAAAAAACTTTTGACCTTATGCATAACCCTCCTGCAAGATTTTTTTAAAATATCTGTCACCGTTTACAAGTTATTGAATTTTAAAATCAGTCGGTCCTTTTTAGGACACCCGGTAGCTTTTTACTGCAGTAGCTTCAGTAGAACCATATGTAGAGAACCAGATAGTAGATGTTTTGTGCCTTTGGTTTTGTACATTCGGATAGAAATCAGCTGGTAATGCTGCTAAACTCGTTTTCTGTACCAGCACTTTAAGAAAACAAAATTTAATAAAATAGTTTGCTTCTAAATTTTTATTTGCTGCAGTTATTTTTATTTTAATTGAAATACTGAAGGTTGAATTAATTTTTGATATCTGATTTGTAGTTTTCAATGCATTTTGTGTGATAAAGATTTTTTCCATAGCCTAAAATTTTACTATTGAATCATTTATGTAAATTGTGTAATATTATTAATATATATTGGTAATACATATAACATGCATGCATGTGTATGTATAATTTATATTTCATAAATTAAAAGAAAAGTCACATTAAACAATAATACTGTGTGAGACTTTTTTAAATTAAAAAAATCTGATTTAAATAAAATAAAATCCGATTTAAAAAAAAATCGATTATATTTTGATTTTTATTTAAAAAAATCACGAACCTTGGTTTCAAGTGTTTACCTAAAATGGAATTTTAGAAAAATGTACCAAAGCATAAAAAAATCACATTTCGAGAAAAAGGCAAAGAACTATACATACCCACATTGCTTAAAATATAACATTCCAGCACCATAATCTTTTAGGTCCATAATCATTTAGCACCATAATCTTTTAGCTCTATTTTTTAGGTCGATAATTAAAAACTCAAAAATTTGAACCATTTTATGTTCCATGTACTCTTAATACAATTCACATTCAGTCATTACATTCTTTTTCATAAAACAGGTCCTTTCACAAAATTTCTTTTCATAAAACACACCCCTCATAAAATTTCATTCGATAAAAACGCACTCTTTATTAATTATTTTTATTTTGTTAGGTTTTAAACTGTGTAATTTGCAAACAAAACAGGTTCACCAAAAAGGAAAACTTTAGCAGGAGGACTTAGAGTAATTATTAAAAAATGCTTGGTTCGAATTTGAATAACAGAATTTAATCTTTCGTTACAAAATGTTATTTTTCACAAAAATATAATAAATTTCACAAAAATAACTTTTACTTTTCACAAAATGGGCTCCAAGGAAAAAAAAAAAACCCTAGATCGACCCCTGATTAACACGTTGAGTGCCACGGTGGCTGACACTAAAGCGCTGAAAAATTTACAATGTTTTAAGTAATTTTTAAGAAAGTATAATTCTGTAATAAATAAAAGGTAGGTAAATTTTAAATAAATTTTCAGTAATTACTTAAAACAATAGATAATTTTTTAGTTTTATATCATATTTTAGACGTCAGCCATCGGTGAATGACGCGTTTTAAACGGAAAGTTCAGTGTCAGCCACCGGTGGCTGACGTGGCGCTTAAGCGTACATCATGAACATGAATAGAGAAGGACTTCTTACGAAATAGGTTTTAGAAGAAGAAAACCGTTCCTTGAAAATTTGTCTAATAGATGGCGCTGTGTCGCACAGTTGTACTCGGTTTCGTCTGCTTCAATATGCTCTACCAATAACTTCTTTGATCATTGAGATCTAGCCAATGAACGTTGTCCGCTAGAGGCGCTGGTATGTACACGGTTGTATTCTAACCGTTGCCATCCCGTCATTTAAGACCAAAATCACGACACGATATTCACACTATTTCGTGAGAAGTCCTTCTCTATTCTATGTTCATGGCGTACATTTTTGAAATATTTTGTTAACTCAGAAAATAAGTCTGAAATTGTACGTCAAGCGTGGCAAACGAAGTGCTGTTCGTACTACACTATATGACCAAAGGTGACCGGTCACTTGCGATTTTAGACGTTTTGTTAAATATCTAGAAAAATACACGAGGAATTAAGCTGAAACTGCAGGTGTGTAAACAGTATAGTATAGGTCATACATTTCCGTGAAGATTTTTTCCCCGAAATCCCGTAGGAGACCGTCAACAAATTTAAAAAGAACGAATATCTTTTGGATAACCCTGTAAAAACTAATGCAGCAAAAGCGTTCAAACTCGAGATTATTAATAAGTGGCTTATTGTAATATACTGTGTTCGTTTTTATGAGGGTAGCATGTATACTCGTAGAGAAATTAAAGTTTTTTATAAAAACAGTCCGAAATTTCGCCAAGATTTTGCTTATAATTTGTAGAGTTCTTAATATTAAAAAAAAGTTCTTTTAAGAAAATATGACAAACAACATTGTACACAATCAGGGTTCGTATTCATGATATTTTCGAAAATATAAAAAATATCCGATATTTTGATATATATCCGATACTTTCGATATGTATCCGATATTTTCAAAATAGTTAACTTTGCTGATAATAAATATTTTCAAGCATAATATAAATTAGAAACTAAAACATATTGCACTTAACATGAAAACTTAAACAGTATACTAAAAGTGTATTTTTCTTTTCCCCCTTTTTTTTTATTTACTTAGAACAAAATTGCAGATCAACTGATTGAAAACCGAAACAATTTGCTTTATACACTTACATTAAAAAAAAAAAAAAGCTATGGGATTCAGCATCAACTATCAAGAAATCAGAAATTTATAAAACAAAATTTTAACTACAAAATATTGTTTTAATTTTTAATTGAAAATTTTTAACATAAATGTAAGCTTATCTATTTTTTTATTCCCTAACATGCTGTATAGTTTAAAACTGAACTAAATCAATACCAGAACAAATTCTTTTTTAATGAAGTTGTATGTATAACTAAGTATTTAAAATAGACAGTTTATCTTTCAGTGTCTGTTCTGAATTAATGATGTCCCTCATAATCTACGGTTAAAAGTAAAAAATTCAAACATAAAACACTTGGAAAAAATATTTGTTTTCTTTTTCGACTAAAAAAGTCACTATCAGTGACAAAAATTCTTTATTTACGCTATCTTGGCACTAATCAACAGATATTTGATACAACCCCTCATATTTTTGTTTCTTTTTGGGAACAACGGATTTCGAGCTTATTCTATCGACGATTATTTTCAGAATTTTCAGGTTATGATTTTGAGACTCTCACAAAAGTTGCTCTATATACTTAGCTAATACATTATGCACATTATATTTTGATTGCATTCGCGCATGCGCAGTGAAACATTTTTTAGTAAACCTGCCATTTTTCATCGAATTTTTATTTTTAATTCTGATTGCAGAGTATTGTGTACAATGCTGTTTGTTATATTTTCTGAAAAGAACTTTTTTTTTATATTAAGAGCTCTGCAAATTATAATCAAAAACCTTGGCGAAATTTGGGACCGTTTTTATAAAAACCTTAATTTCTCTACGAGTATACATGCTATCCTCATAAAAATGAACACAGTATATTACAATAAGCCACTTATTAATAATCTCGAGTTTGAACGCTTTTGCTACATTAGTTTTTACAGGATTATTCAAAAGATATTCGTTCTTTTTCAAATTGTTGACGGTCCTCTATGGGGTTTAGGGAAAAAATCTTTGCGGAAATATATGATCTATACTATACTGTTTACACACCTGCAGTTTCTGGTTAATTCCTCATTTATTTTTCTGGATATTTAACAAAGCGTCTAAAATCGCAAATGACCGGTCACGTTTGGCCATAATAGTGTACACTTAGTTTTATAAATATTCAGATCTTGGTGCAATAGCTGTTGCACTCTTATGCTGAAATTCATGAAGACAAAATTATTACGATTATGTAATCATCATGGCAACCTAGAATCGTTACCTGTCATGGGATATCACTGAATAATAGGGTGTAATAGAATGAAGAATACTTTAATATCTTTTAAAGTATTGTTTCGATTTTCATAAAATTTGAAATGACTCGACAAAATTCTGCAACGATTATATATATTAAATTTCAAACCATTTTGTTGGGTAGTTTTTGAGCTATTATGTGTGGACAGACAGACGAACGGACCAGAGGACGACCATAGGTGCTACGAATTTATATAATTACGAACGCACCTACAAAGATTCATCCTTTAAGAAAAGTACAAAGAAGAAATAAGTTAAAAATATTAATTTCCTTAGGAGATATTTTAAATATAAAAATGCATCTTTCGTCCTTGGATTTAACATTAGTTAGGAGAATTGGAGGGTTCATTGACTAACAACCTTAACTGAAGAGAAGCCGACAAATGGGTGCGGCAAATGACTTGTGGTGTAGTATAACCTTGAAAATCCGTCACCTTCGGGACTGAGACTAAGCTGGAATTTTGAAAATTTCGGATTTCTGAAAGAATACCAAAAGTACTACCGATATTTTTAAAGGTTACTTTATTCGTATTTTACTTCATAGCCAACGGCTATGTAAGAAAAACAAAAAATTAAATATTTAGAAAATATCAATTAAAGTAAGCCTTTTTTTTAATCTCTCTATTCTAAAAAAAAAAGTAACTAATGCTGTCGCCGCCGGTTTTAAATTTTTTGTGACCGGAGGTCTTTCTTCGTTAATATTAAGAAAAATATTGCATACAAAACTATGAAAATTTGTGATATTATAGAGAAATGTTTGATGAATACGCTGATGCAGGCAGTCTTCAAATCAAAGAATTATTTTAAGAGATATTTAATGTTAAAGTTGGTCAAAATCGTTACATTAAAAAAGTTTTATAGCAGCAAAAACAATACATAGGAATTTAAACATTTTTAGATCATTTTATACAAGTTCCCGGTGTGCAGACTGCATTTATTTTAGGTAGATTTCGTATAAAATACTATCTATTAGGATCTCTCCTATTTTGGAATTTTGGAAAAAATTTTGCAGATCTACACTAATTATGACCCCTAGAACCCAAAACTACACTCTGTAAAAAACTTTAAATACATACATACATATATATATATATAACTTTTTTATGGACACGATAACTTCCATAATTTTGCACAAATCTTTTCCATACTGATGCATAAAATCTCGTTCAAGCTCGTTAATGGGCAAAATCGGACCAAAGGGGTGGAAATAGGGAGGGGTTTTGTGAAAAGCGAAAAAACCCCATAACTTCTTAATTATAATACATATAGACTCAATTTAAAATAATTATTACCTCTAAAAAAGGGGCCAAAAATTTATGCATGACAGATTTTTGATAAAACTAAAAATGGGCTCAAGGGGCGAAAAAACTGAGGTTTTGGTGAGAAAAAAATTATAACTTCGTCAGTTCTCAAGATATCAAATCCAATTAAATTTATTATAAATTGCATTAATATTATTTACAACTTTTATACTGACAAGTTCTTGATAGGACCAATTCGTACTGCCAAAAAAATTAAAAAACGAAAACAAAATGGGGGGGGGGGGGGGAGTTGAAGAAGAAAATAATTCCATAACTTCGTCAATTCACAAGATATCAAATTCGCATGAATTTATTATGTATCTTCTTAATATTGTCTACAACTTTTATATTGACAATTCTTATATCAAAAACAAATTAAAAATACATACAGTTTGAAGAAAAGAAAATGTCGTATCACATCCAAACTGCTCTTTTTCTGTCTCATTATTGCTTTCAAACGCATCCATTTGGTAGGTTCTCTTATTCAGAAACTATATAATGTGCCGTAATTGTCGATTTTTTGATAGAAGCAGAATATATTTTTAAAAATGATGTCAAAGCGGGCATTTTGGACCGAATTTCTTGAAGCGATTGTGTTGGAAACGAAAAATATAGTCCTACTGAGAAAATAATTGTTTATAAATCAAGTTCTAATTAATTGAACGAAAAATAAAAATATGGGTCGCTTATAACTGTCAAAAAATCACGTTAGCAAGTTTCATGTTTTTCTTTTTAAAAATGAACCTGAAAATGTGTTGTTGAGCATGGAAAAATATTTTTTGAATACTGCCTTAACACGATTCTGATAAAACCAGCTCTTATTTAAAAATGAAATTAAAAACTCGTCAAAAGCGGCCAGATAAAGTTGTTAAAGTGGGTTTATCTCTAATCATGATTTAGT
Source organism: Maratus speciosus (assembly GCA_963932465.1). Lineage (NCBI taxonomy): Eukaryota > Metazoa > Arthropoda > Arachnida > Araneae > Salticidae > Maratus > Maratus speciosus. The sequence goes on along the minus strand of OZ010798.1, from coordinate 381,867,906 downwards.
TTTTGTAGTAAAATTAGTACTCAACTTCGAAATCTACCTGCGCCTGTTTTCCCAGCTGGCAGGGACTTTTCTTAATTTGACTAATTTTTTGAGGGTTTATTTCCATTTTAAATTCAAATTTTCAGCATTTCGAGAAATATTTTTTACATATTTTAGAAAAGCTTGTTAATTTAAATTGTTGCCAAAATTGTAAAAACTTCTCAAATAATAATATTTCCTTTAAATTAAAAGTTATTTTGACGTGACTATTATAAGCAGAAAAAAACCCTATGAAATTATAATTATATGATTACGTGTTAAAAGCAGGAAAATATTAAAAAATACGTCATAAAAATTGGTTATACACGTGAATATGTGTTAAAAGCAGTAAATGCGGGTGAAATTACGTCCTATTTCAAATAACCAAGAAATATTGCCAAACAGTTTAAATCAATATATATATATATTTATATGTACACGTGAGATTTATTTCATATTTCGAGATAATCTTTTTAACTACTGTTGCCAAAGACAGCCCAAATAATATTTCCTTTCTAACAATTAAAATATTTCCAGGTGAATATTATAAAAAGAAAAGTTTGGTGAAAATTACGTCAGGTTTAAAAGTCTGATTTAAAATCCCTTTTTTTTTTTTTTTTAATAGCGTTATTAAAAAATACCTGAAATCAGACTCTGTTGGCTTAGTTCATTTTATATTAACTAATTTTCAGATGTTTAACTAATCTTATTTACTCAAACATGAAAACAGCAATTGACAGCAGCTTATTTGGACTTAAAATCCTTCATTAAAAGAGAAATAAATGGAAACCCGTTTACAGGGATATCGCCACTGGTTTTTTAATTATAATTCACTCTTCCGTAATCTTTTAAGCCGATTAACGCATTTTTAGAGTCTAGACGGGGGTTGGCGAGCGTAGCTCGTAGGGGGCAGAGCCCCCTATTGTTACCAAAGAAAAAAAAACTAATAAACACTGAAGTTATTTCCTCTCGTGTAATTTCCGAAATTCCGATCTCGATATTATTTGCTTCTATGTTTTAGAGCCGTTCTTTTTAACGCTTTCCAACAAAGTTGAAAAGTGTTTATGCGCATTCTGTCCGTAATGGCCGTGTCCATGCTCTAACTCCCATCAATATATTCGGATTCTCATGCAATTGATAAACGTTATTTAGGGTCACCAAATCATGTTTGGTATTGCATATTAAGTATGTGAATTAATACACTGTTATACCTTTATACACTGTTAAATATTTGGTACAACATTGCACCAAATTTTGGTGCTGCAGTAGCTGCCACCATAAGATCGTGAAACATTGTTCCAACATTTGGTTCTAAGGATGAACCATAAGTTCGTGAAACCTTGAACCATACATTTGTGAAAACCTTGAACCGCAAATTGTCGAAACGTTGAACCATAAAGTGGTGAAATGTTGAAGATATTCTGTTTTAATGTAATTTAAGGTGAAATATTTACGGTCTCTCCAATTATTATTATTTTTTTTTTTTTTTGGAAAATAATTTTCTAGATCAGAAACCTAAATTTATTTAGCAAATTTTAAAATAGTTTAATTATACGACAACACCATTGTTATTTTAAATATCTTATACTATAATTTACATATTAAAATACACAAGAAAGGATACGATTATGTTATGAGACTCTATACATATATAAACATACCAAGTTGAGGTAATTGAAATGTATTATAATTTGCTAAATAAACCTATAAAATTAATTCTGTATGACGGATGCAAGCAATCTTTAAACAAAAATCAATCAGAGAAAAAGTAAATATTAATCCTAAATTGCATTGAAACAAGGAAGCATCTTAAAATGACGAACGGAGGTGGGGGCAAAACGCATTGCTTATCTGCTCACATCTTTTTAAAAATAAGTTCTAAGCATGATATAAGTATTAAGAATGTGTAATTTTTTATATGTATGGAGATTGGTAATTGTTTTATTAAATGCGAACATCAACATGGAATCTAAATTTTTAAATTCTACGGAATATGTATATAATTTTCCTTTAAACATATTCCTTAATAATTCTTATTAAAACTTACGGAACAACATAAGCTATATTTAATTTTAATATTTTATTCCCGTACACATTGTATTTTATAAATACACTAGGGGGCTCTGCCCCCTACGAGCTACGCTCGTCAACCCCCGTTCAGACACCGCAGACTCTAACAGCACGCTAATTTGACCGCCTTTAAAAAGATTTCGGAAGATTGAATTATAATTTGAATCTGACAATTATAATCTGACGTAATTTTCACCAAACTTTTCTTTCTCTTTTTAATATTCACGTCAAAATACTTTTCTTAGAAATGAAATATTATGATCATCTTAAAATGTCAAGTAAATGTCCCGCGCAATTTTTAAATTAAAACTGTTTTGCAATATTATTTTTTGTTCATTTTACGTAATAAGTGTAATATGACTTAAATTCTCCTATTTAGGACTTCTAACGCATGTTACTGAATTTATTATTTTACAATATTCTTTCTCATTTAAAATTCACGTGTAACTATAGTTTTTATGACATAATTTTCAATGAGTTCCTGCTTTTTAAATTTTTTGTTTATAATAGTCACGTGTAAAATAAATTTTTAATTTGAAGCAAACATTATTGGTTGCGCTTTTTATACAGTTGGCAACAGTTTAAATTAATACAATTTTCTAAAATTTGTAAAAAATATCTCTCGAAATGCTGAAAATTTGAATTTAAAATAAAAATAAAACCTCGAAAAATTATTCAAATTAAAAAACTAACTGCAATCTGCACACCGGGAAATTCTGACGCATAAAATGATCTAAAAATGATTAAATTCCTATGTACAGTTTTTGCTCCTATAAAACTTTTTTAATGGAACGATTTTGTCCAACTTTGGCATTAAATATCTCTTAAAATAATTCTTCGATTTGAAAACTGTCAGCATCAGCGTGTTTATCAAACATTTTTCTATAATACTACCGATTTTCATATTTTTGTATGCAACAGTTTTTTTTAATATTAACGAAGAAAGACCTCCGGTCACAAAAAATCCAAAACCGGCGGCGGCGGTGACAGCGGTAGTTACTTTTTTTTAGAATAGAGAGAAACTAAATACATTTTATAAGAAAAGATTGATCTAGGAAAAAGAAAAAAAAAAAGAATGAAATTTAAAAAGAAAAAAATGATTGCATATGTACTGTTCTTCATTGTTTGAAAAACATTTTGAATGTAAAAAGTAGTTATTAATCTCTTTAATAAATATTCAAACCTGCATTATATAAATAAAATGTAAATATAAACTTAAAATATACTAAAGCAATTTTATACATAAACTTTATATCGCTATAAACAACATTTTATTTAAATGCTTAAATATGTTTACTTTTCACTTCTTAAACTAAAAACTCTAATATGTATAAGGAAATATTCCCAGTGTAAATCTATTTTTCAATCTGAAACCTTTTCTTGTTATCTTAATCATTGAATATCACGTTTCACTCCAAAATATTAATACACTGGGGAACACACATTTTGTTGACTTAGATCTGGCATTTGTTTTTAGCTAATTATTGGCATCTGAATCCAAAAATGACCCCAGTTTTTTCCTATCACGTCAGCTTTTTAAGCTACAGGGTACCCCTAAAATCATACTTAATGTGGATACAAAGGACAATAAAGAAAAGATTAACAAATATATTATTTATACAATGCCTGTATATACTTACTATACACTACATTGTGTTCCTACAAGTAGTAAAATTCTTTTACAAAACGAAAAAAGTACATATTAAGGTAAATCTTTTCGCTTGTAGCTTTGCCTGGAGTGTTCAATTTGTGGACAATCTCCCTTGATGATCCAACAAGAGTCAGCCATCATATGTTCATCCCATCCGCCTTGATACCGTTCTTCCATTGTGTAATCTTGGTGGGATCGCTCATTCTGCTCATCACTTACTGCACCAAGAAGTCATCAAGATGCCTATGCAGAAAATGAAGTCTGATGCTCATGCTGCAACCAAGCCTTTTGAAGCTCTCTAAAAGTTGCTTAGCAACTTCGGTGTAATTTTCTACTCGCATATTTCCAAGAAAGTCTTTGACAAGGTTTTTTAATGCTAACTAAGCACTCTTTTAAAGTTTTGTCATTGTTCCGATGAAATGTTCATCTCTAATAGGCCGTCAAATACACTTGCCTTTATTTTTTCAAAAGACAGGTTTGGAAATTTCGAAATGAGATACGTGAAACAGTCTCCTTCAATTGACAACGCTTTCACGAACTGCTTCATTAGATCCAGTTTTATATCCAGAGGTGGAAATATGATGTTCTTTCAGTCGGTAAGCAGCTGATGCAAAATATTTGAATCTCCAGGCCTGAGGTGAGATCTTGGAGGCCAATTCGACTGGAACCAATGCTTCTCACAAGCTCTGCTGTCCCACATACACAAAAAACATGAACATTTGGTATATCCACGTTGCTGGCCAAGAAGGAAGCACACCATTTTGAAGTCAACACAGATGAACCACTCGTGAATGTGATAGTGCAATAAACCAATGACTCTCTTTTTGTCCTCATATTTTTCGCACAAATAAACTGAATGGCTTATTGAGACTGCTCCAAATAAATTTCTGTTGTGAAGGAGTACACATTTCAAGCTCCTCTTTGAGCTGTTGATGAACAATCGCCATTCAGTTGCGGTATAGGTTGAAATTCCCAACTCCTCCAGTAAACCATGTACGCTATGGCAAAAAAAAAAAAAAATCTACCGTTATTTTGAAAGTATTGAAGAAATTCACTTTCTCTTAATCGAAAATAGGATACATTAGCTCCCTTCTCAAGCAAAAATTTCTTGTGCAGTCTTGATGCAAAGAGTTCTGAAGCTTTTTTTCTTCCTAGGATTCACGCCCGATTCAACGTAGAGTGGTTACATTAATGTAAGCTGTAGAGAAAAAACTTGACGTGATAGAAGCAAACTAACTGCAGTTTTGAAATCAGCACGCTTTTTTGAGTTGAAAACAGCTGAAAAATCGAAGTCAACAGAAATTAAATTAAAAATTGTTCTCCAGTGTTATAAATACTAATTCATTGACTGTTGTTCTTTATAATCAGGAAGCTGTAAAGAACACAAAAATTCTAGTATAAATAAACAGTTTCAAATCATTGCAAATTAATGTTTACATCTACTATTATGAATGCAGCCATGAATCAACATATCTCGGTGTCAGCATTTTGAAACAAAGATATTACTTCACGCTTTGTTGTTGCTTTCGAGCTGCGTCAAATTAAAATTCTTCACATCTCACTATTTGATTAGGAAGAATGAAACGTTTACACAAATTTTCTTTATTTAAAAAGACAAAACGAATGAAGTTGTGATTAATTTTTTACTAAAAACTGTTTGTTATTTAAGTGTTAAAACAATTATGTTTCAAACCGTTACATAAAGAACGAATATAACACACAATCGCTTGTGAAATTCGGGAAACTAAATCAATTTTTTCTATAAAACATGAAAACTATTTAACACTTATACAATGTCTAAATGCAGAAATGAAACATTAAAATTAAATAAGATTTACCTTCGCATTCCATAATAAATATTCATTTTAATATCCCTTTCGTTTAAACTTTAAATGGCGGACGAAGTGCGATCGTTTCACTTATATTGGCGTCATAGACAAAGACGAACTGTTCTGATTGGCTGATAAGTAGTTCGAAAACTTGATTCAACTTGTCTCAACAGCTGAAATTGGGTTTTCAAATGTGTTATGGGTTTCCATATTGTTGAATTAGACATATTTTAACTTATTAAACTGTGCAGTTTTGTTACATTATACTGGATGTATTGAAAAGTGTTTTATAATATATGCTTGACGCATGATTTTTTTTCTTTCTTGTTAAGTTTTAAAACGATTGAGAGGCGAAATGTGTGCTAATGTTTTGAAAGATAATGAAGATAACGTTCAACAGTTTTCCAGAAACAAAATTTTAAGATTTGATAAATCAAAACCTTTTTCATTGAACATAAAAGGTGATTTTTCAGAGTTTGAAATTAAAGCTAGAGGTAAAAGAGAGAATTCACGTACCAATCTCCTTATTAGCGGAAATTGCTGAATCACAGGGGGGGGGGGGGGGGGACGAATTTCGTAAAAGCATAGCGGAAAAAGCGCAAATTTTGTTAAAGGATCGCGAAAAAAAACGCAAATTTCATAAAAGAATCGCGGAAAAAAACTAATTTCGTCCTAGGACCACGGAAAAAGCGTGAATTTCTTTAAAGAATCGTGGAAAAAAAATCATTTTGTCAAAGAATCGCAGCAAAAACGCAAATTATGTCAAAGAAACGCAGGGGGGGGGGAAAGAATTTCGTAAAAGCATAGCGGAAAAAGCGCGAATTTTGTCAAAGGATCACGAAAAAAACACAAACTTCGTAAAAGAATCGCGGAAAAAACTAATTTCATCAAAGGATCGCGAAAGAAACACGAATTTCGTCAAAAGCCACAGAAGAAAGCTAATTTCGTCCAAAAAGAGTAGGAAAAAACCGCAAATTTCGTAAAAGAATCGTGGAAAAACTAATTTCGTTAAAGGATCGCGAAAGAAACACGAATTTCGTAAAAGGGGCGCGCAAAAAGCGCTCAATTCGTTAAAGGATCAGGAAAAAAAGCACATTTCGTCAAAAAGCCACAGAGAAAAATGCGGATTTTGTCAAAGGATCACGAAAAAAAGCGAATTTTGTTAAAAGTCGCAGATAAAGCAAATTTCGTCCAAAAAGCGCAGGAAAAACGAATTTCGTAAAAGCATAGCAGAAAATGAACGAATTTTGTCAAAGGATCGCGAAAAAATGTAAATTTCGTCAAAGAACAGCGGAAAAATCTAATTTCGTCAAAGGATCGCGAAAAAAAACGAGAATTTCGTCAAAACGCCGCGAAAAAGCGTGAATTTCGTCAAAGGAACATGGGAAAAAACTCATATCGACAAAGGATAGGAGAAAAAAAGCGCATTTTGTCAAAAGATCGTGAAAAAAGCACAAATTTCGTCAAATAATCGCGAAAAAACGCAAATTTCGTCAAAAATCGCGGAAAACGGAAATTTTGTCAAATGATCGCGGAAAAAACGAAAATTTCGTTAAAGGGCCGCAATAAAAACTCATCGGTCTCTTTAATGACTATACCTATGAATGGACCTCTCCTCACAAAATATGATTCAGTTGTTTCAGAAGCAATGTCTATTATTTCTGCGAACAGAGTGACTGACATTTTGTGAGAAGAGGTCACAATATTAAGGATTGGGCTGTTTCTAAATCAACTGACAAAATAACTGATAAGAATTCACCCCTTCTTATCATGGATTTTTAGTTTTATTATTTTTTTTTTACCAACATAATTATTCTGTAATTAATATTAATTAATTTTTAATTTAAACGGTAATTTTTTTAAACTGCTGTTTTTAATTCATACCGTCAAAGTAATATAACACGTTATTTTATTAAATATTAAATTAATTTGCAGAAAGTTTTTGACCCAACACTTACGTGCGCAGAAAGTTTTTCGTTTTATACGAGTCTGTTTGCTAGTCAGTTCGTTATACAGTGAATTAAGACCACGTCTTCAATTTTGTCAGGATGTTATGAATAATCATAACATTCATATCGTACTCTTTTTTAACGCATGACTTTTTTTATTCCTGCAAGATGTTTAGTGTTTTCTGTTTGCAGCTTTTTGTATTTTTCAGTAACTTCAGCGTGCTGAACTAATAACTAGAGCGCTGTGGTACATCCTACTTCTACAGCTTCAAAATTGCCCTTTCGATATCGATTTCTACCTAATAAAATATCTTCGGGTTTATAAAGAGTACTTTTTAAATGACAAACAAATATTAGGAAATTTTACTGTGCAGAAATATGTTACATTTGATTAGTGTTATTTTTGTAATACTTTCCTTCTGTGAACTCATAATTATATTAATTTATCTGAATAAGTTGCAGTACCAGAAACGAGATTAACTTAATTTACGAAAATATCCACAGTATATGTGCAGATTCACGGTCGCCAGTCGCCACCAAATTTTTTACTGTGGCCACTAATTTTCAGTGTCTAAATCTGCTTTTTTTTTTAAAGTGATCAATTTTCGGCACTTCCCGTCCTCGTCATGGAATTTTGATTTTATATACAACCTGTGGCCAGAAAGTTCGGTGAATAAATTTTTATTTCAAATACAATATTGTACAGCATCAAATACAATTTACTGTCCTTCAAAATAATCTCCATGGATGGTAATGCACTGTTGGGAACGAGTATATAAGTCCTGGAAACTCCTGTAAAACAGTTCTTTCGGAAAGGGTTTCACCTCGGCCGTTACGGCGGAGTCCATCGTCGCCTAAAAAAACCGAGGTACGGTCAGAAAAATCGTGCATAAAGACAATACTTTTCGTATTCTTTGACTCTAATAGTCTCATTCACAAAGAATTCCTCCCCGAGAGTGCATTGAATGCTGTTGCCTACGACGATGTTCTAAAGCGTTTACTGTAATGGATCCGTCGCGTTCGCCCTGAGTACGCCACGCAAGGCTCCTGGACTCTTCTCCACGATAATGCCCGGCCACACACCGCCTTGGTTGTACGGAAGTTTCTGGCCGCGAATGGAGTTGTGACACTTGATCACCCCCCTTATTCACCTGATTTGGCGCTTGCAGATTTCTTCCTCTTCCCCAGATTGAAGTCAGCCCTAAAGGGAAAGAAATTTACGGACATCACCGGCATTCAACGTAACGTGACGGCCGAGCTGAAAGCCATTCCGAAAGAACTGTTTTACAGGAGTTACCAGGACTTATATACTCGTTCCCAACAGTGCGTTACCATCCATGGAGGTTACTTTGAAGGACAGTAAATTGTATTTGATGCTGCACAATACTGTATTTAAAATAAAAATTCATTCACCGAACTTTCTGGCCACAGGTTGTATATTATAAGTATCTATCTATCTATCTATCTATATATATATATTCCATGAAGAAAGATTAAAACCAAAACCCATAACAAAGCTTATTATTATTATTTTTTTTAACAACAGTTTAGAATGATCTGTTTAACACAGCAATATATTGCTTTAAATATATTCGAGTAGCAGTGTTCTTCATAGCAATCTGAGTCTGATAATTTTACATAGTCTGTGATAAAAAGAATTTTTTATATTTAATTTTTTAAACAGAAAAACAAATGTTTGAAGTATATTTTGTTTTTTATAGTGCAAAATAATCTCATGCATTCACAATTTTTTTATATTGTATACTTTTGTATGCTAAAATCAAAATGAAAAATATTAATTATTGGACAATCGCACCATAAATTATACTTAAAATTATGTATTCTAATCAAATACAACGTGCTAGGTATACACAACAAAAGTGATTTCGCAAACACATTTAAAATATTAAAATTACGTTTCGAATCACTTCTGCGATCGTCATCAAGATGAAATGTTGCACACAAATCTAAAAGTTCAAAATGGACATAACATCTAAGAGTGCAGAAGAATTCTAGACCGGAGAGTGCACAAACGTCACCAAGTTCCTATGGTAACCTAATGGAGTAAACCACAACCGTAAAAAAAAGTGAGGTGGAAGACAAAATGAAGACTATTAATCTACCCTATATATATAAAATCCTAATGAAACGAATTTATGAAACGGCTGAAATGATACGAATTTATGAAACGGATAATATGAATCGACTGATTAAACAACTGATTATGTTTCAAGCGATTTCTCCTAAAATATGGAATACTTTGCGATGAAATTAACACCAAAAATCAGCATTGATCCGCAGATATCAAACTGGTATTAGAATTTTAAAATTTGAATTAGTTTTCGAAATATTAATTTTTTCCTAATTTTATATACATTTTTCTAATGATGGCAACTCAAATTTTAATCAGACAGATTTTTTTTTTCATATTTCAGGAAAGGTGGACATGGTGACCCGGCTATTGATGTTTATTTACTTTTATTTCTTTTTATAAATTATATAAATTATTTTGCTCTATAATTATTATTTTTTTTATATTTCCTTTTAGAAAATAATTAAAAAATACTAGTTCTTAGTTATTACGTCGACCAATTTCGCCAAATTATATAAATCGCCAAAACACTCGCCAAATTATACAAATTGACATAATTTTTATTTTAAATAACGAAAGAAAAAATAAATTAGTATAACAATAATAAATATACAAATAAAATGTCGAAATAAAAATCACTTGATGACGTAAACACTTGTAACTTGCTTAAAGTGAAGTGAATGTGACATTTATGATCAACCATTATTGGCATTTAATCTTATAGTTTGGCGAAAGATTTTTGGTCGACGGGATAACTAAGTAGTACCAAAAATGCATATCTAACTGGTATTTGAAAACGAGGTTTTCGCCAAATTTTCGTAAAAAGAAAAAAAATATATCACGCCAAACCTGCTGTGAGTATATGACATCTGGCCAAATATTACCACTCGAAAAAAAAAAAAAAAAAAAAAAAAAAATGCTGTCTGGCGAGTTGAAAAAAAGCTATTGGCGAGATTTGCATCCGGCTAGCGTAACAGTACCAAGAATTCTTTGCAATCATGGCAAATGTTATGTAGTTTTATTCGAAAAAAAAAATTTGATTTTTCAATCAAAATGGGAAAACTTACGGTCCCATATTGGCACGATTTTTTTTTTTTTTTTTTTTTTTTTTTTTTTTTGACGCTAATGTCATATATGGAACGGGCACTTAACTAGTGCCAAAGTATCGTTATTTTGTTTGATATGGTAAGCCGGATGTTGTTGTTTATGCGTTCCCCAAATTGGCGTCGTTAAAAAATCGCGCCAATATGGGACGTATATGACATCTGTGCCAAAATTTTATATGAACGGCGAAGGGATCAGGCCGTATTTGTTTATGGCATTTGATGACTTGAACTATTATAATATAGATGAAATGATGGCGATAGAATAATATTTGGCGACTTATCACCTCTGCCTGGCTAACATTAAAGTACGAAAATGGCACCTAGAGTATAAAAAGCGATGTGGTCCGCCTGGAACTGTTGATGATAGTCAGATGACTTAGGCTATTGTTATAGAGATAGACAAAGACTCTGTATACTTATTTTATTTTAGCTTCTTTTCAATGTTTAACTGATCCTCTTTAATAAAAAACGAAAACAACCATTGTCTTAATAGCAACTGATTCGGCCTTAAATTTTTGAAATCAAAGGGAATTGAATGGAAACCCGTTTACAGGGAGATCTGCACAGCTTTTTTCAGTATAATTCAATCTTCTCTAATATTTTTAAAACTATCAGATTAGCGTGTTTTTAGATTCTGTGGTGTCTGAACGGGGGTTGGCGAGCGTAGCTTGCCGGGGGCAGAGCCCCCTAGTTAATTATAATATCATGTCAGATTTTATGAATGTTCTATGATAAATTGTCATTGCATGCATACTGCCAGGGCTTAATAATCGTAAGGGACTCTAAAATGTTACTAACATACGGATTCTTGCACGGGATTATAATTCTAGCCTTATTAAAGCCGATTTTGCTACCTTCATTTGAGTAATAAAATCTTGCGAGAGCTGTAATGTTTCCATTGCGAAATAACTCTGTGCTGCTCCTTTAATCTTTTTGAAAATATGGGTCATTCTCCTAAAAGTGCACATTTTCAATACTAAATTTTCGTGTAAAAAATTTTCGTTTTTCAAGACAAATATTGTTATTTTTAGAAACTCACAACTTACTGCAAATCAGCATCTAAAAATCAGCATTGGCTCAATTACATTATATTTATTTTTCTCAGAAACACATTTTTTTTTATTAACACCATTCACGGAGGTGAGCTTAATGCTATGGTTATGTTTGTGTAGTGAGACAAAGCTTTAAAAAAAACTATTTATTCTGTTAGAAATATAACTAAGGAGCAGTTCTATATAAGAATGCACATTAAATTTATTTGGAGCGAATATAAAACCCCACCAAAAGGAGCTCCTTTTTCATCACCCATCTTTTATATATTATCAATTCTTCTCTTTCAAAGTTTAGAAATTGTGTCTTTTTTGATTTACAGTTATTGCAAATTCTTGGAAAACATTTTTCTCTTATTCACGGAGGTGAGGAACATGCTGAAGATGTTAACCATACATATGTGTATTTTGAGAAAAAATATTTTTACTTTCTTCTATCTTCAATAGAAGAAAGTATTGTAATCGAAATCTTATTCGACTTCCGGTTTTCGACAGATTTACACGTTTTAGGAGTCCGAGATCCCAGAAAACATGTTTATAGAAAATGTCTCTGTCCGTGTGTCCGTCAGTTCGTATGTCCGTGTGTCCGTCTGTCTGTCGCCATTGTACCATCCAAAAGTGTATGAAGTTATGCATAGAACTGAGCCAAATTTTAAATTTAAGTTTTTGTCTATGGCAAGCAGGTCCTCCCTGAATTGGGAAAAAATTCGCCTGTAGGGAGCACTGAAATAGCGATTTTGAATATTGTACCATCAAAAAGTGTATTAAGTTACTTATAGAATTGAACCAAATTTTTATTTTAAGTTTTTGGCTATGGCAAGGAGATCCTCCTTGAATTTGGAAAAATTCCGCCAGAAGGGGGAGCTACAATTGCGATCTCTGTGCCATTTTCATTATTGTAACATCGAAAAGTGTATGCAGTTATGCATAGAATTGAACTAAATTTTTTGTGTATGTTTCTGGCTATGGCAAGCAAGTCCTCCCTGAATTTAAAAAAAAATCTGCCGGAAGGGGTGGGGGGCGCTGTAATAGAGGTGTTTGTGCCATTTTCTGTATTTTACTATCGGAAAGTGTATTAAATTATGCATACAATTGAATCAAATTTGTTGTGCATGTTTTTGGCTTTGGCCAACAGGTCCTCCTTGAATTTGGAAATATTGCCCGGTAAAAAGGGGCTCTGTGATAGCGATTTTTGTACACTTTTCTTGATTTTTTTTAGTTCTGTTATCCATCGGCGGGAACTCGCTTCCTGCTAAGCCGGGTATTCGCAAACAGCTGATAACAGAATAAGGAAAACTATTAATTTTAACAAATATCATGACATAGATTAACTCGTTTTTAGTCCGTTTAATTAACTGAAGCAGAAATTTAAAATGAAAATCAAAGTTGGTATAGTATTGAACTAATAATATTGAAGTATTAACATGTGTAACTAGTTCTTGAAATATTAAGATGTATAAGATAGAAGAAAGTTTTGGGATTGGCACATCCAACTAGCTGTTCTTTAAGTCAACATCTGCTGATACAATTGCATAAGCATATATCTTACTGTTAATGTAGTCAATGTCAGAATCTCCAAATAACCATGGTTGCTTTTTTATAACAAAATCTAACACCTGAATATAAAAGCAAGTTTCTGACTTATAGTTTAACATCAGCAAACATAATGGCTAACTTTAGCATCATCTCATGGGAAACAAAATGTGATGATAATTTTTCAATTTGTTTACCAAAAAATGCAACTCAATGTTTGGACCATGGAGGTGAGAATTTATTGCGAGATACTGCTTTCCATGCTCAGAAAACAATAAAAAAATACAAAGAAAGTAATTAACTATCCTAAGTTATTTAGCTCTTGAGATAGTAGTAGCTATAGTAGTAACAATAACTATTTAACTACTTTTTTTTTTTCAATGAAATAAGTAATGATATTCCTTAGTAACATTGGGTTTAGGACATGACACGGAGGTTAGATCTCCCATACTGTGAACTGAGAAATAAAAAATATAAATTAACTATAAAAAATGTATGAACACAACACATTTAGTATTGTTTCATTATCAATAGAAAATACACTGCTCAAAACAATTAAAGGATATTTGAAGTTTTATATAAAATAAAGATATAAACGAAATTTTTTTTGCCAAAAATAGAAGAAGAGAATCACAAATGCAAATTTTTCTGGTTTTCAAACTGTGGAGTATGCAAATTTTGAGTTCGACGTCAAAAACGTCGCTTCAGCGGCAGCGAATGAAATTTGACTTTCAACTGGATAAAAGAGAATGAAGACAAGGATGATCGGCATTCAGTGATTGCTTTGTTTCGATGAGTACGATGTCTCAGCGAAGTCATTTGACAGATTCAGAAGCTTTGAGAATTGTTGGTAGGTTAGAAGGGGGCCAAACTCAAGCCGAAGTAGCGCAAGCCATTGGAGTGTCACAAAGTCTCATTTCCAGGATCTGGAACCGTTTTTTGGAGAGTGGATGTGCAGGCCGAAGACCAGGACAAGGTCGTAGACGGGCAACAATGCCCAATGAAGATCGGTATTTAGCGTTAACAGCTCGGAGACACCGAACCATGAACGCTACTCTTCTCCAACAACACCTTCGCTCGGCTACAGGCACCACGATTTCAACTCAGACTGTCCGAAACCGGCTCCATGCTGTAGGGTATGTGTTAGATTAACATCAAGGCATCGTCGCGACTGCAGGGAGTGGGCAACCGAGCATGTCAACTGGAGGAGAAATGAATGGAGCAATATTCTGTTTTCTGACGAGTCCCGTTTTTCTGTGCATCCGGATAATAGGCGTATTTTCATCTGGAGGGACCGTGGCAGTAGGAATAATCCTGCGTTCGTGCACGAAAGTGTCAGATTTGTCAGTGGAGGAGTGTTGGTGTATGGTGGCATCTCCATTGACGGGCGCACTGACCTCTACATCATTCGAGATGGAGCTCTGACTGGTCACCGATATAGGGATGAGATCCTCAGACCTATTGTAGTCCCTTACGCTGCAGCAATCGGAGATAACTTCATTTTAATGGACGATAACTGCAGGCCACATCGTGTACACCTGGTGGAGGATTTCCTTTTCGAGGAAGGAATCGTTCGAATGGAATGGACAGCGTGTTCTCCAGACATGAATCCAATCGAGCACGTTTGGGACGCTCTAGGAAGACGAGTTTCTGGCCGCCAACAACCCCCACAAACTCTCCAAGAACTGGAAAGAGCTCTTCTGGAAGAGTGGGGCAGAATACCCCAACTCATCATTAATAGCCTCATTGAGTCCATGCCTCAAAGGTGTTCAACGTTGCTGGCCGCCCGTGGAAACCATACCCCCTACTGAAAATGATTTTCTTTGAAGAAAACACCTTTTCTTATGCTTTTTTTCTCATATGCACAAATTGTGTTTTTTTCCTTTAGTACACAAATACGCAATAAAATGCATTTTTTTCTGCCAAACATGTGTAATTTATTCTCATATAACCTACTATGTCTGTCGACCATGTATCAATCAGCTAAACAGTTTACCAGATACAAAATCCACCTAAAACTGCAATATCCTTTGTTTTGAGCAGTATAGTATAAACTAATTCAAAAATATTCATGTCAAGTACTAAAAAATTCTGTGGGACTGGAATAGTGCACTTTTGGGAGAATGACCCATATTCGTTTGGTTTCACCGATGTAAACAAATCTTTCGCTAATTGGGAGGGTAACCGGAATTTCATAAACTGCTGCTTTTTGATGATTCTTGTTCTTATCAATACTGTTACTGAGAATTTATTTAAGGTATGCAGGGATGATAAGTGGTAGGGGAGAATGGGGTGGAATGGGACAGTAGGTTTTTCTCTTTATGTATCATCATTCTAATCATTTCATCAATCACACATTAGATGAAGCAATGGTACCCCAAGCTTCAGGTGAAAAAAAAGTAGCTGATCTGCGTAAGCTTTCGATTGTATAAAGAAAAAGATTATTTCAAGAATCAAAAGTAAATTTGCTTCATATACTTTTTATGTTTGTTTTTTCTTATATTATATTAGTGACTTGTTTATGCGATGTAATAGTTTCCCCATTTATGGAACATGATACTGTATATTATCCCTAATTTAAACTATGCTTAAAAGCAGCATTTTTGTTTATACAAGAAGTTAGACATAAAAGAAGGTAGTGGGAGGAATGGGACATGTCTAATTCCTTCTTTTTAATAAGATCAATGTAAATTGCTAATATGCAAATATTTTTTGAGGGTAGTATATTAATTATAACATTATAAATATATTCATTTACTTCAAAATGTAAATTAATTAAACTGATGACTTTTTAATGTTATCTCTGACTGACAATCCTGAATTTTCCTTACAGTGATGAAGGTAATGGAATTTGATATTGTAGAACAGACATTATCAATCTACAATATTTGTTAGACTGTATATATAGCCAATACTAGACTATTTGTGCCTTATCATACATTGTTTTATAGCTGTCCCATGCCTCTCTGTTAGTGGGGGGGGGGGGGGGGTATGGGACATATTTTGAAATTTATAATTTCTTTATGAAATTGTTTCTGCAAATTATGTTTCTATATTGTTCAAGGACTTTGGAAAGTGTTTCATTTTGTATTCTGTATATCGAATTTTTTTTTTTTTTTTTTTTTTTTTTTTTTGTCAAACAAAGTTGTTTTTCTTATTTTTGTAAAAATTAATCCATTCCTCCTCACTCTCCCCTACTAATTTCATATTGAATACCTGAAGAACCTGTTTTAATTTTCAATAGAGGCGGTCCCTAAATGATGTCACACTTTTTTTTCAATATTTTTGACTTTCCCTCCTCCCTTTGTCATAAAGTGTCACTCTTCACCTTACCTCCCCCCCCCCCCTCTTGTCACATGTCACGCTATTTAATGACATTTGTGAGCATAACTATAAAAATGATTCGTGTACTTATTTAGTATGAAATAAGATTAAGGTTTATGACAAAAAGCATAATATACAGTAGTAATAAAATATTATGAAAGAGCAATTGAAAACAGTAGTATTTTGGAATTTGAAACGCAATTTAATATATTTAGCTTTAAATCTTATCCTTACTTTATGAATACAAAATACTTTAATTTTAAAATAACTTAAATTTAATCTGCTGATTTTTAATGCTTTTATTTTAACCAAAATGTGTGATGTCACATTTCCTCTTACCCCCTCCCACCCCCATGTCATAAACTGTCACAATTTCACGAACCCCCTCCCCCCCCCCCTCCTCCAAGCTTGACATCATTTGTGGACGACCCCATACATAATAAGAACATAATGTGAACTTCTGTAGTTGATATGCAAACTTTTAACAAAACGTTGGCCTGAAGGAGGGGTATTTATACTGCCGAAAAATCTTGTCAATTTGCGTATCCTAAGGCAACTTTTTATAATAAAATGAATTTCACTGTTAAGCTAGCTATCTGAACATCTCTATAATAATAGCCTAAGTCATGTGACTGTCATTAACATAGCCAGGTGACCATTTTTTACATTTTTTATTTTTCGCGTGGTAAATTAAAACAATGCTTTGATGTTGAAATTAAAAGTCATGCTTTTTGGTATTATTTATTGTTTTCCTTTTCTTTTTCTTAAAAAATGGAAAGAAAGAAGTGAAAGTCATGAATTTCAAATTAAAATCTCTATAATAATAGCCTAAGTCATGTGACTGTCATCAACAGTTCCGGGCTGACCGCATCGCTTTTTATATGCCAGGTGACCATTTTTTATTTTTCGCGTGGTAAATTAAAACAATGCTTTGATGTTGAAATTAAAAGTCTTGGTTTTTGGTATTATTTATTATTTTTCTTTTCTTTTTCTTAAAAAAAGGAAAGAAAGAAGTGAAAGTCATGAATTTCAAATTAAAATTGTGTCTCTCTATTCTGAAAAAAAGTAACTACCGCTGTCACCGCCGCCGCCGGTTTTTAATTTTTTGTGACCGGAGGTCTTTCTTCGTTAATATTAAGAAAAATAATGCATACAAAAATATGAAAATCGGTAGTATTATACAGAAATGTTTGATAAACACGCTGATGCAGACAGTTTTCAAATCGAAGAATTATTTTAAGAGATATTTAATGCCAAAGTTGGACAAAATCGTTCCATTAAAAAAGTTTTATAGGAGCAAAAACTGTACATAGGAATTTAATCATTTTTAGATCATTTTATACGTTTGAAGTTCGCGGTGTGCAGACTGTTTTCTTTTTTTTCAATTTGGCTAATTTTTTTAGGTTTATTTCTATTTTAAATTCAAATTTTCAGGATTTCTAGAGATATTTTTTACAGATTTTAGAAAGGTATTAATTTAAACTGTTGCCAACTGTATAAACAGCGGAAACAATCATGTTTGCTTCAAAAAAAAAATATTTATACGTGTAATAAATTAAAAATTTATTTACACGTGACTATTATAAACAGAAAAAAAAACATTTGGAATTAGAATTAAATAATTATGTACAAAAAGCAGGAACTTATTAAAAATTACGTCATAAAAACTATAATTACACGTGAATTTTAAGAGAGAAAGGAATTTGTAAAATAATAAATTTATTAACATGCGTTAGAAGTCTTAAATAGGAGAAATTACGTCATATTTACGTTACATTACAGTCATTACATAAAATGAACACCAAATAATATTGCAAAACGGTTTAAATTTAGAAATTGCGCTAGACATTTATTTGATATTTTGAGAGGATACTTTTCAACTATTTTTGTTAGGAAAGCGTAAATAATATTTCATTTCTAACACAAGTATTTTCACATGAATATTAAAATGAGAAAGAATAGTTTGGTCAAAATTACGTCAGATTAAAAACGATTAATTTAAAATGTCTTATTTAAAAGAACTTTCTTTTCGCTTTGTTAAAAAATACCGGGAGACAAAGATCCTGTTTACTTAATTCATTTTATATTAGCTTATTTTGAAATGTTTATCTTATTTTACTTAATCAAAGACGAAAACAGCGATTGACATATGTATTTATGGTACTACTTACTAGTTATCCCGTCGACCAAAAATCTATCATTCGCCAAACTATAAGATTAAATGTCAATAATGGTTGATCGTAAATGTCACATTGACTTTACGCAAGTTACACGTGTCTACGTCATCAAGTTATATCGACGTTTTATTTGTATTTTTATTAATGTTGCACTAATTTATTTGTTCTTTCGTTATTTAAAATAAAAATGATGTCAATTTGTATAATTTGGCGAGTGCTTTGGCGATTTATATTTTGGCGAAATTGGTCCACGGGTTAATCAAGTAGTACCGCAGCGGATTTGGCCTAAAAATTCCCCAGTCAAAGAGAAACGAATAGAAATCCGTTTATAGGGAGATCGCCATTGTTTTCTAAATTATAATTCAATCTTCCGAAATCTTTTTAAAACCGATCAAATTAGTGTACTTTTAGAGTCTGCGGTGTCTGAACGGGGGCTGACGAGCGTAGCTCGTAGGGGGCAGAGCCCCCTAGTATTTTAAATAAAATGAGTGAAATTACTATATTTTAGATGAATTTAATGAAATGTGAAAAAATCCGACGGGAAAGACAATGTTTGATGATTTATCACTTGCGCCTAACATAAAAAGGTACTACATAGTTATCAGGTCGACCAATTTCGCCAAATTATATAAATCACCTAACCACTCGCCAAATTATACAAATTGACGTAATTTTTATTTGAAATAGCGAAAGAACAAATAAATTAGTATAACATTAGTAAAAATGCAAATAAAATGTCGAAATAAAAATAACTACAGTAAATAAATAAATAGAAACGCTTAAGTTTAAAAATAACTTGATGGCGTAAACACGTGTAACTTGCTTAAAGTCGAGTGAATGTGACATTTACGATCAGCCATTATTGGTATTTAGTCTTACAGTTTGGCGACATATTTTTGGTCGACGAGATAACCAAGTAGTATCCATAAAAATACGGAGTTCTTGATTTCTCTACCAGAAACTTCTGATTTGGCGAAGTATTGAGAAAATAAATTAAATTTTGGATAAAAGTAACATGGTACAATGCTTAGCACACATCTAACGGAGACCAAATTGGTCGCCAAAAGCGGCTAGTATTCTATAACCACGTCTAATAAATGACTAAAATGCAGCAATTCTACATTTAAAAAGCACATTAGCACAAAAAGGTATTACTGTATTCTCTTTTAAAGGTTTTCGTCATACAGAGAATGTAGAATGTAGTACTGTTCCTGAACGTGTAGAAAAGGCAAATTTGCACCCTGCTCTATTTCGACGGTAAACTTAATGTTGTCACTTCCCATATAGCACATTTGCTTCCCAGGACATTCCTAGGAGGATTGACAGTAAAACATCATCATTCCCCAGTCATCCTGCAGGATGCGAAAAAATGTCATCAGGAGCAGCAAATGTCCGCCTTATATAGCATATACAGTTAAACCTCCCTGTGTGACCACCTCCCTGAACGACCATTTTTTCATGGAACAAAATTTATTCCTATAGGCTCCATACTGAGTTTACCTCCATTTAGAGACCGTCCCAGTTGAAATCCCTCCGTGAGCGACCAATTTCTTTGAAGAAAACGAAACAAATTCCGTTTTTTTCCCTGGTCGTTTGAAGGAGGTTTTATTAGAAAAATAATTCCAGAGAGCACTTTATTCATCAAACTTCTAGACTAAGTTTAGACTTATTTTTTTATTCCGGTAACTTTTAAGTGTTTAAATCCCTTTGTGCCTTTTTAGGCAATGAATTTAACTCTGATGACAAATTAAGAATGACGGTCAATGAATTCCCCTGCCCTATTCTGTCAGGAAACCCTCAAAGAAATAGATAAATTAATGAAATCGTCATTATTTGTTTCCGTTAAAAAAATTGCATTTATTTACTGAAATAAAATTTATCGAAGACAAAACCGTAAAATCAAAGCAAACATCAATGAATTCATTTTTTAACCTCTGCAGTAATTAACTTTTGTTTTGATACTTACATTTTCATATTTTTTCCTAATGTGAAAAATAAATTTTAGTAACTTTAATTGTAACCTTTTTCAACAATTAAAATCTAGATTTAAACATGACCTCCATTAAGAGACCACCTCTCGGAGCGACCTATTTTTAAAGGAACGGAACGTGATCGCTTTAGGGAAGTTTTACTGTACTGTTAAATTGATAATATTATTCTTTGCGCCGTTTTAACAATTGGCAACAATTTAAAATAACCTTTTCAAAGATATGTAAAAAATATCTTTCGAAATTCTGAAATTTTGAATTTTAAATGGAAATAAACCCACAAAAAATTCGTCAAATTAAAAAAATAAATGCAGTCTGCACACCGGGAACTTCTGATGTATTATCCTTCCAAAAAACGGTTAAATTCCTATGTATAGTTTTGCCCCTATAAAACTTTTTTAATGGAAGGATTTTGACTAACCTTAATATTAAATATATCTTAAAATAATTCTTCGATTTAAAAACTGTCTACATCAGTGTGTTTATCAAACATTTCTCTGTAATACCACCATTTTGGATATTTTTGTATGCAGTATTTTTCTTAATATTAACGAAGAAAGACCCCCGGTCACAAAAAATTCATTGACAGCTTTAGTTACTTTTTTTTAAAGGATAGAGAGATGTTTTTATTGGCTCAAATCGCTTTTAAAATACTCCTTTACCTCATTTAAAATATTTTTTGTAATTGGAACTATATGTGTGTGACTAACGGTTTAGGAATTAGCCACTGGACATCGTTGAAAGTGGACACTTTGTTCAGATTGGACATTTAAGATAGCTTAGACCGGCGAACTCTTTGAGAGAGTTCCACAAACTCTCTCAGTGAATTTCAGCGTTCTTTGGCTAGAAAGAGCAACTAACACTCACTCTGACTGGCTATAAAGCTCCGCTTTAACTGATTGGCTGTTGCGGCAGGTTCTATTTTATGAGCATGCGCACTACATTTGTTCGGATCTCAGGTACAGTGACGTTCATTGAGTTATAGCCAGGGCTGGAAATGTACGGGAGCAAACCGGAACAACATTACAGTTCGTGAAAATATGACAAATATTGTTCCGGTTCGTGAAATTATGGTAAATATCGTTCCAGTTCATGCAATTAGTAAAAGATATTGTTACAGTTCCTGAAAAACATTAATATTTTCCTTTCCGGTTAAGGTTAATCTAAAAAAATGGATAAGACGTGCGGGATACACTTAACATCACTGTGGTAAACCACCGCCCATATCCACCCACGACTGTGATACATTTGCGATTGTTCCTACTCCAAGTGAACGATTCACGAGGCACATGACTATTAAATTTTAGTGACTAAATAAATATGACAGGCCACACATCCAAGCTTTTTAATTTTCCTTTTTTGATAGAACGAAGATGGAAGCAGGCGGAATTTAGGCTTATCTGAGACAGTATATAACTTGCTCTCTGTAATTTTTTAATTATTATTTAGAATCTTGAATGCATTTTTTAATTGATTTTGCATGACTAGAAATAATTTGTCTCTTTCAAAGAATATATATATATATATATATATTAGCCAGCAATAATTTTGAAATAACGCTCCGGTTCGTGGGTTTTTTCATTTCGAGCCCTGAGTTATAACTGTTCAGATCGGATATTTAAGGTATCTTAGGCTGACATTTCTGAGGTGGTACCGTCTCGGAATTGAATGCTTGTTCACATCGTAAAACTCATCTAAGATAACTCATTGAACGTCGCTGTGTCTGAGATCTGAACAAATGTAAAGTGTGCGCATGCACATAAAATAAAACCTGCAGTAACAGCCAGTCAGTTAAAGCGAAGCTTTATAGGCAATCAGAGTGAGTGGTAGTAGCTCTGTCTAGCCGAAGAAAGTTAAAACTCACTAACGCAGTAATTCTCCGTCAACTTGAACCGCGAGCAAGCACTTAACACTCTGTTGAAGCTGAAATCCAATTCTTCGTTAACTCAACCTTCCGAAATCCGAGAATAAATCAAAACTAGAGTTCAGTAACTCAACCTGCCTACGGTAGATAGGTTGTTCGACCGCGCATGTGCACTCGAAGCAAAGATGGCGGTCTGATTGAATTGAACGCTGATGCTTTTTTTAGACGAAATTTGTAATTCCGTAATTAAACGAAATGCGTATTGTAAAAGAGGTTAATATGAAAGAATGTATTGCTTTTAATTTTTTGGGCTTTTTAAATAATATTATAACTGAATAAACACAATATTATATTAATTTGTGATTAAGCCTTCTTCTTTCAAAGTTTAATTTCTACTGAGTAATTTTGGTATTTGGTGGCGACCTCTACCGAATGCGAATAGAAAGACAAAATTCTTAGATAAAAATTTTTGAGTTACGTGATTCAAATCTCTTTATTTATTTTTAATACTAGGGGGCTCGGCCCCCTACGAGCTACGCTCGCCAACCCCCATCCAGACACCGCAGACTCTAAATGCACGCTAATGAGATCGGCTTTAAAAAGATTTCGAAAGATTGAATTATAATTTAAAAAACAGTGGCGATCTCCCTATAAACAGATTTCTATTCATTTCTCTTTGATTGGGAAAATTTTAACGCCAAATCCGCTGCGGTACTGCTTGATTATCCCGTCGACTAATTTCGCCAAATTATGTAAATCGCCAAACCACTCGCCAAATTATACAAATTGACATGATTTTTATTTTAAATAACGAAAGAACAAATAAATTAGTACAACATTAATAAAAATACAAATAAAACGTCGGAATAAAAATAACTTGATGACGTAGACACGTGTAACAACATTTCAAAATAAGCTAGTATAAAAGGAATTAAGTAAACAGAATCTTTGTCTCCCGGTATTTTTTAACAAAGCGAAAAGAAAGTTCTTTTAAATGAAACATTTGAAATTAATCGTTTTTAATCTGACGTAATTTTGACCAAATTATTCTTTCTCTTTTTAATATTCACGTGAAAATGCTTGTGTTAGAAATGAAATATTATTTGCGCTTTCCTAAGAAAAATAGTTGAAAAGTATCCGCTCAAAATATCAAATAAATGTCTAGCGCAATTTCTAAATTTAAACCGTTTTGCAATATTATTTTGTGTTCGTTTTATGTAATAACTGTAATGTGACGTAAATATGACGTAATTTCTCCTATTTAAGACTTCTAATGCATGTTAATAAATTTATTATTTTACAAATTCCTTTCTCTCTTAAAATTCACGTGTAATTATAGTTTTATGACGTAATTTTTAATAAGTTCCTGCTTTTTGTACATAATTATTTAATTCTAATTCCAATATTTTTTTCTGTTTATAATAGTCACGTGTAAATAAATTTTTAATTTATTACACGTATAAAAATATTTTTTTTTTAAGCAAACATTATTGTTTCCGCTGTTTATACAGTTGGCAAGAGTTTAAATTAATATAACTTTCTAAAATCTCTCTATTCTAAAAAAAAGTAACTACCGCTGTCACCGCCGCCGCCGGTTTTGAATTTTTTGTGACCGGAGGTCTTTCTTCGTTAATATTAAAAAAACTGTTGCATACAAAAATATGAAAATCGGTAGTATTATAGAAAAATGTTTGATAAACACGCTGATGCAGACAGTTTTCAAATCAAAGAATTATTTTAAGAGATATTTAATGCCAAAGTTGGACAAAATCGTTCCATTAAAAAAGTTTTATAGGAGCAAAAACTGTACATAGGAATTTAATTATTTTTAGATCATTTTATGCGTCAGAATTTCCCGGTGTGCAGATTGCAGTTAGTTCTTTAATTTGAATAATTTTTCGAGGTTTTATTTCTATTTTAAATTCAAATTTTCAGCATTTCGAGAGATATTTTTTACAAATTTTAGAAAATTGTATTAATTTAAACTGTTGCCAACTTATATTAATTTAAACAGCGCAAACAGTAATGTTTGCTTCAAATTAAAAATTTATTTTACACGTGACTATTATAAACGAAAAATATAAAAAGCAGGAACTCATTGAAAATTACGTCATAAAAACTATAGTTACACGTGAATTTTAAATGAGAAAGAATATTGTAAAATAATAAATTCAGTAACATGCGTTAGAAGTCCTAAATAGGGGAATTTACGTCATATTACACTTATTACGTAAAATGAACAAAAAATAATATTGCAAAACAGTTTTAATTTAAAAATTGCGCGAGACATTTACTTGACATTTTAAGATGATCATAATATTTCATTTCTAACAAAAGTATTTTGACGTGAATATTAAAAAGAGAAAGAAAAGTTTGGTGAAAATTACGTCAGATTATAATTGTCAGATTCAAATTATAATTCAATCTTCCGAAATCTTTTTAAAGGCGATCAAATTAGCGTGCTGTTAGAGTCTGCGGTGTCTGAACGGGGGTTGACGAGCGTAGCTCGTAGGGGGCAGAGCCCCCTAGTCTGTAAAAAATATCTCAAGAAATGCTGAAATTTTGAATTTAAAATAGAAATAAAACCTCAAAAAATGAGTCAAAATAAAAAAATTAATGCAATCTGCACTCCGGCAAATTCTAACGCATAAAATGATCTAAAAATGATTACACTTCCATGTATAGTTTTTGCTGCTATAAAACTTTTTTAGTGAAACGATTTTGTCCAACTTTAGCATTAAATATCTCTTAAAATAATTCTTCGATTTGAAAACTGTCTGCATCAGCGTGTTTATCAAACATTTCTGTATAAAACCACCGATTTTCATATTTTTGTATGCATTATTTTTCTTAATATTAACGAAGAAAGACCTCCGGTCACAAAAAATTCAAAACCGGCGGCGGCGGTGACAGCAGTAGTTACTTTTTTTTAGAATAGAGAGATAATAATAAAAAAGAAAAGCAGTTTTTCTTAGATTTCAGTTTCAGCCTCTTCATATTTGTTTAAAGCATGGAATCATATGAAACAGGAATTTTCTGTTAAGTATTATATAATATGGTCATTCGTTTATAATAGCTAAATAAAAATCCGTTGAATTATAATATACCATAATAATTAATTTGAACTCTATTCTTGTTAAGTTTAAAATAATTATTTTTGTTTGAAAGAAGCATTTTTCAGCGGATTTCTTGAAAATTTTCGCATTTCGCTAGAAATTTTTAGAACATGTACTAAACTTATTACACAAGAAATAATAATAATATAAATATATATTATAATAATCTTCACATGAAATAATAAAAAAAAAGTCCCTTCTTAGGTCTCCTATATGGGATAAAGGATAATTTTAAGCAAGGTATTTTAATTGAATATGTAATCAATTATTTCTGTTAAAATATATACAAGGTGGCCATAATTAAACTGACGGTACTCAGAGTGTTGTGTAGCGCGATCTAATTGCGAGAATGGCGCCAATTTGTAGGAAGATTAAACAAGACGGGGGACAAAGGATTCAGCGAAAAAAAAAAATAGTTCCAAAAATCACCGCCGGGGGAATATGTGGCGCTGTGTATTCGAAAAAGAGAGTTTCAAAAAATGAAGAATCAATACTGAAATAAAATTGCTGTTTATTTAACGAATTCAGCAATTTAATCCAAGCTCAAAATGGTAACAGTTTATAAAAAGCTAAAAATTTACATAAACACTGCTAAAGTTTCTTTATCTGCAATTTCACTTACAGAGCCCCAAAGAAAGCAACAGCAGAAGAAGAAGTTCTTTATTCAAATTTCACGTTACATCTTTTGGCCCAGTGCCAGCTTGTTCGGCTTTAAAAGGTAATGTGCTACTGTTAGAAGCAATTTCATTGAAAGTTATCTTTCATAATGTCTCCTTCTTTAGTCGAGCGAGCTCTACTAGTCAAATTCTTTTACCTCAACCAGTGCAATGCGCCAGCCGCTATTCGTGCTTTTAGAAACCTGATCTTACACACTGCGACTTTTGGCTATGGGGTTACATAAAGTCCAAGATCTATCCTGAGGTGTCCAGGACCTGGCTACGTTGAAGGATAACATATTTCGAATTGTCCGGGAGATTCCTGCAGACATGTTATTCTCTGCTGTTGTAAATGCTGTGCACAGAATGCAATATGTGACCCACAAAAACGGCGGCCACATCGATCCTGAGTTGGATGTGCAAAATAAACGGTAATTTTATTTCAGTATTGATTCTTCTTTTTTGAAACTTTCTTTTTCGAATACACAGCGCCACATATTCCCCTGGCAGTGATTTTTGGAACTAATTTTTTTTCGCGGAATCCTTCGATCCCCGTTTTGTTTAATCTTCTTACAAAATTTGGCGCCATTCTCGCAATTAGATCGCGCTACACAACATTCTGAGTACCGTCAGTTTAATTATGGTCACCTTGCATATTAGGATAAATATATGAAAATGTCTTTGTATTTAATACTCGCAGCAAAATAAATAAGTAAATAAATCTAGTCGTTATTTACTTTTGTAGAAAAAATATGTATTTTTTTTTTTATTTTTTTTTTTTATCAAGTAACTTTTTTCTTTCTGCAACACAAAATTTTGTAAAATAGAACATCTTATAACTGTATTAGTATTTCTAACTTTTGAGCTTAATTTTGTGAAAGAATAAAATCATAAAATCAAAATAGTAATTCGAAATCTATTTGTAACTTTAATTTATATAAAAATTAAACACAAGTATGCACTTTCAGTGCTCATTTTTGAAAACTTGTCCTAAGTAAGGATAGAACTCATCAACATTTATTAGTGCGTCATGTGATTCCTTTAGCCAATCAGCTGTATACTTTTCAACTCATGGTTCAATAACCCACGGTCGAATAGTCTCGCTGCTGAAGTTAATGATGAATTCCAAATATTAACCGGCGGTTAGATTTGTTAACCTAAGGTTCCTCAACTGGGAGTTGAACCGCCAGTTGAAGATTGGTGGAGAATCGGCCGGTCAGAGAGTTCGTACAACTCTCTCAGGGAGTTCGACGGTCTAAGACAGGGTCGGCGAACCTTTTTACTTCCGCGTGCCAATATTTTTGAAAAAAAAAATTCAACTGAACATGGCGTGCCAACCCCCCCCCCCCCCCCGCGACTTCTCATTCCCGCACAAAAATTGCTTGAATTTGAATTAATTTAATAGTGAATTATAAGTCAATTTAATTCTAATAATAATAAATGATAGTGTCAACATTATATATCATTATTACAAATATAGCTAACATACCTGCGGGTAATACCAATATACGCATTATAGAAATAATTATAGAAAAATATAATTATAGTTTTCATTTCATTTTACAAATGTTTTAGCAATCAAATAATTATGTTTTTCGTAACTTATGAAAAAAGGTCATGCTTTATTTGGTTTATTAATACTTTTGCCATTTTAACAAATTAAAGATCAATTATCAAATTCTAACAAAAGTTAAATAAAAACCTCATGTGTGGGGTCAAAATTATGCAGATATATTACAGCAAAGAATAATTTGATTTGCTAGATTTCTCTCTTTCTATCCGAATCATAGGTGCCATCATAACGAAATCGAGGAAATGGGGAGTTGGGAAGGGTCAAATGTTTCTAAGCGGGAAGTTCAGTGATATAACAAATACACAAGTACCTATTGTAGAAAATAAAAGTTATTTTCAATGAAGCTCGTGTATTAATTAAAAAAGAATAAAGAAGGGCAGAATTTTAGGAATTTGACTGAATTTTGATTTAGTACTTGAATAAACGGCGTGCCAAAAATATCGTCCCGCGTGCCAATTACGGCACGCGTGCCATAGGTTCGCAACCCTGGTCTAAGATATCTTAAATATCCAAACTGAACGGTGTTTCTTCAATCTTAGATGGGTTTTACGATGTGAACAGGCATTCAATTCCGGGAGGGTACCACCTCAAAAATGGCGGTCTAAGATATCTTAAATATCTGATCTGAACAGGGTATTATGATTAGGGATGTGATTGAGTGGAATAGAGTGTGAAGAAGATAAATATAAGTACAGTGAAACCTCCGTTTAAGCGACCACCTCCCTGAACGACCATTTTTTTATGGAACGAAATTTATTCCCATAGGCGCAATACTAATTTTACCTCCATTCAGATACCATCCTAGTTGAACTCCCTCCACCCATTTCTTTAAAGAGAATTCCGTTTTTTCCTGGTCGCTTGAAGAAGGTTTTATTATAAAAATAATTCCAGAGAGTGCATTATTCATCAATCTTCTAAACTAAATTTAGATTTTTTTTTTTTTTATCCCGGTAACTTTTAAGTTTTTAAACCCCTTTGTGCCTTTTTAGGCAATGAATTTATCTCTGATGACAAATTAAGAATGACGGTCGATAAACTACCCTGCCCTATTCGGAAGAAATAGATAACTTAATGAAATCGTCATTATTTGTTCCCGTCAAAAAAAATTGCATTTATTTACTGAACTTCGAAAGGACTGGGAAATAAAAGTTATAAAAGACAAAACCGTAAAATCAAAGCAAACGTCAATGTATTCATTTTTTAAACTGCAGTAATTAACTTCTGTTTTGATACTTAAATTTTTATATTTTTTCCAAATGTGAAAAATAAATTTTAGTAACATTGTTACCTTTTTTCACCAATTAAAATCTAGATTTAAACATGACCTCCATTAAGAGACCACCTCTCGGAGCGACCAATTTTTATTGGAACGGAACGTGGTCGCTTTAAGGAGGTTTTACTGTATATATTTCGGGAAGCAAAATTTTGAAATGGAGGTCAAAATCAGTCATGTCAAATCCAGCCACCTCATCGGTCATGTAGTCGTGTTCTTTCAGAAAGCAATCTCTTCGCTGTAGGGTAAATGCCGCCAACTCCTTTGTCCATTTTTATGGTAATAGGGGGAAAAACATGTTGGCAATTTTAAAGCGATTGCTACCTTCTACAGTGAAACCTCTCTGTAAGGGCCACCTGTCGTTCCATTGAAAACTGAGGGGTGGCCCTTGAATAGGGGTGTCCAAATTTTTTATTTCTCTTTCTTTTTATCACGCGATTTTTTAAAATCTGCATATTCTTTCTGTAAGTTCTCTTTCTTTTTAACAATATTGTTTATTTGATTCTTGCTGCAACTAAACTGTAAAGCCAATTTTCTTGCAGATGTTCTTTAATCATGACAATTAAGAACTTTGATTTTGTCATTCAAATCCAAATGTACTCTTTGGCTTGATTTAGGGGCCATAATTTTAAATTTTACATAAGCCTGAGTATAAATTTCTAGTGTACAAATTGTGCTTCAATATGCATACACAGTTTTAGTAAATGTGGAATCAGTTTTTCTAGATAACCTGCTATCCTTTGTGTGCCTACAACAGAGGATCAAGTTAACCCCTCAGGTCAACTCAACCCCTACAGGTTGAAAGGTCAAACAAAGTGTGAGGATCACCTGTTTGTCTCACTTGTAGAAAAGTTTGTGGTCCTTTATTGTGTAACTAAATCATCCCCATCTCCCCTGCTTCTTTGTTGCAAGTGCAGTTGTTTCCTGATCTCTTATCTTTTGTTTCAGTAATTCATTACACCTTTTTAGGATTTAAGGCACATATGAAAAAATGGCCTTTATGAGGGGTAGATGCGGCCCCTAATAGGAGCAGGCTCGGACTGGCCCGCCGGCCCATCGGCCCGAGGGCCGGTGCGCCCTCGTCCACGGAAAACTTCGCGCCCCTAAGCGCCTAAAGCCGCTCTAATATTTTTTCCCAAGTTGTGCACATACATTCGGACTAGCGTACTAAATTTCGAGGATTCGTTTAGAAATAATCATCAGAATAATCATTAGGGATAATAGGTAAGCAGCACAAGAGAGGTATTTTTTAACACAAAGAAATTAAAAATACATCGAAGCAGTTTCAGGATTGGAAACCAATGGTGGCATCTTTGCATACTATTGAGAGGGAAAACACGCACGCATGGAAAGCTTAGTAGCCACAGTGCCCTGGGCGAGATTTATTTAATCACTTCTTTGAATGATACGTTTTAGATTTTAACCAAATATTTTGCATATTTTCAGGCCTTTAGCTTTTAGTACCTTGTCCCTACACTTTTAATGACGGCCATGAATGCGACTACAATTGAAACCGTGCTTTTTGAAAACAACTTGAGAAAAGAAAGTGATAAATATCAGAAGACAAAAAAACTATTTGTGCGGATTTCGCTTTTGGTTGAAACACATGACCTTTCTTTTCGCGGAATACAAACTTTATAACACTTCTGGATTACAATCCCGCAAACTGTGGAATCCCGCGGCTAGCGTTTTTTCATTCACAAAATCTACACCATAATTTTCAGTTAGTAATCTTTGTTTTATTTAATGACAGATTTTCCGTGGCTAAATAAATATTAGGAAATTCTAGTATGTATTTTAAATAAAAAGTTGTTTTAATTTAATCACGGAAAAATTATCATTAAGGGTGATGTATTCCAATCCAAACTGCTTATTTTCTGATTCATTTTTAAATTCATTTTTGCTCTCAAACGCATCAAACTGGGAAATTCTCTTATTTAGAAATTACATAATGTGCCGTGCTTCTCGGTTCTTTGATAAATGCAGAAAATATCGTAAAAAAATCTGTCAAAGTGGGCGTTTTGAACCGAATTTTCCGAAGCGGGAGATCTGGGAATGAAAAAAATGGTCCTACTGAGAAAATAATTGTTTAAAAATCAAATTCTAATGAATGGAGCGAAAAATGAAATCACACGGCATCTTATACATCTCTTCAAAAATCACCTCAGCAAGTTTCATGCTTTTCCTTTTAAAAATGAGTCTGAAAATGTCTCAGAAAATTTCGAGCTGTTGAGGGTGGAAAAATATTTTTTCGAATACACCCTTAAATAAAGCGATGACTACTATTCAGAAATTATGATAGGTTTTTCGAATAAAAAAACGCTGCCACGGGATCCTGCAGCTTGTATGAATACAATTCCCGGGGCATTTCTCTCAATTGTGTAAACTTAAATATTTCCCTTGATCTCTAATTAGGATAAGAACTTTGCAAATCATAGGAAGAGGGTGCTGAAAAGAGTAAATTTACTCAAATATTTTAGTGATTTTTAGGCTAACAAAGTGGCATTTTTGGTGTACTTTCTGTGTATAAATTTTTTAGTAGTGCAACATTAATGCAGCATTTTACGGATACATAAAGTCATTTTTTTAAGGACACAAACGCAAAGTGCCTCTTCCTACAAAATACATAACTCGCCTTATATAAATGTTGCAAGTGTAATAAGTATTATTTTCAAAAGCAAGTGTTATTTTCAAATTCCTTAATGGGATGTTGATTTGAATGTCTAAATATCCTTATGTTTCAACATTTAAATACCTTATAATATGTGGTACTTTTTATAAAAGAACAAAAGAAGCACAAGCTTTAGTTTTCAAAATTTCTACTTTTATATGAAAAGTATTATACATTTTTGTTTTAGATACAAAGAAATTTTAAGCGAAGTTTGCATACTGAATTTTTTTTGTGTATCATGAGGGAGACACCGATAGATACCATATTTAAAATTCTAATTAAAAAAAAAATACTGTAGTAAATAAAAGGTAATTGTTGTCGAATTGTGACAGAAATTGAATTTATATCATTTTAAACTGACTGATAACTAATTCCTTTTATAAAGAAGTATGCTTAAAAAAAGGGTTGAAACCCTTAGCAGCACCGCTGCAACTATAGTTGGTGCCTGGTGCGAAAAATCTTGTTAGTTTTTGTACAGATTTTCAGTGCGTCAATGGGGATAAATGGAATAAAAGTGGTTACCCTTGCTAATTCAGCTGAAAATCTTCGTAAAAAAGTCTATAGATACAACTGGCTGTAAATAATGTCTACTAATTATTGTTATATATAAATTATGTTTCCGAACTCGTCTACATATTAAAAATTGCACCAACTCTGAATTTACAAACAATAACGCTCATTTTTGACACCTTATTTTGGTTACTTTAATTTATTAATTTTTGCACACAACAAAGAACAATCGTTTAAAACATCAATGTGCAAGTTTATACCTAATTTGAATAATTAGTGTTCGAGATACGGAAAAATTTTGCCTTTCCATAATTTAAGGGGACCGTCTTCTTTTATCAAAAGAGCCTCTGAAAACAATCGTAGAAACTTAACAGAAATACTTTGTAAGATTTTCTTTAATATAAAGTTTATAATAAATTTAAAATTCCTGTATCATTTGACTGGTGGGTAATTGAGTGTTTTCGGTTGTAAGATATTTCATTTTATTTTCCGAAACTTATGGATAAACCCCTAACACTCTTTGTTTTATAACTGTATTCAGATTTAAGAAAATTGTATAAACTCTATCTCTTTATTTACTGGCAAAGAATTCAAATAGGGTATCAAAAGTGGATGTTACTATTTGAAAAATCAACGTTCACCATTTGAAAAATAACCGTTCGTGCATTTTTTAATACCTAGACAATCTCCAAATTGGTACCTATGTCATTTTTATATACTCATTTGCAAGAGAATTGGTAGGGGTGATCACTTTTTTTCCCCCGTGAGTCTTATAAGGTACCTATTAACAAAATAATAAAGCCCTAGCTTTGATATCGGTCATCTACTACAAAGTAATCTGTGTTCAACTCGGAACTTTTAGATATTAGTAAATTCGTTTTAAAAAATTGCGTAGCATTGTGTAGATTTGATAGAACTTTAAATTGCATGGGTGATAATCGAAGTCTTCTATCTAGAGATGTAATATTAAGCCACTTTCATTCTTAGTGCTGTGTGAATGTGTTAAACCTTCTCAAGCCAGGAACAACACAAACAAGAAAAAATTACACGAGTTCGCTAAAATGTTTACGCCCTCTGAAAATCCAAGGTCTGCGCCCTTTTCCCTGGCCCAGTCCGACCCTGAATAGGAGTAAATTTAACATTATATCTATGGGAAAATTTTTCGTTCCTAAAAATATTGACCCTTAATAGAGGTGGCCCTTGAATAGGGGTGGCCTTTAAAAGAAGTTTCACTGTATTGTCATTGAAAATAAGCCACCGAAATTAACTCAATTAAAATATTAAGAAAAATAAAATTTTGTCGATGAAACTATGTATATGAGCTGTATTTATTCAAAGCAACTGCAGACTTAAGCATCCCCCTACCTTTCCTTGATTGCTAATATATGTTTTTTAAACAATAAATAGGATAATAAAACAATTAATAAAAATACTCAGCCAAGTTTTATGCATTTTTTTTCTGTGACTATGTGTGTATGAATCATTTTTAAAAAGTCAGGCAGTAGTTCAATAACCCAATTAATACTCAAATATTCAAAATTGTCAGGGGGGGGGGGGTGTAGATCATGGAAATTCTCATGGAAAAAATAAAAAATGGGCAGAAAAAATTTAGAAAAATAAAGTGTTTCAAAGATTTAAAATCAAAGAATTTTTTAATACTTTTTATTTTTTAACTAGTATATAACCCTTGTCAAAAATGACGGAATATGAATGACAAATCTTCAAAACAATATTTAAAAAATATATTTTTCTGACTTTAAAAAATGATGCATTTTGTTAATCAAAAAGTATTATCCTTCTTTGATTTTTGATGATTAGAACAAAGGAATTATGTAAACTACAGTTTAGTAAACAGCGCTTAAACCCGCCATTTCCAGCTACACATTGTATGACGGAAATGTTTGTTTAGATTCCCTCTACATTAAAAATTTGCTGTTTAGCGTACTACAGAATAATTCAAAATTAGTTTCTGCGTAGTAAAATAATTTGTAAGTCACAAAATTAATATAGTGTAAAGAATAATATATAAAAATAACCTTTTACTCTGTAATATGAATATGTAAAATATTTTATAAAAAGGTTTATATAATTAAGTGTAATTTCTCCTATAATATATATATCACATATTCATATTACTGAGTATAAGGTTATTTATATATATTATTATTTATTCTATATTAATTTTGTGACCTACCCGGAAACTAATTTTGAATTATTCTGTAATACGCTAAACAGCAAATTTTTAATTATTTTAATCTGCATTGTTTCTGAAAGTAAATTGCATTTAATAACTTTTTTTTTTCGGTACAAATTTATTATGTTAAAATTCTTAATTTTATCTGCAAGATAATTAAAATATGTTGTACCACTGTGTTATACATTCTTTATGTTTCAATTTCAATGAGAACTGGTAAGAAAATTCATTTTATTTACAATGCCTTCGAATCTGATAAAATGCATTTTTAAAAAGTACCATTTCGACAGAAAGCTTCTTTGTTTATATTAATTGCTGATAGATGGCGCCAGAGAATTGGCAAGAAACATCACTAGTGTCTAAACCTCGTCCCTCACAACGGTTCATATCACAAATGCACCCGCGAAATTCCTTATGCTACTGAGAATGTCCCTATTTAAAGGGAAAATGTGGTTTTTCTTTTTTATCTGCGGAAACGAGTTAAATTCAGATGCTTTTTTGTGGGTGTGTGTGTGTGTTGGTGTTGTTATTGGCGTGGGGAGCAAAATGCTTTTAAATAGATTTGATGGTAGTGAGATTAAATTTTTATTTATTGATTCTGAACAAAATAAATAGATGAATGTTAATGTAGAGGAATATTTCTGGATAAAAAATGTTGTCCTTTAGATGTTACGAATATGATTTTTGTTAATTTTGTTATTTTTTTAGGGTTCCGTACTTAAAAAGTAAAAACGGAACCATTATAAGATCACTCCTGTGTCTGTCCGTCTGTCTGTCTGTCACAGCCATTTTACTCGTAAACTATGGAACGTGGAAAGTTCAAATTCGGGGAGTAATAAAGACCATTGACCCACATATTTTCAGATTAATAAACATCCATAAATATATTTAGTAAAAAAGTTGAGGGGCTAATTATGCTACTTGAAAAAAAAAATATTTTCTTTGCATATTATGTGGGATATATCCTGTGAAAGCTTTTGTAACGCTGAACTCAAAAATACATTCCTTTTAATTTTAGGTATTATATTTTCAAAGATATTGTTGAAAATGTAGCGCAAAAATATGTCCCCCCCCCCCATCTAATTCCGAATCAACTGAAACTAAAATTATGAAAAAAATAGAGGTAGTAGACGTTAATGTAAACCTTGACGGAAAATTATAGCGATTACCCTAGGTCGCATAGTTTTTGAGTAATTAGCATTTTTCTATTATACACAAATTTCGATTTACGGGCATTCAGAAAAATCGTTGAGCATCGCTGAATATACCTATCATTACAGAAGAATAAAAGCATTGTTGATAATGATTTTCGAAAAAAATTATCGGTAATTAGCCGAGATATTAACCCTTAAAGGTACGGTCAGTTTGGATATACACAAGGACAGGGGCGACGTACTCTATGCCTAGTTAACAACTTTTAATGATATATATGTGTAATGTAATGTCCAGTAACAGTATAAAAGCAATAAACGTCAAATTGTTAAAAAACATGCTAATTTAAGGGGTCTCGGGACTCTAAAAAGTGGAAAAAATGAAAAAAAAAGACCATTTTCAACATTTAATGTCTTAAAATGTATATGATTTTAAAACACAATTTTAATGGGATAAAAAATTGCAAGATACAGAATTAGTATTTATAGGGGGCTCGAAACTGTTAGACATTTGTCGAACAAAAATTTGACGTAACAGTTTACGCGCAGGATTACAAAATAAATATTGCAACTAGAATGAAAATTTTGGTGCTTACTTATACTTCAGATTGTAATATTTTCTCTGAACTTAAATAAATTTGTATTTAAAGCATTTTTATATTTTTCATGCAATGTTGCATTTAGCTAATACAAAATTTTGAAAATTTCAACAGTAAAATCACCTTTTTTTTTTTTTTTTTTTTTTTTTTTTTTTTGAACAATAAAAAGGAAATTTTAGGTTCAGTTTATACAGACTAACATGAAATATATGCTTTGAAAATTTCATAAAAAAATATTCAGAAGTTTTTGAGGTATCCTGCGCGTTATGCCCAAAAACCGCCATTTGGAAAATAATGACTTTAAAGTTTCGGAAACGCCGCTTCATCTATTGAGCGGGTATAATTCTAAAAGCCAAAACTTCTGTTCTAATGGAAATTTCAAGGAAACAATTATATCAAAATATTCAGAAAGGATAGGCGTTTAACATCTAAACAAATTAAAATTTCTTAAATTTTGAAGCTTTAAGAGTCCTGCGACCACTTAATCCTTTCCGACGCGGAGTAATTCTATTTATAAACTTATGAAATAATGAAGTGACACCAGAATTTATAAAGGAATTTATTAGAAAAGGCGAACTTGCTTATTTTCACGTACATGATAAAAGGAAATTTTTAATTAAATATTCTTGGTGCCGTTTGTCTGTTTTGGAATTAAAATTAGGTGTCCGTTTTTTAAGGGCATCGCCCTCGAAAGATTTAATTAGAATGAATCGCATAAATACTGTGGGATTCGCGATAGTTTGCATTGATTGTATCTCTCAATACGCCTCGAGTGACTTTAAAAGTTAATTAAACACCTATCTGGAAAAACGCGGCACTGACCAAGGTGGAGTTGCAACTTTGAGAACTCAATTCGAAGCGCGCTTAGCACAATGCCAAGTTTAAACTTTGAACAAAGGTTTTGTTTTAGCTACACTGTGAAAATAAAGGTTATTACTACGCTGAATTTAGTTTCATGAAATGCCAAATGAAGTTTAACTATGCACTGCTTTTATTGTCATTACCGAATTAAGTTCATCATAAACAGATTAGGATAATATTAAAAGAAGAGTTATACGAATATCTATATTTAATATTATTTAGGTTCCATAGCTCTTTGAACTTTCATGGTATACCCATTTACACTTTTCTAATATATACAGTTATACCCAACCCTACGTTGTATAGTTTTTTACAAAGTCTTAGTATTCTTTTAGCTTTTTTTTTTTTTTAATAATACAATTACAAATTCATATATTTATTCTACGGAACCCTCTGTGCGCGAGTAATGCTCGCACTTGACCGTTTATTACTTATCAAATCCCTGGTTGTTTCAGTATTTAAAGGAAAGAATAAATAGTATATGAATGTTAGTTTTTAAAATGGCTTTCTTAGGTAAAGGTAAGCAGCCAGATCTTAAATTTCTGGCATTAGAGATCAAGAATAAGCGAGAGAGAATAAGATAGAGAGATAGAGAATAAGCGACTAACGAATTGAGTATAATAGATTTAACAGTTTTAGTAACTTTAAGTGTAGATCGACCGAAATATTCGTTACGTTTTTGGCCCAAAATCTGAGTTTCGCCAAACATTCGTTTTCGGGGAAAATGCTGCAGAAAATTTGGCCGAAACTATCTGTATTTCAAAAATTTTGTTTGTTTATTCGGAAATTTTCTACATTTCTCATTGATTTGAGCTGTATCGGCTTAAATGAGACTGTCTTCATTTATTGTTAAGAACTTCACTGTTTATAATTATCAGTCATCAGGGACTCCAGATGTGAGTGCAAAGTATAACGCAAGAAATGCATATATGACTAAACTTTGAACATGCTTTCCACGTGCTCATTAAAAGCTACAAACTTAACAGTAATTATTTATTTATTCTTTTTATTGAACAGCAAATGTTACAGATTATTTTCTTTAAATAAAGAATTTAAAAAAAACTATCGGGTTTTCTTTCTGTCATGTTATCGATTTGCATATACAGTATACTCTCGATTATCCGTGCGCGGATTATCCAGTTTGCGGATTATACGTACTCATTCCGGACTAAAAAAAATTTTTAAGAGAAACATTTCCACTCTTATCGTGTATGTAAAATCAATGTTGATGTGAATTAGAATCTTGTCTGGTTTATCTGATAGTATTCTGAAGACAAGAGATAAACAAACAGAAGAAGCAAAAGATGCATTGCAGTTTTTTTTACGCAGTAAATATTAAAGGAAAATTCCTAGTTTGATGTTATACAGCATGCAAATGTTAGTAATTTTTATATTTTTGTACTGATGTTGATTTTTTCTTGAATAAAAAGCAGTTTTCGGATTATCCGTGTTTTTCAATTGTCCGTGCGACCTCTCCCGGTGATTAACCCGGATAATCGGGAGTGAACTGTATTTCATTTAATTTAGCTACTATGACGCAAACAAAACATTTACATGAATTTTGCTTATGATTTTTGAATAGCTTGACACAAAAGATAGCTCAACTGATTGAAATAAAACATTTCAATGTATGATAGACTCGGTGAAAATTTGATATATTTAACAGTGTACTGGAAATTTTAAAAATATCGTTTGGATGTGAAAATCTCACTATTCTAAAAAAAAGTAACTACTGCTGTCACCACCGCCGCCGGTTTTGATTTCTTTGTGACCGGAGGCCTTTCTTCGTTAATATTAACAAAAATAATGCATACAAAAATATGAAAATTGGTGGTTTTATACAGAAATGTTTGATAAACACGCTGATGCAGACAGTTTTCAAATCGAAGAATTATTTTAAGAGTTATTTAATGCTAAAGTTGGACAAAATCGTTCCACTAAAAAAGTTTTATAGCAGCAAAAACTATGCATGGCAGTGTAATCATTTTTAGATCATTTTATGCGTTAGAATTTGCCGGAGTGCAGATTGCATTAATTTTTTTATTTCGACTCATTTTTTCAGGTTTTATTTTTATTTTAAATTCAAATTTTCAGCATTTCTAGAGATATTTTTTACAGACTAGGGGGCTCGGCCCCCTACGAGCTACGCTCGCCAACCTCCATCCAGACACCGCAGACTCTAAATGCACGCTAATTTGATCGGCTTTAAAAAGATTTCGAATGATTGAATTATAATTTAAAAAACAGTGGCGATCTCCCTATAAACGAATTTCTATTCATTTCTCTTTGATTGGGGAATTTTAACGCCAAATCCGCTGCGGTACTACTTGATTATCCTGTCGACCAATTTCGCCAAATTATATAAATCGCCAAACCACTCGCCAAATTATACAAATTGATATAATTTTTATTTTAAATAACGAAAGAACAAATAAATTCGTACAACATTAATAAAAACACAAATAAAACGTCGAAATAAAAATAACTTGATGACGTATACACGTGTAACAACATTTCAAAATAAGCTAATATAAAAGGAATTAAGTAAAGAGAGTCTTTGTCTCCTGGTATTTTTTAACAAAGCGAAAAGAAAGTTCTTTTAAATGAGACATTTTAAATTAATTCTCAAAATATCAAATAAATGTCTAGCGCAATTTCTAAATTTAACCTTTTTTGCAATATTATTTTGTGTTCATTTTATGTAATAATTATAATGTGACGTAAATATGACGTAATTTCTCCTAAGACTTCTAACGCATGTTAATGAATTTATTATTTTACAATATCCTTTCTCTTTTAAAATTCACGTGTATACTTTTTATGACGTAATTTTTAATAAGTTCCTGCTTTTTATACGTAATTATTTAATTCTAATTTGAAAGTTTTTTTCCTGTTTATAATAGTCACGTGTAAATAAATTTTTAATTTGAAGCAAACATTATTGCTTGCGCTTTTTATACAGTTGGCAACAGTTTAAATTAGTACAATTTTCTGAAATCTGTAAAAAATATCTCTAGAGATGCTGAAAATTTGAATTTAAAATAGAAATAAAACCTGAAAAAATGAGTCAAAATAAAAAAATTAATGCAATCTGCACTCCGGCAAATTCTAACGCATAAAATGATCTAAAACTGATTACACTGCCATGTATAGTTTTTGCTGCTATAAAACTTTTTTAGTGGAACGATTTTGTCCAACTTTAGCATTAAATAACTCTTAAAATAATTCTTCGATTTGAAAACTGTCTGCATCAGCGTGTTTATCAAACATTTCTGTATAAAACCACCGATTTTCATATTTTTGTATGCATTATTTTTGTTAATATTAACGAAGAAAGTCCTCCGGTCACAAAAAAATCAAAACCGGCGGCGGCGGCGGTGACAGCGGTAGTTACTTTTTTTTAGAATAGAGAGATTTCAGAAAATTGTACTAATTTAAACTGTTGCCAACTGTATAAAAAGCGTAAGCAATAATGTTTGCTTCAAATTAAAAATTTATTTACACGTGACTATTATAAACAGGAAAAAAACTTTCAAATTAGAATTAAATAATTACGTATAAAAAGCAGGAACTTATTAAAAATTACGTCATAAAAAGTATACACGTGAATTTTAAAGGAGAAAGGATATTGTAAAATAATAAATTCATTAACATGCGTTAGAAGTCTTAGGAGAAATTACGTCATATTTACGTCACATTATAGTTATTACATAAAATGAACACAAAATAATATTGCAAAAAAGTTTAAATTTAGAAATTGCGCTAGACATTTATTTGATATTTTGAGAATTAATTTAAAATGTCTCATTTAAAAGAACTTTCTTTTCGCTTTGTTAAAAAATACCAGGAGACAAAGACTCTCTTTACTTAATTCCTTCTATATTAGCTTATTTTGAAATGTTGTTACACGTGTATACGTCATCAAGTTATTTTTATTTCGACGTTTTATTTGTGTTTTTATTAATGTTGTACGAATTTATTTGTTCTTTCGTTATTTAAAATAAAAATTATACCAGTTTGTATAATTTGGCGAGTGGTTTGGCGATTTATATAATTTGGCGAAATTGGTCGACAGGATAATCAAGTAGTACCGCAGCGGATTTGGCGTTAAAATTCCCCAATCAAAGAGAAATGAATAGAAATTCGTTTATAGGGAGATAGCCACTGTTTTTAAAATTATAATTCAATCTTTCGAAATATTTTTAAAGCCGATCAAATTAGCGTGCATTTAGAGTCTGCGGTGTATGGACGGGGGTTGGCGAGCGTAGCTCGTAGGGGGCCGAGCCCCCTAGTATATTTAAAAAGACAAACCAAGAACAATTTTTATCGAATTTTAAAACAAACCTTTTAAAGTCCTATAAATTCGTCACTCAAATTTTCATATCATCTCATTTAAAACCTATATTTTGAATTTATCAGATGCCTGAATGAAAAAGCATTAGTGAATAAATTGTATATATATCAATTGATGTTGAAAATACTGTTTGCACTTTTGAATATAAATAGAAAAAAGAAAATGATAATATATTTTTCTTTTAATTAATAGCATAGCGTTACCAAAATTCTGATATCATTATTTTTAAGACCTATATTTAAAATTTTTAGAGTCGTAAGATAAAGTGCTGCGTCACAAACGTTTAACCCGTTGAGGATTTTTGTACTGATTTTAATTACTAATAAAAATTATAAATGAAAAATCTGTGTTTCCCATTTTTGTATTTGGGCGCTCTATCTTAATAACTAAGACACGAAATTTCACAAACCTAAAGATTCAGTTAGACCTTGATATAAACTGGAGCTAATTAGTGTTTGGTGTATATCGCCCAACAAGTAGCGTTGCTATGCTGATTTTTTCACGATTTCTGCAATAACTCTATCAACATTTGATGTACGGAATTTAATAAAACTTTAGATTCAGTTAGACGTTTATGTAAACTAGCTTGATTAGTTTTTGGTGTATATCGCCCAACAGGCGGAGCTGCTGTGCTGCTTTCTGTACTATTTCTGAGTAATTAATAGCTATATCTCAAGAACTAATGCACGGATTTTCATCAAATTTCATATTCAGTTAGACGTTGATGTTAAGCTGTTCTTGATTAGCTTTTGGTGTAAATCGCACAACCGGTGGCGCTGCTATGCTGAATTTTTCACAATTTTTGCAAAAGCTATATCTCAAAAACTAATGCACAGAATTTTATCAAACTTAGTATTCTGTTACATTTTCACGTAGATCGATCCTTATTAGACTTGGGTGCATATTGAACAACAGGTGTTGATTTTGATACTTTGGGTTAGAATTTTGGTTGCGCACATCAAAGAGGTCGGGTTCCGAAATTCAATGATTTGTATGAAACAATGCGATACTTAAATCTTCTTTTTAAATACATCTAATTCAACGAACCTATATACCTTTATATTCCTCATGATGGACATAGATTGCCGTTTAATTTTAGCACTGTGATAGCGAATTTTGAATTATTAACATGTATGAGATAGAATAAAGTTTCTGAATTGGTACATCAGTCTAGTTATATTCTTACAAAAATAAAGTGATCATCTAACTAGGAAATGAAGCAGTTTTTAAAAAAGAATATTTATCCATACTTTTATTTTTAGGATATTGTATCTCGCATCAATACTTAAAAGGCAGATTTTTTTTAAATGTATTCTAGTATTTACTTTCATAAAATAATAGCGAGTTTTTTCTTTTCTAAAAGACAGAAATTTTATAAAATGTTACCTCTTTTATTATGTTTAAGTTGTCTGTAATATTGTTTTAATTTCTCTTTATGGAATGTTAATAAATACAAAATCCCATCTCCAGTAAAAATCAATCTAAAAGAAAAAATAAACTGATTTTATTCCAATTTTAAAAAAATAATACTACAAATAAATGATCATATCAAGCAATTTAAATCCGGTTTTAAATAAAGCTCATTTAACTTGTACATGAAAGGTATTTGTTAGCTGTTTTATTTTTTTTTTCTAAAAACTATGAAGACAGGATATGCAACGCTCCGCTTTTAAGCTGAATGTGATCAAAGCATCCTATGACCCAGCGCTCTGTGCTAGGGAATTTGGCGGGTGCATTTGTGATATGAGCCGTTCTGAGGGGCGCGATTTAGACGCTAGTAGAAACCGGGTATAGCTTACTCCCCGAGGTTCGCGGAGAAAATCACAAAGTCCACTTGGGCAGTATGCAACTCCGCATCATCCTGATTTATACGCAGAATTTTCTGTAAAGCTTAGGCTGAGGGCGCTAGTGTAGCTGCCTACAATTCGTTCTTCCGGTTGTTGTTGATAGTTATCCGTTATTTTTAATTTAGAACTTCATTGGGTAGTTTTTGAAGGTTTTAAAAGTTAAAATACTTATAAAAATAAGGTATAAATATAAAGGATTTAATATACTTTTACAAATATTTTAAGAGCAGTATCGACGCTAACCTGTTTTTTTTTTTTTTTTTTTTAATGTAGCGTTTAAAGAGTCATTCACCTGTTTCAATATTCGGAAATTGTGAATGGCAACAGTGTTCTTTTGTTTATATCTAGTAATCTGATGTTTATAATAGCTTATTTTTAATTTGGAACTTAATACATTATAATTGGGTTTGGGTATGATACACATGTTTTATACGAAAATATGCTGAACAAACATTATTTCAAGTAGAAGAAATTATCATTTCGCTGTCATATATGTTAGTTTATGTTGTCCATTAAGCCTAACATGACGTTTAGCTATGTTCGATTTGCAGACTAGAATGGGCAGCCCCACCAGTGGCCGAGAGGTTCTGCTCTCGAAGCTGGTAGACGGGAGGTGCTGGGTTCGATCCCAATCGCGCCCGTCGGCCTAATCGTTCGGAGTTTTCGTGGTTTTTTTCGAACCTTGGTTCTCCAAGCGTTAATACGGGTTAGGTTCCCTTAGAAAGACCTCCACGGAAGGCACCCCCCCCCCCCCTTAGGGCCTATATCCCACGTGCAGATAATTGCCCGACATAAATACAACAACAACAGACTAGAATGGTTCGCGCCGTAATGGGTTACCTACAATTTTCTCCACTCGGATTTTATGATGAGTAGGTATCATTAGTTTAGAAAACTGAAAGCATACAGTGGTTATGGTAAGCAATGTTAGTGAATGAAAAAGTCCAAGCTACTAAAAAACTGAAAGCATACAGTGGTTATGGTAAACAATGTTAGTGAAGGAGAAAGGCAAAGCTAAAATAAATTTTAGTTTACACTTGTGTTGAAATATAACGAAAAAATAAATTTAATAATAATAACACAAA
This sequence comes from Maratus speciosus, assembly GCA_963932465.1. NCBI lineage: Eukaryota > Metazoa > Arthropoda > Arachnida > Araneae > Salticidae > Maratus > Maratus speciosus. Next base: position 381,823,366 of record OZ010798.1, on the reverse strand, counting down.
AAACAAATTATTTGATTTTTTAAAAAATGGAAACTTAAAAAAAATAATAAATTTAAATAAAAAATGTCTTGAAAATAAATTTGGCTTTATTAAATTATTATTATTATTCATTAAGAATAGTTAATTTACTTATTAATATAATTAATAGTAAAATTGAAATTTATCATTTACCTGTTTAAAAGCTATTATATAATCTGTATATAATAGTCATTATAGGGTAAATGCTAAATAGGTTGTTTATTTATTTAGTTTATAATATTTTTCTTCCTCTTTAAATATAATTACGTAAGTATCTTCGTGCTCTTTCTAAATTATAAACTATACTGTGCATAAAAAAATAAAGTCTATGCAATAACTTTACCTAAAACTATTGGAAGATATTTTAACGTATTTATATATATATACTAGCAGGCTATGCCCGCTGAGCTGGTCCATTTTCCAAGCAAATCTTGAATCAAACGAAATTGTGATTTTTAACCTTCTATTTTAAAGCAGTAAAGACCATCACCTGGAATGTCCTTCTGCATTGCTGAAAACGATGCTAACTTCATTGGGATATTTTACTATATAATGCCTTAGACAAAATTTGGGCAATTAGGGAACAACTCTTTTAGTTGACCATTTAAATTAGAGTTTATTACGGAAATGATACAGTTATGACAACAGGAATTAAAGTATTCTCTAGTCATCACACTGTTAAATTAGAGAGCATTACAATGATTGAAGAGATTGATTTTTAAACTTTAAGAACATTCCGATTGTTCATTTTCATTTGTTTGTTGTTGAACTCCCAGCATCTCAACTCGCGCTATATGTGGTTTTGGTAGCTTAAATTCAATCTCATTACATGTTACATTACATTTTTTAATAAACGTCCTGTTCTGGCAGGTCTACTACTGTTTTCCATCTGTCTATTCCAGCAGAATAAATAGAATAAAAAATTTTAAGAATTATTTGCAGACAATGATGAGCATTTAACTTATATATTTATTCGAACAGTGAAGTTAAAAAAAAAAAAGGTGTATTTTTAAAGCTAAATTTTTTGAATTAAAAGGTACTACTTGATTATTACATCGACCAAAAAACTACCGCCAAAATATAAGATTAAATGCCAATAATTGATGATCGTAAATGTCATATTCACTTGACATTAAACAATTTACACGTGTATTTGTTACGTCATCAAATTAATTTTAATTCGACTTTTTACTTGCATTTTTATTAAGGTTTTACTAATTTATTTGTTCTTTCCTTATTTGAAATAAATATTTATGTTAATTTGTATAATTTGGCGTTGGCGAATAGTTTGGCGAAATTGGTCGACGCGATAATCAAGTAGTACCCCACGAAAAATATATTTGTATAAAGAATTTTTTACGTTAAAGAACAATTCACAGAAAAATATTGCTTAAACAAAAAAAATCCAGATAATTATAAATTTCATAAAATAATTATAAAAAATATGCATGCAAAATTATTACTTATCCACCAGTAGCATTCGAAGAAAAACGCACCCAAAATGCTGAAGATCGCAACAATCACATTGAAACATTTATCACCAAAAAAAAAAGCTTGCCAAAAAAACAGAAGAGGAAATGGAACTCTTGCCTAACTATTACACACAGATGTCATATACGGGTTTGGCGCGTTTTTTTTTTTTCACAACAGTTTGGTGAAAACATAGTTTTCAAATACCAGTTACACATATGTATACTTATTTTTAAAAATGTCTATTATTTTAAAAGGAAATAACAATAAATAAAAAATTTAATTAATAACTATAGACAGAAAATAATTTATTTAATTGTAAAAAAAGGAAATAAGAGTAAATAAGCGATTTATTAAATTAAAAAAAAACAATAGCCATGTTAGTTACCATGTCAGGCAAAATAACGCTATTTTGGAGCCCATTAAGTACCCTGGAGCGTATATGAATTCCGTGCCAATAATAATAATAATAATAATATGGAATTCAGACGTTACTTTATGTACTTTTAAATATCGAAGATTAGTCTAATATCTTTTAAAATATTACCTAACAGAGGGGGGAATATGAAGAAAAACAAAGAAGAAATAACGAATTAAAATAGATTTGCAATTTTTTTCCAGCAAGCAATTTTTGGTACTTTCCAGTTAACCGGGCGCCAGTGTTATATATACATACATAGATGCGTATATATACATATATTGTATATATACACATATATATACAAGTGTATCCACATATTTGTATATGTATATAGATGTATATACATACATTTGTGTATACATGTATATATAACAGTGGCGCCCGGCTAACCGAAAAGTACCCAATTTTTATTTCAAAATGTTGAATGTTTTTATAGTAATAACACATGATTGCATAAATTTCCTTAAGAATAGTTTTCAGTTCCTAAATTTTGAAACTGTGAATTTCCCTGTACGTGAAATTGGCGTTATGACCAAAGAAATATTAAATAAACAATAACATTTTCAAAAAAGAAAAAAAAAAGGGATAATATTCATTGATCTGAATTGGAGTCTATAAAAATCACATGCTTCCGTAATTACGACGAAATTTTTTTAAAAAAGTATGAAATTACGAACAGATGTCATATATTACCTCGGCAGCCATCTGGGATTTTTTCTTGGCTTGAAAACCCTTTTTCCGGCGTGAAAACCCCTTTTCTGCCTAGTAGTAAATGTCACCCAGCAACAATTTATGCGCATGAAAGGTTTAACGAAAATAAAATGTAAAACATCGTCAACAAAATCGCCAAGAAATCTCAAAACATCCAAGATGGCGTCCGCTTGAATATACAGCATCTAAGCCTGAAAGGATTTTACAATATGTATGTGTGGCAGAAATTCAAACAAAATTTTAAATATTTGATTCCATTTTTAAAATATTAACTGATATCTATATCATTTATAATCGACTATAAAAATGTTGATCTCGTCCACTTGAACAACCACAAATCCTCAAGCTAATGTCACACTTATGCGTTTTTTTCTTAAAATCACATTGTTTGGCGACAAACGAAAAATAGAAATCGTAAAGAAACACATAATATGTAACTCACAATAATTACAGTATTATTTACAGTTCCATCTGCTTGTTTCTCCTATAAATCACATTATGTGAATTAAATAGTTAGATAAAAATGAAAAGAAAAGAACTAAAAAGAAAAAAAAAAGTAGTAATTCAAAATTAGTCTAATCAAATTTTCAGATTTCTTTTTTTTTTTAACGTAAGGCAGGCGATAATTCGCCACATATTGTATCAACTGTAAAATTTTACAATAAATTATATTTTAAGTATTACAAATATTTATTTCATGTTTAAATTAAATATTGTCGTTTTATAATGTTATGTCTTATTAAAACATTTTTTTGTTGTCTTTTAAAATTAAATATCAGTATTTTTTTTTCATTTATTTGCGAAATGTTTGTCTAACGGATATAGTCATTTCAGTTCTCTAATCAACAAACTTTTCGCCAAAATATAATCACTGGCAACCCTTTCCTTTAAATAACATTAAAATACGAAATTTATTACCCAAAATCATAGTTATCCCTGTATATTTTCTCATAAACCACCACGTGAATATTCTTTATCGAATGATATAACTTGCAAAAAAAATCCACCGAGTAGTTTTTGAAAACATTCGAGCGGAACTTTTTGATCTTACTGCTTTATAATATACTAGGGGATCGTTCCCGGGTTAAAGAATATAAGTGAAAACATTTTTTTTTAATAGAACACTAATATTTTTTTTACATGCAATACATTTTTTAGATTAACCGCTTACATTAAAAAAGCATTTTTCGTATGGAAAATACGAATTATACAATCAAATAAATTTTTGAGATTTATCAAAAAAGATATTTTCTTATTAGCCGCATTCTAAGAGCTATTTGCCAAGATTTTGCTACTTATGGCATTCTTTTATGTTCCGATAATTTCAGAGCTTATACATGCCTGGTAAATTTGTGTTTTATTTATATTATTTTATTTATTTATTTATAGGGAATTTTTTTTAATGGATATTAGCCGTAAGAAAATGATGAACTCTTTATTTTGTTTTAAGGGCAAACAGATTGATCTTTCGTAATCGAACTCCGCGTGATATAGATAAATTAAAACGCATTTCATGCTTTAAAATTGTTTTTAAAACCATAGACAATCAGTAAACTGAGATGAACTTTGCAAACAAATTACATTTGAAAAAAAATCCTATTTGATGATCTAAAAATTTAAATTGTACGATTACAAATATGTTAGATTGGTGGTTTTTTTAATATTATTCTTTTATTTGTTTATAAAAGAAGTATTAATTTTGTTATGCAAAAATAGTCAGAAACCAATGCTGAAAAATGTTTGTTGCTTTATGTGCAAAATGTTTATTATTATTATGTATTGAAACCGGCACGTGATAAGATAAACTGTAAAAAATCATGCTTAAAAATTATTTTAGAAAATATAATACATCAGTCAATGAATACAGTTTTTAAACAAATTGCATTTGAAATTAAATTTTTTCCCTATGCGACGAAAATTGAAAATGTACGATGGTCAGAAGATTAAAAAAATGCAGTAGCGAAAATTTCAAGGCCGAAATTTGTTCGTGAAGTGTTGCCATTCGCAAAATGATGTTAGCGTTAAGCACAGATTCGTTTGTTCTTTATAATGTAGATACTTAATCAGTAAAATATAATAAAGATCAATTATTAGGATGTGGTAAACAATTGAGGCTCTTATGCTTAGCATTCCGGAATGAAAAGCAGCAATTTTCACCTTCTCAAAATTTGCATACGAACTTCTCATATCCATATTCAACATTTAAAAAAAAAAATTCTATTTTGTTTGATGATTTAAAAATCCTTTTAACTCAAAAATTGAAGTGCCGGTTGTCAGCAACATCTTTTATGTGAAAAGACGCACTCTTTACTTGAGATTCTAATCTCAATTCCGGAGAGTAAAAAATTCCGTAATTTATGTTTTTTAGACGCATTTGTGTTAAAATGTTTAGTTTTATCTAAGAAAATGATCGTTATCTTTTAAATGTGACTTCATTTTCACTTAAATAAGCATTTCGCCTAGTGTCTGAAACTTAGTATCAGTACACATGCAGAAGAAAAAAAAATATATAGAAAATTTATGAGGAAAACTGCTTGTTTTCAAAAGCACTACGTCATTTTCCGTTATTGCGCTCCTAATATAATATTCTGCTCCTAATGGGATTTTGCGCTACTAAACCCTATACAACAATTTTGAGTTTTTATCAGAAAATAGCATGAATAAAGTTAAAAATACCTCATTATTTCTCTCTTGTCTGCAATAATGAAAGCTATCTAATTTTCATCATTTTGAAGAAATTTCATAAAATGCTTTTAAAATTAAAATATAAAAGTGGGGATATTTAAAATAAAACAGACAGTGCAATCACATCTACAAAGGAAGAGCTTTCAGTTTTAATATATATATATTAGTATTTTAATATATATATATTAGTATTTATTTAATATATATTAGTAAAATTAGATCAGCAGAAAGATCAGGACAGATGACTAAAGAACACACTTGTGTTTTAAATATATAGATTATATAAAATTAGGAAAAATTAAATTTAGCAAATTATGTTATTTGATAAATTTATAGTAGAATGTCCTAAAGAATAGCATTAAAATTTTATTATTCGAGAGAATTTTCGACAAAAACTTCAGGAACACGATATTATTTTAAACCACGAATTACTTGTTTGCTTGTCTAACTCGGCGAAGCAAATCCGTCTAGGCGAGAATCATAAATTTCTGTAGTATAAATTGCTATTCTTTGCATGTTACCTCTCTTTTATAAGGACACCCTAAATTTTTGTAAAACATTGCCTTTTATCAGTGTTTTCGATTACATTATTTTCAAAAGTGAAGCATTTTCACCGGAAAAAAATTTCAAAGCATCTGAGCTCTGAAAATGACGCACATCTACTAAACATAATTCAGGTTTAAGAATTAAAATACACACTTTTTCATAAAATGACGTCATTTGCATCCGCTAAAGCAATCCACTTTTACAATCGAGTCTTAAACTTCGTCTATAGAAAATTGTGCATATGACGTCATTATCACGGAAACAGGCAATATTCTTGACATAGCCCATATTTTAATTTCAACTTTTTTTTTCAGGTTTTATGAGAAAATGGCAACAAAAAGGATACAGTATCTACTATTTTTGACTATTTTCCGTTTACTTTCAATGACTTTTAATAGAAATGAGGTAGTTTTGTTGCCACGATAGGAAAAATGGTATTAAAAACTACAAAAAAATTAATAACTCAAAAATAAATTGAGATACAACTTTCAAACGAAATTGCATTTAAAAGAGCATTTTTTTCCTTATACGACGTTGTAAAAATTTAAAATGTGCGATGTTTAGATGTTTAAAAATTTGCAGTAGAGAAAATTGCAAAACCAACATTTTATTTCAAATTTCAAAGTGTTGCCATTCGCAAAATGACGTATGCGTTACGCACAGATATGTTTGTCCTTTATAATATAGATAGATATGATATGATATATATAAATCCATCATAAACCAATTCAAATTATCATCCACAAATTTAAAAATACAAATTAGAAAAGATTTTATGCAAATTAAAAATTATGTACGAACAATTATAAAATTTTCTGAAGCAATTCCTTATAACAAGTGAAAACAAGGAATTAAAAGTACAGAAAAACCTTGGAAAAATGGAATTTATTTGTGGAACCAAAGCAGAATCATCAGGCCCTAATTACCTTGATTTCCACAAACTACAAGTACTACGGTTTCATCGTTGCATAAGCCATAACAAACTAAAAAAAAATGCAAAAAAAAAAAAAAAAAAAAAAAAAAAAAAGAAAAGAAAAGGGCTACCGTACACAATAAAGCCAGAAATAACTTAAGATAAAAAATGTAATGGACTGAAAATGATTAAATAAAGAAAAGCATATTATCATTTGAAGATTCAACCTTGGCTTAAATGGTATGGCCAAAAAAGGTACAAGAAATGATTTGCACGTGCTGCCAAAAATATTTGAGTAAATATGCGTAGGACCAAGCAGGTTTGGTAAAGTGGACCCAGCCGAGAAAAACCCGGTTGGGTTTTCTGTGCGGGTCCACCAACAAAAACCCTCTCGGGTTTTTGCTAAAAATCGCTTCTGAGTCTGCAAATCCCCTCTATGGTATTTAGAAATTCAAAATACATGTTTACTTTTAAGCCCAAAACCTAGGTGATTCATTTTATCAAAATTACATAAAAATAAATAAATAAAAATCAGTCGTATTTGTGGTAATCATGTGGTAGTTTATTTCAGAATATTTATTTTTTAAATTTATTTATTTATTATTTTAAATAATTTACACAATGTAATACATTTAAAATAATTATAATTGATCTTTTTTATAGTTTACCAATCAAAATCACACTCACTTTAATTTTTATGGTAATATTTATAAATTTTTACTAGTTTTTCACACTGCTCTGAGCCTAGTCTGTTCCGCAATTTAGACCATATGAATCCAAATGTAGAAAAAATCCTCTCGATGGAAGCAGAGCTAGATGGAACAGAATGGAGAGATTGGGAAAAAACTAATAAAATCAGAATCTAACTTGTTGTTTTTCTTTTTCTGTACTTTTTCTTTAAGAATTTTCCACCATTTTGAAGCTGAAAATTGTGACACAATATTTTCTGAGAAAAGTGATTTAGGAAAATAGTCTATGTCTCTAATTTTAAATGCCAATATCGCAGGTAACCACTCTGAATGATACTGCATTATCCATTCTTAACAGCTTCTTTCTCTCCCGTTGAATTAAACCTTTCCCTTATAAACTTTGCATCTATTATATTATTTAAAAAATGCTCAGGCCCGAAATCTGTTTGTAGCGTTTCAGTATAACTTTGCGCTTGGCTTTTTACAAGATTTTGCAATGCGTGCGTAGCACGCCTGCTATACTGTGCTGTAGGCAGCGGGGACCCGGTTCAAGGTTCGTTCGTTTCGAGATTTCATATTATTAAAGGCCCCGATAAAAGGAGGGGTCCGCTAGCGGGCGAAGCCGGTTAATTTAATTATTATAGCAACTTTAATTATTATAGTTACTACAAGAAAATTTTAATTATTCATTATGACAACTAAAATGTATTTAAAAGTGATAAGATCAGAACTCACTTTTATCACTTAATAGTATTAAGTTAGTTATAATAGTAATATTATTAATATTAATTAATAATAGTATTAATAGTAAATATTAATTATTAATAGTATTAATATTATTTTATAATATCAGTTAATAAATTTATTCTGATATTATAGTATTAAGTTAAAAACTAATATCAGAATAGAATACATTTATTAACTGATATTATAAAATAATATTAATTAGTAATAAATAGATCAAATGTAATTAAAAAAATTAACTTAATAAATATATTTTTAAATGAGTACACACATATATTATATAAATATACAAATTTACAGAAAAATAACTAAAACCCAGAAAACCCCACAAAAACCCGGGTTTTGCCAACCTTGGACTAAGGAGTAATAATGTAGAGTATAAGCAGGTAGAAATATTTAAAAAGTTTTTTTTTTTTTTTTTTTGTTTTTTTTTCGAATGGAGGAGAAATGGTGCTGTCCTCTGTACCAATGTTGCCAGTGGGCTACTTTTTTAAAAATCAGATTTCTTGATTAGCACCACTTTTCTGAAACGGTGAAATTCACTTTGTTTTTGCCTTAATTATTATGTCGTTAAATAATGCACTTTTTTTCGTTTCAAAAAAGTGGTGCCAATCAAGAATCTGATTTTTAAAAAAGTAGCCCATCTGGCAACACTGCTCTGTACTACATTTAAATATGAATTCCAATGTATTAACTAATGAATCATTTAAGTGCTGCCCTCTTCGTTAAATGATACATTAAAATTATTACACAAAAAATTATTACTAGGAAAAAACATTGTCTAGAATTATAATTAATAATTAAAATTGATTAATAAATATTAATTACTAATATTGGATTAAGCTTTAAATCAGAAACTGTATAAAGAAGTTATAATTAATTTAAAATATGTAAATATATACATAACAATGTATAAGGATAAATAAGTAAATTAATAAATAAATAATAGTAATAACTAATAGTGAATTAAGAATAAAACAGTAATTGTATTAAGTTAATACAATTGATGAATTAAAAATATGTATATATATATATACATACCTACATATAAAATTTAATAAGTAAATAAATGATGATATAGATGATTCATTAATTAATGTTTCATTATAAATAAATTTACAGTATTATAGCAGATTAATAATATTTAAATCTCTGCCACAGCAGTGCATAATCACTTAAAAAAAATAAAATGTTGTTTATTAAATTTAAATATTGAAAATAATAAGTAACAATTAATGTGTCCTTTAACGTGCATAAAATTTAAAATACATAATTATGGGGAACAGGATAGAATAATGAATAAAAATTGTAATTCATACATACACTTTTTATGCTATTGCAGTGATTTACTATGTATGAGATATTAATATGATATTGTCCACATTGGACTAAAATTTAAACAAAAATTAACATTGACATTATTAATTAATAAAGAAAAAAATATTGATTTAATGTATATTTAATTTAAATTGATAAATAAATGAATAGAAAATACATTTAGACATTGAAGTGTGCTGAATCAACATCCATATTAAAATACGTATTATTGCATCGTAATTAATAAACAAATTCCCTCTCTGTTTAACCATTGCCTATATACACTATATAGTCATTAATCACCTGACACTTTAAATTTTAGACATTTTGTCGAATACAGTAAAACCCCGGTTATCCGAAAAGCACGGGACCAAAGAATTTTCGGTTAATCGGAGTTCCATAGGAATTTTCGGATAATCGGGGTTCAATTGAAATTTTCGAATAACCGGGAGGCTTATGGTGAAAACTTGTTTGATGAAAAGCTGTGATCGTAATTTAGAACATCGTTGTAATAAAAGTGTTGTGGTACCAAATAAGTAAATTGACTCTGTTTATTTATTCCATAAAGAACATGCTTTTTTAACGCTATTTCTACCAGTGTCCAATAACACATTTCAAAGTTTTGATTTTCACTTTTTTTTTGCTTCTAATTTTTAAAGCTAATAAGTATTAAAACAACTCTTCAATGTATTAAAAATGATTCGGAATTGTTTTGATCTAAAACATACAAATAAAATAGTAATCATAATCATAAATCAAAATATGTTGAAAGGTGTCATTTGGCATCGGTAAAAATAATTTTGGCAATAAATTTTTTCACATTTAAAATGGACTTTAAGGAATTTTAAGGTCTTTCGGTTAAGCCGATTTTCGGATAACCGGGTACTGGTATTAAAAAATATATTTGTATTTAAAAATATACTTGTCGGATTCTTCTGGAATTTCAGCATTTATAAAGAATATGTTTGACCTCATATTTATCAACGTCAATTTGATGAGGACAATTAGGGGGCCTACAAAAAATCAAAAGAAAAATATCTGGGATATCACCCTGTATACATTAAAAAGCACGAAATGATATATAGCTGCAGATTACAAATATGTGGATTAGGCCTGGGCCTTAAATCGATTTAACTCTTAAATCGATTTAAAGCTTACATCGGAAATCCGATTTAACCATTGGTCTTAAATCGATTTAAGCTAAAATCAGAAATCGCGATTTAGCTAATGTCAAATCGCGATTTAGCCAATGTCTTAAATCGCGATTTAGCCATTATCTTAAATCGCGATTTAGCCATTGTCTTAAATCGCGATTTAGCCATTGGCTTTAAATCGATTTTAAACAAAATACTGATTCAGAGCTAACATCGGAAAACCGATTTATCTACTTTGATGTATCTACCACTTACATGCCAAGCTGGTGTTAAATCGATTTAGGAGGATCCGATTTAAGCAAACATCGAAAGCCTCAATGCTTTCCGATTTAAGACAAACAAGGCAAGCTGGTGTTAAATCGATTTAGGAAAATCCGATTTAAGCAAGCATCGCAAGCCTCCATGCTTTCCGATTTAAGAAAAAGACGATTTAATGAAAACAAGGCAAGCTGGTGTTAAATCGATTTAGCAGGATCCAATTTAAGAAAAATGCGATTTAAGAAAACGATGATTTAAGTAAGAATTGATATTTATTTATTTATTTTGTAAACAAGATTCAGAGTTTACGAGATTGGAATGTGTATTTTTCAGAAATTAAGAACTTATATAAGTGGAAAGTTGAAAGGAAAAAGTAATGTTTAAATCTTAAAATCCAAATTCATCGAATTTCAATTTATATGCTAATGTAATCTTTTGATGATAAATTAAGTTTTCACATATTTGAGTAATATTGCAATATGTATTTTTTATTTTCCAATATTCTGTAATTAATTAAAATGTTTTAAAGTAGAATCCTGCATTGTTTCAAAAGATTGTTTTCCTGAAATTCATTCAGCATTTATATGATTAAAAATAATAATAATAAAGTTTTATATTTAAAATCCAAACTCATCGACTTGCAGTTTATACTTTTATGCATTCTTATGATGAAAAATTCATTTTTTACATGTTTTAGTAATATTTTAACATTTATTTTTTATTTTCTATTATTTTGTAATTAATGAAATTATTTTAAAGGTATAGTCATGCATTGTTTTGTGTATCACTATTTGGCCGTGATCCACATTAAATATTTTTCTTTTACTAATATTTTTTTCCTGAAATTGATTGAGTATTTATGGTTGAAAAATAAAGAATAAAGTTTCATATTTAAAATCCAAACTCATCGAATTTCAGTTTTTATGCATTCTTTTAATGAAACATTCATTTTTCACATGTTTGGGTAATATTTTAATACATATTCTTTATTTTCTATTATTCTGTAATTAATTAAAATATTTTAAAATAGTCATGCATCAGATTTGACATCCGATTTCAATGCCAGTCACATGGATTGAGTATCTTGCTGAAATTGATTCGCTATTTATATCCAAATTCATCCTATTTTTATGCATTATTTTCATGAAAAATTAATTTTCATATGTTTAGGTATTATGGGAATATTTTAGTTTTAATTTATTATTATTTTGTAATTAATTAAAAATACTTTAATAAAGTTCTGTAATGAGTCAAGTAACTTTATTTTTACAGCAGAATGAGGGAGGGCTGGAGGAGGCATTCATTAGATTTTTCTGCAGATCTGCGATTTTTTGCTTTTTTGACATTTTGTTATCATTAAAAAGAGATATATTTTATTACTAATCTTAAAGGATGGCAACAACCACGAAAAAAATCAGCAATTTCAGTGATGTGCTCCAAGGGTCACACTTTCAATCCTTCTCCATCCGCTATATAAATGTCAGCATTTATGTTAAACAAATCTTATTTTAATCTAAAAGTTAAAAAGATATAAAATTGCACCTTATTTCTCATATCTAACCCCCCCCCCCCCCACATTTTTTTACTACTTTTCTCGTCATGGTAAATGAATAGTTAACCCTCTGTCTACCAGAAGGGTCCAATGGACCCGACATGTACATTCAAAATATTTATTCAAACCAGAAATTTCTTCAAAACAAACTAAATGTATAAATCAGACAATAATAAGTTAAATAAACAAATTAAATAGTTTTAAGTAAAAATTCTGGTGTAGAATGTTTTTATAAAACTTGAGTAAAATTTCCGGTAGTTCTAGGGTTAAATTCATCATTGAAGTCTTTTAATATGCTTCTGTTTTACCTCAGTAACTTTTTAAATCTGTGTCTGTAAAAATAAAAAGATGTATGTAGGCTGTTAGCAATGAAGTGCTATTTGAGTGGGCTAGGGGAAGCCCCCCCCCCCCTTAAGGAATTTAGATTGTAGCATGCATAACAAGTCAGACAAAAAAGAAAAAAGAAAAAAAATAATTTTCTTTTATATTACTTCTTATAGAATGAGTTTATAAAATGTATTACAATAGGTCACTAATTTTTAAATTGGAAAAAAAAAAAAACCTAGTGTTTTGGGACATTCAAAGCTTTTTTATGTGTAAAATATACCTCTTTTCAAAATTATTTGACAAATTAAAAGCTAAGTATACTAAATAATACAGGAGGGGGGGGGGGGGCACATAAAGATCGTATTTTGTTACTAAAACTTAAAAAATAGGCTTCCATATTCTAAAATGTAAAATCGGTGTTAAATCGCGATTTAGCACTAAATCGCGATGTTGGATGGATGATAAATCGATTTAAGAAATTTCTACATCGCCCAGTCCTAATGTGGATACTGTACAACATATTTAGTGATTTGTGTAAGAATATAGCTCGTATATTCATGGAGATATAGCGATTGTTTTAAAAAGTTCAAAAAATTCTTGCTTGCATGTTTTTAGCTTATATCATGCAGGGTTTTCAACCAAATTTAACGCCAGTTTCAGAAAAATTAGCAAAATGTAGTAGAAACAATATAGTGCAATTTCAATATAAATATATATTAAATAATTTATGAAATATGAGCAATTGATGAAATAATTTTTATCTGCGCATGCGCGAACGATAACAAAGATTTTTTTTTCTTTTTACATAATTTAATAAACTCTATGGAGCAACTCATTAAAAAAAATATATAGAAAATGTTTATAGAAAATGTCTGTCTGTCCGTGTGTCCGTCTGTCTGTCGCCATTGTACCATCAAAAAGTGTATGAAGTTATGCATAGAATTGAACCAAATTTTTATTTTAAGTTTTTGGCTATGGCAAGCAGGTCCTCCGTGAATTTGGAAAAGATTCGCCGGTAGGGGGTGCTGTAATAGCTATTTTTGTGCGATTTTGAATATTGTACCATCCAAAAGTGTATGAAGTTATGCATAGAATTGAACCAAATTTTTATTTTAAGTTTTTGGATATGGCAGGTAGGTCCTCCCTGAATTTGGAAAAAAATTGCCGGTAGGGGCGCTGTAATAGCGATTTTTGTGCGATTTTGAATATTGTACCATCCAAAAGTATATGAAGTTATGCATAGAATTGAACCAAATTTTTATTTTACGTTTATGGCTATAACAAGCAGGTCCTCCCTGAATTTGGAAAAAATTCGCCGCTAGGGGACGCTATAATAGCGATTTAGCATATTGTACCATCGAAAAGTGTATGAAGTTATGCATAGAATTGAACCAAATTTTTATTTTAAGTTCTTAGCTATGGCAAGCAGGTCCTTCCTTAATTTGGAAAAAATTCGCCGGTAGGGGGCGCTTTAATAGCGATTTTCTTGCAATTTTGAATATTGTACCATCGAAAAGTGTATGAAGTTATGCATAGAATTGAGCCAAATTTTTTGTGTTTCTTTTTGGTCATGGTATGAAGGTCCTCCCTGAAGTTGGAAAAATTCCGCTGGAAGGGGGCGCTATAATTACAATGTCTGTACCATTTTCTTTATTGTACTGGTCAATCCATTTCAAGTGGTACAGAAAATGTCATATTCGTTGCTCGACCATTTTTAAAAAATCTGAAATTTTTTGTACAACAAACCTAACATGATGGAAGTTCAAAATGACTATTATTTTAATTTTATTTTAATTTTTGTTTGTGCATGGCGGCCATCTTTGTTTCATCGTCTGCAGCAATTGTCTCACAAGAAGGGTTTACGGAATTGTAAATAATTCATCGTTTATTTATCCAATTCAATTGCAGATTAAAGCAATTAGTTCAGAATACATTGGGCTAAAAATTTGGAAATGGAGTAGTTTCCGAAACTAACTGCTTATTGGTAAAATTTAAGCATAAAGTTTCAGTTTTTTTTCCCAAAATTTGTCCATTTACAAGAGGAAATTTTTCTAGCAAGGAAAACTGTCAACATGACATAATTTTTTTTACAAATGGGCCAAAAGTACTTGTACTCACACGCTGAGTTACAGATCTGGGACTTGCTTTCTCTGCGCTAAAAAAATTCCCAAATTTTTCAAAAATGACAAAAATCGCACTTTTCAGGCTTTGATATCTCTGGTGGGGCACGAGATAAAAATCTGAAATTTTTTTTTGTAAGAGTATTGTATGGTAGTGTTATGCACAAGAAATTTCAGGATGGAGATTTGACTACAAGCTGGGATATGGCAAGGGCAACATGTCAAAACAATACTGCCAAACTATTGTTTTGTTGTAGTTACAGGTAAGTATTTATCTCGGAGTATCATTTAAATTTATTTTTTAGATTATCTTTAAATAATAGTAACAGAAAATAAATCATTTGCAATTAATTTAAAAAATAATTATGTCTAAGGCTTACATTTTGTATGGTATCAGTAATTTTTGTTGTAATTTTAGTAATTAAAGGAAACCTCAGCACTTTTACATTGTCTTGTATATATATATATATATATATATATACAAGACGTGAGACAAAAAAAGAATAGGGAAAGAAAAAAGCTGTTAATGTTGGCATACTTGTTGAGACATGATCAAACGTGTCAAAACACATTCCTGCTTGTTGGTTTAAAAACCACAATTTTAATGCTGCTTGCCAGTCCCTGAAACTTGTTCCTACCATAAGTATGCTCCTGTAAATGAAACATTATGTGATGTTACCATGCATCAGCCTCAAGTAATTTTCAGAAAGTAAAGATACCCAAAGCCTTTTCAAAATTTATACTGCAGAAAAATCACATTTTTTCATAAGTAAGCTAGGAATTATTAATGAATTGAGACTTGCATATAGTGATTTCAAAGTATATTTCTATGAGCCAGCAGGGACAAAATCTTTAATCAAGTTATCAAGAGATGACAAGACTTGGTTCCTACAAATAAAATTTTGAGAAAGATCAAAATTGTGGTTTTTGAACCAACAAGCAAGAATGTGTTTTGACACGTTTGATCATGTCTCAACAAGTATGACAATATTAACAGCTTTTCTTTTTCCTTATGATGTTTTTGTCTCAGGTCTTGTATAAAAATATTTTTTTTCTTTATGTAAAAGTGCTGAGGTTTCTTTTAGTTACTAAAATTACTTACAACAAAAATTACTGAAACCATACAAAATGTATGGCCTTAGGCATAATTATTTTTTTTATTAATTGCTAAGCTTGGCAAAGGGCTTTATTTTCGGTTACTATTATTTAAAGATAATCAAAAACATAAATTTAAATGACACTCTGAGATAAATACTTAGCTGTGACTACAACAAAACAATAGTTTGGCAGTATTGTTTTGACATGTTGCCCTTGCCATATCTCAGCTTGTAGTCAAATCTCCAACTTGAAATTTCTTGTGCATAACACTACCATACAATACTCTTATAAAAAAAATTCAGTATCTCGTGCCCCACCAGAGATATTAAAGCCTGAAAAGTGCGATTTTTGTCATTTTTGAAAAATTTGGGAATTTTTTTAGCGCAGAGAAAGCAAGTCCCAGATCTGTAACTCAGCGTGTGAGTACAAGTACTTTTGGCCCATTTGTAAAAAAAATTATGTCATGTTGACAGTTTTCCTTGCTAGAAAAATTTCCTCTTGTAAATGGACAAATTTTGGAAAAAAACTGAAACTTTATGCTTAAATTTTACCAATAAGCAGTTAGTTTCGGAAACTACTCCATTTCCAAATTTTTAGCCCAATGTATTATGTACTAATTGCTTTAATCCGCAATTGAATTGGATAAATAAACGATGAATTATTTACAATTCCGTAAACCCTTCTTGTGAGAAAATTGCTGCAGACGATGAAACAAAGATGGCCGCCATGCACAAACAAAAATTAATATAAAATTAAAATAATAGTCATTTTGAACTTCCATCATGTTAGGGTTGTTGTACAAAAAATTTCAGATTTTTTAAAAATGGTCGAGCAACGAATATGACATTTTCTGGACCACTTGAAATGGATTGACCCGTACAATTGAAAAGTGTATAAAATTATGCATACAATTGAATAAAATTTTTTGTGCATGTTTTTGGCTTGGGCCTAGAGGTCTGCACGGGCCGAAATTTCCAGGCCCGGGCTCGGCCCGACTTATCGAAAAAAAAATTCGGCCCGGCCCGGCCCCATAAAAAATTAAAAGTTCGGCCCGAGCCCGGCCCGTAGAAAAAGTAATATTGGTCCGGCCCGGCCCGGCCCGCTAAAAATTTTAAAAGTTCGGCCCGAGCCCGGCCCGGCCCGGAAAAAGTTAAAATATCGGCCCGGCCCGGAAAAAAGCTAAAATCTCGGCCCGAGAAAAAAAAAAACCAGCCCGAGTGAATTTTTTTTTACAAAACTTTGATTTTTACGTCGATTTGGTTAAAAATTTGTCTCGTACGAGATATCTCTGACCAAAAATATTTATCTTAACTTTTTTTTCTCATGTTTATATCTTCATTTTTAAAGAAGTGACACAGACTGCGATATTTATTTTTATAACGAATCTCTATTTCTTGTATCTAAATGTTTAGGTTATCATTAATATTGTTAATCCGTATTCCATGCATTAACATGCATGTATTCCATGTATGCCAAAAATCTGAAAAATTCTATACAGTAAAATCTTCTAAGACGGAATTGCGTAGAAAAGAAAAAAAAATGCGTTATAGACAAGTTCCATTCTTAGCAAGTGTAAATGTATCATATATTATTTTCTTACGTATTAGTATATTAATTTTGCATGGATCAACACGTTTTTCAGTTTAAAACAGGGTTCCGTCATAGACAGGTCCCTTTTCACACATTTTACTATATTTTAATTTAGCTATATTTTAATAAGCGTAGAAATATACTATTCTTTAAAAAGAAAAAATTTTAATGTATAATTGTAGAATAATGGCAATTTAAAAATGCTTGCTTTTTTTGCCAAAAATTTTGGGCCAGGCCTAATTTGACTGATCTTTGAATGGATCTGGCCAAGCTGATACAATGATTTTCATACGGGCTGAGTCAAAACTAGGACTGAAAAGCTTAGGCCGTGAAGACTAGGAATGAAACCAATCCCGACTCTGTACAGAAAATGTAAGTTAGGTCC
Organism: Maratus speciosus; assembly: GCA_963932465.1. NCBI lineage: Eukaryota > Metazoa > Arthropoda > Arachnida > Araneae > Salticidae > Maratus > Maratus speciosus. The sequence continues at coordinate 381,805,368 of OZ010798.1, read as the reverse complement.
GTCCCGTCCCGAGCCTTAGAAATAAAGTATGGCCCGGACCGGCCCGAGAAGAGTGGAGCCCGAGCCCGCCCGCGGGCCGGGCTCGGGTTTCGGGCCACGGGCCGGCCCTTGCAGATCTCTACTTTGGCCAACAGGTCCTCCTTGAATTTGGAAATATCGCGCGGTAAAGGGGCTCTGTGATAGCGATTTTTGTATACTTTTCTTGATTTTTCGTAGTTCTATTGTCCATCGGCGGCTCGTGCAAAGGCGGGAACTCACTTCTTGCTAAGCCGGCTATTCGCAAACATCTGATAACAACAGAATAAGGAAAAACTATTAATTTTAACAAATATCATGATATAGATTAACTCGTTTTTAGTTCATTTAATTGACTGAAGCAGGAATTTAAGATGAAAATCAAAGTTGGTATAGTAATGAACTAATAATATTGATGTATTAACATGTGTAACTAGTTTTTTAAATATTGAGATGTATAAGATAGAAGAAAGTTTTGAGATTGGCACATCCAACTAGTTTTTTTTTTGTTAACTCACTAATTGTTCTCCTTGTCAAATCGAGGTAGATAAATATGAGGTCAAACATATTCTTTATAATCCTGAAGTTCCAGAAGAATCCCACAGGCATATTTTTAAATATTCGACAAATTGTGTAAAATTGAAAGTGTCCGGTGATTAATGGCTATATAGTGTATATATACATATGTAAATTTTCGGTGGGGAGACAATTTATTAAAAATTTTTAACCGACTTCAAAAAGAAGGTTATCAATTCGACCTGTATGTATGTTTTGCCCATGTTCACGCATAACTTTCTTAAATATGAACCGATTTTGATAATTTTTATATTGTTTGATAGTGCAAGTCACCCATTTGGTCCCATTCCAACTTTATAAAAATCTGATGATTAAAACATTTAAAAAAAATAAAAACTTTGAAATTCAAATCCTTTTTGAAGCAGTCGCCCATTATAAGCATTCATCTCTCATATTTTTACAGTTATAGAGATACGAGATCTTTCAAAGTGCGAAAACTTAGCTGGACAAGGGCCGAGATCCAGATAGATTTTTTGCTGGTAGTGAAACAAGATTGACCAATCAGAAGCCTGCAGTTTTGCGAACTTTTCGCTGTTTGCAAAAATGCAGCCTTCTGATTGGTCGATCTCGTTTCGCTAAGAGCGAAAAATCTATCTGGATCCCGGCCATTCTGTCATCCACCAAATTTGGAGGCCCACAAAGACACAAACCGATATCGGAAGACGGTGTCGAAAAGTTGAAAATCAACCTTTAAAGTTTCTTATGTATGAGAGCACAAGTATAACGCCTAGAATAAATAGTGTGGAAATCTGCTATCCAAACAACACTAAACAAATATATCCGTTAAATGCGCAATGATGCTGTAATCCAATGAGCCGATTGCAGCGACATCTGCGTTATATTTTCAAATTTTAGTGTAATATTGTATTGTTATAGCTTCTAGACCAAATGGTCTTGGAATTTTAGAAAATATCCTCAGATGTCGCTCCGATCGACTCTTTGGATTTCAGCATCGTTTTACATTTAAGGGATACAATATTTTAGTACTTTCTAAGTACTACTGCTACAGAGTCTAGAATATATAGTGTGGAAATCGGCTATCTCAGTAATACTTAGAAAAGTGCTAAAATATTGGATCCCTTAATTGTCAAACGATGCTGAAATCCAATGAGTCGATCACAGTGACATCTTCAGGATATTTTCTATAACTCCAGGATGATATGGTCTAAACACTGCAATAATACGATGATGTTTACTTTGAAATTTGAAAATATGTAGCTACGATCGGCTCCCTGGATTTCAGCATCGTTGCACATTTAAGGGATACAACTTTTAGCGCTATTTGAATAGCAGATTTCCGCACTATGTATCCTAGACGCACTATTCCTTACACACTGTTTATCACAGTATTCCTTAAATGTGCAATGACGCTGAAATCAAGGATGTGATCGCAGCGAGATGGATCTACGATATATTTTCAGATTTCAAAGTAAACATCATATTATTACAGTGTCTAGACTAAATCCTCTTGGAGTTTAAGAAAATATCTTGCAGATGTCGCTGTCATCGACTCATTGGATTTCAGCATCGTTTGACATTTAAGGGATCCAATATTTCAGCACGTATTAAGTATTACGGGGATAACCGATTTCCACACTATATATTATAGACGCTGTTATAGCGCCTAGAATATATAGTGTAGAAATTGACTATCCCTGTAATACTTAAAAAAGTGCTAAAATATTGTATCCCTTAAATGTGCAACGATGCTGCTGAAAATTTTCTACAACTGCAAGATATTGCTAGTCTATACAATGTAATACGAAAATCCCGCAGATGTCGGTGCGATCGATACTTGGGATTTTAGCAGCATCGTCGCACATTTAAGAGATAAAAAATTTTATCGTTGTTTGGATAGCATATTTCCACACAAGGAGCGCGTTCACGGACCGCACTCTGGGTTCCCCAGGTTTACCACGGGTAACCCGAAGCGTTCAGAGACCGACATCACGTGACTTTTTCCGAGTTCCCCGTAGCGTTCAGAGCTGGAGATTTATTAGATTTCGGGGAACCCACATTACCTGAAAAATTTTGTTGGGTAAAGCGATCACGTGGTTGGGAAATCTGATTTGTTTACCATTTTATAGCTTAACTGTGACTGTTAATCGGAATAGCACTGTTTTGTTCAGTTTTATCGTACATTGTTTCTGTTTTTCATATTACAAAAATAATAATAAAAACATTTCTGGTCTAAATTTAACTTTTATATAAGTTAGAAGATAAGTGTAAATTTTGCATATGACAAATCTGTTGGTATTTAAATCCCAATGAAAAAAGGCGTGAGTAAGTTAGATAAAATTGGGACTTACCCGTTCTTCAGGATACTTTTTATTTCGGTGTAAATCCACATTTTGTGTAATCCAATATAGTGGTTTCCCAATGTAATGTGTTAGTTGTCATAATTTTAATCAACCACTTTTTATAACCTCCTTTGAGAAAAAATTGTAGACTATTATATCAAATGAATAAGCAGTCGTAACACTTTAAGCTATTTAATTCACTTTCTTTAAATTGTGAAAAGAGAGAGCATTTTTCATCCCTCTTCTCTTGAACAACTACATTTTCAGAATGAAAAAATATTTACATTATAAGATAATAAATCAGTAATAATAATTGTAATAGCAATATCATAATAATAATAATAAATCAGTTTAATGTCTATGAGTCACTCAACAAGTCATTATCTTTATCAAGGTTTTCAAGGTTAAATACATTTTTCACGTTTGAAAAGATTTATGGCTGAGTTGAAATGACACATTGTTTATGTAACTGAGGAAATTATTCTTATCACGGCTAATTAGCTTGATTTATATCCATCAACTCCTCCTTAATTTCTGAAGTTTCATTCTCACACAAATTTAAGTTCCTTCTATGGGTTTGAAAAATAGGTTTGGGAACTGGTTTCGTAAACAGGTCTGCTATCATCAATTTGGTTGGGCAGTACTTTAGGTTGATAGTCCCTTCTTGCTTTAGTTGTTTTATCAGGTGGAACCTAATTTCAATATGTTTAGTCTTACTTGAGTGCTTTTCTAATTCTATCATCTTGATCGTGGACTGGTTGTCTTCATATAGGTCTATAGGTAAGGTTTGTTTTAGGTTTAATTCTTCCAGTAGATTGACTAGCCACTTTATTTCAATTGCTGCATTTGCTGCTGACACATACTCAGCCTCTGCCGATGATAATGCAATGCTGGATTGTTTCTTGGTCGACCATTGTATGGGGTTTCTTCCTAACATGTATAGGTTCCCACTCGTTGATTTTCGTGAATCTACATCTCCTCCCCAATCTGCATCCGCATAAACTTCAAGTATCGGTTTCTTTTCTCCGCTCAGAACTAGACTATAATTTTTTGTAGTCTTTAAATATCTTATCACTCTCTTTACTGCATTCCAGTCTTTCATTCTTGGTGATTCATTTCTTCTGCTAAGAATGTTTACTGCTGCACAGATGTCAGGTCTGCTTATAGTTGCTAGATATAGAAGTGCTCCTATGGCTTGTCTGTAATATGTGTTGTTTGGTAAAATGTTATCCTCATCATTAAAGCGTGTGTAATTTGTTTCCATGGGTGTGCTACACGGTTTTGCGTCTTGCAAATTAAATTTATTGATTAATTCTTCTATTTTCTGAGTTTGATTTATCATGTAGCTTTTATTTACTTTTTTAATGTTCATAGATAGGTAGTTACTGATGTCACCTAAATCTTTTAGCTCGTATTCTTTATTTAAGCTCGCGATTACTTCCTCTATTATTTCGTCTTTTCCAGCAATTAAAATGTCGTCTACGTATGTTATTATGTATGTTGTGTTATCGCCCCTTTTTCGTGTAAAAAGGCATGAGTCAAATTTGCTCTGACTGAAATTCATCTTTTTTAGTGTTTCTGTGATTTTATTATGCCACGCTCTCGCGGCTTGTTTAAGTCCGTATATGGTTTTGTTTAGCCTACATACTTTATTTTCCTCATTTGGTTTAGCGAAACCTTCTGGTTGTGACATATATATCTCCTCCTCAAGCTCTCCATGTAAGAACGCGGTGTTAATATCGATATGTTTTACATTTAAATTTTGATGCAATGCTGTTATTAATAATGCTCTTATTGTTGTATATGACACGACTGGTGCATAAGTTTCATCATAATCCTCCCCGAATTTTTGTGAATATCCTTTTGCAACTAAACCTGCTTTATATTTTTGGATTTTTCCTGTGTTGTCGCGTTTTAGTTTGTAGGTCCATTTGCAACCTATTATTCTCCTATTTGGTGAAGGTTCTACAATTGACCAAGTTTTGTTTTTCATAAGGGAGTTCATTTCGCTTTTCATTGCATCTATCCAATTTTGTTTATCCTTAAAATTTTCCATGTTTTCGATTTCCTCATAATTTTTTGGTTCAGTAGCGTTTTCGTTCTTAACCATGTATATTAATCTATCAGGAGGTACACCTTTATTAATTCTTTCTGATCGTCTAAGTTCTGCTACTGGTTGATTGGACGTGGATGGTGTCTCATTGCTATTTGAAATTTCTATTTCTACAAAATTTTCGTTAACCCGATTTTCATCTTGTTTTGGTTTGTTTTCTACTTTCTCGTTTCTATATTTAAATTTGTTTTCGAGAAATTTAACGGTTCTCGCGATCTTTATTTCATTTCCTCCTACATATATTCTATATCCTTTGGATTCATTATCATATCCGACGAAAATTCCCTCTATAGCTTTATCGTCTAATTTTTGTCTTCTGGCTTTACTGATATATGCGAAGGCTTTGCAGCCAAATACCCTAACGTAACTTAAGTTTGGCTGTCTGTTTGTCCATAACTCGTATGGCGTCTTTTCATTTGCTTTTGTCGGTAGTCTGTTTTGCAAATGATTTGCTGTGCATATTGCTTCCCCCCAGAACTTTAATGGTAAATTTGATTCACTTAACATTGTCCTTGCCATTTCAACTAACGATCTGTTTTGTCTCTCTGCCACACCGTTCTGGCTTGCGCAATATGGAACTGTGTGTTGATGTTTTATCCCATTAGCCCTGAGGTAATTTTCTATTTCATCTGATGTGAATTCCCCTCCGTTATCTGTTCTAATTGCTTTCGGTTTTTCTCCAAATTTGTTGTTAATTAACGCGATGAATTCTTTAAGTTTTTCGTAAACTTCACTTTTTCTAGACAATAGGTATATGATCGTAAATCGTGAGTAGTCATCAATAAAAGTCAAAAAGTATGATTTCCCCCCTATTGTCGGTGTTTGAAAAGATCCGCACACGTCGGAGTGAATGAGCTGGAGCCTTTTAGTTGCTCTATACTCTGCAATTTTTGGATAGGGTTCATCAGTTAATTTTGCCTTAATGCACGGTTCGCAATCTATGTTATGCTTACAGTTGTTTATTTGGATTCCTGTAGCTAATTCCTTTTGCGTAATTTCTTTAACTGATGGTAGATTTCTATGTCCTAACCTACGATGCCATAATTCTAGGCAATTTTTGTTGTTGCAGCTTTGTGCTATGTTTGCATAGCTTTGGAATGCCAACTGAACTTCGTATAGGTTATTTACTTTTCGCGCTTCTAAGCATATTTCTCCGTTAAGTTTGAACATACATCTATCATTTCTGAATATAATTTCACATCCATTTTGCGTCGCTTTGCTAACCGATAATAAATTTGTTTCGATTTCAGGTACTACAGGGTGGCTACTAAATACTGATACAAATATTTAGACATTTTATTTTACAAATATAAAATAGAAAAAAATAATTACACTAATATGATGAACATCATACATGAAAGTTTACCTGTAAACAAATTCACTCAAATCGACCGCCATCTTTATCAATTACCAAAGATAATCTCTTATGCCATTGTCCGAGGGCGGCACGAATCATTTTAAGAGGTAATTTGTCCCATTCACGCAATATGGAAGCTTTGAGAGAGTCCAAACTTCTGTGTTGTTTGCTATTTACTTTAGCCTCTAAAATCCCCCAGACACAATAATCTAAAGGATTTAGATCCGGTGAAGAAGGTGGCCAATCTTCGTGCATGATAAAATTCGGACAATTGACCTGGAGCCAAGCTTGTGTTGATTTAGCTCGGTGTGAAGGTGCAGAATCTTGCTGAAATATCCAATTCTTTTTTTGGATACAACCTGTCAGCATGTGGCAATAAATGTGCAGCCAATATGTTCTGTTTGTAATATTCCGCATTGATTTTTACCCCTTTATCTATGAATTTCAAAGGCAATTTCCCATTGTTTGACACTGCAGCCCAAACCATAACAGAATTCTTGTTCTGAAAGCGTTTAACAGTTCGGAGAGTTTCAGGTATATCCTCAAACGTTGCTGAATATACGACATCATTTTTAGCATTATAACACTGTTCAGTGCAAAATAGCTTCTCATCAGAAAATATCATTCTGTCAATATTTTTCTTACCGTGCCGCTTCAGCAATTTCTTGCATCTTTGTAATCTTTTTATCTTTTGGGCATCAGTCAAACCTTGAACTTTTCTTTTCCGATAAGGACGAAAACCCAGGTCTTCATTTATAATAACTTGCATAGTTCTGCGACTCACGTTCTCTTCTGCAGCCATTTTATTTGCAGAGCGTTGTGGATTTCTTCTAATCTTTTCACGAATTCTTTTGATGCGCTCTTTTGTGCGAACTGATCGTGGGCGACCAGACCTAGGTCGATCTTTACAGCTATTAGTATCCAATAATCGATTTATAGTTCTATATATAAATAATCTATTAAAACCAAGGCATTTCAATTGCTTAAATATTTGACCTGCGGAAAGTCCGAGTCAAAGAGCTGTTTAATCATCATTCTTTTAGCTTCCATTTTAAAAATAATTCTAAATATTTGATTTTTACAAAAATCGTCTGCACTAATAGAAAATTGCCAAACGCTGAAATACAGAAATAAATTATTTTACCAAACGATTAAAATTAATTCTTATTTTTTGAAGTGTATCAGTATTTAGTAGCCATCCTGTAGTAATACATCTTTAAGTGTTATTTCATGAACTTTGTTGTCTGATGTTCGCGTGTTTATATTTACGTCACCTGACCCGTAACTGATAAGTTTTTTTCCGTTTGCGATGGTTACATTTGTTTTTTCGCGTGATTTTATTTCTGTAAACATTGATTCTGAACACACAATATGGCTTGAGCTGCCACTGTCTACTATAAATGTTCTGTTTTCTATTCCTTGTGTTATAAAGGCGTAATTTTTATTTTCGCTCGCCCTCCATGTATTGTTTTCATTTTCAGAGTGACTGTACCTACGGTTTGATTCTGGTGTTTGTTCACTTCTAAAATTGTTTTCACTCTTTTGAAAAACTAGTGATGTAGAGTAATGTTTTTTGTTTGGTCTAATGTGTTCATTTTGTGGTGTATTTTGTGTTTTGGCTTTATTATGCCAACATTCCTGGGTATAATGGTTTCTCATCCGACAATTGGAGCAGTATTTATTACTTGTTTTGTTGTTGTAATTTTTCTGTGCTTTAAATGCTCTGGCAGGATTTTCTGTTCTCTCATTATTATCATATCGTCGGTTATATTCGTCAATAAGTTTAGACTTAATAAATGATGGTGTGAGTTGATTTTCTTCTCTTGATTCAAGGGCAGTAATAAGAGTATCATAAGATTGGGGTAGGGAGCATAATAACAGTGCAGAAATGTGGTTATCATTTATAACTTCTCCTATGGCCGCTAATTTATCTACTAATTCCATTATTTTTGTAATATGATTAACAACGTTGCCACCTTCCGCTAATTTAATCCCGTAAAGTTTTCTTAAGAGATAAAGTTTGCTAGACAAATTATGTCGCTCATGGATTTCACGCAAAGCTTGCCAAGTTTGTCTGGCTGTCTGTAAATTTTTAACATGAGTAATCTGACTATCATCAATTGTTAGATTAATTAGAGCACGGGCTTTCTTATCACTTTTGGACCAAGCGTCCGTAATTGGATTAGGCGGTTCTTCCGTAATTACATGAAATAAGTCTTCTTTAGTTAACATCATTTCGGCCTTGAATTTCCAAATTGAGTAGTTTGTAGCTGTAAGTTTTTCAATTGCTAAATTATCTTTAGAAGCTGCCATTTTCTTAACTTTTGATTACTTACGTGTTACCGTAAAAAGTTCTTCCAACTTTTCTGTTTGAAAGTTTAAAAGTTTATTTATCAAATATCTGATATTTCAGATTTCAGCGGAGGCTATTTAATTTATTTATTTTTATTCAGTGATCAGTAATCATAATCTTGTTAGTATTTAAATCCCAATGAAAAAAGGCGTGAGTAAGTTAGATAAAATTGGGACCTACCCGTTCTTCAGGATACTTTTTATTTCGGTGTAAATCCACATTTTGTGTAATCCAATATAGTGGTTTCCCAATGTAATGTGTTAGTTGTCATAATTTTAATCAACCACTTTTTATAACCTCCTTTGAGAAAAAATTGTAGACTATTATATCAAATGAATAAGCAGTGGTAACACTTTAAGCTATTTAATTCACTTTCTTTAAATTGTGAAAAGAGAGAGCATTTTTCATCCCTCTTCTCTTGAACAACTACATTTTCAGAATGAAAAAATATTTACATTATAAGATAATAAATCAGTAATAATAATTGTAATAGCAATATCATAATAATAAATCAGTTTAATGTCTATGAGTCACTCAACAAGTCATTATCTTTATCAAGGTTTTCAAGGTTAAATACATTTTTCACGTTTGAAAAGATTTATGGCTGAGTTGAAATGACACATTGTTTATGTAACTGAGGAAATTATTCTTATCACGGCTAATTAGCTTGATTTATATCCATCAAAATCAGTTCACACTTGGAAGCCTAAAATGGCTAGCAAAACCTGTGATACATATTTGTTGCGATAGTATTCCACATAAAAATTAACTTTTGGAACAGTTTCCCATCTAAAAAAGTGATAATTGAATCTATTTGCACTGTCGAAAGTGTAGCTGCCGCCATGTTTGTAAATGTAAATAAAAAAATCCCGTAACTTTACCCGAAAGCGTTCAGAGCCGTTTTTACTCAACCTTACACCGAGAAACCAGTATGACGTCATTCCCCAATTTTCCGAGGCTATCGAGAAAGACAGGCTACCGCGGTGGGTCCGATTCTTCTTTTTTTACAGACTGCTGGAGTCACGTGATGCTCTTTTCTCACACCTTCATTGGTGCATTCGAGCATCACGTGACACCAGCGGTCTGTAAAAAAAGAAGAATCGGACCCACCGCGGTAGCCTGTCTTTTTCGTTAGCCTCGCCAATTTTCCGAGTTACCCGTGTTTCGGTCTCTGAACGCGCTCTAGGTATTCTAGACGCCGTAACGCTGTAAACAAATCGTCTTGGAGTTATAAAAAATATCCTGCAGATGTCACTGTGATCGACTCATTGGATTTCAGCATATTTTGACATTTAAGGGATCCAATATTTTAGCACTTTTTTAAGTATTACTGGGATAGCCGATTTCCACACTATATATTCTAGACGCTGTAGTTATGTAATAGAAAATGCCTACACTGTTAAAAATATCGTGAAATTTTACCTCTGTTTTTAAAGGCAATCTATTTTCTGACCAATGAGAACGCTTCGTAGGAGTTTATGTACTATTCTCATTGGTCAGAAAATAGATAGCCTTTAAAACAGAGGTAATCTTTCACGATATTTTTAACAGTGTAGGTTTGCTATAGTTTGGATTACAGCGCCTAGAAGAAACAGTGTGGAAAACGGCTATTCATATAATGCTTTAAAAAGTGCTAAAAACTTGTATCCCATAAATCTCTAACAATGCTCAGCGGCAATATGCTGATACGAGCGCCATCTCGTAACTCTTCTCAATATAAACACTTTGTTTTCAAAAATTATAGAATGTTAAATATCGGAAACTATAAATATAAGATATTTTAGTCTGTTATAAACTAATTTAGTTAAGGAATGACGTGAAATAGGTTAAAGAGTCTCTTTTAGAATGACTATCATTTTTAAATCACTACGATGGCGCTACGATCGACATCTTGTTATTCAGCATCGTTGTACATTTATGGGATTCAATTTTTTAGCACTATTTTGTAACCGTTTTCCACACTGTATCTTCTAGGCGCTGTAGTTTGGATATCAGTTTCTCGTAAAGCACTTTGCCGCGCTTTGATGTGTAAACTTTATTGATGGATTGTCAGCTTTTCTACACCCAATTTCGATGTCCGTAGGTATCGATGTGGACCTTATAGTTTACTGGATGCGAACTTTACTTTCGGAAGTGCGAGATCTTGTCTAGAAAAGATGCGCATTCAGAAAAACCCAAATGTTTAAAACGATGCTAACCGACATCGGAAGAGAGTACACTGTTAAAAATCTGGGGCATTTGCTGCATCGTCACTCCATCGCTTTTATAGGAAACTATAACTTGACTATATTATGGGGCATTCTCATTGGTCAGAACAGAAACATTCTATAAAAGTGGTGGAGTGAGTATGCAGCAATTGCTGCATATTTCTAACAGTGTATCAAAAAGCTTACAATGGACTTTATTCCAAATCTGGGATCGAGGCTGAAAAAATCACGTGATACCGGTAATTTACCCAAAGAACTTCTAACTGATAAGAAGGGAGGCTACTACTGCTTTCCGCATGAACTGTTTCACTGGCTGGCAAGGGTTTTTCATTACGTCTACGGAGCCTTCCCTTCTTTACGCTAGAAGTTTTTGCCTTGACCACGTCATCAAATCGTAGATGGAATATCCTCCATTCAATAGCAAAGTGGCCTTATACATCAGAGTTCAGAAAAGTGTATCCATTAGTCGGTGCACTGCAAAGTGCATCCATATACACATTGTTAAAAATCTGTAGCGTTTGCTGCATACTCACTCCACCGCTTTTATAGAAAACGATTACTTGACTATGCTATGGAGCATTCTCATTGGTCAGATTAGAAATATTCTATAAAAGCGGTGGAGTTACTATACAGCTAAAGCTGCAGATTTTTAACAGTGCAGTACACATAAAAGTGCCTTCTTATGTGTAGCAGCACTGTCTTCGGTTATCAGATTTAGACTAAACACCTAATCATTGACGCTCATTTCTGATGTCGTTACTGCCTAAGGATGGGGAGTATTGGTATGAGAATGGCGACATACGGAAAAAAATTATTGATTGATAGATTCTGGACAAAAGCTATCGCCATGAATCTTGAAGAGCTTGCCATTGTTGCCAAACTAATGCTTGTTAAATTGTCCGCCACTCGTATATTCAGACTTGTCCAAGCGAGTATCGCCAAGTTCTGCGATAGAAAATGTCTAGTTTTGCCGTAGTGTTTCGCCAAACACGTATGTATAAACAGAGTCTGGGCAGTGTATGTCACCCCTCTCAAATAGAGGCGCGTTACATGGGGAAACAATTGGTGGAGATTATCGGAAAAGAATAATGTAGAATTATGGACCACATGCTTGGTTTATTGAATACATATATCTGACCTGTGTGCTTGGCGTCAAGCCCGCTTATAAGTCATCGTCAATATACAGGAAGGAGATAGCGCAAGGAAATTTACAGTACCACAGAATTACATCCGGGAGCTCCACAAAGAGTGTGCAACGGAGACTGCGAGATTCGAACCCGCAGCCACCTACGCATTCAAGCGATTAGCTGCGTGATGCCTTGACCAATCAGCCACGGTGGGCCCTGGACTACATTTTCAAACCTGATAAGTCTACAACTTTTTGGATGCCAGTATTTTAGTACAGAAAATTTTGTTTTATTTGGTAGAAGAATTTTTGAAATTTAAAAGGGCACACTCTATAAAAATTATAAGTTCGCAAAAAGGCAGGCTTCTGATTGGTCAATCTCATTTCGCTAACAGCGAAAAATATATCTGGGTCCTGGTCAATATACTTGAAGAGTCAATACAAATATTGCTACATAGTCTGCATTTTGCTTCTTGACAATGGAGTCTTACAACAAATAATTCTTGAATGTAGACTGTGGCTGAATGTTTAAGGCACCAAACCACTAATCGCTTGAGAGCGTAGTTGGGCTGCGGATTCAACTCCCGCTGGCTCCTTTGCACGCTCTTTGTGGAGCTCCTAGATGTAATTCTCTGGTGTTGTAAATTTCCTTGTGCTATTATCTAGACCCCCCCCCCCCCCGCTCAAAGTCCTTGTGCTATTTTGTCCTTCTGTATTAACGATGACTTATAAGCGGGCCCCTTATGTCAAGCACACAAGTTGGGTGTATGTGATCAGTAAATAAATGAATGTAGACTGTTGTGAATACAATGTACTTGTTTAAAAAAATATCAGTATTAAATGCTAATAAAATCAATACTTCTAATGAAATTATAAAGAATTTATTAAAAACTATTTGTTTAATAAATAATTTTTGTAAATTATAATTTATTTGACAAATAATTTACTTACTCAGCAGATGTTGAAATCCGGATAATTATGTGCTACGGTATGAATAACTAAAAAGTAGGAAATAAAATAATCTTTTCAAAAAAAATATTAACCGACTTCAAGAAAGCACAAAAAAGAATTAAATAATTCTTTAAACTTCTCTAATGACGAAACGTTATCCATTAACTGCACATCGGACATCATGCATCGGCATAAAACGTTAAATTTAATATATAGAATTTAATATCTACCAAACATGGATTTTCTAGAGAATATTTTTTACAAAAGATTAATTTACATATTTATGATTTAATTTACGAATATATACATATAAAAAGTAATCAATTACTTTTTGAAGTTGGTGCCAAACGTTCACAATCGATAATGATTAAACAAATAATTTGCTGAAGTAATAGAGCATTTTTTAAAATTTTGTATAATATTTTTCATCATCACTTTATTCATGGTAATAGCTACAATATATTCACAATTATAACATACTTAAGATAGGTTGGCACCAACTTCAAAAAGTAATTGATTACTTTTTATGTGTATATATTCGTAAATTAAATCATAAATATGTAAATTAATCTTTTGTAAATAATATTCTCTAGAAAATCAATGTTTGGTAGATATTAAATTCTATATATTAAATTTAACGTTTTTATGCCGATACATGATGTCCGATGTGCAGTAAATGGATAACGTTTCGTCAGTAGAGAAGTTTAAAGAATTATTTAATTCTTTTGTGCTTTTTTGAAGTCGGTTAATATTTTTTTTGAAAAGATTATTTTATTAATAAAAACAATTTAAGTTTTATTTAACAAATTTTAATCAAAACTATTTAACAATCAACTGTTATGAATTAAGTGAAATAATTACTTACTTATTAACTTTACAATATTATTAATATAAATTAATAAAATTTTACTTTAAAATAAAATAAATTGATTATATAATATAATTATGTATTCAGTCTCTATAGTAATATGGTTTAAATTAACTATAAATATTGAAATTCATTATTTACCTGTTTACTATTAATAATTGAAGTGAAAATTATCATTTAGCTGTTTAATTCGTTTTATATTTTTAGTTAGACAAATTTAAAATTGTTACATAATTAATATTAAAAATAAAACGATTAAATTAATAATATAATTATCAATTGATATTTTATTTATTATAATTTATAAGATCGCTAATTTAATGAATTATTAAATTAACTATCAGTTAAATTGTTAATATAATTAGTAATTCCTTTATTAATAAGTAATTCAATTATTAAATGTAACAATTATAATGAATATTTATAAATTAGTTCTGCTAATTCTCTCGATCCCGCCCCCTCTCTTCTCGTTCCCTCTCTCTCAAAATAAATAGTTTATAATAGACCGGGAGCCGGCACCACAGACAATCACCTCATCGAGTTCACGGATGAAATTCTAGAATTAGTTAAATCTTGATTTGCATATTAAAACGCAATCGGTCTGCAAAGTCGCATCTTGGTGAAAAACACCTGAAAACCCGATTTTAGCGGCTAACTTGTAGGATTACCATTGTGTTTTCCTGCACCAAAATGTATGAAAACTTGGAGGACTAGGAGCAGGAAAACACAATGGTAAACTTACGAGTTAGCCGCTAAAATCGAGTTTTCAGGTGTTTTCCACCAAGATATGACTTGACAGACCGATTGCGTTTTAATATGCAAATCAAGATTTAATTAATCCTAGAATTTCATCCGTGAACTCGATGAGGTGATTGTCTGTGATGCCGGCTCCCGGTCTATAAGTGATATAAGTTTTAAAGTTTAATTTCACTAGTAGTATTGTATTTACAGCAAAAAAGTACAAAGCAACTAATAATAAATTAATAAAGATTTTTACGCATGAAGGACACTACTAATTTTAACACGATGAAAACTTCAATAAATTAATTTTTCTATTTTAATATTTATTTGTTACTAAAGTTCTAACATAAAAATATAGTTAATGTAAATTAGGAGATATTGTTGTTGAATTATAATAAATGGTCATTTTAGTTAATAAAAAATAGCTTACATGAGTTTTAAAGTTATTGAAATTCATTTAAAATTAAATTTTAAAATAAAATTCATATTTCATTTAACTTAGTTATGACGATATTTTAATTTTGTTTACCTTAATTACAAGTAAAACTTAATTAAAATTTTATTTAATTAGCTAATTGACAATAAACAATTACAAAATAGCTGATAATAAAGGTCATTTAATCTTTATTAACTGACCTAAAAATCGAAACATAACTCTGAAAAAAAGTAAAAACGTCAATGAGGATACAACTTGAACACTTATGATTACTAGCCCAGTGACATAACCACTGAGCAAGATCTTTCACAGATAGCTTACACCAAAATAGCATGATCCTCTAGATACGATATTTATCAACAAGTCAACACTATAGCTTCAGGTGCGCCTACGGAAGATGAAAACTCTCATCTTAATCTCCAAATTACGATGGAGCCCAGAAATCCACTGGGCAAGAGACAAAGATGATTTTCGAAGATGCTGGTAGGAGTGCACACGGAGCTGTTTTCCCATTGGTTGGAGCCGTTAAGCCCCGCCCTCCGGTAGACAGCTCGTGTGGAGTGTTGAAGCGACTTTTCCACACTCGTCGATGCTCGCAAACAGCCGGTGGCAACACTTGGCATACTCGTAAGCAGCCAGACCCTTACAAGAGCCGGTCCACATCGTTGAACACACGACTGGCACGAAACACTAGGAGAGTAGGAGGTAACGTCGGTCGTTCAGCCAATATTAAGGTGTTTTAGAGAGGAAGTAAAGGCACAGAAAATAAAAGCCCTTTTCAATTACACATAAAATTACCGTACATTTAAATTACAATTTTCCTACACTAACATAAAGTTTTAAAAATTTCTCAACGTGCTTGCATTTCCTCGCCAAATGATCGGACGGAAGCAAGTCGAGTTGACCTCTTTCTTGTCAACCAATGGGAGGATGGATCCTTCCACCACTGAGTCTCTTCCTAATAATAAATAGGCAGATTAATTTAATATTGTAAAAGGATGTTTAAGATTAGCTACGTGCTGTGACGCGGGGAATTTATAGGAATGTTTAATTATTTATTTATACTGCAAAGTAAGAAATGCAGTAGAATTTTTTTCGAAAAGTTTAAGAATTTTAAAGCTTTGTATGCTTGGGAGGCACAGTGTGTTGTGGGGGCAGGGGATTTAGTTTATGTAAAGCCTTTTAGTGTTGTTACGTGCAGATAATCAGATGTATTACTACGCAACTTGTCTTGCATAGTTACCGGATGCAACAGTGAAGAAAAGGGAAAATATTGTTGCATTGAGACAACAGTTGTTAAATCAAGATATTCATTTATCTAAAAAGGAATAAAAAACTGTTTGATTTCAAATCACCTCAATAATCATGCCTGTAAGTATCATGCTTTTATGTTTAAAAATGTGACAAAGTTTCGCGTTTTATTAAATTCCGTGAGCTCTTGAGATAGAGTGGCCACAAAATTTGTCACATAGAGACAGACTGACATTTTCTAAAAATAGCCAGGTCGTGTTCAGGACCTTCTGAAACGTATAAATTCGTAGAAAACTAGAAGTCGAAATTTTTTACGAATCCAACATTTTCTTCTTGTAAAGATAGGAGAACGTAAAAATGTAACAAATTGTTTGATTACCCAAGTTTCTGCATAAAAGCACTTGACAATTTTTGCGAACAAAATTAATTCAAAAATGGTATTGTTAGAAAGTAAGTAGTTTGGATTTGAAAACAGACTTAAAAGCAAACTTGCATTTTGATTCATAAAAAGGAAACTTGTTTCAAAGTGACATCCTTTTCATCTATTTTTAATCACGTCTATTTTTAATCGCGATTAAAACGCATGAAATACAGGATATTCCGAATGACAAAATGTGAAAAAAGTTTTTCGATTTTATCTTCTTAAATTCTGCATCAAAACGCTTAAGTCTTTTCATTTTTTTTTAATATCCTTTGATCATTAACCTAAAACAAGTGTTGATCGATACAAAAATCCTTAACGGGCTTTAAATTTATGTCGCAGTACTTTATCTTTATGCTTCTAAGAATTTCAAATATGGGTCTTAAAAATAATTATATCAAATTTTGAGTGACGCTATGCTATTAATTAATATAGTATGTATATGTGTTATTTATTTCATCCTTTTATTTTTGTTCTATTTATAATCGCATATGTAAAAATCGTGTTCAACGTGAAAAGATGTATAAAAATGTATTCGCTGATGTTTTTTCATCAACATCTATCATAAATTCAAAATATGAATTTTAAAAGATATTATATCAAAATGTAAGAGACGCCTTGATGTTTCTTTAAAAGGTTTGTTTTAAAATTCAATTTAAATATTTTTAGTTTGGTTAAAATATATTTACACATCTAAACAATATTTTTAATTTTCCAATAAACTGTTAAATATAAATTACGAAAATTAAATTTCCGCGCCTTATTACAATTATTCCATAAAAATTTCTTTTCTAAATTATTCTATAATCCTAGTTTATTAAATTATTCTATATCTTAAATAATATTCCATTCATTCCGTTCATTTAAATTCACTCTATTTAACACGCATATTTAATTTCCTTCCAAAATTTTCTAAAAAACATTTCCCCTTAATTTTTTTCCGAGACCTTTTTATTTCTCAACCTTAAATCGCTGGTATTTATTCTGTTAAAGTTACCTGATTTATACCATTTCGTTTCTTTCATCTTTTTTATTCCAGAACTCGATTTCCCGCGTGATTCTGACTCTGTCATTTCTCCAATAAAGAATATACGCTTACAATATGGTCTTCCTTTGCCGCACGCTCATTGGCTCTTCCTTATATCTGTATTGGCGTAAAAGATCATCCGCTTCTGACTATTTAACAGGAAACGTGAGCGCGGAGATCGAGATTTTCGTGGCATTTGTTGTTATAAAAACTACGTTGCTGTCCATAAGAAGTCACAGAAATAATCGAATAAAGTTCGATCATCGTATAAAATAGAATCTGTAGAGCGATGATGGGAAAGATGTTTAGTGTTTTTTAAATTGTGGTGTATGCTTGACCAGGGTTGCCGGTTTTTATTTTTTAAAGTTTGTTTACAATTAATTTGTTTTAAATTTGGATCAATTAATTTTTAATACACTTATAAATATTTTCTACTAAAAAAAAATTATTGATTTCTATTAAATTTTGTCAAATAAGTCTTTTATAACTTCTAGAAGGCAACTGTGAAGGCATTATATTATGTCTGAAAAAAAAAAAAAAAAAAAAAAAAAAAGTTATAAACACTGAAAAGAATATAAGAGGCTCCAAACTGGTGCCTTGAAATTCTATATTACATAGCCCCACATATACTACACATTTTTAAGATTATATTTAATGACAAAATGTAGCACATCAAAATGGAAATATTCTTATGTGTCCATATGGAGAGATTAAGTTATAATATGTTAAAAGAGAAAGGGTGTAATATTTGAGGAGAGTGGTACATAAGTGTATAAAAAATAGAGCACTTAAACAAGAAAAAAACATTCTCTAAATAAAATTTTGAAAAGCTTGTTGCTAAGCATATTCATACATATGCTATATCATAATGTTTTTAATAGTGAGAAACAGAGACCCGGAGCTGGAGCTGGAGCCCGGAGCCGGAGCGCTCCGGAGCTGTGTTTTCCCTGGAGCTGGAGCCGGAGCCGGAGCTCTAAAATTTCCCCTGCTCCAGGGCTCCTTTGGTTTTTAATATTCTTTTAAATTTCTTTTTTTTTTCCAGTCTTTTAAATTTCCAGGGTTAAAATATTTTAATTACATCATTAATCAGTATTTCAATTATATCATTTTTTAGGGTTTTTTTAAAATTAGAGATGGAAAACTTCTCAAAACATGGTAACACTACTTTATTTTTACTTTCTACTTGAGCTAAGTGACAACACTATTTGAAAACAAATATGGCCGACTGTTATTTACAAGTTATTAGTTGTACAATTTTGTTTGTTTGAAAAGTGTAGAAGAAATTCAAGATTTTTGTGTTTAAAATTCCACCAAACTTTCTATTTTAAAAGCAAAAACTAAAAGATGTCATTTTCTGAACAAGCATTTTAAGTTTGATAAGAAGAAAAATGCATTTTGTCAGATCTTTAATGAAGGTAAAGGAAGAAAGAATTTGTAAGCAAAAAATTAAATGTGTAAATTAAGATATGCAATTCAAAAGCGCGAAGTCGGAGCCGAGTTGGAGCCGGAGCCGGAGCTGGAGCCACAGTATTTTATCTAGGAGCGGAGCTGGAGCATCAAAAATTGTTCAGCTCCGGGTCACTGGTGAGAAATGATGTTTTTATTAATATGACTATGCATAATTTTAAATGTTTACTAGAAATAAAATAAGACTTGTATATTAATAACTCTTAAAATTAAGTAATAAAACATGTAACTAAGTAACCATTGTCCTCTAACTTTATAAAGCAGTAAAAAGGAAAAAAATTGGCAGTTGGTATGACCCTTTTCAAATTTAGCTGACATATTTGCAATTCTGACTACAAATCACTAGCAAAACCATTTAAGTTTTATTCCAGTATTAATGTCCTCTTTATTGAGAAATTGGGTTACTTATTAAACTCTAAATCAATTAAATATCATTAAAACTAATTAAAAACACTTTAAAATGTGTAGTTTATAATTACAATGGCTTCATTGTATAAAAGCCAATTATGGCCAAAAAAGGCCAATTTTGGCCAAAAAAAGCCGGTTAAAACCAATAAAAGCCACCGGCCTGGCTTTTTTTAATTTTAGCCGGCTTTTTTGCAACCCTGTGCTTGACCCATGTATTATGATAAGAGGAAGTAATAAAAATTCTTCTTTTATGAGCAAGTGTTTGTCATTTTTCGAGAAACTGTTACTGTGTATCGACCAAAGCCTAAGTTGTTAGAATGCCGGTGAAATATTGAATATGTGATCTTGATCGCTATCGAAATGATGGCTGCCTAAGTTATTAGAATGTCACAAAACAGTTGTTGTCAGTGGTGTAGTCGTAAAAAAACCAGAGGGTATACGTTCTAAGCAGAGGGTATACGCTCAAGGCAGAGGGTATACTCTAGTGTATATGTACTATAGCTTTCTTGAGAAACAGAGGGTATACGGTGTTCCTTAAAAAAATCCAGAGGGTATACGGCGTATACCTCCGTATACCCTCCACTACATCCCTGGTTGTTGTTTGATTTTACATCGTTGATCGTTGCATGACCTGTCACCCAATATCGCCACGTATATCACTTCCACTGAACCTATGTTATGCATTGGAATGTATTTATTTGAATAAATTATCTTTTGTGCCACACCATCCAAAATTGTAAGTAAAAATGACATAAACGGTTTCTTTGCGTCATTGTATCTAAACTAAGTGAAATGTATAAAATGGACTACTGTAAAAGCACTTATTTTCGCGAGCCGTAATTTTCGCGAAAGTGGAGATATCGGTGATTTCGCGAGCTGAAAATTTCGCGAATTTTACATGAACAGAACCGAAAGTTGAAAAATCTCGAAACTACCTAAATAGAACCTCTTTTGCATAAGGCATTTAAAGAAAATTCCTTTTGTCCGAAAAGTTCTTTCTATTAATTATGTTATTGTTTTCATTCAAGAAATAGTTGTAAATATTCAAGAAATTTTTGTATTTATTTCTTATTTAAGTAACTGTAATCGTTAAATTTTGGATAAGTGAAAATTTTCTATTTTTTTATTATTATTTGAGGGGGGAAAAATATTTCGCGAGGCTTAAATTTTCGAGATTACGACGCGCTCGCGAAAATAAGTGCTTTTACAGTATATGACACAAAGAAACCATTTACATAAATTTAAGTTACAATTTTCAATAACGTATCACAAAAGATAAATTTAATGAAATACCTTTTAATGCATAACATAGGTTCAGTAAAAGTGATATGTTTAACAGGATATTGGAAAATTAAAAGTATTCTTTAGATTTGTAAATATATTTTAAAACCAGGGATGTAGTGGAGGGTATAGGGGAGGGTGGGGAGGAATGGGACACTTTTTACAAAAATAAGAAAATCAACTTTGTTCGACACAAAAACAAAAATTTCGATATATAGAATACAAAATGAAAAACTTTCTAATGTCCTTGAACACTATTGAAACATAATTTGTAGAAATAATTTCATAAATAAAGGAATTGTAAATTTCAAAATGTGTCCCATACAGGGAGATATGGGGCAGCTATAAAACAATGTATGATAAGGCACAAATTGTCTAGTTTTGGCTATATATACAGTCTAACAAAGATTGTAGGTTGATAATGTCTGTTCTACAATATCAAATTTCATTACCAAATTTCATCACTGGAAAGAAAATTCAGGATTGTCAGTCAGAGATGACATTAAAAAGTCATCAGTTTAATTCATTTACGTTTTGAAGTAAATGAATAGGGTGACGGAGCCAGTAGTTGATCAAATAAGGTCGGTGCTACGGGGTTTTTATATTTTCTTCCTTTTAAATTTTAGAAGTAAATTAACATGGTTGATACAACCCTTAATGAATGTCCTATAATGGGCAAAAATGAAATCTGCTGAAATTAAAAAGCAACAAAATTATAAGAAAATAGTTTCTTTAATTTCCATTTACCCAGTAGTTGATCAATCGAAGAAATCAGTCAAAAATTCAAAAATTAATCTTTGAAATATCATGCTTAAGCTGTGATGAACAATAATTCATATAAAACTATTATTTGAAATAAGGAGTAAGGAAGTGGATTATTTTAACTTAGCGTAATGGTCTCCTACTGATCAAAAACTAAACTTTTACATTTTCTCATAAAAAAAATTCATAAAATGGCTTCTCTTACACCAGGCAATTGACAGCAATGTGACAACAGGTGCTTCAACATTGAAACAAAAATATTATGTCTAGTGCCAGGTGTAAAAATCATTTCCGCCTGAAATGGTGCAATATTTCAAAAATTTGATCAACTACTGGAGGGGTATCAACTAGGGATTGACCGAAGCAGCAATCTTGCCGAATACCGAATACCGAAGCTTCGGTATTCGGCAACCGAATACTTGAAACTTTTTGATACGCATTTTTGCATATATTAGCTTTTTTAATAAGCTTTAATTGAAATTAAATCCTCAATAATTTAATTCAGTTACATTTTTATTGTAAAATATAATTGCACAAAAAATTTAATGACTTCTTTCCACTCACAAATTCATTAACCCATCACTTATTTTTTATTATTTTATCACTAGTCAATACCCAAAAATAACCTATGAAAATATTAAACTATACAGGGTATTATTAAGGATAAGGATTGTCAGAAAAACAAAAGCTCATTTAAATAATAAGAAACAATGTTGTCATTAAGCTGATTTACTGATTGTCTAATTATAAACATATTGAATAGGAATGTTTTCAAAATACAAAAGGTATTATATCAATTTGTACATTTAACTATTTTCTGTCAAATTATTGATAGAATATTTATATTTTGATTAATATTTTAACATCGTGGTGGTGAAGATAAGAAATTTGAGAGATTTTGATATAATGGTATTAAAAGCTATAGGATAGGCATAGGGGTATACTTATTTGATGTGTATTTTCTTTAATATATACCTTAGATATATAGATATGAACTCTTATATACTTATTTGATGTGTATATTAAAGAAAATACACATTAAATAAATTTAAATTTTAAAAAAAATAATGTAGAAGTAAATAAAATTAAATAAGGCAAAGATGTGCATCTTCCTTACTTTTTTTTTCTTTCGTAGATAGTTGTTTTGATTTCACACCTATGTAGACTATTTTAGGAAGGAAAAAGTTTTTTTTTAATAAAAAATGGCCTTTGACTTGTTTTTTGTAGAGCAGCTGAATTCTGAACTCATGCCCATAATATTGAAACTCATTGTTTAGCCTATTCTACTGCTAAGTAAAAGATAATTCTTCTACTTCTAAGAAAATACTTATCTGCAATTATTCGGCCGAATATTCGGTTTACATGCCGAACCACCGAATACCGAATCAACTATTCGGTATTCGGTCAATCCCTAGTATCAACTACTGGAGCAGTCACCCTATATTTATAATGTTATAATTAATGTACTACCCTCGAAAAATATTTGCATGTTAGCAATTTACATTCATCTTATTAAAAAGAAGGAATTAGACATGTCCCATTTCCTCCCTCTATCTTCTTTTATGTTAAACTTCTTGTATAAACAAAAATGCTACTTTTAAGCATAGTTTAAATTAGGGATAATATACAGTATAATGTTCCATAAGTGAGGAAACTATTACATCTACGCATAAACTTAAACAAGTCGTTAATATACAAAAAAAACATAAAAAGTATATGAAGCAAATTTACTTTTGATTCTCGAAATAATCTTTTTCTTTATATTACAATCGAAAGCTTATGCAGATCAGCTACTTTTTTCAGCTGAAGCTTGGGGTACTATTGTTTCATCTAATGTGTGATTCATAAAATGATTAGAATGATACATAAAGAGAAAAACCTAGTGCAGGGTTGGCGAACCTTTTGGTTGCTGCGTGCCAAATTCTATCAAAAAATATTTTACATGACTATGGCGTGCCAACTAAAAAATAATTGGTTTAAAATTACTTAAAATTCTCTATTAAAATTTAAAAAATATGAGTAACATATATGTAGGTATTACAATATAATAATTATGGAAACAAATATAATTTTGAAAATAATCTAAAAAATTTAATGCGGTGTAATTTGATTTCTGTTGTTGCATTTAATATCAAGTTAATTGTAATGCAAACTGAACCGGATTTATCTGACAAGTGTTTTCAGTTTCAGTTTTGATATTATTAATTTGTGAAAACAATGACTTGAAAGAATAGAAAGGAAGAAAAACTTAAAATAGCAAACGCCAGTTTCTTTGAAAAGCTCTGAAATAAATTCTAAGTTGCCACAACTTTACCATCGGATAGTAATGTCTAATAACCAATTCTTATCTATAGTTTTCAAATATCGTATTTGTTCGAATGATTTTTGAGACCATAGGGGAGAGTTGGGAGGAGTGGGACAGATTTCACAATTTATTTTTAAATTCACTACTTATGTTTTACCAAGAGTACAGCTTATAAAAATCTAATAGTATGTTACTCAAGCTATGTTTAAAAAATACAAACTCTGTGAAATACAAACAACTGGCTTTTATTTGCACGTTTCAAAATGTTAACATTTTTGTCCCACACCTCCCTCATATGAGGGAGGTATGGGACACACATGAGGGAGGAATAGGACACTGTTTGATAAAAATTAAATTAACACATATTGTATTTTGATAAGTCAACACTGAAAGCAAGGTAGGACTGGGCTCGGCTGGTACCACAAATTATTTGTGGTTGAGGCAATTTCATTATGATATCCCTTTTCTCTACTTCACTGAAGTCATTTTCATGTGGGAAGTAAAATTTTTCTTTTTCATCATTTTTGAATATGATAAACTCCTTATGACTGTCTATATCCTCAACTCTGTCAATATAATAAACAGCTGTCTTCTTCGTCAAAATTTTAACAATTACAAAGTCATTTATCCTAATTTTGGATCATCAGTTAACCAATCAAATTCTTCAGCAATTTCATTGTCATTGTGAGTAATCAAATCAAAAGTCTTCATCTGTAGAATCATGCAACAAAAATTTCCCATCAATGGAATCATCAGATAATTCATTCGCTTTTTTCTGTTTCTTCCTTTTCACCTTAAGAGTTTTCTTTTTACACAATCTCTTCTGCTTTTTATCAGCGGCTATTTTTTCAATTTCTTCTTTTTCTGGTGTGTCAGTGATGATTTTTTAATTTTCCTTTTTTTTTTGTCTTTCTTTATAGTTTTTGTGGAAATGCTTTGCGATAAGGGTGCATATCGGAAGGACTCAAAGGTGTTTGAGAACATGTCCCATTCCTCCCTCACTGATGCTGTCCCATTCCTCCCTCTGCTGAATATTTTTTTAAAAGTCTTATCATATATATCATGTTACATTTATGCTTTATTTGGCTGCTAGTTTACAAACACTATATCTTTAAGTTTATTATACAATTATAATATTTTTATTTTAAATGTAATATAATTGAAACAAATCATTGAAAGAATAAGAATTGGTACTTACTTCTGAGGTATGAAAATAAAATTTTCCCTTTTAAATACAAACAATAATACAGCTGGTGTAACAATTAGAATCAAACATGAGGCTATAGATGTTTTATCTAGTGGACAAACTAGAACTTAATTCTAACAGTTATTTTGGACGTAAATGCTGCTGTCCCACAACTCCCACTGTCCCATTCCTCCCAACTCTCCCCTAATTAATTAGATTGGAATATAATATGACACGATTTAATTTTTTCAATTTACATTTAATCGAATTTAGAAAAGATCAGTCACAATTTTCTGTATTTTGATTTAGAACCATAGCAGTGCCGTGCCAAAAATATTCTTTCGCGTGCCAAAAGTGGCACGCGTGCCATAGGTTCGCCGTCCCTGACCTAGTGTCTCATTCCACCCCACTCTCCCCTACTGGGGTATACGCCGTGTACCTTCTGGATTTTTTTAAGAAGCTCCGTATCCCCTCTGTTTCTCAAGTACCGTATACCCTAACTATGGACGTTCATCATGTCTGCCTATACCGTATACTCTCTGCTTTTTTTACGACTACAACCCTGTTTAAAACAAATCTTTTAAAGCCACATCAAGGGATCACTTAAATTTTGATATATCTTTTAAAACTCATATTTTGAATTTATGAGAGATGTGAATGAAAAAACATCAATGAATAAATTTTTATACATATTTTCATGGTGAATATAACTTTTGCACAAGCGATTGTAAATAGAACAAAAATAATATGATGAAATAACAATACAAATACAGTGACCTCTCACTTATACGACTCTCAGTTATACGACTCTCTCAGTTATACGCCGAATTCTCTCGGTCCCGTCCACGCTTTATGGGAAATAATGCTAAACTTCTCTCAGTTATACGACTGCTTCTCTCACTTATACGACGCTTTAAACGGTTCAGGCGATTTTACATTTCTCACTCTAGAATTAATTTTTATAATCTTTAAAGTACAAATCATTCACGTTTTCTTACATTTATCCTTTCATTATTGTTAAAGTGTTTATGAATAATGAATAACATTTCTTATCTACTTTCGTTTGTTATTAACGATGAAATCTATGGCGGGAGGGTGATTGTATGGAATTCTCTTGTGTCTGCCATTTAACAAAAGCCAAATGACTACCTGCAGATCACGTCTCTGTATGGCACTGGTGGAGAAATCAGGGTTTTTGCAAAATGCATTTTCCTGGAAAATTTTAACAGCTTTAAGGAATGCATCGTCTTTTAGGAATGAGGTTGTTTTAAGAAAAATATACTTTTATTTTAAACTTAACAAATCGAAAATGGCAGTTCTTGAACATCACTAGAAAAAAATACTAAAGCGAGAACATATTGGAAGTACATCCCAAGCTATTATCATGCCAAAAGACCTATGCGCGTACAGACCGCACAGCGAAGGGGAAAAAACGCGTACGTCGCAAATCGCTACAAGCTTCCGTACTAGACGCGTGAAAGGTTATTCATTTCGCTGTAATTTTTTTCAGTTTGCTGCATGTCGATACCTAAACTGAAAATGTCAAAACGTAAAGCATTAAGCATACAATTCAAAGTTGAAACCATTAAGGAATATGATAAAAATTTACTACAATCAAAGAAGGCATTAGCTGCTCTCTTCAATCTGCCAGAATCGACACTAAAAGAAATTCTGAAAAATAAAAATGTCATTATAAGTGCATCTAAAAATGTCGATTCAAAAAGATCCAGGATACAATGTGGCAGATTTAAAAAATTTACATCAGCATTAATCGCATGCTTTAACCAAATGCGAGCTTCAAATTTACCGATAGATGGTGTGATTTTAAAAGAAAAGGCTCGCACTCTTACTGAGAAGTATGGAATCGAGAATTTTTCAGCGTCTTGCAGTGATTCGAGAAGCTAAAAAAAGACATCGACTTTTGCATCGCCGCATCACAGGAGAAAGCGCATGTGTTAATGGAAATGATGTTACTAAATGGTTGCAAAATCTACTTCTGTTAATTAAGGATTAAGGGATCTAAAGACATTTTTAACTGTGATGAAACGGACTGTTTTTCAAGCTGATGCCAGATAAGACATTATTATACAAAGAAGAACCATGTCAAGTTTGCAGAAAAAGTAAAGAAAGCTTAACTATCCTTTTTTTGCACAAATAGTGATGGTTCAGAAAAAATAAAACCTTTAGTAATAGGAAAATCAAGAAAATCCCGGTACTTTAAGAATAAAAAATAATTGCCATGTGGCTACAGAAATTTAAAAAAAGACATAAGAGATTTCCATTGATTTTTTAAAAGAGATGGATGATAAATTTCAAAAACAACAAAGAAAGGTTTTACTTCTAATGGATCAATGTCCATCACATCCCGATGTAAAAGATCTGACATTTCTGCAGCAAATTAAATTTTAAAATTTGTTTTAGCAAATTCAGTTTTCCCACAAGACCAAACTGCTAGTTCAACGAATGAATCTGATATTGAGAGCGTATGGAATCCTTTAATAACGAAGACTCGAATAAAATGTTTATGGACGAAACTATTAATTTCAAAGATAATGTAGAATGTGATGATAAACGTCTTCTGTCAGAACTGAGAACTGCTGAAGAAATCTTTGAGGATATTAATAATGAAGACGTGCGCAAGGAGGATGACCAAGATGAGAGCAATGTTCCTGCTGTTGTAAATTTTTCAAAGGCAAGTACCACTTTAAATAAATTAAAGAATTATGTCCATCAAAATGATTATTCCCAAACTAGCTTAAAAGCTTTATTAGACTTAGAGAAAGACATTTTCTATTTCCATCTACGACAGAAACAAACTAATATCACTTCATTTTTTGAGAAAATCTGATCTGTAAATTTTTAAAATAAACATAGTGGTACATGAACAATTTTGTGATCTTTTTAAACATATTTTGTTTAATTTTTTAACACATTTTACAAATTTTGTTAAAATATGTTCTTAGTACTCAAAACTTATCGTTTTTAGTATAGGTAAAATAATTAATGCCTATAAAGTTTGAAACTTGTATTATAAGGCGGTCTCTCACTTATACGACTCTCTCAGTTATACGACTTTTTCTACGGTCCCTTGAAAGTCGTATAAGTGAGAGGTCACTGTATATATTTTTTAATTAATAGCATAAAGTCACTCAAAATTTGATACCATTATTTTAAATTACCATTATTTCATATTTAAAATTCTTAGATCTATGATAAAGTGTTAGTTCACAAACTTTTAATCCGTTAAGGTAACTTTTAATCCGTTTTTTGTATTATCTCACAATAAAAGCCTAAGTCTTGTGAGTGTCATAAACAAGTACGGGCTGGCCGCTTCACTTTTATTCCAGACAGCCATTTTTAATCAAAATTATTTTTTTAAATAAAACTACGCAAAAGTTATATTTTAAGATCTTTTTTTTTTAATGTTCGAGAGATGAGTTACATTAAAATATGTATATATTCTGAGAATAACTTCAGTTGAAATTAGATTGACAGCCCAATATCTCTTTCCACCGATGTAAACAGAAAAGATTCGTTCTTCATTAAGCGAAAAAAATATTAATTTATGTAGGTAATTATACGCAATCATTTTTCGCGTGGTAAATTGAAAACAGTCCTTTGATGTTGAAATTAAATATCTTGGTTAGTAGTATATTATTTATTATTTTCCTTTTCTTTTTCTTTTCTTAAAGAAAAGAAAAAGAAAGTCTTTAGTCATGTATTTTAAATGTTTCCGATTTAAATAAAAAATTGTGTATTTTAAATAAAATGAGTGAAAGGATTACATTTTAAATAAAATTAATGAAATACGAAAAAATGCGACGCGAACAGTGTTTGGTGATTTATTACCCGCGCTCGGCTAACATAAAAATACCTAGTCCTTGATTTTTCATATGAGTATCTTCTAATTTGGCGAAGGATTGAGCAAATAAATTAAATTATGAATAAAAGTAACATGATACAATGTTTAGTATACATTTAAGGGAGACCAAATGGGTCGACAGAGGCGGCTAGTAATAGATGAAATTAAAATACAATGATCAGCTAAAACAAAGCGGTATGGTTGATATCAAGTAAAAATTGTATTTTCCTTGATAAAGCGAGTACCATTAAAAACAGGGTTGTACAAAAACCCGGTAAAAAAAAAAAAAGAAAAAAAAGAAAGAAAAGAAAAGAAAAGAAAAACCAGCCCAGGCGGGTTTTATTAAAAATGGGCGCAAATAAAATTTCTTTTCTACAAAGTAACAATATGTAACACGTGTATATATATCATAGAAAACGCGGTAGCGTTAAGCTATAATATCATTAAAAAATAAAAAATGCAAACGACTTTCTTAAATTTCTGGCGAACCAGTTGGCATACAACAATGATTTTTCTTTTGAAAGATAGAACTCGACGAGACGAATAAACTGATAGCATTAAAAAAAAAAAAAAAAAAAAAATTACTGTAGTTTTCAGTAGTTTTTTATTTAACTTTAAACGAAAAAATGAAGACACAAAATTCAACAAAGTTTAGCTAACGTTCTAGTAGGTGGATTAACTTCGTTTTTGTTTTATTTTTATCCTCTTGTTAAAACTTAAATTAGATTTTTTTTTTCATCTTTGTGTGTATGGCGGTCGCTGAGAAAATCGAATTTGTCTTTTACAATGTCTCCATAAAATTATAGAAATCTCTTCTTTTCATTTTCTAATTATCTAATTCAATCATTTCTTTCGTGTTGCCACTCCCAGTGATGAAACAGTGTAGCAGCAGAGAATCAACTGACACCGCAAAATTTTATTAGTATTCTTGATCTAACTTCAGGACAGAATTTCTGAGATTTTTAAAGGCGAAAAAGACTATAAAATTTAGTGGTGACAATCGCTCAACTGCTGCGCCACTGTTCCATCACTGCACTCCCTAAAAAGCAGTGCAATGATTTAAAAAAAAAAGGATAACATGAGTACTTTTGTTTTTATAAGTCAATAAAAATTCAAATACAACTGATAGATTTTTGCATTTTTGAAATCGACGTCAATCTAAGCAGATAATGCATAATTTTTATAAATATATCTATAAACTTTCTTGATTATTCTAATATTTTGAACTGGAGTAATAGACACAATTGAGCACAATCGAGTTGGTAGGAAAAAAAAAAAAAACTGGGTAAATCCCAAGCTTCTGTTCAGGAGCTAAATGTAAGTTTTTTTAATTATCATCATAACATCCTGACTTACACAAGCGATAGGTACGCAGTAATATAAATACTTCACATACTATGTATACCTTAAATAGCATTCCATCTATTTTAAATAAGGAAGATATGTGATATACGCACCAGAGTACATAACTGGCGCGTAAATGGCGTTATTTTGCCTGATATGGTAACTGAGCTATTGTTGTTTATCTATCAATTATTTTCGTATTTACTTTTTCTAGGGGGCTCTGCCCCCCCTGCTCGCTACGCTCACCAACCCCCCGCGTAATCGCTTCGCAATTACGTTCGATATCGTGTAGCAATCCCTATTTTCTAGCCAATCCCAGACGTAATTGTTTCGCGATTCCTCATTTTTTATGCATTCAATTTTTAAATTCCACTTGGTAAAAACGCGCTCCTCCCCAACTCCTGACAGTTTTATTTCCTTATATCCAAGCACGTAATCATTAGAGCTTACAGAGTTTCATAATTATAAAAATTATTAAAATATAAAATCACTAAAAAAAGGTAAAATTTATAATTTATTTGAATAATTACAAATTAAATAAAAATTATATATATATAGTGTTACGAATATTGTAAATAGTTAGTGTTTGTGTTTAAAAATAATTTAAATAGTTCAATTAAGCTCTATTCATAAGCTAATATTAGTTTTTGTTGCTTTGAAATACCTCAATTTGTTGATTTTTTGCAAGCAAGTAAACCCTACAGGATTTCAGTGGAAGTCTGTGGAAATTTGGCGAAATACTGGAAATAGCGCCAAGTTGGCGCCACCTTTGGCATCTAATTTTTGTCGCCAAATTTGGCGATATATTGCCAAGTTGGTGGCAATTATGGCGTCAGAAAGCTGAAATAAAAAAAAGTAACTCTTTGGAAATGGACCAATGAAAATCTGCGTAGATACTGCGAAACGTATCTGGTTGGTCAGAGTTTTCTGACGCTATAAGGGGATTTCCAAAAGGGGGGGGGGGACCCGGCTCTGTCGCCAAGCGTTGCCAAATTTGACGATCAAAATTACTTGCCAAAAGTGACGCCAACTTGGCGCTATTTCCAGTATTTCGCCAAATTTCCATAGATTCCCATTGAAATCCAATAGGGTTTACTTGCTTGCAGAAAATCAACAAATTGAAATATTTCAATGCAACAAAAAGTAATATTAGCTTATGAATAGAGCTTAATTGAACTATTTACATTATTTTTAAGCACAAACACTAACTATTTACAATATTTGTAACACTATATATATAATTTTATGTTTAATGATTATGTGCTTGGAGATAAGGAAATAAAACTGACAGGCGTTGGGGAGGAGAGCGGGAACAGATGCGATATGTTCCGACAGCCGCCATCTTGGAGTTTTTCTTGGCGTGAAAATCCCTTTTCCGCCAAGTAGTAAATGTCGCCAAGCAGCGATTTATGCGCATGTTAGGCTTAAACGGGTTTACCAGAACACGTCACTCGTCGAGGTTGCCTTATCAATAAACGCCGCCAAAAATTCGTCAAGAAATCCAAGATGGCGGCCGCGGGAATATACAGCATCTAAGCCGGAGCGCGTTTTTACCAAGTGGAATGTAAAAATCGAATGTGTAAAGGGATCGCGAAGCGATCGAGAATGGAAACGCGAAACAATTACGTCTGGGGTTGGCTAGAAAATAGGGATTGCTTGGCGATACCGTGTGGAATCCTGAAGCGATTACGCGTGTGGGTTGGTGAGCGTAGCCAGCAGGAGGGCGGAGCCCCCCTAGTTTTATATATAGAAGGATTTTACTTTTTAAAATAACTGAGCCCCCCTGCTCGCTACGCTCACCAACCCTCCACGTAATCGCTTCGCGATAACATTCGGTACCGCGAAGCAATCCCTATTTTCTACCCAATCCCAGACGTAATTGTTTCGCGAATCCATTCTGGATCTAAATAAATAATTATATAAATCCCCTCTCCTCTGATATTTTCACTTCGCCGCCTTTTCTCCACCAACATATATGTGTAAAATTATTTATATAGTGTTACGAATATTTTAAATAGTTAGTATTTGTGCTTAAATATAATGTAAATAGTTCAATTAAGCTCTATTCATAATCTAATATTGGTTTTTGTTGCATTGAAATATCTCAATTTGTCGATTTTCTGCAAGCAAGTAAACCCTATTGGATTTCAATGGGAGTCTATGGAAATTTGGCGTAATACAGGAAATAGCGCCAAGCTGGCGTCTCTTTTGGCGACTAATTTTGGTCGCCACATTTGGTGATATATCCAAGTTGGCGACAAACTGGGCGGCGTTTGACGACAGAGCGCCCTTCCTTTGGTAACCTCCCGTATAGCGTCAGAAAGCTCTGACCAAACAGATGCGTTTCGCGGTGTCTACGCAGATTTTTATTGGTCCATTTCCAAATCGTTACTTTTCCTTCTATATATTAAAAAAGTAACGATTTGGAAATGGACCAATGAAAATCTGCGTAGATACCGCGAAACGCATCTGATTGGTCAGACCTTTCTGACGCTATAAGGGGGTTACCAAGGGGTGGGGGCCTCTGTCGCCAACTTGGCGATATATCGCCAAGCTGGCGACTAAAATTAGTCGCCAAAAGTGACGTCAACTTGGCGCTATTTCCAGTATTTCGCCAAATTTCCATAGATTCCCTTTGTAAACCAGTAGCGTGTACTTGCTTCCAGAAAGTCAACAAATTGAGTTATTTTAATACAACAAAAACTAACATTAGCTTATGAATAGAGCTTAATTGAACTATTTACATTAATTTTATGCACTAACACTATATATATTAAACAAAAACCTAATTTGCAGAACAAATTAAAAAAAACAAAATTTATTTCCTAAATTGTTTAAGCCCGAGAAGGGGCAGATATTAAGATATTTCATTCAATTCTTTCTACATTTAATGTTAAATTTTTGTAACAAATAAGTTAAACCAATTGAACATTAAAAAATATAAATGAAATTCATACAATATAATACTTTAAACACCTATATACTTGGATTCCGTTCAAATGAAATCGAAATAAATCTTCGACTTTTTTAAAGTTTTGTATTTTGCAGGTATCTTATCATATTATGTACAATCGTCATAAACATAATGCAAAATCTGCAGTACAAATATTTACAACTTAAAAATGGAAAAAGTCTAAGATTTATTTCGATTTCATTTGAACGGAATCTAAGTATATAGGTGTTTAAAATATTATATTGTATGAATTTCATTTTTATTTTTTCATGTTCAATTGGTTTAACTTATTTGTTACAAAAATTTAACATTAAATGTAGAACGAATTGAATGAAATATCTTAATATCTGCCCCTTCTCGGGCTTAAACAATGTAGGAAATAACTTTTGTTTTTTTAATTTGTTCTGCAAATTAGGTTTTTGTTTAATATGTCAAGTTTTTTAATAACTATTGAATTCAGACGAACACATTTCAAAATTAATGGAGGGTATATCATCATCAGGCTTTGATTTGTGCGACATCGCATCACAATTTGTGATGCAATTTACCTATGTATAATTCAAAATGTTTCACCAGTGCAGTAATGCATGTTGCTGTAGTTTGGTCAAAAAATTACGATCTGAACTTAAAAAAATCTGCTTGAAAATGTCATTTTTATTTCCACTATGACGCCATATTCAACTTCATTTTAATTCTCAAAAAAAAAAATATTTCAGTTTCTTCAGTTTCATGTTTCACGTGAAAATCATTCAACTAAATATAGGAAAATTATTATTACGGCTTTTGAATTATTTACAACAATGAAGGAATAAAAGTTAAATTTATTAGAAAATGTCCGTTGATTCTCAATGAAAAAAGCGAAATTTGGAGTTATTAAGAAAAATATTTGAATAATGTAAATAAAAATTAGCCCATGTTACTCTCTAGATTATAATCTACCTATATGCAAAGGCATTTTATGATCCGTTTTGACCCTGACGTCAGGCAAATGTTTTTACACTTTGAATTTATAATATTATTAGAATTAGCAAAGAATTAAAAATGAGTGGCATCAGGGACAAAAAGGTGGGAAGAAAAAATGAAAAAGTTATCATCTCCATAGGCTTTTCTATGTTAAATTAACATTGAGAAGTGACACTGGAAATAAATAAGTATTGCGCTGCCGCGCAGTACTTAAATAATTTTATATTTAATAATTCTTAAAATTATGAAACTTTGTAAGCTCTAATGATTATGTGCTTGGAGATAAGGAAATAAAATTATCAGGAGTTGAAGAGGAGTGCGTTTTTATCAAGTAGAATCTAAAAATTGAATGCATAAAAAATAAGGGATCGCGAAGCGATCCAGAATGGAAACGCGAAACAATGGAGGATATTCCAAATCTGGGTTCGAGGCTGAAAAAAGTCACGTGATACCGGTAATTTACTCAAGGAATTTATAACCGATAAGAAGGGAAGATACTACTGCTTTGCCTCATAAACTTTTTCATTGGCTAGCGGGGATTTATATTGCACACAGACTTCTAATATAAGTAGACTCCAAATCGGCAACCTTTTCTTGTCTCCTACATCTCTGCCCTCCATCACGTGATGGAAGGCAGATTTAGCACGCCAAACCGGTTTTCTCCTCGGAATCTCCCTCCAGATTCCCGCCGAAATATCGTCTGTCAGCGTTTGTCTTGAGTTGACCGCACTTTTGCTTTGCCAATAAAGGGATTACCGCCAAAATACGGCACCCTTTTGGCGATGAAAGCAAAAGATGTTGGAGTCAAAACTTTTCCGAAAGAACAATGGAATCGGGAGTCTACTTATATTAGAAGTCTGTGATATTACGTGTCTACGGGGCTTTCCCTTCTTTACGCTAGAAGTTTTTACCTTGACCACGTGATCAAAACGAAAATGAAATATCCTCCATTACGTCTGGGGTTGCTAGAAAATAGGAATTGCTTCGCGATACCGAATGGAATCGCGAAGCGATTACGTGGGGGGTTGGTGAGCGTAGCGAGCAGGGAGGCGGAGCTCCCCTAGTTTTTATATATAGAAGGATATAAATTGTTTTGTTCGATAGTTATTAATTAAACTTTTCATCATTTATTGTTATTTCCTTTTTAAAATAATCGAAAGTAATTTAAAAATATGGTACTTGTTAGTTATCCCGTCGACCAAATTATTGTCCCCAAATTGTAAGATTAAATGCCAATAATGGTTGATCGTAATTGTCGCATTCACTTGACAACACGTGTTTACGTCATCAAAGGGGTTTTATTTCGACGTTTCATTTGTATTTTTATGAATGTTATACTAATTTATTTGTTCTTTCGTTATTTAAAATAAAAATTATGTCAATTTGTATAATTTGGCGAGTGGTTTGACAATTTATATAATTTGGCGAAATTGGTCGACGGGATATCTAACAAGTACCAAAAATATATATGTAACTGCTATTTGAAAACGAGGTTGTCGTCAAATTGGCGTCAGAAAAAAACAAAAAAACCCCACGTCAAACCCGTTGTGTATATGACGTCTGAGCCTTAAATAATTAGGGTTTCGTTTAACTTTAGGTATTTTTGCTTGAGATATTGTCAAAAATGTACGGTACTACTTGATTATCCCGTCGACCAATTTCGCCAAATGATAAAAACTGGCATAATTTTTACTTTAAATAACGGAAGAACAAATAAATTAGTAAAACATTAATAAAAATTCTAATAAAAACTTGGGCACAGATGTCATATACGCTCCATATGGCGCGATGTTTTCCGACGCCAATTTGGCGAAAACCTCGTTAACATATCATCTATATCCGGGTTACCATATCAAGCAAAATAACGACACTTTGGCGCCAGCCGGTGCGTATATGACATTGGCGTAAAAAAAAAAAATCGCGCCAATATGGGGCGTATATGACATTTGTGCCAAAACAATGGTGTGACCTTAAGAATATGAGCCTCTTATATCGTATTCCGTTAATTTTGAAATGAGTTCATATGAGAGTTTGTCTGAATGCAGTAGTTATTAAAAAACTTGACATATTAAACAAAAACATAATTTGCAGAACAAATTAAAAAGGAAGACAATTTATTTCCGACATTGTTTAAGCCCGAGAAGGGAGAGATATTAAGATGTTTCATTCAGTTAGCTCTACGTTTAATGTTACATTTTTGTAACAAATAACTTAAACCAATTGAACATTAAAAAACTAGTATTAAAAAATGCTCTGACGAGCACCAAAAAAGGCTAATATGTTTAAGTATGAAAAAGGGTTTGACAAGTGCTTCTAATAGAGCATGAAAAAGGACAAGGGGTCGCTTCTTGGCTGCAGCTCACTGTCAATGCCAACTTTGAAAAAATCACATTTGCGCTTTTTCCATATAAAATAAATTCGCGGTACTTTAGTAAAACTTTCCGTCGCGCTTTACATGTTAACTGCACTGTTGTACTGCGCATGCGTCTGCAATGCAACTTTGTACAGTGCACTGTGTACCATTATTTCTCTATAAATTGTACTACACTGTACATTCCTATTATGCTTTTGATTTTTGAACCTCAGCGCACATTCACACTGTGCTTTTGTACTTCCGTATTAAAGGTGTATGCGTCTAATGTTCGTTTATAATTTACATGCATTGCTGTACTGCATAGTACATTGTACAGCCACAGCCACTTGCTTTTAATTTCAACAATCAATGAATTAATAAATATGATGTTATGCGTGCACATGTGGAATTGTTCCTGTGCAGAGTGCTGCAACAGTCTGCACTGCACTACAAATCAGTTTTCTGTACAGTTCTACATTGCGGGCGTGCTTGGTGGCCCTACATGAGTGTGATACGCTGTAGGAACTAAGGTTTTTGGTACTATGTCGCCTTACATTCATGTTTAATCAGGCTGCGTCTTTACTGGTTGTGTCTTTACACTACACATTTTTATCGTAACTGTGGCTGATTTTTTTTATATGAAAAAAGCGCAAATATGATTTTTTCAAAGTTGGCATTGACAATGAGCTGCAACCAAGAAGGGACCCCTTGTCCTTTTTCATGCTCTATTAGAAGCACTTGTCAAACCCTTTTTCATACTTAAACATATTAGCCTTTTTTGGTGCTCGTCAGAGCATTTTTTAATACTAGTCATTTAAATTTTTTGATAATTATATATTGAATATAAATAAACTTGAGTTGCTTTAAATATTCCCAATACTTTTTTTCTTATTTCGCACAATAATGCACTATTTAACCAAGTTATGCACATTGTTTTAAGAGGTTCCAGGTTTTTTAATCAAATTCACGTTATTTTTATTCATAATTTAATTTACTTGGGCTCCCTTAAATATAACTAATATATTTCCTTAAACTGATGTTAGTTTTTGTTGCATTAAAATATCTTAGTTTGTTGATTCTCTCTAAACAAGTAAACCCTATTAGTTTACAATGGAAGTCTATAGGAATTTGACGATATATCACCAAGTTGGTGACAAACTTAGCGGTATTTTGCGACAGAACAGGGTCCCGTATATGGTAACCCTTCTTATAGGTATGGTGATGCATTAAATGATGTTCTATAACCAATGAAATGCGTTTCATTCGAGCGTTGCCATTAAACAATTAACAAATAATTGCGATTTCTGTGTCACATACGATAGCGTAACATATATTTTAGATTATCGTGGAAATCGAAGGTTTAGGCCACATCGTATTGTTTAGTTAGACCGGTTATACTAACATCGTTCTCACGTTTTGCTACAATTTCTTTTATTGAACAGTAATTCGCTTAAGCTTCTTACTACTGCTATCACTAAGCGCTTTTTCATTCTTAGAAGCCATAATGAGAGCTAAAATTAGCGCAAACCTGAGTAAAAGTAAAACAAAAAGCTAATTTTTTTACAGTAATAAAGGTACACAAAGCACTCTGATATGCACACCTTACTCAAAACCTGACTAATAACAAGAGTTATGTGAGGGTTGCCAACTGAACTATTCGGCAGCCTTGGTCGGGAACCGAGATATTGCACGCCAACCGAGTCAAATTTTGATCACCGAAGTTGGACATAAACCGAACTGGTTATAAACAGAAGCGGTCGTGAACCGAGGTTCCTCTTATATTTTGACCTATAAGTTTGAAAATATGGCATTATTTATATATTCAATAGCGATGATCATTAGGCATCTTGGCGATTTTGGCGATGAAACTCATCGATTTCAAAGTAAAGTTCCGAAGTGTACTTGAACCGCCACATATGTCATATACGCTTCACGTTGACGCGATTTTTTTTTTTACGCCAATGTCATATACGCACCGGGGTACTTAACTGGCGCCAAAGTTTTCTTATTTTGCTTGATATGGTAACCCGAATGTTGTTGTTTATTTATTAATAAATTGTTTATTTACTTTTATTTTCTTTTTTAAAATTATATAAATTGTTTTGCTCTATTGTTATTAATTAAACTTTTTAAATTTTATTGTTAATCCCTTTTTAAAAATATATATGAAACTGGTATTCGAAAACAAAGTTTTCGCCAAATTAGAGTCAGAAAAAATATCGCGCCAATGTGGTGCGTATATGACATCTGTATCATACTTGGTACAACTTGATTATCCTGTCGACAAAAAAATTATCGCCAAACTATAAAATTAAATGACAATAATGGATGGTAGTAAATGTTACATTCATTTGACATTTAACACGATACACATGTTTGTTACATCATCAAGTGATTTTTAATTCAAGTTTTGGCAAAGGTGTCATATACGCCGCATATTGGCGCGATTTTTTTGACGCCAATGTCATATACGCACCGGGTACTTAACTGGCGTCAGAGTGTCGTTATTTTGCTTGATATGGTAACCCAGATACAGATGATATATTAAGGAGGTTGGCACAGATGTCATATACGCCCCATATTGGCGCAATTTGTTTCTGACGCCAATGTCATATACGCAACAGATACATAACTGACGCCAAAGTATCGTTATTTTGCTTGATATGGTAACCCGGATATTGTTGTTTATGCTGTTGATGTTTTCGAAAATTGGTGTCAGAAAAAAATCGCGCCAATATTGAGCGTATATGACATCTGTGCCACGAAGTTTTCGCCAAATTGGCGTCGGAAAAAATCGCGCCAATATTGAGCGTATATGACATCTGTGCCCAAGTTTTTATTAGTATTTTTATTAATGTTTTACTAATTTATTTATTCTTCCGTTATTTAAAATAAAAATTATGTCAGTTTGTATCATTTGGCGAATAGTTTGGCGAAATTGGTCGACGGGATAATCAAGTAGTAACATATATTTTTGCTGTACATTTTCGACAATATCTCAAGCAAAAGTACCTAAAGTTAAACGAAACCCTAATTATTTAAGGCACAGATGTCATATAAAACAACGGGTTTGGTGCGTTTTTTTTTTCTGACGCAAATTTGACGAAAACCTCATTTTCGAATAGCAGTTACATATCTATTTTTAAATTACTTTCTATTATTTTAAAAAGGAAATAACAATGAATAATGAAAAGTTTAATTATTAATAACTATGGAACAAAACAATTTATATAATTTTAAAAAATAAAATAAAAGTAAATAAAAAATATAATTGATAAATAAACAACAATAGCTCAGTTACCGTATCAGGCAAAATAACGCCATTATCGCGCCAGTTATGTACTCTGGTGCGTATATGACATCTCTTCCTTTTTAAAAATAGATGGAATGGTATTTTTTAAGGTATGCTTAGTATGTGAAGTATTTATATTACTGCATAGCTGTCGCTTGTGTAACTCAGGATGTTATGATGATAATTAAAATAAACCTTACATTTAGCTCCTGAACAGAAGCTTGGGATTTACCTGTTTTTCTTTTTCCTATCAACTCGTTTGTGCTCCATTGTGTCTATTACTCCAGTTCAAAATATTAATCAAGAAAGTTTACATATATATTTATGACAATTATGCATTATCTGCTTAGGTTGACGTCGATTTCACAAATACAAAAATCTGTCAGTTGAATTTCAATTTTTATTGACTTATAAAAACAAAAGTACACGTGTTATCCTTTTTTTAAAATTATTGTACTGCTTTTTAGGGAGTGGCAACACGAAATAAATTATTGAATTAGAAAATTAGAAAATGAAAAGGAGAGATTTCTATAATTTTATGGGGACATTATAAAAGACAATTTCGATTTTCTCATCGACCGTCAAACTTACAAAGATGAAAAAAAAACCTATTCTAAGTTTTAACAAGAGGATCAAAATAAAATGAAAACGAAGTTAATCCACCCACTGGAACGTTAGCTACACTTTGTTGAATTTTGTGTCTTCATTTTTTCGTTTAAGATTAAATAAAAAACTACTGAAAGCTACAGTAATTTTTTAAATGCTATCAGTTTATTCGTCTCGTCGAGTTCTATCTTTCAAAAGAAAAATCATTGTCGTATGTCAACTGGTTCGCCAGAAATTTAAAAAAGTCGTTTGCATTTTCTATTTCTTAATCATATTATAGCTTAACGCTGCCGCGTTTGCTATGATAAAAATAAAATTCAAACAATATGATACTTTAAACACCCTAAAAACTTGCTTTCCGTTCAAATGAAAGCGAAATAAATCTTAAGACTTTTTCCATTTATTAGTTGTAAATATTTGTATTGCAGATTTTGCATTATGTTTATGATGATTGTATATAAAATCGGTACTTTTCGGTTAGCCGGGCGCCAGTGTTATATATACATATTTATATACATACATATACATATATATACATATACACATATTGTATATATACACACATACATATATATGTAAATATATATGTATATATACATACATGTATGTCTATAAATTTGTATATATAACACTGGCGCCCGGCTAACCGAAAAGTACCATAAAATCATAAGGCACGTCTAAAATACAAACCTTTAAAAAAAATCTCAGGTTTATTTCGCTTTCATTTGAATGGAAAGCAAGTTTTTAGGGTGTTTAAAGTATCATATTGTTTGAATTTTATCTGGGAGCACGGCAGTGCGTCCGCCAAGTTCGCACAAGCCGTAAGCTACCTTTCCCTGAACCATTTCAGCATACTTTTCACCCCCTCATAACGCCGTTTTAGGGAGAGATATAGTAATTTTTCTTTTATACACATGTTCGTATGGTCAAACTGAACTAAGGTTCAACGATTTCATGTTTCTATGTTTAGTAGTTTTCGAAATATTAAATTCCGAAAAAGCGCTTTTTTGTCACTGACTCACTTCGCATCATCAAATAACTAAGGTACTTCTAAAAGTCGTAGAATCATGAAATTTCACAAGTAAGTCGGGTTTGTAGCACAATTAACCAGAAAAATCTGAAAACACAGAATTTCCGCTTCTAAACCCTTCAAACAGGGGGTGTTCATTTGGCCGTAAACAGTTCCTTAACACATTCAATTGTGCCATGTTGGCCGCCAAAACACGATTACAGAATTACAGAGTTTTGAAGGGAGTCACGTGATTTTAAGCAGAATAACATTTTATATATATGATTTTCCAAAGATGTTTGACAAATAGAAAAAATGAATATACCTAAAACTTTTAATCAGTATAGGTTATGATATATTTACGATATTAAAACAATAAAACATTTAACAAAATATAACCGCAATTCGGTACGTTTCTGATATAGTAGCCTTGGCGAAATACAGAAAATAGCCTTGACGAGAAAAGAAATTTGATAATAACGTATTTTCTTGCAGCTTATTTACTGTGTCATATACACAAGTAATTTTTTCCATATGCATACAATTTATTTAATGTAAGGAACCCGTTTATTTGTTTTTATATACCAACATAAATAATTTGTATATAAAAAATAATATTTTATACATGTATAAATAAAATGTTTATATGTATATAAATACATATATAAATAACATATATAAAAAGTTCATCAGGTTTGTTTTCATAGTTGTTTATATCATTTGGCAAACTATCTCAGTTTCTGAAGTCCGAATTGCGCCAAGATTTTGAAAAAATGCCAAGGTCCCTATAGTGGAAAAATATCATAATTCCATATGAAAGTTTAAAAATCTTCTTTTAATTAAATGAAATGTGTAACTAATAAACTGTCTTTAACGATGTGCAACAGATGCGGCGTCCGAAGTCCGCTGCTAATGTTATTATATTGTATTATTAGCCTGCTTATTGTTAATTTATTGTTAATTTTAAATCTGTAAAAGAAAGATTATAGATAAGATATGTTGGTCGCCAAACCCGATTACAGAAAATTAGCCTGAGTTTTAAAGGTGTTACATGATTTCAAGCTGAATGAATTTTTATATGCTTTTACAAAAATCTTAAGGCAAATCTTTCAGTTTATCTGTCCATCTTTCTATCTTTTACTTCCTTAAAACAAATTTTATTAAAGACCGGGAGGCGTCTGCACAGATCATCACCTCATCGAGTTGACGGCTGAAATTTTAGGATTAGTTAAATATCGATTAGCGTATTGAAATGTAACTGGTCTGCCAAGTCATATCTTTGTGGAAACCACCTACAGACCCGATTTTACGGGTTAATTGATGGATTTTCCATTGTGTTTTCCTGCACCCATTACTCCATGTTTCCAAACTTTTAGATGCAGGAAAATACAATAGTAAACCTATCAGTTAACCAATAAAATTAGGTCTTCAGGTGGTTTCTACCAAGATATGACTTGACAGACCAGCTGCATTTAAATATGCTAATCTAGTTTTAACTAATCCTAAAATTTCAGCTGTAAACTCGATGAAGTGATGATGTGTACAGACGCCCCCCGGTCTATTATAAATGTCGGAATTCTAATCTCAATAGCACTCTGGTCAATCTGGCAGTTATCCCTACTATTTATGGAACACTATTCCTTTAAGTGCGTTTTAGTGATGTTAATGAACTTATGCATATGCATCATACATATTATACATATGCATATAATACGTAATACATTTGCATCATACACATTATAGGTATATGTATAATACATAATACATATGCATCATTATGACGTCAGATTAAACAAAACATTTTTTGTCGCCAAATTTGAGAATTGACATGATATATTACCAAATTTGGCGAAACTTTGCTAAATGTCGCCAAGCTTGTCGAATATTTGACGCTAGTGGCTATTTTTCAATGAGTTAAT
The DNA here is from genome assembly GCA_963932465.1 of Maratus speciosus. Lineage (NCBI taxonomy): Eukaryota > Metazoa > Arthropoda > Arachnida > Araneae > Salticidae > Maratus > Maratus speciosus. The sequence continues at coordinate 381,761,916 of OZ010798.1, read as the reverse complement.
TATTAATGCGAGCCATATATTTTTATTTTTCCGCATATCATCTGAATATGCTAATTATAATTAAATGCATACAAAGTTTCTGCATTTAGACATTCTATTCAGAGAGCTTTCACAGTTTGTACCCCTGAACATTTAAATAACGAAATAAATAAAATATATGATATTGCAAGAAACAATGGATACAAAGAAAGCACCATAGAAAAATTAATTAAGAGCTTGAAGAACAAAAAGAAAAGAAATTTCAAGCCACAAAATTCCACGTTATCCACTTTACAATATTTTCCTGGTTTCTTCGAACGTTTAAAATATAAACTCAATAAATTCAATATCTTCCTAGTCGCAAAACCATCCATGAAAATAAAAAATATAGTATGCAAGAAAATAGATCAAATTGAGTCCAACCAATTAGCAGGAGTATACGAAATACCTTTCACCAAAGAAGATGGAACAAAGCAGTTTTATATAGGTATGACAAGCAGAAAACTTAAAACTAGAATCAAAGAACATATAGCAGACATCAAATACAATAGAAGAACCACAGCTTTGGCCAGATTATGCAGCGAAGAACCTTTACAGGATCAGGATCACTCTGCCAGGGAGCCAACCAAAAATGGCATAGGCATGAACCCCTGACAGAAAAGTACCCTCTGCGACCTGCAAAACCACAGCTGGGGAATAGCCCAAGAAATGCAATGACAAAAAAAAAAAAAAAAAAAAGTAAAACTCACAAAGAGCGCCCTGGCGCTTGAAAAGTGGTTAAAATAAAAGAAAGATTAAAAAATCAAAATTTATATTTTATAAACGAAAAATGTTTATTTAGTTCGTTGTAAATAAGTCTGAGTCTGTGATAATTTGATTTCGAGAACAGTATGTTACGCATGTTCCAGCTAAGTGTCCGGTTACGGATAAAGTTAAATGAAGTAGGCATCAATGGACATTTACCAAACAGATAATGTTTGACATCACCGATGTTTCCACATAGGCATTTATCACTCTGTCGTTTTCCCCTTTTATAAAGATAACTAGGAAATGCCCCATGTGTAGATATAAAATAGGCATGGACTTGCGAGAAACACAAAAATGAGGTATCCACTTTTTTAATAATACTATGCGTGTCTCTTCCCTTATCGCTATAGGCCCCACCAGTGGCCGAGAGGTTCTGCTCTCGAAGCTGGTAGACGGGAGGTGCTGGGTTCGATCCCAATCGCGCCCGTCGGCCTAATCGTTCGGAGTTTCCGTGGTTTTCTTCGAGCCGTGGATCTTCCATGCGTTAATACGGATTAGGTTCCCTTAGAAAGACCCCCACGGAGGGCACTCCCCCCGGGCCCATATCCCTCGTGTAGATAATTGGCTGTCAAAAATCAACTCAACCCAACCCTTATCGCTATAAGACCATTCGTTCTGCCAAATTTTAATAATATTGCTTTTGTAGAACTGCTTCACAAACGAAACAGGGATTGGAATGTTTATTTCAGCATCAAATGTACCAGTCTCGGTGACTGATTTGGCAAGGTAGTCTGCGCGCTCATTTCCGACGAAACCAACGTGGGATTTAATCCAGCCTATATTAATAGTTTTATTATGCAATAGTCGTAAATTCGTATAAATATTAAAAAGAATTTCGTCCGTTGGAAAAAGATTTTGAAGCGCTTGAACTGAGGACAAGCTGTCTGTATAAATGTGGAATACACTGTATGAGGAGTCTCTACACCACTCAATTGCGGAATCTAAGGCGGTAAGTTCAGCCTGGTATACCGTATTAAATAATTTAAGCCTAATTCTCTTCTCAAAGATAATATCTTCTTTCAAAAATACCACAAAAGCCGCTCCAACGCCCGTAGGCATCTTAGAACCATCTGTATATAAAACTGGGTGGTTGTACAAAGGGACCTTCTCAGTAATAGCACGTACGAAATTGACATGATGATCATAATAAAAGTAGGGATAGTGAAAAGTATGAACTTTTTTCATCAAACGATCTGTTGAAACATAAACATCTTCTATCCAATCTGAACCATCGTTATTCTGAACTTCAAAACATAAAGCCAGTTGTTTTAATTCTACATCGATTGGAGGAACTCCTGAAAGTACACAAAGTGCCTGTGTTGATATTGACCGATATGCGCGAATGATAGATAAGAGACATAGCCTTTGGCATGAGGATAAACGCTTAATTCCATGGCTCCGTAAATCATTAAACCAAATTTCGTAACCGTAAGTAATCTGTTTCTTTAGCACTGAATTATACCAAATTTTTAGAAACTCAAGTGGTAATCCTTTATCACGAATTCTTGTCTATTGGATATTACAAGTAAAATCTTTTATTTTATCGCGGGCCATATCGAGATGCTCCAACCAATGGAATCTACTGTCAAGATAAAATCCCAAGTACAGCAAATTATCCTTAACAAATATGCTCCTACCCTGGAGTTTAAAAATAGGTCGACGAAGAACCTTTACAGATTGAATTTAAAAATAGCAAGTTAATTTATCCATCAAGATTTTATTTACCATCCATAGTCCGAGAATCAATAGAAATATTTTTACGCAACGAGAATATTTGCAATGATTCTGTGTCCCTTGATTTACCTAGAATTTGGAAAGAGGTGCTAAGTAATTGTAGAAACAATAGTAAAAAAATTAATCCACACTCGCAAATAGCCAAGTTAATTTTATTTTATGTTTTGCAATGTTTTTCAGTATACTTGATGTCTCGTGACATTGTTTACCATGTTGTTTTTAAATTATGTGAAAATTAATTGTCTGAGCGAAGCGAAGGCTAATACTCAGCGAAATATTACTGTCCGGACACTTTACTACTACGATGGATATTAACGCCATGTCCTACTAAAAAAAAAGCCTAATAAAAACCTTTCGTCAAGCATAACTCAAAAAATATTTGTCGGATTTCGTTTCTGATTGCACCAGAAGGTACCTATGAGGGTCGCCTACTGAATGCACCTACTATGAAAAATAAGTTCCAAACCGTTTAAAAATTATATAGAAAAAACTCTTAAAAAAGCACAATTTATCTGCATACGTCACAGAAATTTGGTGTGCGTCACTTTCACCGGTTGATGTTTTCGTAGACAACTGGTTTGAACACATGGCGGAAAAAAAAAAAAAAAAAAATACGCACGCAGTAATATTGAATAGATCAGTTTCAACCACGTGATCACAAACCTTGCAACAACCCGTGGCAACCAGTTTTGGAGGGCAAACAAATAATAATACAGTATTCCGTACCACGGTGGCCGTTTTTAGCCTGTTGTATAAAATCTGGCATGTTGTATGACATACAATTGTGGATGATTAAAACAAAAGACATGAGTGTTTACTGATCCGGAGGTTATCTTTCTCTGGATGTCTGTCTGTCTATCATACAGCATGCAATTTTCTTGTAAAGGATGATATTATTATGCAGTAAAACCTCCATAACGGACACACCCGATTAGTGGACACCTCTATTTAGCGGGCATTTTTTCGATTACCAATCCTTAAATAACTGTACATTTTTTACTCTCAGTAGTGAACACCTCCAAATAGAGGACAAATTCTGCCCTCCCGAGGTGTTCGCTATTCAGAAGTTTTACTGGTAAAACCTCCATAGCGGACACACCCGATTAGCGGATACCTCTATTTAGCGGACATTTTTTCGATTACCAACTCTTAAATAACTGAACATGTTTTACTCTCAGTAGCGGTCACCTCTAAATAGAGGACAAATTCTGCATTCTCGGGGTGTCCGCTATTCAGAGGTTTTACTGTATATAATATTGATAATTATTTTACAGGGCCGCACAAAAGAATAAGAATATATGAAACGAATATAAACTAAATTCGGGATTGGTAGATCGCTGGTGGTAATGTAATTTTAGGATGCTGTTACAGTCATCCGCAGCATGTTTTTAGAGTTTCGTCCATCTAACGAAACCCTACCTGTCTCACTCCTTTGTCTGTCTGTTTGTCCGTCTGTCATAGAGCCCGTTCTCAGAAACTATATATGTCGGAGACTTGAATATTTGTATACTTATAGCTGAACACCACACATCAGACGGCAAATAATAAAATTTTGAAAAAGTCTAATATTTAACCCTCTGGGCTCTAACTTGTGTATTTTAAGCAATTTTTCTAACTCAGCCCCTAATTTAATTAAGTTGGAGACATGAAATTTTGCATACTTACAGTTGAACATCTCACATCAAACGACAAATAATAAAATTTTGAAAAAGGCTTAATATTTAACCCTTTGGGCTCTAACTTGTGTATTTAAAGCAATTTTTCTAACTCAGCCCCTAATTAAGTTGGAGACATGAAATTTTGCATACTTATAGCTGAACACCTCACATCAAACGACAAATAATAAAAATTTGAAAAAGGTCTAATATTTAACCCTCTGGGCTCTAACTTGTGTATTTTAAGCAATTTTTCTAACTCAGCCCCTAATTAAGTTGGAGACATGACATTTTGCATACTTATAACTGAACACCTCACATCAAACGACAAATAATAAAATTTTTTAAAAAGTCTATTATTTAACCCTCTGGGCTCTAACTTGTGTATTTTAAGCAATTTTTCTAACTCAGCCCCTAATTAAGTTGGAGACATGGAATTTTGCATACTTATAGCTGAAAACCTCACATCAAACAGCAAATAATAAAATTTTGAAAAAGTCTAATATTTAACCCTCTGGGCTTTAACTTGTGTATTTAAAGCAATTTTTCTAACTCAGCCCCTAATTGTGTTGAAACATAAAAATTTGCATACTTATAGCTGAACACCTCACATCAAACGACAAATAATAAAATTTTGAAAAAAGTCTAATATTTAACCCTCTGGGCTCTAACTTGTGTATTTTAAGCAATTTTTCTAACTCAGCCTCTAATTAAGTTGGAGACAGTTTTGAATACTTATAGCTGAACACCTCACATCAAACGACAAATAATAAAATTTTGAAAAAGTCTATTATTAAAGCCTCTGGGCTCTAACTTGTGTATTTTAAGCAATTTTTCTAACTCAGCCCCTAATTAAGTTGGAGAGATGAAAGTTTGCATACTTATAGCTGAACACTTGCGATAACACGATAAATCATAAAATTTTGAAAAAGTCATATTTAACCCTCCGGTCTCTAACTTGTGTATTTTAAGCAATTTTTCTAACTCAGCCCCTAATTAAGTTGGAGACATGAAATTTTGTATACTTATAGCTGAACACCTCACATCAAACAGCAAATAATAAAGTTTTGAAAAAGTCTAATATTTAACCCTCTGGGCTCTAACTTGTGTATTTAAAGCAATTTTTCTAACTCAGCCCCTAATTATGTTGAAACATAAAAATTTGCATACTTATAGCTGAACACCTCACATCAAACGACAAATAATAAAATTTTGAAAAAATCTAATATTTAACCTCTAATATTTTGTCTCGCGCAATTTTTAAATTTAAACTGTTTTGCAATACTATTTTTTGTTCATTTTGCATAATAAGTGTAATGTGACGTAATTTGTTCTATTTCAGATTTCTAACGCGTGTTAATGAATTTATTTTACAATATCCTTTCTCTATTAAAATTCACATGTAAATATAGTTTTTATGGCGTAATTTCCAATAAGTGCCTGCTTTTTATACCTAATTATTTAATTGTAATTTGAAGGTTTTTTTCTATTTATAATAGTAACGTGTAAATAATTTTTTTATTTGAAGCAAACATTATTGTTTGCGCTGTTTATACAGTTGGCAACAGTTTAAATTAATACCATTTTCTAAAATATGTAAAAAATATCTGTCAAAATGCTGAATATTTGAATTTAAAATAGAAATAGAACCTCAAAAAATGAGTCAAATTAAAAAAAATTAATGAAATGAATCAATGAAATTAATGCAGACCGGGATCTTCTATTGAATAAAATGATCTAAAAATGATTAAATTCTCATGTACAGCTTTTGCTCTTATAAATTTTTTTTAGTGGAACATTTTGTCCAAATTTAGCATTAAATATCTCTTAAAATAATTCTTCGATTTGAAAACTGTATGCATTAGTGTGTTGATCAAACATTTCGCTATAATACCACCGATTTTCATATATTTGTATGCAATAGTTTTCTTAATATTAACGAAGAAAGACCTCCGGTCACAAAAAATTCAAAACCGGCGGCGGTGACAGCGTTAGTTACTTTTCATAGAATAGAGAGATATATAAAAATGAAAACTTCTCTATCTGTGTGTTTGTAATTCTATAAAAATCCACAATTTGGAAGCCAAAATTGTGAAGAGATACGTACATGTGTATTAAAACATGGCCGAGACAACTAAAGTAATCCGGAATCGAAATAACTTATAGTTAATTTTTAATTAATAAAAAACCACCAATTTAACAGCAATTTCTTATCAAATTTAAACATTTTTCGTTATAGCAGTTGCCAACAATTAAAAAACACAATAAAATTATTACTACAACAATTAATTTTCTACTGCAAGATTTCCACGTGAAAAAGGAAAATGAAATAAATAGTTTGCCGAATTTAAAGGAAAAGGTGAATATTACGTCATAACTTTTCTATTGCAAGATATTCACGTGAAATAGGAAAATGAAATAAATGGTTTGACGAATTTAAATGAAAGTGAATATAACTTCATAACTTTTCTATTTCAAGGTTTCCACGTGAAAGGGGAAAATATTACGTCATATTGGAAATATAAAGGGCATGGTGGATATAGTATAACGTCATATGAGTGTGAAAAATGTATTGAAGCACAATAAAAAACCGATTAGGGAAATATTGGCGTATTTTAACATTATTGCTCCAATTATAAATTGAAATAAGTTCATTTATAGCTGTATTCTTTTGCGTCTGTTATATACATTTATACATTTTTATATAGCGTTTTCATATGATTCATTCAACAACATTTTGACTGCTTTTTTTAATGTTGAAATTGATTTTTCAGAACAAACATCCTTCAAATTCTGGGCAACGCCGGCACTTTAGCTTGTAACAGATAAATGGCTTTTGTATCTGTACATCCAATGCTAATATTATAAAGCGTTATAATATTATAAAGTATATAATATTATTAATGCTTGTACATTTGTGAGGTGTTATCTCTGAAACTACATAGCCAACTTAAAAAAATGTTGGTGGCCATCACTGCTCCGAAAAAAGACTATTTTATGTCAGTGCAAGAACCTACATCGCTGCAGGAGCAAAATAGTTCTAAAATTGTGATTTCTGCGATATTGATTGGGTTAGAAACTTTAAATTTGGTGCGGTAGTTACTTTTAAGATGTAAATACTCGTAATGAACGCTCTCTAAAAGGTTCAATTTGACGGATAAACGTAAAAATTTCTAGAAAGGTTCTAAACTATGATTTATTTGGAATACTGAAATTTTTGGGATACTGTTGGGGTTAGAAACTAGAACTTTGGCATGGTAGTAATTATTAAGATGTAAATGCTCGTTGTAGAACGAATTCTAAAAAATAGAAAGACTAAACAAAGCGGAAAAAGATCTAAAGATGATCTAAGTAACGAAGAACATGGAACTGTTAGGAATATAAACATGAAAATTGACATGGCTGTATTTATTATGACGTAAATTCTCGCAATAGAACAATTTCTAAAAATGTCGCTATAAAAAACAGTGCAGAAACAAAAAAACTTTCAAAAATTTTCTATTTCTGTGTTACTGCTGAGCCCAAAATCTTGAAATTTTGCTTCGGGTTAGTTTTAAAATATACAATTGTCCCTATGAATGGTTTCTAAAAAATTTTAAATTTAAAAAGATGAAATTAACGGAAAGCGATCTCAATTACCATTAATTTGGAATTATTAGGTATAGCAACTTTAAATATTTCATAATGCTGCATTTTCTCCGCAAAATATGCAATTTAAATGCAACAAAACTGATAGATACCCACCTAGCATTAAATAGATTATGTAAATATTGAATAAAGACCTGTATGAAACAGTGAGTAGGTTGCCCGAAAGTACTTGTTAAAGTGTTCCTTCTCTAGGCTTTTCTCTCTCTCGCCAAGGCCACTAACAGAGGGAAGTGCCGTTTTAAATGTGATATGAATTTTTTATCCGATTCATTTTTCTAGACATTTTATCATAAGGTCATATTCTCAATTATCATTAGTAGATTTTTTATATATTAACTTATTCTGGTGAAATTTTGTTATCGGGTTCATATTGGCGTATGTTAGCTTGCATGATTTGCTGAATAAATATGTATGGGTATGTAAATTACTTCAAATGACACTTTGACAGCTCAAAAGTTATGCAGACGATATATTCAGATCTTGTGTCATACTTTATGTTGTAATCATTGCCGATTTCTTTTATTTAATACATGCTAAATACAGCTCAACTTGTGCAGAATATGTTTGAAAATAAAACAATACAGCGTATGTAATGGCCAGCATACACTCATCATTTAAATCCGATCGAGCATATCTAAAACACACTCTAACGAAGCATTGCATGCCACTTTTGATGTATTCGGTACTTTGATACTATATTAGATTTTGAGAAGAGAATTCCTTAAATGTTATCGACAACCTCATTGCATCCGTGGAAAACAGATATTGTACAATATTAACTATTCCGGGGGAGCACACACCATATAAAGTATAGTCCATTCTTTTTAAACATCATATATTTGTCATTTAAAGTTACTCAAATTGGTGCGGAGCGTCTGATTATGCTCTTGACATCATTTTATACAGTTAAAATTCCGATATAAGTAAATTAGTGTTTCATTTTCTATTTTACTTTTAATATATTGCGTACTTTCAATTTTATATCCATGCATGGCTGTCTTGAATGGTTTGATTTCCCATTTTTTTAAACAGTGTATACGAATTTATATATAAGATTTTGTAATTCTACAATTCGTTTATTTTCATCATTTCAATTTTTCGCAGTATATGGACAATTAAAGATAACATCTCATTTTCTTTGCTTCTACATGTTATTATTAAATCTATGTTCTCAGTAATATCGCTCAGACTAATCCCTCTGAGGGAAGTCCTAGTAAACGCTCGCAAATAGCTAATTTAATTTTTATTTTATTTTATGGTTGCAATATTTTCATTATGCTTCATGTCTCGTGACATTGTTTAGTCCAGTCATTTGGTAGAAAATAGGGGGAAGTTTTGGTGTAGTTTTGATATTTGGTGCCTTTATGTTTTTTGGATTGCTGAACACGAATCTGAAGTTTGCCAACAAAATTTATCCCGGGAAACATGTTTTTTTGGGCAAAAACTGGAAAAAAACGGGATTTTCTTTGTTTTTTCAAAATAACTTCAAAATTATGCATTTTACGCAAAAGTCCTCATTACATAAATTAAAGAGGATAAAATTTCCTACTTTTTACGTATTAAAAGTTTTTTTTCTCGGATCAATGGTTTAGCCGTGACAACGCCGCAAAAATGGGTGTGAAAATAAACAATTCTGAAAAAACGGGAATGACGGCAGTGCACGGCGAGTGATTTGCCGATTCTAGCTGGCCATAATTATTTTTGGCGTCAATATAGTCGCATAGCCATGAAATTGAAAATTGATATTCACTATTGAATGTTAGGTATTGTAAAATGTTGCGTGTAGCAGTCATAATTTCGTTACAGGGACAGTCAAAAGTATTTCATTACATTACGGCCAATGGGGAAAAATCGTTTGTGTTTTTTTTTTTTTTTTTTTTTTCAATAATGTTTCATAATTTCAAACACTTTGAAATTTATATACATATCTATGAAGTGCACTACAAGATTATTTCTTATAGAATATGGTATGGGTAGTATTTATCGATCATTTACAGGGACACTAAAAAGAATTATGTTACATTACGCTCTATGGAGAAAAACTGTTTGTGGTGTATTTTGTTCATTTTGAAAAGGTGTAAACCTTTTCAAAAGTATTTAAACTGATATATATCTCCGAGGTGCTCTATAAGATGTTTACTATTGAATATGATGTGCCATTGATCTTTCATATACAGGGGCATACAAAATAAATCAATTATATTTTTCTCTGTATGAACAATAATTGATGGAAGTGCATTTTCAGTTGTGGAGCACTTTTTAAATTTTAAAAATTGCATACTATTTAGCGTGTATAAATTCTATAAATCATATATAGGGCTGCACAAGACATCTATATACCCGATTATTGCCAGAAATTGCTAACGAGGAATTTTCAACTCTGCTATGCGTTCACTAACAGTTCTGAATTTTAGCATATTGTGAATTATATGATAAATCTATAGTTCATATACAGAGATGTACAAAATTTTCAGCTATTTTTTCGATTTTGGTTGAAATTGTGTTTTCAAACGTGTTATATGTTTTACAAATTATTACTTAGACATCGTTTTTCACGTTATTTAACTGTGAAGTTTCATTATAGTAGCCCGAATGCGTTCAAAAATGTTCCATAATCTGATTGACAAATGATTTTACGTTCTTCTTGATAATTTTAATGATACTTTCTTAACGGCATGGAAGCTAAAGTGATAAAACTATTTTTGTATTATTATAACAAATTCTAAATTTTTTTTCTTCTAAAATTTAAGGTACGGGACAAACATTCGACAGCATTAATGAAAATTGCTGTGTTGCATATTCTGTTGTATATTCATATTTATTTCTGCACAAACCTTACAGGAAACCTAACAGGAACCTTATGTAAAGATAAGGAATCATAATATATCATGAGAAAATGCCTACATTATGTTTTGCATTGTATCAAATCTAAATTTGGAGAATTTGTCTGGACCCATTTTGTAACCACTCAGAATTTGCAGCCTGGTAATATATTTTAAATGATTTTGTCCCGATATATCTACATACAACTGGCAATTTTTGCCCAAATTTGGTCATAAATTTAAACATTTCGCTCTTGCAAAACTTCATGTGCTCTTCATTGTAATTTTCCTCTAAAAACAAAATATTTTGAAACAAATTCACATTTTCGTTACATTTTAAATCTTAATGCCGTTGCATAATGGCGCAAAATTTTATTTATGTGACTAACTTAAATTCTGCTGTCTTTGATTAAAAAAAAAATGGTACTTGAACTAAAATGTCAAGAAAAAGTCATGCCAGAAGGTATCAAATATTTTTTATTAAAAAAACATTTATTTTATACTGTTGGTAGTAATAAAAACACCCACTAATTCTATACGTCTATTTTCTATGTTGTAGATGTCGGTGAAAAGCAGGGACCCTCAAGTAAAAGAAAGCGGAAATAATATTTTTTTTTGTTTTTTAAATAAATGTACTTACTAATGTACATGTTTATTTATAATTAAATAATGATTCATAATGAGCCGTCCTATTTATTATCAGCAACTTCATTGTAAAATGTAGTCATTCATATAATCTTTAGTATAATTTATAGTCAATGCTTGTGTAAAATGGTCAGTTTTCATGTTAAATCTATGTACAGCGGCGTAATTCCCGTTTTTTCTGAATTTTTTGATTTTCACTCCCATTTTTGTGGCGTTGTCACGGCTAAACCATTGATCAGAGAAAAAAACTTTTAATACATAAAATGTAGGAAATTTTATCCTCTTCAATTTATGCATTGAGAACTTTTACGTAAAATGTATAATTTGGAAGTTACTTGGAAAAAAAACAAAGAAAATCCCGTTTTTTCCCGTTTTTTGCCAAAAAAACGTGTTTCCCGGGATAAATTTTGTTGGCAAACTTCAGATTCGTGTTCAGCGACCCAAAATACATAAAAGCACCAAATATCAAAACTACACCAAAACTTTCCCCTATTTGTCCTTTTTGAGCACCTAATGCCTGGACTAGTTTACTATATTATTGTTTTTAAGTTATGTGAAAATATTTTCTATTATGATTGATTTTGAAAATGTCGCCGATTGTGCGATGAAACGATCGTAAGTCTTAATAAAGATATTCTATCACTTTTTATAGCATTATTTAACTTAATTTGTTTATAAGTGATTATTATACATGTTTTTATATCATCTGAATAGTTAAATGATATAACGTACTAATATTTTCAAAGTGCTAATAGTTTCGTCACTGCCCAACTTCTGTATTATATAAAGAGAATTTACGGAAACTATTAAAGCATTGAAACTGCCAGTTCTCCTTATGATTTAATATGTAACCTGTTAATCGATATGTACGTTAGAATGAATCTTCTATAATCCGGTTCCTCGCATTTTAGTTTTCAGGTTTCGAATAAAATTAGCTAAAATCTTAAAACCATGGCACATTGACTAATTCTTCAACAAGATCAGATGAGAAGAATGATAGATTTTCAAATGGATCATGGCAGTGAGCCGGTAGACCTCCTATTCTTCCGTAATCGAGTCTATTGAAAAGGTTAACGTGAAACAAAAAGATATTAGCATCAATATGGTTTAATGCAAATGCAGATATTGTCAAAGGATTTCATAAGAACCATTTCACTTGTACCCAGTCGTATCAGTTAAAATACAACAATTGGCAGTGAGCCCAATTAGAAAAGATTATTTAATAGGATTTAAAATTTCCGCATTAGAGAACGAATCGTAACTGCTAAGGAAACATGCATAAGTGAGTTAAGAGATATTTGTCACGAAAGATGAAATACATAACAACACAAAATATATGATGTGCTTCCATGATCGTAAAGAGTTCTTTATTTCTCTATCAAAAGCTTCCGACTTGGCAAAAGAATGGGCAAGTAAATTAAATTATGAGTAACAGTAACATGATGCAATGTTTAACATGGAATTAATACGGTAAATACTGCTTGCTAGAGGCGGCTAGTACTTTAATATAAAAAGAAATAAAGTATAAATTTGTAAAGCTCAATAAAATAAATTTAGGTATTTTTATGTTAGCCTGGCGCAAGTGGCAAATCGCCAAATACTGTTCCCAACTCCATTGTTCATAATGCATTCATTTCATTTAAAGATATATACTTTTCAGTCATCTCATTTAAAATAGATGCATTTTCCTCATTTTTTTTAATAGAATATTTAACATAGAAATAATTAAATAAATAAATAAGAAATAATAACATAAACCAAAATATTTTATTTGAAAATCAAAGCATTGTTTCTAATTTACACATGTGAAAAATGAAAACTGCTATTGGCGAAAAAACAAAAGGCTGATGAGGATATTTGCTCCCGGCTAACATAAAAGTACCGAAATTTAAGTTTTCTCATATTAATATAGTTTAGAATAACAAACTTGAAAAAACATACAAAAAGTAGTGATATCCCAACAAAAAGTTTTCGGTAAAAAAAAAAAAAAAAAAAAAAGCGCCAAGTTCTCCTTTATGTTTCGGCCAGAAAAAGTAGTGATATCTGAAGTTCGCACAAGTTATAAAAGCCAAACATCTCAAATCTTTCATTGAAAATGGCTTCCTGCGACTTGGCCGTTAATGCCTTCGAGAGCGTTTTTCAAATTTTCAAATATGTACAAATGAGCTACATGTCAACTACATTTTTTGATTATTTTAGGCATTTTGTGGCACAGAGTACAGAAATAAAATACACATTTGAAAAAAGCATTTAAACAACTTCAGTCTATTTAAATGCTTAGAAGTTAAAAATAACAAAATACCTGTATTCAGGAGATAATATCCCTAATTGCTAAAACATAATTAGTATCAGCTTTTAACAGTTTATAAATCGAATACCTCTTAATGTATGCAAACAAACTATAATAAATGTTGAAACGAAAAAAATCTCTTTCGTCAATACACAAGATTTCAATATTATACAATAAAATATAATGTAACATACTGTGAGATTTGAAGTAAGTAAATTTTGTTTTATTTCTTGGGTTTTACGTTAATGACTTCAGCTTTAGACCGTACAAAATGGCAATTAAACCACAAGTGGACTAAATGATCTGTAATCAAAACTAATGTTTGTTGAAACTGAATGGCAGTTATCAGAAATCTTTTACTTATAATGTCTTTATGTGAATTTGCCTCTTTGCATTCTAATATTACTTTTAATATTTAAATAATTCATAAATGCGTAATTTCCAATCATTAATTTTGAAATGCTGTAGAAGGCATTAACGGCCAAGTCGCAGGAAGCCATTTTCAATGAAAGATTTGGGATGTTTGGCTTTTAACTAGTGCGAACTTCAGATATCACTACTTTTTCTGGCCGAAACATAAAGGAGAACTTGGCGTTTTTTTTTTTTTTTTTTACCGAAAACTTTTTGTTGGGATTTTTATTTTTTAATGTTCAATTGGTTTAACTTATTTGTTACAAAATGTAACATTAAACGTAGAGCTAACTGAATGAAACATCATAATATCTCTCCCTTCTCGGGTTTAAACAATGTCGGAAATAAATTGTTTTCCTTTTTAATTTGTTCTGCAAGTTATGTTTTTGTTTAATGACATTAGCGTCAGAAACAATATCGCGTCAACTTGATGCGTATATGACATCTGTTGCGGTTCAAGTACACTTCGGAACGTTACTTTGAAATCGGTGAGTTTCATCGGCAAAATCGCCAAGATGCTTAATGATCATCGCCATTGAATATATAAATAATGCCACAGTTGCAAACTTATAGGTCAAAATATAGTGGAACCTCGGTTCACAACCGCCTTTGTTTATGACCAGTTCGGTTTATGTCCAACTTCGGTGATCAAAATTTGACTCGGTTGGCGTGCAATATCTCGGTTCACGACAAAGGGTGCCGAATAGTTCAGTTGGCAACCCTTACATAACTCTTGTTATTAGTCAAGTTTGGAGTATGGTGTGCATATCAGAGTGCTTTGTGTACCTTTATTACTGTAAAAAATTAACTTTTTGTTTTACTTTTACCCAGGTTTGCGCTAATTTTAGCTCTCATTATGGCTTCTAAGAATGAAAAAGTGCTTACTGATAGCAGTAGTAAGAAGCTTAGACGAATTACTGCTCAATAAAAGAAATTGTAGCAAAACATGAGAACGATGTTAGTATAACCGGTCTAGCTAAACAATACGATGTGGCCTAAACCTTCGATTTCCACGATAATCTATATATATATTGCACTATCGTATGTGTCACAGAAATCGCGATTATTTGTTAATTGTTTAATGGCAACGCTCGAATGAAACGCATCTCATTGATTATAGAACAGCATTTAACGCATCTCCATACCTATAAGGGGGTTACCATAGGCGGAACCCTGTTTTGTCGCCAAATACCGCCACGTTTCTCGCCAACTTTGCGATATCTCTAAATCTGGCGCCCAAAATTAGTCGCCAAAAGTGACGTCAGCTTGGCGATATCTCTAATATTTCGCCAAATTGCTATAGACTTAGATTGTAAACCAATAGGAATTACATGTTTACAGAGAATCAACAAATTGAGATATTTTAATGCAACAAAAACTAGGCTGAGCAAAATGATAGACAGAGACGCGCTGGCTTATATACCCGATGCGGGTAGCGAAGGCGCCAAAAACAACCAATGAGAGAGAAGCAGTGGAAACGACTGGGTGGACAAGTAGCGATATCTACCGGAGAAGGAGAGAAAAAGAAACCAAAAAAGGGGAAATTAAATTAATGCTTTCTAAATACTTGGAAAATCAGGAGTGCTAGATAAGTCATTGACTAAAGAGTGAGAATTTTTAATGATGTGGTAAGCTCCCCAAAAATCAAGATCAAGGTTAGAAGAACATTTTTGGATAATGATGGCTTAGGAAAAAATCGAAGCTATGTTGAGAAGACCAAGAATGTTGAGCAATAGAAGAACGTTTGAGCTCCTGATTTTTAACATAACCTTCATGCTCTTTTAAACGAAATCTGAGAGCACGTTTAGTCTGGCCAATATAAGAAAGGCCACACTGGCAAGAGATTTGGTAAATACCCCAGTTATCTAGGCGATCAACGGGGTGTTTGAGATTTGAAAAAGTGATTTTATTAACAGGAGAAAAAATAACATTAAAATCAAACCTTCTTAAGATTTTAGCTACTTGCTGACTGATTTTAGGGAAAAAATGGTAACACAACTGAAGTATTAGAGTTGGAATTAGAATGCTTTTCAGAATGGACGGATTTCGTCAATTTCTTGTAAATAGAATCAATAATATTAGAGGAATAACCACGATCAACAACAATAGCCTTGCAGTAATTAAGTTCGGCACTAAGTAACTCAGGAGTGGAACAAATATTGGTAGCCCGAAAAACAAAAGTTTTGAAAGCAGCTAGTTTCTGGTTAGGGGGATGAAAAGAATACCTGTGAGGTGGGAAACTGACAGCAAAAGGTTTACAAAAGACGGTAGTCTGAAAGCCATTTTCACAATGAATAACAAGGACATCCAGGAAAGAAAGACAGTTATTGATCTCAATTTTAGAGGTAAATTGAATGCAGGGATCAATGGAATTCATAATAGAGAGAATATGATTAATATCCGAATTCATTTCAACCAGGACATAAACATCATCAACATAACGAACATAGAACGGAAATTTTAAAATTTCAAAAAGTTTGACTTCAAAATAGTGCATATAAATATCGCATAAAATTGGACTAAGAGGATTACCCATAGCCAAAGCGTCAATCACACGGAAGAAATTACCATTGAAAACAAAAGTATTTTGCCACAAGCAAGCGTGAGTGAGAAGGATAAGCTTCTCGATTTCAAAATAAGAGAAATGGAATTCACAAAGCCTTTTCTTGAGGCAATCTAAAGCCCCCTCAACCGGAACGTTTGTAAATAATGATTTAACATCAAAAGAAACCATCATGTGGCCCTGCGGCTTAAAATTATGAAGTTTTTTAACAAAATCAAAAGAATTCTTAACAGTGAAACAGTTACTGCTCAAAAGTGTGGAAAAAACAGAAACTAAATATTTGGCAAGCTTATAAAAAGCTGTACCGATACTAGAGACAACAGGTCTAAAAGGAATGTCAGGTTTATGGACTTTAGGTAAAGCATAAAACATGGCACAATGCGCAATAGACGGAATAAGATACTTCTTAAAGTTAGCAGGAATAATGGAAGAAGACTTGATGGCAGACTTAATAGAGTTAATTTCACTTGTGGAAGGGTCTTTACGGACATCCACATACGGACCATTATTAATTAATTTATGGGATTTTTCTAAATACGTAGATTTGTCGAGAAGAACAATCTGACCATCTTTGTCGGCCTTAGTAATAATTAAGTAAATAATCAGTCAGCAAGTTGCTAAAATCTTAAGAAGGTTTGATTTTAAAGTTCTTTTTTCTCCTGTTAATAAAATCACTTTTTGAAATCTCAAACACCCCATTGATCGCCTAGATAACTGGGGTATTTACCAAATCTCTTGCCAGTGTGGCCTTTCTTATATTGGCCAGACTAAACGTGCTCTCAGATTTCGTTTAAAAGAGCATGAAGGTTATGTTAAAAATCAAGAGCTTAAACGTTCTTCTATTGCTCAACATTCTTGGTCTTCTCAACATAAGTTCTATTTTTTCTCAGCCATCATTATCCAAAAATGTTCTTCTAACCTTGATCTTGATTTTTGGGAAGCTTACCACATCATTCAAAATTCTCACTCTTTAGTCAATGACTTATCTAGTACTCCTGATTTTCCAAGTATTTGGAAAGCATTGATTTAATTTCCCCTTTTTTTTGGTTTCTTTTTTCTCTCCTTCTCCGGTTGATGTCGCTACTTGTCCACCCAGTCGTTTCCACTGCTTCTCTCTCATTGGTTGTTTTTGGCGCCTTCGCTACCCGCATCGGGTATATAAGCCAGCGCGTCTCTATCATTTTGCTCAGCCTTGCTTTTTCTAGCACGCTGTTCGTTTTTACCCGACTGAAAAGAAGGGTTGTGTGTTTCACGCGCATCTGTGTATGTAGATTTCTTTATACCCTCGAAACATCCCAACGGCTGGATGGATTTTATTGAATGAGATTATCAATTCGTCTTAGCGGCACGATGGTGATATGCTAGATTTTGTTTTTATAAATTCAAAATGGCAGCCGTAAAATATAAAATGACTGTCGAGACGAAAAAAAAATTTACGCACCCTATTGAGTAGCATATCATTGGATAGGTCTTTCAAAATGAAGACGATGATTCATTGACTATTTTAAAGTTAGGAGCTCCGTTAAAATATTATACAACCTGGAAGTTGTGTATGTAGGATCTCTAACTTTACTGCAACTCTAACCATCATAGACATCTATAAACCTCATCAAAACAGTGTTTATAGATAGGGACTAACAATTAAACACAACTTAAAAGTCACCAATACAAGTAAATAAAAAAAACAGGTAAGTAATATAAACAAGTAATATAAAAAAAAAATTAAGTCAATTCCTACTTAGGTCAATAAGAGAATTTTTTTTTCTCCCATTGTTCTTCCCTCTTGAGTGGCGCTTAAAATGCTTTAAGAAGAGGGCTCTCTCGGTCTTAAAATACCTTGATCAAGAAGACGGCTGTCTCTATTATTGAAAATTAATTAATTTAATTTAATTAATTAATTAATATTTGAAGAAAACGGGATTAACATCAAGTGTCATCCACTACAAGTTTAAAAAAATTTATTTGAGCTTGATTGGATGAATAATAAGTATTTTATTAACGATTGAAAATTTGAACAAGATATATGTAGCGAGAGTGTGAGCTAATAGTAGGAATTTAAAAAATAGTTTCACATTGATGAGAAATAATTAATTTGTTCGCTTTTTACGCAGTCGGGTTTTTGATTTTTTAAATTTAATTGTTTATTCCCTATCTTGCACTGAAGAAGAATCTCGCTAGTAGATTCGAAACAGCTGTTTGCTGCTTTTCGTGTATTATTTGTGCATTTTTAAACGTTGGTTTTCTGCTTTTTAATATTAATACTTGGAATTTTTTTTTTTTTTTTTTTTTTTTTTTTTTTTTTTTTTTTTCGTGGAAGGTACGACTTCATTTTTAATTTTAATTTTCTTATCTGTGAATGGTAAATTAATACAAATGTAAGTATAAATAAGAGTAATAAGTCTTAATTACGTCTTCTAATAACCATATCACAATAATATATATTCCAAACGGAAAAGTCAAAACATATATTAAAATATTTCTTTGCTTAAAAGACGTTACTGAAAATAATTAAAAATATACTATATTAAAAACCTTTATTGACATGTTTCAGCTCCTTCATAGAATCGTCGTCAGAATGTATAACAGAAATTACAAATACAATGCATATGAAAACTGGGAAAAAATTATCGAATACATACAAGTAAACATAAAACGCTCCCTACATTTTTCATATCTCACGTTATCCTTCTATGTCGCGACTCGAATTTATGGATAGAGTGGTTAGACAACTTGCGGAATCGCGACATAGAAGGAACACGTGTGATATTAAAAATGTAGGGGGAGTTATATGTTAACTTGTATTCGAGGATTTTTTCCTGTTTTCATATGCAGTGTACATGTAATTTCTGTTATACAGTCTGCTGATGACTCAATGAAGGAGTTGAAACATGTCAATATAGTTTTATGATATATTTTAAATGTGTTTTTAGTAACGTCTCTTAAGCAAAGAAATATTTTAATGTATGTTTTGACTTTTCCGTTTGGAATATGTATTATTGTGATATGATAAATTAATGTTGTTTTATTGTGGTTGTATGTATATATAGATACATACAATAACTTATTATATTTATTATTTTAAATTTTCTTTAATTTTTCACAATTCTTTTAGTTTTTCACAAACATCTAAACATATATATATATGTGTGTGTGTGTATTTTTTCAGGTGTTTGTTCTAGACTCTGAAGAACGGGATATTATTGATGAAATGAGATGCTGAACAGCAAAGATTGTTCTATTCAAATGACAAGGTTATTAGTATGGTTCTTTACAAAATACAAAGTTTATTCTGACAAACAATTCAGTAAGCTCGCAATTTTATTAAAAGAGACACTGTTAAAATCCTCATCATATAAGAGTCAACATGATGTACTGGACAATCAATAAACTTTTAAGCTAGAAAATTACATCAAAAACTGCCCGATTTGTTAAATAGAAGATTTTACCAACTACAAAGGAAAATGTCTTTGATTTTGTCGTTCATACATTCCGAAATTCCATCGGTACTTGATGAGGAATGTATTTGTGCGTACTGCGGTTATTTTTTAACAGGCACAGAAACTGATATATGCAATAGATGTCGGAAAGACTTAAAACGCAAAATTACAGAAACTTCGTGTAATGAGAAATTGTATAAAATTACAGGAAATAAAAGAAGAACAATCTTAAAAGAAGAGCCCTGGTTACAACAAGAGCTTCGAATTGCGAATGCCGAAGAAATTAAAGAAGTGAGTGAACAAAAAGCATTTCTGGAGAATTATTTTTTACAAAACGGAGTTGAAATGAAATATATTGATGAATACTGCAAACTAAAAAAAATAACCTTTGAAAGTTTTATTTCAAACTTAAAATCAAAGATAAAAAAATTAGACGACTATGAGTGTAATTATATCGATAATTTAATAAAATTATTTTATTTTCGCAATGAGGGAGTTCCGCCTTTGGAACTCATAGAACGCTTTCAAAAATGCCTTAACGACAAAGAATTTCTTAATGACCAAGAATTTTTGTATAATTATTTTTTCCAATATAAAGTCCAAATGGAAGACATTGTAAAGTACTGCAAGTACAAAAAGCAAATCAACCTGGAAAGTTTT
Source organism: Maratus speciosus (assembly GCA_963932465.1). Taxonomy (NCBI): domain Eukaryota; kingdom Metazoa; phylum Arthropoda; class Arachnida; order Araneae; family Salticidae; genus Maratus; species Maratus speciosus. The sequence continues at coordinate 381,741,265 of OZ010798.1, read as the reverse complement.
ATTTCAGACATGAAATCAAAGATTAAAAAATTGTGGGACATCCAGTACAATTATTCAGGTAAAAGAAGGGTAAAGATAGGGGTAAAAAAATTAATACAATTATTTTATCTTCGCAATGAAAGAGAGTCCCGTTTGAAATGCATAGAACTATTTCAGAACTGCCTTGATGATTATCTTGAAAAATTCAAACAGTGTAAGCAAGAGTGTATGGTTAATATAATAAGATTGAGAGATGAAGATATTGAACATGTTGGAAAAAAGAAATTGAGACCGGCAAAAGAAGAAAGCCAGAAGTCTTATTCACCTAATTTCACTTCAAGTGCATCACAAAAAGTTAAAGTAAATGAAGAAAATCTTGAGGTTACACACATAAATGTAACAAATCTCGAGGATACAACCAAATTGAGACCGGCAAAAGAAGAAAGACAAAAGTCTTATTCACCTAATTTCACTTCAAGTGCATCACAAAAAGTTAAAGTAAATGAAGAAAATCTTGAGGTTACACACATAAATGTAACAAATCTCGAGGATACAACCAAATTGAGACCGGCAAAAGAAGAAAGACAAAAGTCTTATTCACCTAATTTCACTTCAAGTGCATCAGAAAAAGTTAAAGTAAATGAAGCAAATCTCGAGGTTACACACATAAATAAGGCAAATATCGAGGTTACACACATAAATAAGGCAAATATCGAGGCTACAGGCATAAAAGAAACAAATCTCGAGGCTACAGACATGAATGAAACAAATCTCGAGGTTACAGACAGGAATGAACCATCTAATTCAAACAATCCAATATTTTTTTTCTACGAAGAGAACGCATCAACAAATAATTCCGATGACCAAAGTGATGAAAGTACATTTACTAAAAAAAGTAACGCAAGTGAAAAACTTTTTGGGCCCCATAGTGTTTCTAAAAATAATAAAATTGAGAACGAACATTTGTTTTCAAAATTGACTTCTGATTTTTTGGGTATGGATTTCAGCACAAGACGCAAAAAAAGACAACCGGAATGTATTAACAACAATTCTTTTCGCAAGACAAACATCGTAAGTAAAAAACTTGCAGATATTGATAATAATGCTCCTGAAAGTAATAAAAATGACAAATTTTCAATAGCAAGAAAAGGTGCCGAAGTTTCAGTAAAAAGAACTTCAGATATTACATCGCAAAAAACACCTTCATCAGTATGCACGAATGATGTTAAAGATGATGCGTCGTCAAGAGTTATTTCCATCGAACAGATTAACAGAAATATGCAAAAAGAAAGGAAATCAGAAGACTTTAGTTTAGAAAATGACATTGGAAAGAAAGGCAGCAAAAATGAAACTCTTCTGAAGCACGATATTGATGCACAGAAAATTATAAAAAATGCCGAAAATTCACATATTGCATCGCAAAAAGAGTCTTCGGTAGTATGCAAGGACATTAAAGAAGATGTGTCATCAAAAATTATTTCCGTTGAACGAACTGACAGAAATATACAAAAGGAAAGGAAATCAGGAGACTTTAGTATAGACAATGATAGTAGAAAGAAAGACAGCAAAAAGGAAACTCTTTTGAAACGTGATATTGATGCTCAGATTATAAAAAATGTTGAAATTTCGGATAGTAAATTACAAAAAACTTCTACTATTTCTGTTGAACAAATTGACGGAAATATGCAAAATGAAAGGAAATCAGGAGATTTTAATATAGACAATGATATTAGAAACAAAGACAGCAAAAATGAAACTCTTTTGAAACGTGATATTGATACACAGAAAATTATAAAACATGGCGAAATTTCAGATACTGCATCGCAAAAAGAGTCTTCAATAGTACGCAAGCATGACATTAAAGAAGATGTAACATCAAGAATTATTTACGTTGAACGAACTGACGGAAATATACAAAAGGAAAGGAAATCAGGAGACTTTAGTATAGACAATGATACTAGAAAGAACGACAGCAAAAAGGAAACTCTTTTGAAACGTAATATTGATGCTCAGAAAATTATAAAAAATGTTGAAATTTCGGATAGTAAATCGCAGAAAACATCTATTATTTCTGTTGAACAAACAGACGGAAACATGCAAAAAGAAAGGAAATCAAGAGACTTTAATACAGACAATGATATAAGAAAGAAAGACAACAAAAAGGAAACTCTTTTGAAACATGATATTGATGCTCAGAAAACTATAAAAAATGTTGAAATTTCGGGTAGTAAATCGCAAAAGACTTCTATTATTTCTGTTGAACAAACTGACGGGAATATTCAAAAGGAAAGGAAATCAGGAGACTTTAATATATACAGTGATATTATAAAGAAAGACAGCAAAAATGAAACTCTTTTGAAACATGATATTGATACACAGAAAATTATAAATAATGCCGAAGTTTCAGATACTGCATCGCAAAAAGAGTCTTCGGTAGTATACAAGCATGACATTAAAGAAGATGTGTCATCAAAAATTATTTCCGCTGAAAGAACTGACGGAAATATACAAAAGGAAAGGAAATCAGGAGACTTTAGTATAGACAATGATACTAGAAAGAACGACAGCAAAAAGGAAACTCTTTTGAAACGTAATATTGATGCTCAGAAAATTATAAAAAATGTTGAAATTTCGGATAGTAAATCGCAGAAAACATCTATTATTTCTGTTGAACAAACAGACGGAAACATGCAAAAAGAAAGGAAATCAAGAGACTTTAATACAGACAATGATATAAGAAAGAAAGACAACAAAAAGGAAACTCTTTTGAAACATGATATTGATGCTCAGAAAACTATAAAAAATGTTGAAATTTCGGGTAGTAAATCGCAAAAGACTTCTATTATTTCTGTTGAACAAACTGACGGGAATATTCAAAAGGAAAGGAAATCGGGAGACTTTAATATATACAGTGATATTATAAAGAAAGACAGCAAAAATGAAACTCTTTTGAAACATGATATTGATACACAGAAAATTATAAATAATGCCGAAGTTTCAGATACTGCATCGCAAAAAGAGTCTTCGGTAGTATACAAGCATGACATTAAAGAAGATGTTTCATCAAAAATTATTTCCGCTGAAAGAACTGACGGAAATATACAAAAGGAAAGGAAATCAGGAGACTTTAGTATAGACAATGATACTAGAAAGAAAGACAGCAAAAAGGAAACTCTTTTGAAACGTGATATTGATGCTCAGAAAATTATAAAAAATGTTGAAATTTCGGATAGTAAATCGCAGAAAACTTCTATTATTTCTGCTGAACAAACTGACGGAAATATGCAAAAGGAAAGGGAATCAGGAGACTTTAATATAGACAACGATACTAGAAAGAAAGACAGCAAAAATGAAACTCTTTTGAAACGTGATATTAATGCTCTGAAAATTATAAAAAATGTTGAAATTTCGGATAGTAAATCGCAAAAAACTTCTATTATTTCTGTTGAACAAACTGACGGGAACATTCAAAAGGAAAGGAAATCAGGAAACTTTAATATATACAATGATATTATAAAGAAAGACAGCAAAAATGAAACTCTTTTGAAACATGATATTGATACACAGAAAATTATAAATGCCGAAGTTTCAGATACTGCATCGCAAAAAGAGTCTTCGGTAGTATACAAGCATGACATTAAAGAAGATGTGTCATCAAAAATTATTTCCGCTAAAAGAACTGACGGAAATATACAAAAGGAAAGGAAATCAGAAGACTTTAGTATAGACAATGATACTAGAAAGAAAGACAGCAAAAAGGAAACTCTTTTGAAACGTGATATTGATGCTCAGAAAATTATAAAAAATGTTGAAATTTCGGATAGTAAATCGCAGAAAACTTCTATTATTTCTGCTGAACAAACTGACGGAAATATGCAAAAGGAAAGGGAATCAGGAGACTTTAATATAGACAACGATACTAGAAAGAAAGACAGCAAAAATGAAACTCTTTTGAAACGTGATAGTGATGCTCAGAAAATTATAAAAAATGTTGAAATTTCAGACAGTACATTACAAAAAACGTCTTCGGTAGTATGCAAGAATGGGATTAAAGATATGTCATCAAGAGTTTTCTCCGTTGAACAAATTGGCGGTAATATGCAAAAGGAAAGGAAATCAGGAGAGTTTAATATACACAATACTATTAGAAAGGAAGGCAGCAAAAATGAAACTCTTCTGAACTACGATATTGATACACAGAAAATTATAAAAAATGCCGAAATTTCAGATATATCGCAAAAAAAGACTTCGGTGGTATGCAAGCATGACATTAAAGAAGACATGTCATCAAAAATTATTTCCGTTGAACAAACTGACGAAAATAGACAAAAGAAAAGGAAACGAGAAGACTTTAACGATCTTAAAAATAAAAATAATGCTAGTCAAAGATTTATAGATTCTTCCAAAGACTTCCAGATTGTAGCCTGTACACAGCCCCGACTAGCTACCCGGACTGATAATGAAGATGATGCACCATCAAGAATTATAACTGTGAGCGTACTTTGTCTTGGGGATCAAAATGAAGTTAAAATTTCGACAGAAAGAAATGATTCAAGGTTCATTTCGGACGGAAATGAAAAAACATTAACAAAAATTTACGAATTTGTTTTCAACTTTAAAAAATCTGGTTCCCTTTTTAAGTATCCCTACCGAAGAACATCACATAGCGTGATATCTGGCGATCCAACTGGTCAAAGTACAGGACCGCCTCGGATAATTTATCGTACTGAGATTTCCTATTTTCTCCCTGATAGGCAGATGCCATCTAAAAAAGACTGTATGGATTTTCTAAGAAAAAACTGGAATAAATTTAGAGAATATGTCGATAAAGCGAGTGAAAAACATCTGCTTAAAAAGTTTGATTTAAGAACTTCTGCTGGTACATCGGAAGATACAGACCTCTGCGAAGAACTGCATTCTAAAAGGCAGAAAGAAAGACCGTCAATATTTCGACTTTTTAGATATGAAGAAAGTGAATGTATGGAACCAGAATTAAGTGATAAACAAGAAGCCATAAAACAAAAAATAAGCCATTCATTTATATCTTCAACGAATGATGATGTGTTTCAGTTATCTGACGGACAGTCCCAGGGTAGTAATTCAGGCAGACCATTTATTGCCCAAGATGAATATAAATCGATATTTTCTGAAAAATCAAAACATCCTGATAAATCAAAAGAAGTGTCAAGTGTCAATCTAAGTTCGCCGAGTAAAGATAAATATGATTTTGTTTATTTTCCAGATAAAGAAGGGATACCAGAACTTATGGAAGAGACTCTTCCCGGCTATATCGATCTAATGGTACAAAATAAGAAGCAGTTCTCTGAAGATATATCAATTGAAGATATATCAATTGAAGATATATCATTTGAAGCTTTATCAATTGATCTTGAAGACTTTAAATTAGATGATGGCTTGAATGAGGCATGTCCATCTCCTGTAAGTACTTACATTCTGTTATTTTACTGTACCGAATATCATGTCTACAGGGCTGCCAACAATTACACATCAGGTGTAGAAACTATATATACCGATCCGCCTCTATTACACATACACGCATTTCTTACTGGAAACCACATCCCCCCCCCCCCCCCAAGTTGTTTTTAATAATACTGTTATCTTTCAAGTTCCTGATTTATTTTTTAACACTTTCCAACATAGGTGAAAAGTCTTTATAAATTCGTTTTGTCATGCTGTCTGTCCATGCTCTAACTCTCGTAAATGTGGATCGATTCTCGTGAAATTGATATATGCTATTGGGGTTAACTATAGCATGTTCGGTATTGAAAATGAAGTTTTTTAGTGTTTATGGCTCATTTACAGGAACACTCAAAAGAATTCCGTTACATTACGGCCTATGGAGGAATATCGTTTACGGTGTATTTTAATGATATTACACTATTTTAAATATATTGAAATTAAGTATTTGACTACAATACTGCTTATGAACAGAGTAATTGCTGGAAGTGAGTTTTCAGTTGTGGTACCCGTTTTAAAATTTTACTAGTTTTTGCATATTATTTTGTGTGTCTAAATTCTACAGATCATGTACAAGACTACTCAAAAGATCTCAAGTACATTTTCGTTTATTGATGGAAATTGCTTTATAGAAAATTTCATTTGTACTATGGATGCGTTTAATTAAGCTAACTTTTGGCATACTATGTAGTAGATATTCAAATCTACAGATCATATACAGGGCTGCACAAAAAATTCGGATGTTTTCCGTCTATTGATGGTAATTGCAGAAATTAGTTTTTTTAACTACAGCATTTTCTAAATTGTTTATTTAGACATTTTTCACCTTTATAAACGTTTTATTACAGTATTTCTGAATGTGTTGGAAAAAGTTACATAATCTATGCTGGGCACATGATTTTTCGTTCTTATTCATTTTTGATCATGTATAAATTTTCCATCCATAAGTTTGGTGTGATTTGCAGAGTGCACTGTGCAAAGCTTTGCATGTAGTGTGAAATATTTTAAGTATAAATATTCAATTGATATTTGGGCCAAACTTTTTTGTCTTGCGATGTTATATTATAATGGATACTTTATTCAACTTACAAGATGATTTTAAGTTAAAAAAATGATAATTAAACAAAAACATAATTTGAAGAACAAAAAAAAAAAAAAAAAAAAAGTTATTTTTTACATTGTTTAAGCCCGAGATGGGACAGATATTAAGATATTTCATTCAATTAGTTCTATATATAATGTTACTTTTTTGTAACAAATCGGTTAAGCCAATTGAAGATTAAAAAATAAAAATAAAATTCATGCAATATGATACTTAAAACACCCTAAAAAATTAGATTCCGTTCAAATGAAATTGAAATAAATCTTAGACTTCTTCAATTTTTAATTGAAAATATTTATATTGCAGATTTTGTATTATGTTTATGACAATTGTACATAAAATGATAAGATTCATTCAAAATACAAAACTTTAAAAAAGTCAATAATTGCATTTGACAACCAATGACACCTGATTTCTAATCTTGCTTTGAAGGTGTTCATAATTTTAATAACTACATTCGACAATTTAAAGTTATACATTTTCTGAGTTTGAACTGCACATTAGCACTCATAAAGGTTGGCAGCCCTGTATTTACTCGTGTATAATCAATGTTTCTTTCAGACCATTTGTTCGGGAGTATGGTGTGGGTAGTGTTGATAGGTACTGCCTCACAAAAGGGGACAGAAAGACATTAAAAGCGAGACAATGGCTTTTAAACAGGGATACAAAAATATAGTAAATCCTATGGAAACCTATCTACAACGGAAACTATTTATGTTCCTTACGGAAGAAATATTATACAAATATTCTGCTAAAATGGAATATTTCTCTGGTCAGTTTAAATTTTGTCTTAGAACATTTTACTGTAATAATCTTATATAGTAAAATGTGTGACAGCGGAATCTTTAAGGAAAACTTTTTCCGACACCCCTCATTTGATAAATAATTAGACAACCCTTTGATCACTCTTTCATGTTATAAACCTCCCTTCTTCCTATAGGTCAGAATTAACATTTTTACTGATTTTTTTTTACTGGCCAGTTTTTTTTAACCACTGGCCTGTAACAAAGTTACGAACACTTCATACAAAATTGTGTTTTTTCTAACTATCAACATTGTAATTTACTAATTACTTTTATTTATCATTCCGTAGGATTACACTCAAGTGAAAAAAAAAACTGGCATTACATCTAACTGAAAAATATAATCAAGAAGTTACTACATCCAAAATAAAACCAAACGCGTATTTGAAGATATTTAGACATATACTATATGGCCAAAGGTGACCGGTCACTTGCGATTTTATACGTTTTGTTAAATATCTAGAAAAATATATGAGGAATTAACCAGAAACTGCAGGTGTGTAAACAGTATAGTATAGTATAGGTCATATATTTCCGCGAAGATTTTTTTTTCCCTAAACCCCATAGGGGACCGTCAACAAACTAAAAAAGGAATATCTTTTGGATAACCCTGTAAAAACTATTGTAGCAAAAGCGTTCAAACTCGAGATTATTAATCAGTGGCTTATTGTAATATACTGTGTTCATTTTCATTTTTATGAGGATAGCATGTATACTCGTAGAGAAATTAAGGTTTTTATAAAAACAGTCCCAAATTTCGCCAAGTGTTATGCTTATAATTTGCAGAGTTCTTAATATAAAAAAACTTTCTTTTCAGAAAATATGACAAACAACACTGTACACAATACTCTGCAATCATAATTAAAAAATAATAAAAATTGGATGAAAAATAAGCAGGTTTACTAAAAAATGTTTCATTGCGCGAATGCAATCAAAATATGACATGCATAATGTATTAGCTAAGTATATAGCGCAACTTTTGTGAAAGTCTCAAACTCATAGCTTGGAAGTTTTGAAAATTATCGTCGATAGAATAAGCTCGAAATCCGTTGTTCCCAAAAAAAGCAAAAATATGAGGAGTTGTATCATATCTGTTGATTAGTGCCAAGATAGCGTACACAATGTTGCACGTACTACTATATTTGGATACAACCCCTCATCTTTTTGCTTCCTTTTGGGAACAATGGATTTCGAGCTCATTCTATCGACGACAATGTCAGGTTCTGAGAAACATCTGCTATTAGAACTGAGATTCTATATTATTTTTTTGTCTTAATATATTATATATTGTATGGGCTGTGTACTGGAATTTCAAAATAAGTCTTTCCTTATCTAAAATTGGAGCTAAGCCGGTGAAAATGTATAGATGGTATGAAGGGGGAAAAGATAGTTGGAGAGGGGTGTGCACAACCTTTTGAGATGTCTGTGGAAGATGGGGAGACAATGGGAGCCAGGTAGAAAACCTCGGAGGGGTTACGTTGAGAAGGAGCAAGGGGTTCCTGGAAGGCAGGCTGTTCTGCTGAGAGAGGGGGAGCGTAGCGCGCAAGGTGGACAGTCGTGCCTTGGATAGCTCTGAGAGAGTGCGTAGGGTTGAGAGAGGCTCGGATAGCTTAGGCTTAGAGCCCATGTGTTGGGAGATCGAGATTGATCTCCGGAAAGCTAATTTAACATGTGTAGAGTGAGAGTGATTTAACGTAGTTTAATAGTACACAGCCAGCATTTACTGTATTCAATTTAATGTTGAACCGGATCATCTATATCCGAGTTTGTAAGTGTAAATAGTGTTTGTTGTTGTGTAAATAGTGTGTAAATAAACTGTTAATTTAGTTAATTGAAAGCGTTGGTTTTCATTTAAACAATCCTCTCAGTGCGCGACCGATATCACGTAATCATATCGGTGGTGGCAGCATATAAATAATAAGGATTTTCTTCCAAGTTGTGCGGTCTAAGAGGAAACTCCGACAGACAATTTTCAAAATTTCCAAACTATGATTTTGAGACTTTCACAAAAGTTGCTCTATATACAGGGTGGTCATAAAAAAACTTTGCCGATATATGGAACTCTAGCGGACGGTCCGTTTAACCGATCGAGGTGAGATTTCAGATATAGTTATTCAGAGGTATGAGCTCGGGATTCTGTGGACGACATCAAATTGGCGCTCACGGTTACGGTTATAGGTACAGAAACTCGAAATTTTCGAATGGCAACGCCCATTTTTTTTCGTCGCAAATGCTCATCGCATGCGGAAATCCTAAATAACGCTGGAACGATACGTGTATCCAAAGCCGCCTAAAGACTACAAGCCAAACACAAGGTTTCGTGACGGGGGGGGTCACTTGGCGGGGCTTACGCCAGCAGAGAAGAGCACAGACTTATTTAAAACATGTCAATACTTTCCTCTACATTCCAATTTAATTATCACAGCATACGGAAAAAATTATGCTTTTCATTCAATTTCGATTATTCCTCAACAATAAAAATAAAGATACTATATTTATGAAATAATATCACTGTGTCAATGAAAATGTGCCTCAGTATTAAATTTAAGAGTACATGAAAGAAAATTGGATCGTTAATAAGGGCGGAAAAAACAAGTATTAAATTTATTTTAGTGAGCAGTTTTTATTATATTTATTCTACTTTGAAATTTAGATACAATATCAATTATCTACTTTCTATATATATTCAAAAACAAGACATTAATATATATATACATACATAAATTTTCAGTTTAAACACATATCAATTGAATTATTTTGCTTTCAATTATTTCACTTTCAAAAATAAATAAATACTAATAAGTGTGCCAATCAAAACCCACATTTAAAATTAAGTTAAAGTGAAAGCAAAGTGAATGTCAAATAAAAACAAATTCAATTTATGTTCTATTTTTATTATTTATTGTGGCCTGGAATTATACAGTAAATATTCTATTAAATATTTAGTGATTTGAAACCTTCACATAACAAATTTAGTATAAATAAATAGTAAAATTAAAGCATATATGAAATTAAATATCCATACAGATAAATTTTTCGTACCTACTGCAAACTTTACTTATCAGAAATGGGTAATTTTCACATAAAATCCATTAGAATTGAGAAACATAAAACTCTCATAATAAAACAAAACAAGGTCAGGAAATAGAAAATTATTATTATTATTTTAATTTTGTGTTAGTTTAACATATGATGCAAGGTACAAGCAATAGATTTTTTTAAAGTGTACTGAAACATGACAGAGGGGAAAAAAAGAAGAAAGAAAACACTTTCATCAATCCAAATTACAATTTCCCTAACTTATGTTCATTTTCCTCGGATATTTGAGATTTAACTGCTAAAAAACATAGAGAAACCCAAATCCTTCCACGAAAATATTTCATTTCCAAAAATAATGTTGTCGGCTGTTTAAATGATTGTTCACATGTTTTAAGTTTAAAATAATCAATATTTATGAGATGAAAAGTATAAATGGCCATGACTAGATCGAAAAGTAAATTTATAATTATAGAAAAATTATTTTATTTATTGTTATTTTTAATTAACCATTAAAATGTATATAAAAACACACAAAATTTTTTCGGAGGGGGGGGGGGGGGGGGCTCGCCAACATCTGTTTTGCATAAGGGCGCTGACAAGTCTTCTTATGAATTAATTGTTTACAGTGATTGCAAAAATAGAGATTCAAACACATTATCCCCATATCTCCAGTTTTCACGTATAAGGGTAATAAATATTATAAAAGGAATTTTTATCAAATTAAGAGTTTAAGATTAAAACACAACAATAAATTGGTACGTATACACGGGCTGCCACCGGCGAGTATTTTTCTATTCTATTCGCACCGCTATTTAAAAAAATATATAAATTTTGTAGTATATTTCTCTTGCAAATGTTGTCAAACTGTATGTCAAAGATTTTTGTCTTGAGAAAGTCGTGCAAGTCAGAGTAAAAAAATAGTTGTCTGTGGCAGCCCTGCGTATATTGACTGGACTTTAAAAGAAGTAAACAAGATAATATGTGTCCATAGCGACTTTGCTAAAATTTCTAGTATATTTAAATTTTTAGTGTGAAAATACCGATAAAAATACATAAATTTTGTATCAAATTAAATCCCAATCAATTCTGCATACAAAATAATTAGTTATTATTCACACGACAAGTGTTTTCTAATAAATAGACGTTTATTAAAAGTCACTTTAATGAGAGAAAACAGAACAAATTAAAAAGGGAGGAAAGTGTGACAAGTTAGAAATTACTAAATAATGGCTTGTACCTAAGACTTTTGGCTGAACATTTTTGAGCATGATTAGTACCCAAAGAACCCAGTCTGACATAAGTTTCAGCTGTCTGGTGCCAATATTTCCGAGTAAATAAAAATCAGAAGTTTTAACCGAAATTTTTGAATAGCAAGAAAGGTAATGTTGCAAATAGCTATTACCAAAATGTAAAATTTAAACAATAATATTTGTACTGTACTGTAGACAAAATTTCATCACTTTTCAGTGATAAATTCCCGAGTAATAATGATTTTAAAGTTTTTTTTATTAATTTGTTTAAATTAAAAGAATTAATTAAAATTTCCACTTGAAAATATAATAGTTGAGGTAGAAAAATATGTCGCATAGGACATTAAAATTTCAAACTGAATTGGCCGTATAGCTTCCAAATTATAAGGAGAAATGTGTTGGCCCCAACAGAACTATCCAGCTCTAGCACATATTAAAATGAAGTTATTTTTACATATTTATAAAGAATATAATTAAACAGTGAAAACTTTATTAATTAGTAATAACTTTTGAGAATTAACCGATTCACAACTTTCAAGCACCAATTTTTAGCAAATTACGAGAGACAGGGAATGATATGTCTCGATACGATTTAGTGATTTTTGCCACTTTAAATTACTGCTGTTTTTGAAATGAAACAGAAGTACAATAATATTGTTTTGTTTTGAGACACGCACACGGGATAATTGACAATACGATACTGGGATTTAATAGTTAATTTATTTTAAAGAAGTTAAAAATAAAAGATATTCTGAACGCAAAAAATAGATCTAGTACTAATAAAATATAAGTAGTTAATTTGAAAATAAAACTTACCTTCAAAAGAATGTGTTCTATTCTTTTAAGTAAACAGCACGTGCATACGTTACATTTTAATTCTAAACAACCAGATACAAGATTCAAATGCTCGGCATTGGCGCCAGCCCCGGGTCGTGACGTCACATATGTGGGGGAATGAAATCGTGTCTGGCTTGATAGTCTTAAGAAGGCTTTGGTGTATCGCAATAAACGGACGCGTTATGAACGCACAAAAAACAGCTCTGCGAACGGCAAAAAAAAAAAAAACACGATCGGGGCGCACAAAGGAAATTTGCATATGACAGAGGCAAGACACCAATCACAGAACGCCGTTCGCCAGATAGTCAGCGTAGAAAAAAGACCACTGCCTCTGCCATGTGCAAATTTCCTCCGTGCGTCCCAATCGTGTTTTTTTTTTTTTTTTTTTTGTCGTTCGCAGAGCTGTTTTTTGTGAGTGCATAACGCGTCTGTTTATTGCGATACACGTACCGTTCCACCGCCATTTAGGGTTTCCGCATGCACTGAGCATTTTGCGATGAAAACAAATGGGCGTTGCCATTCGAAAATTTCGAGTTTCTGTACCTATAACCGTAACCGCGAGTGCCAATTTGTTGCCGTTCACAGAATCCCGAGCTCATACCTTTGAATAACTATATCTGAAATCTCATCTCGATCGGTTAAACGGACCGGCCGCTAGAGTTCCACATATCGGCAAAGTTTCTTTATGACCACCCTGTACTTAGCTAATACATTATGCATATTATATTTTGATTGCATTCGCGCATGCGCAGTGAAACATTTTTTAGTAAACCTCTCATTTTTCATCCAATTTTTATTTTTTCATTCTGATTGCAGAGTATTGTGTACAATGTTGTTAATCATATTTTCTGAAAAGATTTTTTTTTACATTAAGAACTCTGCAAATTATAAGCAAAAAACTTGGCGAAATTTGGGACTGTTTTTATAAAAACCTTAATTTCTCTACGAGTATACATGCTATCCTCATAAAAATGGACACAGTATAATACAATAAGCCACTTATTAATAATCTCGAGTTTGAACGCTTTTGCTACACAGTTATCCAAAAGATATACGTTCTTTTTCAATTTGTTGACGTCCCCTATGGGGTTTTGGAGAAAAATCTTCGCGGAAATATGACCTATGCTATACTGTTTGCACATCTGCATTTTCAAGTTCATTCCTCATGTATTTTTCTAGATATTTAACAAAACGTCTAAAATCGCAAGTGACCGGTCACCTTTGGCCATATAGTGTACTTAATGAAAGAAAGAGACAAGAAAATGAAAATATATTTTAAGAATTATTTTAATAAAATCTTAAATATTTTACTTTCACTATTAATTGCAATGAAATAAAATACAGTAGAGCGCTGATTATCGGAACTCCAATTAACTGAACTTCCAGTTATCCAAGTAGCCAATTTCTGTCAAAACATTTTTTTGACCGAACTTCCAATTATTCGATCAGCCCTATTTCTGTCAATTGTTAAAAAAAAAAAAAAACATTTTCAATCATCCAAGCACCCTAAAAGATCTGGATATCAGATTTTAAATGATGATGAGATTGTGGGTGAGATTCAAAACGTAAAAGAAATTGAAGAAAATGAAAACGAATGCTCTGAAAATGATCCTAGTCCATCACATAACGAAGCTTTTGAATGTTTGGAAAAAGCTATGAAATGGCTCGAATGGCAGAAGAATGCTGATCCTATTGAACTAACGTATTTAAGAAGAATTCGAGATATGGAAGCATTGAAAAGAATGTCTTCTTTGAAGCAAGCGACAGTCGAAAGCTTTTTTGCTGAAGTTATAATCTTTGGAGTTCAGAAAATGATATAAAAAGTTAACAATAAAGAAAAAAAGACAAAAATCACTTTTTAAACATACCAGCATTAACTAATGCTGTCAGTCTGAAGCGTGGATAAAGTGTGAAGATTTTAGTATAGTATGGAACATCCATTAAATTGTCTGTCCATTTATCCGAACTTTTGCTTATCCGAACTAGGGTTGGCCCCGACTTGTTCGGAAAATCGGTGCTCTACTGTTTTGCAAAAAGTGCTATTTTTGACTCTAATGTTTATCATTCATATTAGGTCTTCGTGATCTGGCACAGTCATCTCACCAAATTTTCATTGCTGCAGCAGGATCATATTCATTTAATTGAATTTTAGCGTGTCTTTATTTATTGATAAACTTTTGTCCTTTAGAGTGTTTTTCGCACTCCTCCACATTCACTCCACTTGAGCGAACAATTGCTAGAAGCAATTGTTATCAAATCTGAACACCGTTTATTAGTTTTGTTTCCTTTGAATTTATGAGTTTTTAGTTTCTCTAACACATCAAATAATGATAGGGATGGCCGAAAGTGCAATTACCCCCCCCCCCCACACACACACACACACACTAGAGAGATATTCATGGTATTTGAACTAATAAGAATTAGTTATCTACTGCCCAGGTGTGATTCTGAGTTTTAAAAAATATTTCTGTAATTCACAGCAAATTTCGTAAGAGGTTACAGCGGGGGGGGGGGGGGAATCCTCTCCCGGCACTACACTCTCACAAAAAAATTCGTCTAAAAACGGAAAATTGCTGGCAGCACAGTTGCCGGTTTACCCCTGTAACTTTCAGAATAATTTACGTCATGGAAATATCCGTGTTTAAAACGAATTTTTCCACGACTCGTCCCGTATTCTCCATAATAAAAATTTCAGTTTTCGAAACGGAAGCTTCCCATTTTCATACGAAATTTCCGTAAAATTTTTCAAAACAGTTGTGTGTTTTGTGTCCTGAAATTTTTAAAATGGGATCAAGAGTTATGTTATAAAAGCTGAAAATTACCATACAATAATAATCAAACTATTATTTATTCTCCTGTTTAATTTATTTGTATGGTAATCTTCAGCTTTTATTTAATAATACCATTGAGATCTCACTCTAAAAATTTCAGGATTTTAAACTTATAATATTACAAAACACATACAATTTTTTCAAAAATTTTAAAAAACACTATCTCATTATTTTATTTTAAAATAAAAATTATTTTTTTTAACCAAGCATAGTCAATTTGCATATCAAATTAAACCGTATGAAATTCTGTTTAATATGAGGAGTCAAACAATTCTCAACGCCTGATAGAATTTGAGAAATTCAAAATTTTAAACACTTACGCAAGTCAAAAACTGAATAACGTTTCGAAAAAAAAAAACTATTATTATATAAAAATTTGAGATTAAAAAAAAAAAAATTAAAAATATATTTCCTCATTTATATCATGAGAGAGAATAATTTCTGAAAGAAATCTGATAGAAAAAAAATATATATTCCATATTTTAATGTAATAAAGCAAAAATAGTTTACAATTAGAAAAAATATATATATATTCCATATTTTAATGTAATAAAGCAAAAATAGTTTACAATTAACTCTCTAATATCAGTTTTATCTTTGTTGTATAAAAATGAACTCATATACACTTAATAATATTAAAATATATTATTATTTTTCATTTGAAAAATTTCAGGACTTTCAAAAATTCGGCCATTTTGAACCCTAATCAAAACATGCAACCTGAATTAAAACATTCAAAGTCAACTGACCTGAAACGAAAAAAAAAAAAAAAAAATAACGTCAACCAGACCTACGCATCGGGTCGAATTCGGATATACCCTATCCGACACACGGATCTATTATAAACCTCCCTCTTTCCTTTGAAATTTTAAAAAGCCAGTCTTTCTGTTTAAGCCTGAAGCATCTTTTTTTAATTATACAATGTTGTATTAAAAATACGAATGTAAAACAAAGCAGATGCAATAACATTAAAATATTTAGTATTTAGGAAAACGGACTCATATTGTAAGTATTTATTTTAAATATATATTGTCATTTTACAAAAAGAAATCATGACAATTAATAAAATGTAGAACAAAACCAATCAGTTTTTATGCAAAGAGATACGAGAAAATATAATGTAAAAGACACGTCACATAATTCCCCCCCTCATTCCCGAGCTGGAGTAAAAATAGAAAGATTACGCAACATTGACCACTTAATCGAAAGATGCATCATAGCCTCGCTTAAACCATAAGACATTATTTCTGTACTAAACTCTCTATTCACAAGATTTTTGTAATTAAAATCCACTGATTCAGAAATTTTTAGCTGTAATTCTACGGCTCCAAAAGACACAAAATTTTACTAGTGTCTGCTATCTAATATAACATATACACTGTTACTTATTCAATTACGCCATCTCTAATATTCCTTGATGATTTATATTTATTTAACTTTAGCTTAAATTTTGAAAAAAAAATATATATATATACATAATTTATACATTCTAAACAACAGACGTAAAGGCTAAAATCAGAAGTTAATTTTTTTTTTCATCATTCGTTAATACTAATTAAAAACAAAAAACAGAAAAGTATAAAATAAACTTACCTTCAAATAATTCAGTGTTATAGTCTTAAAATAAACCGTATACAGTGAAACCTTCCTGTGCGACCACCTCCCTGTACGACCATTTTTTCATGGAACGAAATTTATTCCCATAGGCTCAATAATAATTTTACCTCCATTCAGTGACCATCCTAGTTGAACTCCCTCCATGAGCGACCAATTTCTTTGAAGAAAGTGAAACAAATTCCATTTTTTCCTGGTCGCTTGAAGAAGATTTTTTTAGAAAATAATTCCGGATAGCGCATTATTCATCAGACTTCTAAACTAAGTTTAGATATTTTTTTTTATTATTATTCCGATAACTTTTAAGTATTTAAAACCCCTTTGTGCCTTTTTAGGCAATGAATTTAACTCCGATGACAAATTAAGAATGACGGTCAATAAACTCCCATGCCCAATTCTGCCAGGAAACTCTCAAAGAAATAACTAAATTAATGAAATCGTCATTATTTGTTCCCTTCCAAAAAAAAAAAAAAAAAATGTATTTCTTTATTGAACTTCAAAAGGACTTGGAAATAAAAGTTATTAAAGATAAAACCGTAAAATCAAATCAAACGTTAATGTATTCATTTTTTAAACTGCAGTAATTTAACTTATGTAATTAACTTTTGTTTTGATACTTAAACTTTTATATTTTTTCCTGGTGTGAAAAATAAATTTTAGTAATATTAATTCTTACTTTTTTTCAACAATTAAAATCTAGATTTAAACATGACCTCCATTAAGAGACCACCTCTCGGAGCGACCAATTTTTATTGGAACGGAACCTGGTCGCTTTACGGAGGTTTTGCTGTACGTTATAAACAGAGGGTAAAATTCCCAAAAAAAATTCCCAATATGTAAATGTACAGTTTTTTGGTTTTTTTTTTTTTTTGCAAAAAAGAAGAAAAAAAAGAGGTTTGTAGTATAAATTTGGCGCCCCCTCGATTTCCGCGCCCGGTGCAACTGCCCCCTTCGCCCTTTGCTTCGCACGGCCCTGGCTAGAGCTTACGCTAGAGCTTTATTTGAGAAAAAAAAGGTAAATAGAATTACTTAAAAAAAAAAAAAATCCAGAACGCATACGGCATTACCTCCGTATATCCATTACACACCCCTGAAATTATTCTCTTTTGATCAAAGTTTATAAAACACTACCGCCGTTATTATAATTCGTAAGTATTCTGACTAATTTATCCCGCCTTTCTTTGCATGCATGTGTGAGGAGACTAATTTTATTGGTTGTAAAAGGTTTGCGAAATATTTCCTGAAATTATCATTTCACGATAGGAATTTTCCGTGATTTGAGGAAAAATAGAAAATGTTTCCGAAAAATTAACGGAAAAAAGTGCGTCAATTCAGACTCTTTTGAGAGTGTAACTATGCGTTTTTTCCGCGATCCTTTCACGAAATTTGCTTTTTTTTTCGGGATCCTTTCACGAAATTGCATGATGGTTTTTTTCAACATTTTTCGTATTTAAATTGTTATAAGTCAAGAACCGTTAAAGATAAATGGTTCAAACTTGAAACATGTGTTTTTCAATTATTTTACTTTAATTTTGACTCATCAAATTAAAAAAAAAATATTTACTTTTCAATATGTGATTTTTTTTAAATAAGTCGCATAATTTTTTTTTTTTAATTTTACTTTAAAAATTTTTAATTTTTTTTAAATTAATATTTTTAAAAAATGCTGAATCAAAATTAAAACTTATATATTTTTGTTTAAATAAATGAAAAAGTTTTGAAATTTGACAAATAATATTTCGAGTTATAACGATTTTAAATTATCCTACTATTTTTAAAAAACTTTCAAATTTAAATTTCTTTAAAAACTTTTTGAAAAGTTTTGTGATATGATTTTGTTTACTAATTATACGGTTAACTATTTTAAAATTCTAACTCAATATATATATATATATATCTATATATATATATTTGTTAGGGCACAGGGGAAAATAACTTTTAGCTTTAGCTTATTTTTCCCACAGAAAACAACCATTTTGCTTATATCATTGAATTCTGTGCCCTTGAAAACGTAATTCAATATATAAGCATTTCCATTATTTATCGGTGTCCACTTTATTTTTCTTCCATAATAATTCTTATAAATAATTTAATCTTTTTTTTATATATACTTACAGCTTTAATTCATAATATTACGGTTTTTGATGGTGGTAGGTTATGTTTAATTATTGGTTATATATATATATATATATATATATATATATATATATATATATATATATATATATATATATAAAACCATTAATTAAACGTTACCAACCATCATCTATTGTGATAGTATGAATGAATTTACAACAATACAGTGTCCCCAAACACACTGAATGGATACCAAAAACATAATAAACAAGCTGCGAAGTATAAAATAAAGTCCCCTGTACTATATAATAAGAATTAATAATGAAGAAAAAGAGAAGAATATGGATTTCGATTATATATATATATATATATGTATATATATTTTAATGTGTCCCGGACCCCCTTAAGCATAAAACATTCATGGTCGCTACTGTTATAGCTATTTTATCAAAACCTCTTCAATACGGAATTTTGTTTCGGTCACTAGCGTTTCCGATTTTAGAAATTTTACGTTCTAAGATTATTTTATTTATTTAATACAGTAAAACCTACTAAGACAGAATCTCAAGCGACCAAGGAAAGATTCCGTTTTAGACATGTTTTCGCCTTAGCAGGTAGATTTATATGGTACCCTTCCCTTCTGGACCATGGACTTGGTACGTTTACGACAGGAAATTATACTTTTAGGAATAATACAAAAATTACTAATTAATCCACAGTTTGCCTAAACTTCATTGTTACATTGCATAAGCAGAAATGAGACTTAAATTAATAAGAATTAAAACTAATTCTAAATAAATGATAATTTAGAAAGTATTTTGAAGCTTTTATGCTCATTTCATACACTCATTTCAGTATTCATTTGAAGTTTTGAATTTTTTAGAAACCGTTCTTAGTACGCGTTTACATCTAAAAATTAACCATCATGTCAAATTCCAAATATGAAATTTTTATGAAACACATGTGTTTTAGTTAAAACAGGGAATAAAACTGTGAATTCAAATAAATTTTTAATTTAATTTTAATTAACTTTTGAAATTTAAGCAATATTTAGTCAAATTTTGGCAAAGAATTGCGTTTATGCCAAACCTTCTATAACAAAATATATTCAATATACACAGTAAAAAAAAAAAAAAAAGGGGGGGATTAAAAAGCGGAGATTCTATTTTCAATCGAGACGCCAGTACTATTTCCATATTTTAACGGAAATTTTCCCCCATAAATTCCAGTAAAACGGAAAATTTTCTGTAATTTATGGAGGAAAAATTTCCGTAAAAATATGGACTTCTGGAATTTATAGGGGGAGAATTTTCCGTTAAAATACGGAAATAGTACTGGCGTCTCTATTGCCATAGTAATCTCCATTTTTAGTCTTTTTTTTTTTTTTTTTTTTTTTTTTTTGTGCAGTGTCTTTCACTTTTTTTTTCGACAATGTATTAGCAAACCACTTACTTACCTCTGTTATGAAGCAAAAGATTTACAATATTTCTTAAATTTACAAATCAATATATCAAATTTTGTATAAAAAACATAATTTTTTTAATTGTATTTTTCAATAAAAACAGCTCTTAAATTAATATGTACGTATTTAAAAGCTTTATTTTGCTTCATAACATACCAATAGATGAGTAGAACCTTGTGACCAAAAAAAATTTTATTTCAATATCTTAAAAACTTTTTAAGAAATATGGTTTCTTGTAAACGTAAACAATGAAAATCGTAGTTTTCCAGAAAACGCAAGTTAAGATTTTAATATAGCACAAAAACTTATGTATAAAGGTTTATATTTTGGGCTACAATTTTGTTTTCTAATTATCGCTGAACTAAAAAAAGTAAGGCATTTTTGGAATCCTAAATGTTTGTACTTTAATTTAAAATAATAAAAACGAAAACGAAATTTTTCGGAAAAAAGGCGATTTGGGGTAGGCAGATACCTTAAAGTGATTATAAGATGTGACAATGAAAATACTTTGTATGTCTTAAAGGAAAAATTCACTGTCATTTTTTTTTTTTTTCAATTTTAGATTCTATCAGCGAATATCGACGAGATCTATGGTCATAATTATGCCAAGTCTTCACACGAACCTGATTCTTATCACGATTATGAAACGGCTTCCGAGGATTCTGATACCTTTTCTGTCTATTCTGACTTTGACAGTGTCTTTGACAGCGTCTCTCCCAATTTATTGGATGAAAGTGTAAGTTTCATAAGATTTTTTCAATTCCTACTATTATCTCACACTCTCCCTATATTTATTTATATATTTATATATTGTACAATTTTTCAATCGTTAATAAAATACTCATTATTCATCCTATCAGGTTGAAATAAATTTTTTTAAACTTGTACTGGATGACAATGGATGTTAATAAAGTTTTTTCAAATATTAATTTATTAATTAAATTTTAATTAATTAATTTTAGTTTTGCATGGGAAACAAAATGGCCGCCATTGGTTATTGAATTTCAATGAAAGTATTTTCAATAAGGGTTACCATAGGGGGGGGGCTGTTCTGTCGCCAAATACCGCCAAGTTTGCCTCCAACTTGGCGATATATCGCCAAATTTGGCGGCCAAAATGAGTCGCCAAAAGCGACGCTAACTCGGCGATATCTGTAATATTTCGCCAAATTCCCATAGAGTTCCATTGTAAACATACTTGCTTATAGAAAATCAACAAATTGAGATATTTTAATGCAACAAAAACTCATATTAGCTTGATTATATTAAATTTTTCTTTGATGGCCTAAGTAGGAATTGACTTTAAAAACAAAATTTTTATATTACTTGTTTTATTAAAATTTTATAAATTGCATTATTATTATTATTATTATTATTTTAAGTACAAGCTTCTGTCTTCCTATCTACGGCATCAAAAGCATTTTCTATTTTTTTAAGTGACTTCAAAACTAATTTGATATGCCAATCCCCAAATTTTGTTCTATCTCATGCATCTTAATATTTCAAAAAGTAATTACAAATGTTAATACTTCGTTATTAGTTCAATACTATACCAACTTAGGGATGGGCGATTCTGGAAATTTTGATTAAAATCGACATCGTATAAAAGAGAATCGAACACAATAAGAATCTAATCCAAAATCTAGAATTGATGCTTCGATGTTCACAGGTTCACACAGATAAGCTCAAAAATAGTAATTCCAAAACGTAGCTAATCAGCAGGGCCGTAACGACCACCTTTCACCTTCCCTTTATGAGGGTCCTAGACAATGTCAGGGGCCCAGAAGTAAGCTATTACAGACCTTTGAGTCGAATAATAAAGTTTTTTAACTTTTAAAATTATTGTTTTAATGTTTAGAATTAATTTTAATTAAAGTGTAATTTTAATAATAATTTACATTATACTTAAATTTTATTTTTTAAGAAAGATCTCGGTGAGATAAAAAAAAAAAAAAAAAAAAAAAAAAAAAAGGAAGAAATGATTTTTCTTTTCATCCGGAAAAGATGTACTTTCTACTCTTATTTTCTTCAACCAAACAGATGGGTACTTATTTCCTATAAACGCCATTCTTCTTAAAAAATGCGCAGAGAGAAATTTTGAAGGCTCTAAATTTATTTAAAAAGTTAAATTTGTTTTTCAGTCTTTTTAGGGCCCCCTATAACCGTGGGGGAAATGCAAATATTGCAGTTCTTCTTTTAAAATAGCTGTGATGATGTAATTAACCAATCATCACATACTAATTATCCATCAATTAATAAGCAAAATTCTCTTTTTAATAATATATTTAACTAAAATTTCTTTCCCTTTTTAAAATATATACCTCCTTTATCTCATTTACAGTTTATAAATATTATTCTTTTTAATGTTTACTAAATTTTCAGCTGTTACCCCTCCCCCCCCCCCCCCCCCCCAAAAAAAAAAAAAAAAAAACAACAATTCGTTCTAAGAATCATTAGCAGTGAAGTAACATACTTTTCTCTGGTTAACAAATAAATAAAATATATATATATATATTCAATATATATATACAGTGCGTGTAAAAGTCAACAATTCAATATATATATAGTGCGTGTAAAAGTCAACAGAATGTATCTGTGTCCTTTTTATTGCGAAAAAATTATAATTATGCAAAAAAACGCTATCTTTGACTGTGTAAAAACTTTAAGGACACCAGTATTTTTTTAATAGAAATGTTATATATAATTATTATTAAGGATCGACCATAACAGGTTTTTAAGACCGAAACCGAATTTCAGCGATTTTCCTGTTTTCGGCCAAAAACGAATATGTCCAAAAACTTTTTTAAAGTAATTAAATTGTATGTATTAAAATAATTAATACATACATAAATGTATTATTAATTAATCATACGTATTTATAAAATATACATAAATAATTAATTAATTATGCATATTTATTAAATATACATAATTCTTAATTAATTATATTATATGTGTGGCCCAAATTGTCTCTCTGTGCCTTAGATCCAAAACTTTTTTTTTCATATAAAATAAAACGTAATTATTGATCAACGACACAGAATGATTTTCTAATTATACGAATTTCATTTAATTAAAAAATATTTTAGCTTTATGTATACACACCTCGATTTATCTTTTATAATGATTTCTGTAAATGATCATCTGTTATACTAGAACTTTCTCAAAGAGTATTCGAAACTCTTCTGCGGTTTCAAACTGAAAATTTTCTATTGCTTTTATGTCTGCAGCTTTTAATGAGCACGTGAAAAAGTTTAGTTATATATGCATTGCTTGCATTATAATTTTCATTTACGTCTTGAGTCAGTCATGACTGATAATTACAAACAACGAAGTTCGTAGCAATAAATAGTCTCATTTGAGCCGGCCGATAAAGCTCAAATCGACGATAAGTGATGAAAATTTCCGAAGGAAGAAACGAGATTTTTGAAATACTGATAGTTTGGGTCCAAAATCTGAGTTTAACTATCAGTATTCCAAAAATCTTGTTTCTTCCTTCGAAAATTTTCAACACTTCTTATCGATTACAGCTTTATCGGCCGGCTCAAATGAGACTATTTATTGCTATGAACTTCGTTGTTTGTAATTATCAGTCATGACTGACTCAAGACTTGAATGCAGATTATAAAGCAAGCAATTCATGTATAACTAAACTTTTTCACGTGTTCATTAAAAGCTGTAGACATAACAGTAATAGAAAATTTTCAGTTTGAAACCGCAGATGTGTTTCGAATACTCTTTGAGAAAGTTCTAGTATAACAGATGATCATTTACAGAAATCATTATAAAAGGTAAATCGAGGTGTATATACATAAAACTAAGATATTTTTAAATTAAATGAAATTCGTATAATTAGAAAATCATTCTGTGTCGTTGATGAATTAATTACGTTTTACTTTATATAGGGGGGGGGGGGGGGGAATTGGATCTAAGGCACAGAGAGACAATTTCGGCCACCTGTATAATTATGCGTATAATTATGTATATTTCATAAATACGCATAATTAATTATTTATTATGCATGTTTAATAAATACGTATAATTAATTAATACTATATTTATGTATATATTAATTACTTTAACACATACAATTTAAGTACTTTAAAAAGTTTTTGAAAATTTTCGTTTTCGGCCGAAAATAGGAAGATCGCCGAAATTCGGTTTCGGTTTCGGCCTTAAAACCTATTTCGGTCGATCCGGAATAATAATTATATGTAACATATCTATAAAAAATATACTGGTGTCCTTAAAGTTTTTACACAGTCAAAAATAGCGTTTTCTTGCATAATTATGATTTTTTCACAATAAAAAGGAGATAGATGCATTCTGTTGACTTTTATGTTAGTATTTCCACTTTATGATCAACATTAAATTACCATTTCACTTGTCGCATTTTCAATTTATCAAAATTTTTACAATTTTTTGTTGTCCTTAAAGTTTTTACACCCGCTGTATATATTAAATATATTATGTATAATATATTCTTTGATTATGTTTTTTGTGAGCAGTAATTAAAAAACTCTAAAACAGTTATTAACACATTCGCTGACGTGGAACATAAATCTGCAAATAGTATCATGATTTTTTTTTCCTTAATAGCTTTCTTTTTCTTATACTAGAACAGAAAAAGAGGATTTATGTGTTTTTCGTATAATGTTCTTTTCTAATCCATTTTAAATTACTGATTCTGTAAAGACTTTAATTTTTATTTCATTTTATGTTGTTTCTATATACAAAGTTGATACATAATTGCAACATCCTCATGTGTATTCTTTCTCCTGTATACATATATACGAAATAAAATAACGGTACAAAATTCTCAGTGTCACTTTGTTTAAATTGTTTAATATATTATTTGGAGAAATGAGTTTTAAAGCCTTTTAGCGAGCACTTTCATGCGTGTATCCTTGAAAAACATAGGGCCATTTAGTCGGAAAACTTCAAAATTTCATAAAATTCAAAGTATCATAATTCAAAGTATCATCATAATTGAGTAAGTTCGGTGGTTACTTATACAAAAACTTGGACAATTTTGAGATCAATTAATGAGAACACTAAGTAATATGGCCTTAAAACAAGGATAAAGTAATTGAACTTGAAAAAAGGCCGAAATTTTTTATTATTGTTCATAAATATTGGTCACCAATAGCTGCAGATATCATATCAATGTTTAGTTGGTAACCAAATAATTCAGAAAGAACGTCCGAAAAGGTCCTATTGCAATTTGACCATAATTAAGAAAATTAGGATTTGGGGGAGGGAAGGTGGGAAGAGGACTGGTGACGATCTGGAAAAGTAGTAACATAAACTAGTACTAACTTAATAAATTAATAACTCAAATAACTTGGCTCCTAAACTAAAAATATAACAATTTAACCTGGAAAGAAAAAGGCTCTTATACGAAATTTGACGCCAGCGTGTCCCCATCAGCCTCACGCCCCCCCCCCCCCCGAAAAAATGGGGGAGAAGCTACTAATTGTTGAAATCTGTTATGTATTTTTTTCCCCTTAATTTCTGGTAAAAAATATGGTGTAGTAATGAACAAATTAAAACTTATAACGCCTCTAGTGGTGAAAAGTGAGTTAAGAGGTGGGGAGTGGGTGTTGTAATGTATAGGCCAAGAGTTCTAAAACGATATGTCACATGAAGAAATCCATTTCTGCTCCCCCTCCCCCCCCCACACACACGATGGGAATGCCTCCTAATTGTCTGTGGCCAAAATAGACCCCACCAATCGAAAGGCCTTGATTTTGACTTAATTGGAAGCTGAGTTAGAAAAATTGCTTAAAATACAAAATTTAGATGCCGGGAGGTAAAAGAACATAATATGAAATAATAATATGAAAGAGTGGTCAAAGAGCTTTTCGATAATATATCACATGAGGCGTTGGGAAAAAATTAGAAAATTGCCCCTCCCGGGAGGGTCCACTCTCGCGTTTCCAGAATTCACCCTGAATTCACCCACCCCCTATATAGGATAACTTTTTGTGTACAGTGCGCGCTTTTGGAACAATAGAAAAACCAAGTGCGCGTAACTGGGAAGGAGATGGACAGAACATAAAAGAGGACATTAAAAGATTTTCAACGATATGTTACACGAGAAGGTTTGGACGAAATTTAAAATGCGCCCCTCCCTCGAAGGGGCAACTAAACCCCTAACGGTCAAAGGGGCGACGGCAAATATACTTTCGGTCAAAGTTTCAAAATGTGGCCTTATAATAAGATAGGAGAAGAGTTTGACATTTAAAAATTGCATGTATATTTTAAATGTCTCTGTAATAACGATTTTTGGGGAAGAGGAGGAGGAGGAGATGAGAGGAGACAAACTTGAAAAATACAACTTAATAAACTAGCAACCAAATTACTAGGCTTCTAAGCAAAAATGTAACAATTTAACCTAGAAAGTAAAATAAATCTTTCCTTATACACACATAAATTTCACAGCAATTCTGCCTCTAAACAGTAAAATCGGAGGAATAAATATATGAAATTATTCCATGAAATCAGAACAGAAATATCCATCTATTCCCGTAAGAACCTGGATCAAAAAATATCCGCATCCAAGAATCGGGCCCAATGACGATGTAAATCAAAAGGAACGATTGAACCCGAATCGAAGGATCGACCGCAATAGAATGTAAAATATCGATGTAAAAGGGGATCAAAATATGAATATGGGGAGAATATACTTTCCAACGATATATCACATGATGGTCTCTGAAACAATGAGAAAGTGCCCCCCCCCCTCTTCCCATGGAGCAACTAAGCCCCCATTGGTCGGGAAGCGCGTAACCGAGCACATAAAATATTTGGCAACGCGAAATATACCTTTAGTCTTTTGAAGGTTTCAAAACGAGGCGTTATAATAAAATCGGATAAAAACGAAGATTTTAAAAATTGCATGCATATTTTGAATGACCTTGTTATAACGACTCAGGGCCGAAACTAAGGGGGGGGGGGGGGGGCAGAGGGGGCATGTGCCCCGGGCGCCAGAACGAAGGGGCGCCAAATGAAGGATTATACCTTTGGAAAAGATCATTTTCTTCTGATGGGCTGATGACTTCCGTTATTATGAAACAGCCATTATAAATGAAGTGTTAGGTGAAGATGAAAGAGCAGTCGTAAAAAGTTAGAACTCTGATTTTCTGGTCCGAATGGGGGAAAAAAAATGGCCATAATTTTTTTTTTTTTTTAAATTATGGCCATTTTTTTCCCCCATTCGGACCAGAAAATCAGAGTTCTAACTTTCTACGACTGCTTTTTCAACTTCACCTAACACTTCATTTATAATGGCTGTTTCATAATAACGGAAGTCATCAGTCCATCAGAAGAAAATAATTCGGTGAAAGCGGAAACTCGGTTAGGCGGGACTGAGATAATCGGGACTCTACTGAATATGTCATTTTAAAAATGGTCTTTAGAATATTTTTGTTGATGTTCAGAGGGACCTCTCCCTTGAATCCGCCACTGTAGATTACGTAGTTCAGTATTACATATTTTATGATTACATATTTTAAATTTTAATATTATTATATAATTATATAATGTTATAAAATTAGTAAAATTCTCTTTGTAAATATACTTTGTGGAAGAGGGGGGGGGGGGGGGCGCCAAAATCCATGTTTGCCCCGGGTGCAAGAAAGGCTAGTTTCGGCCCTGTAACGACTAAACCGATGAAGCAGAATCATTTCTATTCTTAATATGACAGCAAAAAGAATACCAGAAACAAAATGAAATCACATAATGCAGAGTGCACTACCTGGAACAATAAAAAGTGCCAAGAGCGGAGCGTGTAACTAGGACGTGGGTGACAAAAAATAAAAAAGGACATTAAAAGCTTTCCAACGATATGTTACACGAGATGGTTTGGGAAAAACAAAAAATATGCCTCCCGGGGGACAGGTAAGTGCCAAACGGTCGGAGGGGCGACCTCAAATGTATCTTTTGTTAAGGTTTCAAAATGTGGCTTTATAATAAAATAGAAAGAGAATTTGACATTTAAAAAATTGCATGCATATTTTGAACGGCCCTGTAAATTAAGATTGCCGAGGAAAGGGGGGGGGGGGAGAGATGTTAGAAGAGACGAACTTGAAAAATACAACATAATATACTAGTAACCCGAATAACTGTACTTCTAAACCTAAGTATCACAATTTAACCTAGTGTCAAATTCAGGGGATGGCCCGGTGGGGAGATTCCTCCTCGGAACATTGACCCTCCCCCCCCCCCCGGAAGTTTTAAGATTTTATGCTTTTTAATGACAAATGTGCAATCCCCCTTACGGAACTCTAAAATACACCCTCCCCTAAAGTCGCAGAAATCCCTTCCGTAGAAAATTACCCGTATTCAACACTGATTTAACCCAGAAAAAAAAAAAAAAATCCTTCCTTATACGAAATTTTACATCAATTCTGCCACTAAAACAGTAAAATTGAAAAAAATAAATAAAACGTTCCCAGCCAACCCGATCCCAAATCGTGGACCGACCGCGATTCGATTTTAAATGAAGTAAATTAAAGAATAACGATTGTAACCGCATCTAAAGAATCGTCCGCAAAGCGATTCTACCCGCATCTAAAGATCAACATCGAATCTGTACTGAATCGATTCGCCATTGCTGTCGATCCTACGTTCTGATAGAATCGATTCTACATTTTTTATTACTTTCTTTTGTGGTTAGTTTATTACCAAAAAAAAAAGTATTGGATTCATGAAAAATTTTCACTTCCTGTTTTCGAAAGATTTATCGCCTTAGAAGGTCCTGCCTCGAATACAATTTGACTATTTTTATAAATTTTCTGTCTGTCAGTCTGTCTATTTGTTTGTCTCTGACTAATATTTTGCGCGTGCTCTATCTCAAGAACTAATGCATGGAATCTTTGAAACTTTAGATTCAGTTAAACCTTCATATAAATTGGTGCTGATACGTGATAAAACAAATCGTAGTGACCAATTATGCCACGCCTGAGTTTTCTTGGGTTAATAATTAATTGTAATATATATGAATCCGAGATAACTCTGGATAATCAGGGAAGCGGTTAATAAAATGTAAAGTTTTGTTTCAGTATTCTAAATGTGGTTGGAAAGCGTCTCACAATCTATGCTGGACGCATGAATTTTCGTTCTGTTTTTAAATTTTCTGATTTTTTTGTCTTTTAGCTTTCTTGGGATAATATTTGAAGAGATGGAAATGATATTAAGTCTGCACAAATTCTTCAACCATTGGTTGATTTTGGCCTGAAATCTGGAATCAACTGCAAGAAGTCTGGAGAAATCCGGATGAAGCCAAACGAAGAGAAGCTGATCTGCGATGGGTGCTGAAGGAGATCTAGGAGATCGCTGAACATCTTTCCGACCCTTATTCCTTTGCACGAAGTGAGAGAAGTGGAAGTCAATCGGATATGTAACTTTATATTAGAGGAAGTTGCTGAAGATAATTATAGGGGTCATTCCATGAGAAGCGGACAATGGCCCGCACGTGACGTCTACATAAATATATCTATATTTATTCAAACCTATAAGTTGTTAAAATATAAACTATACATTAAAATTAACAAAAAAAGCTATATTTTCGAATATTATAGACGTGAATTATCACTTTGCTAAGTAAGTTTGAACCAACAGAGTGAAAAATGTCCAAGTCGAGAATCGAACCCGGACCCCTGGAATAGCGCTCCAGTGTTCTACCATTAAGCCACGAGGACGATGCCCAGCTTGGCATCTCTCACTCACATAAGTCGGTAAGACTGCTACCGCAACTTCAAGATGGAGACGTCTTCATGAGCATACAATCTAGCGGCGTAACATGAGACGCAAATGAACCCAGCATCGGTGAATGTACAATTTTAGTTAATTTCCCAACTACTTTTCAGCCGTGAAAATACGCTTGAAAGTATTGAGTATTATAGACGTGAATTATCACTTTGCTAACTAAGCGTAAACCAACAGAGTGAAAAACGTCCAAGCCGCTGAACTGCGGAAAAGTAGCTGGAAAATTAATTAAAATTGTATATTCGCCGATGCTGGGTTCATTTGAGTCTCATGTTACGCCGCAAGATTGTGTGCTCATGAAGACTTCTCCATCTTGTAGCTGCGGTAGCAGTCTTACCGACTTGTGTGAGTGAGATATGCCAAGCTGGGCATCGTCCTCGTGGCTTAATGGTAGAGCACTGGAGCGCTATTCCAGGGTTCCGGGTACGATTCCCGGCTTGGACATTTAGGTATTGCAGCCGTTCGGAGGAAAGCGATTTAAAAAAAAAAATTGGTATGTTTTCACCGGTCATGACCCCCAGACCCCGAAACCACCCTCCGTTCAAATGTTTATATATATATATATATATATATATATATATATATATATGTATCTGATCTTTGTCACACTGTAACTCTGGTATTTATGAAGCGATTTGGATGTAACTTCGTGTGCACATAGTACATACTAATGTCTCGACCGAGTTCGTTGGCCACCTTCATCCGCCATCTTGTTTCAAAATGGCGGCCATTTAAAAAAAATTTAAATTTTGAAATGTGGTACCAAAAAATTGTAAAATTGAAAAATATTTTTTTCTTATGTGTTTCACCTTCATACAAAGATTCCGGAGCAGTTTTTGTTCGTATATATCTCTAAAAATGGCTGAGTTATAGTGCTTTGAATTTTTAGCGTGGCTAACATTTTGGAACGACCTGATATTTGTCGCGCGATAACAGGCGTATTTATGAACCGAATTGGATGTACCTTGGTGTAAGTACATACCAATGTCTCGACCGAGTTCGTTGGCCAGCTTCATCCGCCGTCTTGTTTCAAAATGGCGGCCACTTAAAAAAAATTTAATTTAAAATCAGGTACCAGAAAATTAAAAATATTTTTTTTTTTCTTATGTGTTTGACCTTTACACAAAGATTCCGGAGTTTTTGTTTCGTCTATATCTAAAAAAATGGCTGAGTTATAGCATTTTGAATTTCTATTGTGGCTGATATTTTGAACGACCTGATTTTTGTCACGCGATAACAGGCGTATTTATGAACCGATTTGGATGTAACTTGGTGCGTACATAGTACATACCAATGTCTCGACCGAGTTCGTTGGGCAGCTTCATTTGCCAAATTGTTTCAAAGGGCTGCCATTTAAAAAAAAAAATTAATTTAAAATAAGGTATCAAAAAATTGGAAAATAAAAAAGATTCTTTTTTATGTGTTTGACCTTGATACAAAGATTCCGGAGCAGTATTTGTTTCGTCTATATCTTAAAAAATGGTTGAGTTATAGCACTTTGAATTTCTAGCATGGCTGACATTTTGAAACGATCTGATATTTGTCACGCGATAACACACGTATTTATTAACCTATTTGGATGTAAGAAGGCATGTGGATAGTATATAGCAATGTCTCGCCCAAGCTCGTTGGCAAGCTTCATCCGGCATCTTGTTTCAAAATGGCGGCCATTAAATTAAAAAAAAATTATATTTAAAGTGAGGTGCAAAAAAATTAGAAATTAAAAAAGGTTTCTTTCTTAAGTATTTGACCTTGATATAAGGATTTCGGAGCATTTTTTATTTTGTCTTTATCTTAAAAAATGGCTCAGATATAGCAGTTTGAATTTCTAATGTGGGTCACATTTAGAAAAATCTGATTTTTTGCATGCGACAGCACTCGTATGTATCAACCGATTCGGATGTGAGTGAGCATGTGCACAGGAATTATTAAGGTCTCTACCAAGTTCACTGGTTAGCCTCATCCACCATGTTGTCTTAAAATGGCAGGCACTTCAAGATATCGACGAATTTGGCAACCAAATATAAGTTACTTTAAATAAAAGCAGCTTGGATAAAGCTGACTAATTTCGCGAAATTCTCATTCATAATGATTTAGTATTGATAAAAATTAGTATTGAATCTTCTATAATCGGTTTCCACTAACTTGAGCTTCGTGTGTTTGAATAATATAAGCTGGCTTTTTAAAAATAAGGAATATGAAAGCTACCTCTTCCTCCCGGAACTGGCCGGAAGGACTTTTTTCACTCTTGGTTTACGCTTAGTTAGCAAAGTGATAATTCACGTCTATAATATTCAATAATTTCAAGCGTATTTTCACTGCTGAAAAGTAGTCGGAAAATTAATTAAAATTGCTATATTTTCATATTAGCATAGTTGTTTTAATTTGAGGATACAATAACATTGTTAAAATAGCAGTAATATGTAGAAAAGCTGTTCCACACGTGATATGTAATGACCCTTTAATAGGTTTAAAAATCTCCACATTTTAAACCCTAGACCAGGGACGGCGAACCTATGGCACGCGTGCCACTTTCGGCACGCGAGAAAATTACTTTGGCACGGCGTTGCTTGTGGCTGTAAATTAAGATACAATAAGATTACACAAACTAAGATGAGCTAATCTTATCTAAACTTCATTAGTTGGTTATTGAAGGATTTTAATTTTGGCTTTTTATATTTTAATCTAATTCTGCATGATGTCAAAAAATTATTAAACATAAGGCAATACTTTAAAACTACCGAAAAGGAAAGATGGGTAGACACAAGTATAAATACTGACGGTAAAATTTTGGAAATTTGGAATTTAATTTTAAAATTACTTAAAGAACCAGGCGTTTGTCATTTGAACATTTCCCCCGTATATCTATGGCTGAGAGTGATTATTTTCGCCAGTAAATATAATAAAAAATCAAGTAGAAAGCACTTCTCAGATAACAATAGTTCAGTTTTCATTTTGTTAAAATTAACTAAGTACGGACCTGTTATTAATTATTTTTTCCATTAATGTCAAGATCTGCAATAATTTCCTTCTTGGAAATTTTAAAGTCTACAACTCCAGGCTCATTCAAACCACAAAAAAATATTGCACATGACCACAAAGTATATCACCCTTGGATCATTGTATATCTATTTGATGTATCCCATGCTTGACATAAAATATATCTTTAATTTTTACAATTTTGTAAATGAAACAAATTATTTTTTCGATTATCATTTTGCATTCTGGATATGGGATTTCCGGATAACGGGTCCTAAACTGTAATATCATTGTTTAAAATAGCAGAAATATGTAAGAAAAGCTGTCCCACACGTGACAAGGAATGAACCATAGATATCCTAAATCTAATTTAGAGCACTTTTATTTCCCAATAGTTTGATGTCTATTGACTGTCGTGGGAAAAAAAAAGGGGGTAAACACCCGCTACTAACTTTCCAACTATTTATAATAGAAGAAAGTTACTGGTACTAAGCTATTGGAGATAAAGTCTACTTTTAAATGGTGTATATAAAGTTTGCTTAGGGGACATTCCACAAATGAAAACCAGACCAAACTTTGTTTTTTTTTTCGATGGCAGCACCCAATTTTGACAATATAATTTAAGTCTTTGGTTAAACTATGCTTAGAAACGAAATGGATGATAAGTTTTTGAATTATAACAATTCAAAATTTAGAGCTTCTAAAGTTAAATTACATTTTCATATTTATACTAATAACTCCTGAAATTAATACATAACCCGAGATTGCTTGCGCAGGGTATGTCATACCCAGGCTGGGCACGGTTATTACATTTCTCACCACTAATTTTCGAAAAGTAATCGTCAAATTATTTTTGTGAGCAATGTCAACGATTAAATAAAATGACGATTTTTGTTTGAATTTATTGGTGGCAAAGTGTTAATCGTTCATATCCTGGATATGCGTGAGCATTCCCGGGTTAATGTGATAATTTTGTGCGTGGTTATAACACTAAAAAACTCAAACATAAATACATTGAATTTGTAATTTTAAAAATTTATGTGGATTATGAAATTAATATTCGAAAAAAATATGAATTGCAAACCACAATTTTTTGATAGATTTATATTTATTATGTCCTGATTTATACGAAATATCAATTAATTTTTCTTCCGTGTAGTTTTTGAATTATGCTTTAAAAAACGTCGAAATGAAGATTTAAGGGGCCGACTATAATGTGCAGAAAATCATAACTTAAAAAATATATATTTTACTCATTTTATTGAAACATTTGGGTTGGCAATAGTCGATACATATTGTGTGAGCCCAGTATTTCCCGCCCAGTTTGGAAAAAGTCATTTTGCGTAAAATACGTTTATAGTTTTAAGTTGAGATCGACCGAAAATTCGTTTTCGGCGAAAATGCTGTTGTAAATCCGGCCGGACCGACACTATCTATTTTCCAAAAATCTCGTTTCTTCCTTCCGAAATTTTCAACATGACTCATTGAATTGAGCTGTATCGACTAAAATGAAAAACGTTTTATTTATTGTTATGAACTTCACTGTTTATAATTATCAGTTATGACTGACTCAAGACGTGAATACAAATTATAAAGCAAGCAATGCGTATAGGACTAAATCTTGAAGACGCTTTTCTATTTGCTCATTAAAAGCTGCAGACTTAAAGGTAATAGAAATTTTTTACTTTGAAACCGCAGAAGTAATTCGAATACTTTTTTGAGAAACTTCTAGTAATAAGTGGTCAAAACCGGTTTCGAAAGTTAAAGTATCTTTTTTAAAAAAAAATCTGCGACCGAAATCGAAAAAGTAAAAAGTAGCCATATTAGAGATCGACCTCAGCTATCCTATGCAAAAAAAAAAAAAAAAAAAAAAAAAAAAAAATTAAATTTAAACGAGAAATTTAAAAACAACCTGCCCATAGGTATAACATTACCTAACGAGTGTTTTCAACTGAGTGAAGAGTCCTCTTAGCTTCGAACATGCTTCGGACCCGACAGTGCAGCCAATTTAATTGATTATTCATTTATTTAATTAACTAATTCAATAATTCACCTAATAATTAATGAAATATAATAATGAATTAATTGACTATTCGCATATTAAAACACAATCGCATATTAAAACGGAATTGGTCTGCCAAATCTTATCTTGGTGGAAAACACCTGAAAACTCGATTTTAGTGTTTGACTTGTAGGTTTATCACTGTTTTCCTGCTCCCAGTCCTCCATGTTTTCATAACTTTGGGTGCAGGAAAACACAATTGTAAATCTACGAGTCAACTTCTAAAATCGGGTTTTCAGGAGTTTTTCACGAAGATATGACTTGGCAGACCAATTCCGTTGTAATATGCGATTCGTGTTTTAATTAATTCTGGAATTTCAGCCGTGAACTATATGAGGTGATTGTCTGTGTTGCCGTCTCCCGGTCTATTATATACAAATTGCCCTCAGCAAGTAACCCTTTTTCTGAAAAACATTCTTATGATAATAACAAATAAAAGTAAAGGTTTATCAAATTAATTTGTAATCTATTATATATATAAAATCCAAACGGAAATTTCGTTCAGAACGCCTAGATTTCGAGTTCTACTGCATGGATTTTTACGGAACTTATACCGTTAGATAGATATAGTTTCAGGGAAGGTTTTAAGCTATAACACATCATTCTACCTAGATTAGTTATAGAATTATGACGGAAAGTTCTGTTATTTTGGGCGATAAGGTTTACCATTTTATTTCTTGGCGAAATTTATCGTTGATAAAAAAAATTGAAACGGCTATTACACCTTGAAAAATAAAAGAAAAAACTGTTACTAATTTTAATTAAAAGAAAAAAAAAGAAGAAAAAGAGAAAATGAAAAACAGTTTTGACGAGTGGTAATATTATAAAAAGAAAATATTTAATTTAAACGAGAAAGAGAATATTCGTAATGCGTAAAAATTTATTCAAAAAAAAAAAAAAAAAAAAAAAAAAAAAAAAAGATTGCAGTTTTAAACAACATTTGGCGATTTATCTATTGCGTCAGGTTAAGAAAAATGCGCCAGGAAATTTGATAAGACAATATTAGACTGACCATTTTGTTTTTGTTTTCGATTCTTTTTTTATTTACTTTTTATTTTTATCAAACGTATCCATCATTAGACTTAAAATAGTACTTGTGAGTTAGATGTTGTATGTTTATTCACGATATTGATTTTATCGCCAAATAATATGATTTTAATCCAAAAAGGCATAAGCGTAGCATTGGTTTGAGCGACGTTTACAATATTGGTGATTTATCAAGCGGACGGTATCCTTTTTGGAGTAATTTAATTCTACTACACACATATATATAATACAAATGGAATTATATATATATATATATATACCGGGTGTCCCAAAAAGGACTGACTGATTTTAAAATTCAATAACTTGCAAACGGTGACAGATAATAAAAAAATTCTTGCAGGAGAGTTATGCATAAGGTCAAAAGTTTTATTACAGTGATTTTCAATTTTAGTTCGATTTACAAACAATAGATGGCGCTGTAAGCAATAGTCGCTAAATTCAGGCTCGATTTTTGGTACTTCGTAACCCGGATAATACATTTCCATCTCCTTTTTCTGCATGGAACAAGATAAAGGACCAAAAATCGAGCCTGTATTTAGCGACTATTGCTTACAGCGCCATCTATTGTTTGTAAATCGAACTAAAATTGAAAATCACTGTAATAAAACTTTTGACCTTATGCATAATCCTCCTGCAAGAATTTTTTAAATATCTGTCACCGTTTGCAAGTTATTGAATTTTAAAATCAGTCAGTCCTTTTTGGGACACCCGGTATATATCTTATACTATAATGCAAGCAAAAATTGTGTGTGTGTGTATGTAAATTTTATCTTGAGAACGGCTCTAACGATTTTGATTAAATTTTGCACCCTACCGTTTTCGGGCACGAAAAGTCCATTGGGAAGGGTCTCGTGTTCGAGAAAATTCGATTAGTGGGTAATTTTGGGTCATAATGGGTCAGGGTTAAGCTAATTATATCTAAAGAACGGCTCAATCGATTTTGACCAAATTTTGTATCCAACCATTTTCGGGTACGAGAAGACTATTGGGCTAGGTCACGTGTTCGAGAAATTTCGATTTGTGGGTCATTTTTGGGTCACTGTGGGTCAAACTATTTTTATCTAAAAAACGGCTCTAACGATTTTCACTAAACTCTATATTCTACAGCTTTGGATTACGAGAAGACCATTGGGCTAAGTCACATGTTCCAGAAAATTCGATTAGTGGGTCATTTTTGGGTCACCGTGGGTCAAGCTATTTGTATCTAAAAAACGGCTCTAACGATTTTTACTAAACTCTATATTCTACAGTTTTGGACACACATACACACACACATATAGATGTATATATATATAATACAAATGAATTACATATATATATATATACTAGAAAGGTAGCCCGTCAAAAATGACGGAAATTTAGATATAAAGATATATACAACTCATGTGCAAGGATATGAGTTTTCTCGCTTGTTCCGCAGTGATAGATGAAAATAACACATTTTAAGAACGAAACACATTTATGAAAAACTGTGTACAGTAATCTGCAGAGTTTGGTTCCAAGTGTTATGCAGATTTGAGGCTTTTTGCGGTCATGTCTATTCAATCTTTGTTTACATTTTTTTAAAATCATATATTGGACAATTTAGATTGTTGAGCCTTAAAAATAAATAAATAACACACTTGAAGTAAGGTTAAAAACTATTAAATTATCGTATACGATTTCATGAAATGGTATTATATGGCATTATATGTGTGGACTTCACGATCTTGGTTACGACGTTGGCGAAATTGGCTGCAGCTTGTCATAATTCTAATAGTGTGGGCCGCTATAACAAAAAAGAAACCAGTTTTTAGTAAAATTTCTGATATAAAGTAGCTTTCAAAAACTTGTGTAAAATTGCAGGCCGTTCTCTTGTTATGTCAGTCCTAGGAATAATATTTCTAACACTGAATATTTTCCATGTATATATGGAATTTAGAAATGCTTCTCAAAAAGAAAGGTCCTGAAATGGCACTGTAATTCCTCTAACTTCAAAGTTTAATCGGGCCCTGATGTTGAGTACTGAAATCTAATAAATACGGTTATTTTGAATATTACAACAGAATTAAACAGTTAAACTTATTTAACTTAAACCCGCTGTTACTTCCCGATGTTATTTTTTAGTATTAAGAAAGAAAATTATTTAAAATTTTCAAATCATGCATTTATGATTTTTTTCCGTCTTTAATAACTAAATAATGAAAAAATAGGCTTTTGTTCTAAGCTCATAAATATGACAATAAAATAATGTAACTAAGAGACATTGCAAAATTAAATCTTTGTGATTACAAACCATAAACAAACGATACCGCCACCACTTTACCTACTATGACGTCATTAGAATATTGCCTATTGATTGTTGGAGAACTTACTTTGCGATTGATTACCTCAATGATTTAATATTTTTGACGTTTTACGATGAATGAATCACTTGTGTTTGTTTAGGTATATGGAATGAGATATTAAGCTGTGAAACTAATTTCAATTGAAGTTATCCAAGGTTATATGTATTTTTAATCGAAATTAAAAACAATGCTTTGATCTCGAAATAAAAAGTTTTAGTTTGTATAATTTGTTATTTCTGTTAATTATTTATTTAAGTACTTTTCCATTATAGCGCATTTTTAAAAAAAGCTTGGCGCGATTCGGGCATCAGATAGTGAGATATGTTGCGAAAATATATAAAGAGCTATGAAAACAAATCTAATGAACTTTTATCTTTGTTTATATATGCACTTATATGCATAAAAAAGTCGTTTCTAAATATATATATATATTTTTTATATACAAATTACGGCACAGATTTCAGATATGAACCGGGATACGTAACTGGCGCCAAAACGGTGTTATTTTGCCTGCTATGGTAAACCGGCTATTGTTTTTTATTTATTAATAAATTGTTTATTTACTTTTATTTTCTGTTTTTTAATTATATAAACTGCTTTGTTCTATAGTTATTATTCAAACTTTTATTTATTTATAGTTATTTCCTTTTCAAAATGATAGCAAATAATTGAAAAATATATAAGTAACTGGTATTCGAAAGCGAGATTTCTGCCAAATTGGCGTGATAGAAAAATCACGCCAACCCCCATGCGTATATGACATCTGTGCAAAAGTTACTTCTGTTTCTTTATACAAATGGGTAAATAGCTTTTTTTGGTAATTTTCGGTTAGCCGGGCGCCAGTGTTATACATACATATATATTTACAAACATATGTGTATATTAGATTAATATTAACACAATTATTCTAATTGGTAAACAAATCATATTAGATGTAAATTTCCAACTGGGCGAAAAATGTCCGGACCAGGATTCGAACCCGGGACCTCCTGGCTGAAGTCGCCAGTGCTCAGTCAGTTAGCTGGGTGAAAAAGTTCAACCAGAATCGTCCGGGATAGCTCAGATGGCAGAGCACTGGCGGCTTCAGCCAGGAGGTCCCGGGCTCGAATCCTGGTCCGGACATTTTTCGCCCAGTTGGAAATTTACATCTAATATGTGTATATGTTCATATATTTATATATACATATATTGTATACATACACACATATGTATATGTATATGTATGTACATGTATATATACATAGGCATGTATATATAACACTGGCGCCCGGCTAACCGAAAAGTACCCCTTTTTATATTAAATTGTCGGTACAGATGTCATATACGCCCATATTAGCGCGATTTTTTTTTTTTTTTGACGCCGATGTCATATACGCACCGGGTACTTAACTGGCGCCAAAGTGTCGTTATTTTGCTTGTAATGGTAACCCGAATGTTGTTTATGCTGTTGATGTTTTCGCCAAATTGGCGTCGGAAAAAAATCGCGCTAATATGGGGCGTATATGGCATCTGTGCCAAATTGTATACATATGGAAAAAATTGTTTGTGAGTATGAAGCAGTAAATAGGTTGTCAGAAAGTACGTTGGCAAACTTCTTTCTCGCCAAGAAACTTTTATCCGAAGTATTGTACATAAGCAATGATTGCTATAATGCATATTTAATTATGATATGCGCTTTTATGTTTCACTACATTTATGCATATTATACTGTGTGTATAAATGCTACAGTTCATATGCAGGGCTACACAAAAGAATTCGTAAGGGTTACTGAGTATGAGAGTAAATTGCTTAAAGATGGTTTTTAAAGGAGTTATGCATTTTTACGCTGAACTGCATTTAGTTTCCTAAGAAATGTTTGTGGAATATAGATAAAATGATATACATGGTCACGCAAAGAATTGGATACATAACCGTCTATGGATGATAATATCTGGAAATGTGATTTCAGTAGTTTTAAGAGTAGTTTAAATTAAATTTTAGCTAAATAGTGGCATGTAATAACGGTACTGTTGGCTATGGACGGTAACTGCTGAAATCAATTTTTAAATTTTTTTATGCGTTTTCTAAAATGTTTACTTAGTTATCTTGGTACTTCTTAGTTATCCCGTCGACCAAATTACTGTCGCCAAATTGTAAGATTAATTGCCAATAATGGTTGCCATTAATTAATTAATTAAATGCCAATAATGGCCAATAAAACCATTAATTCGACATTTTATTTGTATTTTTATTAATGTTTTACTATTGATTTGGCGATTTATATAATTTGGCGAAATTGGTCGACGGGATATCTAAGAAGTAACGTTATCTTATTTACCTTATTTCCCTAAATAGCGAAGTTTTGTTAAAGCATTCAGGATGTGTTGGAAAGTGTTTCATATTCTATGCTTAACGCATGGTTTTTCTTTCTTCTTTAGTCTTATTTTGCGTTTATTTTATTCTTAATTATATTGCTTATACTGCTTTATCGTAACTTATAGAAACCTTATAGAAACTTTGGCACAGTTGTCATATACGTTATCATATATTGGCGCGATTTTTTTCCGACGCCAATTTGGCGAAAACATCAACAGCATAAACAACAACATCCGGATTACCATATCATGCAAAATTACGACACTTTGGTGCCAGTTAAGTACCCGTTGTGTATATGACATTGGCGTCAGGAAAAAAATCGCTCCAATATGGGGCGTATATGACATCTGTGCCGAAACTTTAATATCTAATGTTTAAACTCTTCGCTCCACTCCCCTTGCATATAGTACAAACTATAACACGGATAGCGCAAAATAATAGACAGTTTGGTACTTTTCCACTGTAGGGGCTTTGGCATTTTTTAAAAAAAGCTTGGTGAAATTTGGGCATTAGAAAGTGAGATTTGGGTACTTTTCCGTTATGCGGACACCATTGTCGCCAAGCGTAATAGTTGGCGCAAAATCGTGAATTGAAGCATTTGAAAAAATAAAAGAAAAACCATTGTCGATACTAAAATGAGCATTTAAAAAATATAACATTTGAAAATTCCAGAATTTTACGAACTATTTCATCAAATCACAAATATATACTTAAAATAAGTGAACAAATAACTGCTATAAAATAAAGCAACAAAATAAAACTCATATTAAACTGCTGGCATAAAATTACAAATATCTTTTAGCATTTTGAAATAATTGGCGCATTAGCATACATTTTGGCATGGTGTCCGTATAATGGAAAAATATAGAGATTTGTTGTCAAATCATATAAACAGCTATGAAAACAAATTTGATGAGCGTTTTTGTTTGTTTTATATGTATATTATTGATGTTTTTATGTACAAATTGCATCTGTTTCTGTATAAAATTAGAGAAACGGCTTTTTTATGTTAAATAAATCGTATAAATATCGAAAAAAATGCGTATGTATATAAAATGAGACAGTGAATAGGTTCCCGGAAAATATGTTACCAAATTTCCTTTTTCGCCAAGGCACCTATACTGGAAAAGTACCTAAAGCACATTAAAATCGCGCAGTTAGGAGCTCACGCAGTACACCGTTGTCTATTGGCGGTTGTTTTATTAGTAGCATCGGGAGGAAGATGTAAAGATGTACTTTAAATTCTCACTCATAGATTTCGAAAAAATATCTTAAAAGAGTGGAGTTTAAATTAAATTTTGGTGACTTCCATTATGAAAGATTAATGGTTTTAAATGGGAATTTCGCCAAATTAGCCAGCTATCGCCAAGTTGGCTATTATTTGGCGCTACTGTGGTAACCCTTCATTAATATTTTTCAACAATTACTCATTTCAATGAGGCGGTCCTACCGGAATAGTGAGGGACACACAGAGACTTGGATTTTATATAAATAGATAGATATCTTATACTATAATGCAAGCAAAAATTGTGTGTGTGTGTGTATGTAAATTTTATCTAGATAACGGCTCTAACGATTTTGACGAAATTTTGCACCCTACTGTTTTCGGGCACGAAAAGACCACTGGAATGGGTCACGTGTTCGAGAAAATTCGATTAGTGGGTCATTTGGGGTCATAATGTATCAGGGTCAGGCTAATTATATCTAGAGAACGGCTCAATCGATTTTGACTAAATTTGTATCTAACCATTTTCAGGCACGAAAAAAACCATTGAGATAGCTCTCGTGTTCGAGGAAATTCGATTAGTGGGTCATTTTGGATCATAATGTGTCAGGGTCAAGCTAAATATATCTAAAAACGGCTTAATCGATTTTGACTAAATTTTGTATCTAACCATTTTCGGGCACGAAAAGACCATTTGGATGGGTCACGTGTTCGAGAAAATTCGATTAGTGGGTCATTTTTGGGTCACTGTGGGTCAAGCTATTTTTATCTAAAAAACGGCTCTAACGATTTTTACTAAACTCTATATTCTACAGTTTTGGATTACGAGAAGACCATTAGGCTAAGTCACATGTTCAAGAAAATTCGATTAGTGGGCCATTTTTGGGTCACCGTGGGTCAATCTATCTAGATAACGGCTCTAACGATTTTGACGAAATTTTGCACCCTACTGTTTTCGGGCACGAAAAGACCATTGGGATGGGTCTCGTGTTCGAGAAAATTCGATTAGTGGGTCATTTTTGGGTCACTGTGGATCAATTATTTTTATCTAAAAACGACTATAACGATTTTCACTAAACTCTATATTCTACAATTTTGGATTACGAGAAAACCATTGGGCTAACTCACATGCTCGAGAAAATTCAATTAGTGGGTCATTTTTGGGTCACCGTGGGTCAATCTAAGTTATCTAGATAACGGCTCTAACGATTTTGACGAAATTTTGCACCCTACTGTTTTCGGGCACAAAAAGACCATTGGGATGGGTCTCGTGTTCGAGAAAATTCGATTAGTGAGTCATTTTGTGTCATAATGGGTCAGTGTCAAGCTAATTATATCTAGAGAATGGCTCAATCGATTTTGACTAAATTTTGTATCTAACAATTTTCGGACACGAAAAGACCATTGGGATTGGTAACGCGTTCAAGAAAATTCGATTAGTGGCTCATATTTGGGTCACCGTGGGTCCAGCTAAGTTTTTCTAGATAACGGCTCTACTATTTTGAAGAAATTCTGTAAGCTATCGGTTTCGGGCATAAAAAAGACCATTGAGATTGGTCACGTGTTTGGGAAAATTCGATTAGTGGGTCATTATGAGCCAGGGTCA
Source organism: Maratus speciosus (assembly GCA_963932465.1). Classification (NCBI taxonomy): domain Eukaryota; kingdom Metazoa; phylum Arthropoda; class Arachnida; order Araneae; family Salticidae; genus Maratus; species Maratus speciosus. Next base: position 381,697,423 of record OZ010798.1, on the reverse strand, counting down.
AGCTAATTACATCTAAAAACGGCTCAAGACATTTTCACAATTTTTTTCAAGATACGGCCGTTTCTGGTCATGAGATGACGTTTGGGCTAAGTCACATGTTCGAGAAAATTCAGTTAGTTGGTAATTTTGGGTCACAATGGCCAGAATCAAGCTAATTGAATCTAAAAACATGCTCAAAACATTTTGACCATATTTTATATTATACCGTTTCTGAGCATGAGAAGAGAATTTGGCTAGGTCACATGTTCGAGAAGATTAGTGTGTCATTTTTGCTCACAATGGGCCAGGGTCAAGCTAATTGTATTTAAAAAGCGCTTCAAAAAATTTTGTAAAATACCGTTTCCAAGCATGATAAGACCATTGGGCAGGGTCGCATGTTCAAGAAAATTCAATCAATGGGTCATTTTGGGTCCTAATGGATCAGGATCAAACTAACTTTATCTAAAAAACGGCTCAAAAGATTTTCACAAAACTTTGTACTACACCATTTCTGGACAATATAAAACCAGTGGGAGGGGTCGCATGCTCAAGAAAATTCTATTAGTGGGTCATTTTGGTGGATAATGGGTCGGGGTCAAGCTAACGGCATCTCAAAAATATTCAAATAATTTTGGCATTTTTTTGTTGTTGTTTTTTTGTTATACTGTTTCACAGAACAAAAAGACCATTGAAATAGCTCACATGTTCGATAAATTTTGGTTAGTGGTTTTTTTTTAATCAACGTGGGCCAAGCTTATCTTATCTAGAATATGACTAACGATTTTCACTAAATTTTCAGGCTCGAGAAGAGCATTGTGTTAGGTCGCATGTTCGAAAAAATTCAATTAGTGGGACATTTTGGGTCACTATGTCTCAGGGTCAAGCTAATTGTATCTAAAACAGCAAGAATGATTTAGTGGGAATAATATATCGAGATAAACACAAAGCTAATTTTGACCGAGCTTAGCTCGGTCATTCCTGCTAGTGCTAGATAAAATTTAAATCATGAAAATATTTCACGATAACAAAGAGATAAAATATAGCGTGAAATTCTGGTTTGTTGGCGCTTGTATACTGCAGTCGCCTTCTTGTGTATATTTATTTACATTATTTTCTCACGACCACATGTAATTACAAAATGTAAAGTTTTAGAAGATTTTTTTCTTCGTATTTTAATGTCATGTTAAAAGTCTGTAGATTTCGTTCGTCTTCCTTTAGATATTAATTTTGATATATATACCTACTTACGAGTGTATATTCTCCCCTTGGGGGGAGGGGGGGGTGAAATGTCACCCACAAAATTTGAACCGCGATAACAACAAAGTACTCTTTTTCGTTTCTTTATTTATGAAATTGTGGCGTTTTTATTATTCGTGTATTTTATAGAACGGGAAGCGTCTGCACAAACCATCATCTCATCGAGTTGACGGCTGAAATTCCAAGATTAGTTAAAACTCGATTCGCATATTAAAGTGCAACTGGTCTGCCAACTCACATCTCGGTGGAAAACACCTGCAGACCCGATTTTAGTGGTTGATCGGTAGGTTTATCATTGTGTTTTCCTGCACCCAAAGGTATGAAACCATGGAGGACAGGGAGCAGGAAAACATAATGTCAAACCTACCAGTTAAGTACTAAAATCGGGTTAACAGGGGTTTTCCACCAAGGTATGAGTTGGCAGACCTGTTGCATTTTAATATAAAAATCAAATTATGTCTAATCCTGGAATTTCCGCGGTCAACTTGATGAGGTGATGGTTTGTGCAACCACCTCCCGGTCTATTAATTTTAACCCTCTAATTTCCATGGTAGAATACGTTCTAGAACTTCCGTAATTCGGAGAATCTGAGTACATACCAGAAAATTTCAATAATAAATTTCATTTTATATAATGACGGAATGTATGTTATTAAATAAAGTAAATATTTCTATTTTAAATTTCTTGTATGAATTTGGAATATCTGAATTAAAAAATCCACTAAATTGGAAACACTAGTGGTAGCATATATACCAGTTTGGGAATTAGAGTGTTAAATATGATTAATTATTTTGTGTATAAGGTCAAAGAATAAAACCAGGTTTTAATGTTTTAATAATTCCACGTAGTTGTTGATTATTATTTTCTAATTCTATTAATGTAGATATTTTACTTGTAGTGTACTGCCATTTTCTCAGTTCTATTCATTTCTTCGTTATGGAGGATATTCCATCTACGTCATGATCTTGTGGTCAAAGCAGAAACTTTTAGCGTAAAGAAAGGAAAGCTCCGTAGACGCAATGTAAATCTCCGCCAGCCAGTGAAACAGTTCATGGGGAAAGCAGTAGTAGCTACCCTCCTTATCAGTTAAAAGTTCTTTGGGTAACTTAGCGGTACCACGCTACTTTTTTCAGCCTCGAACTCAGATTTGGAATATAGTCCATTAACTGTCATTAAGTGCCTTTAACTTCATTAAACTAGTACAAACGCGGTAGTACAAATTTTAAATGCATGAAAATTAAACCTAAAAGTGTCGTTTACAGAGCTGTAGCGGTGGGATATATGCTGTGGTTTACACTTTACATCTTCTGGATCCTTTTTTTTTTTTTTTAATATTACGTATATCCTGTTTGTTTTTTTTTTCAAGTAAAGCTACAGGGTGAACTGGAAGTCATGGGAAAATTTTCCAAGAGAAGGAGAGAACACACCTAAACAACCCCCCAACACCATACAATGCATGTTTGTAATTCAAGCAGTGAAGTCTTGCAAAGCGCTCTCTGATCCTGCAGGGACCCCGTTTACTTTAGTAAACGGTCTTCCAAAGCATTCCCATCTGCAGCATCATGCATGAAATGCATTTGAGACTTTAAAAAGCCTATAAAGGGCGCTAATCGCAGCTGTCGGTACAGGAAAACTGTTGCTTTAAAACTAATGCGAAAATGCCATTGAAATTATTATTTATAAGGAAGGGGCATGTTTACAAACAAACACTTCCGTCAACCAATCTACCACTACATTTTTATCATAGCAATCATTGCAGGAATCAACTTGGCAACGTAGGCCAATCATACCATAGATCTGTTAAAGACGAATCAAATTCCCGGAGTTCATGTGTATAGTAGGAGTTATAATAAATGAACAGGTTTTTCTTGCTGACCAACAATAATTCGACCAACAGTGACGTCATCTGCCCTTTCCTTATTGTAAATGTCTTTGAAAGTTTTACATATTCAAATTTTATTTATTTATTTTTTTACTTTGTTATATAATACAGAATACTACTAATGTCAGTTGAAATCTGTAAATTGGGCAAAAAATAAAATAAAATAAAAATAATAATAATTATGAACAATAAATGTAATGCAGTGTGCTTGCACGGATTTTTCCTGAAGCGAGAAGTTATATCTTTCCTCCACCAAGTGGCGTATTCGAACGCTTGAATTGCCATTCGCCTTTTCCTGATCAATAAAATTAGACATCCCTTTTGAAATCCACAGTAGAAATAACGATGCGCATTAAAAATAGCTCTTTTTGCGTTTAGTGACAGTGATATCTAGCGGTTCGTTCATACACTGTATGACGAAAATAGATTGTTTAAATGTGTTCTATCACCTCTTACACTTTTGCTACCCTCAGTTTCTCCGAAGGAAATTTTGTCCTATTTAAAATACCCCCTACCTCTCTCTTGAACTCAGTTGTTTGTCAAATAAAGTTACTTATTTTCCCATTTGCTTGATTTCTTCTTCTAATTTTCATCCATACTAGCGTTCTAATTAGAAACAATATTCTCATTGAAAGAAAAAAAAATGGCGCGTTATTCATATGGACTTTAACCGCGAATGGCAACAGCTACTCTTCTGCGGCCATATACCCTCCGAAAAAGACTGTTTATTGGACGAAGGGGAAACAGTGTTAATAGGTTGTTCACGCTTATTGTTGCGTTTCTTCTGTATACCCGCGGCTGACGTCACATGGGTAAAAGCGAGGCTAACGAAAAAGACAGGCTACCGCGGTGCATCCCACGTGTCTTTTTTTACAGACCGCTAGAGTGACGTGATGCTCTTTTCGCACACTTTCATTAGTGCATTAGAGCATCACTGGACTCTAGCGGTCTGTAAAAAAAGGTACGTAGAATGCACCGCGGTAGCCTGTCTTTCTCGTTAGCCTCGGGTAAAAGCGAGACTAACGAAAAAGAAAGTCTACCACGGTGCTTTACGCGTATCTTTTTTACAGACCGCTAGAGTGACGTGATGCTCTAATTCAGTTGTGCAAAAAGAGCATCACGTCACTCTAGCGGTCTGTAAAAAAAAGACGCATGGAATGCACCGCGGTAGCCTGTCTTTTTCGTTAGCCTCGGTTAAAAATTCAGTGCATTCCGTTTAAAGTAACTTGGTATGAAACCCATATTAATTATTTATATCCAGCAATAACAGAAATCGCATTTACTTTATTATTTTCTAAAATTTAATAATTATTACTGTGTAACACCTACACGCTTGTTACCCCCATATTGTTTTACATTCACAGGGGGCATTTAATAATTAAAAAACTAAACCTGTGGCTGTACGATCCATGAAGGATCAGGGCCTACAGTGTCCAACTCTGTTTGCTTGACCCTGGGCCCCGAGGTGCTCTGCAGCATGTGCCCCGGCCAGGTGGTCAGCCGAGCGCGAGACCCTCGGTGTTTAGTCCCCAAGCAAGATTGGTACTCGTTTTATCGACCCCGAAGGGATGAAAAGTTGAGTGAACCTTGCCCAGCCGGGAGCAGAACTAGCCACCTGTAGCGTGGCAGACAGGCGTCCTGACCACTACGCTACTGGGCTTCACATTTAATAATTATTACAGTGTAATACCTACACGCTTGTTACCTCCATATTGTTTTACATTCACAGGGGCACTCAAAAAAATTCCGTTCATTATGGTCTACAAGAAAAAAAATCGTTTGCAGTGTATTTTAATAATGTTACACTATTTTAAACATATTGAAATAGATATACATCACTTGGGTACACTACAAGATGTTTTGTGTAAAATAGGCTGTGCATAGCATTTATTATTTACAAGGTTACACAAAATAATTCGATTATAGTATTGTTTGTGAGCAGTAGTTGCTGGAAGTTCATTTTGAATTAGTGTTGCGGTATGAGTTTTTAATTGTAATCATTTTTGTAATATTACCCCGTGTGTATAAATTATATAGATGAAATACAGGGCTGCACAGAAGAATTAGAGTATATTTATTTTATTGACGAAAATTGCTAGTGGAATTTTAAATTGTGATATGAGTTTCCTAACTGAACTACATTTTTGCATGCTATGTAGTATATATACAAACTTGTATATCATATACAGGGATGCAAAAAGTACTTCGAGTATTTTTCGACTGTGAATGATAATTGCTGAAATTCGGTTTTTAAATGTGTTGTGCGTTTTTCAAATTGTGTACTTAGCCATAATGTTTCAACTTATTAATCGGTGTTGTTAAAGCAGCGTTCGGAATCCCTGGTGATCCGCTGTTCCGAGACCAAAAATTCAATCGGACCACTAATTTGAAATATTTAGTGGTCCACAGGACCAGTAATTTTCTTACATTCTCTGACAGATAAACGTTAATTTTCCCGTCCCTTAGAAAACTGCAACCCCACACAAGCCACGCAATTTTATTTTATTTTAAATTTAAAAAAATTGCATTAAACCTTACAGTCAATTGGAATAAATAATCGCAAATAAAATATCTAATTAATAATTTTATAGTTTTTGTTTATAATTTACTAAAAAATAAATAAACAGCACATAATTTTATTTTTTATTATGCTGAAAATTTTGGGTAATTGCAAAGGAAGTTTGGTTTATACTCCAGGAGGAGGAGGATGGGGGTCACTCAAAGGGTTAAAGGTACTTAATAGAATTTTGTGTAGTGGGCCAGTGATGATGACTGCGGACCAGCAAACTCTCATGCTTATGGTCCTTGGAACCAGTGACTTTTTTTTTATCAATGCTACCACTGATTAAAGTATTATGAATGTCTTGGAAACTGTTTCTTGATCTATGCTTGACACATGAGTTTTCTTTCTTGTTTCCATTAGACTAAATGCAATTACACATAAACATGTTAAACTAAAGGGTCTCAAAAACTTTTTAGCACTGAATGCTTAAATTTGGAAAACCTTCTACAATTAAGTTTAAAAATATGTCCTTCTATGTATAAAAAAAAAGTAACGCTTTGGAAATGGACCAATGAAAATCTGCGTAGATACCGCGAAACGCATCTCATTGGTCAGAGCTTTCTGACGCTATAAGGGGGGTTACCAAAGGGGCGGAGGACCTGACTCTGTCGCCAAACGTAGCCAAGTTTGTCGCCAACTTGGCGATATATCGCTAAATTTGGCGACAAAAATTAGTCGCCAAAAGTGACGCCAACTTGGCGCTATTTCCAGTATTTCGCTAAATTTCCATAGACTCCCATTGAAATCCAATAGGGTTTACTTACTTGCAGAAAATCAACAAATTGAGATATTTCAATGCAACAAAAACTAATATTAGCTTATGAATAGACCTTAATTGAACTGTTTACATTATTTTTAAGCACAAACACTAACTATTTACAATATTTGTAACACTATATATATAATTTTATATTTAATAATTCTTATAATTATGAAACTATAAGCTCTAATGATTATGTACTTGGAGATAAGGAAATAAAATTGTCAGGAGTTGGGGAGGAGCGCGTGTTCATCAACTGGAATCTAAAAATTGAATGCATACAAAATAAGGGATCGCGAAGCGATCCAGAATGAAAACGCGAAGCAATTACGTCTGGGGTTAGCTAGAAAATAGGGATTGCTTCGCGATTCGATTACGCGGGGGGGGGGGGGGTTGGTGAGCGTAGCGAGCAGCGGGGATGGAGCCCCCCCCCCCCTTAGTATAATTAAATGTAAAATCCAAATATCTGTATTCACTTGAGCTGGAAATGCGGCCCGTGAACAGCATAGTCAGCAGGGAGTAATGGAAGGTATGCGATGATATACGTCGTATACCTTCTAAATATTTAAAAGCAACATCGTGTACATTCTGTTTCACAAATACAGTTACAGCGTATATTCTCCAGCATATACACTCTGCTTATAGCGTATACCGTCTGTTTTTTTAACAACTACAACACTGCTGCTTCTGTTGTGGAAAATATGAGCAATTAATTATCTCTAAAAATAAAAGTTACCTTATTTTTCACGCCTGGCGTTCAAAGAATTGATTTTCCCCAGGGTTGTCAGTTTGGCCTCCATTTTTATCTGAAAATAAATTTCGCAATTTCTGGTGTATATCCGAAATTTTTAAATAAATCTAGAGGCCAACCTGGCAACTCTGATTTTCCCTTGAAATGGGTTCCACAAATTAAGCTAATGTTAACATGTGTCACTGTGATCCGTCCATAATCTCATAAGCTGCATGAAACAAATAAATAAATAAAAGTGCACCATCATTCAGCAACGACCTCAGCATCAAACTTTGAAGTATTTTGAATATGACTTATAACTGATATGTGATACCTGATACATGAAGTTTCTTTTTTGTTGAATTTTATTTATAGTTGTTAAACTTTTCAATAAAATGTAATTCAAGTAAAAGTTGTGTTGTATTTCCTTTCTTATAAAGTGTCTATTATTTATTTTCGATGACATCAGTGATACTTAGAGTATAACGCCTAGAATATACAGTGTGGATATCGGCTATTCCTGGAATAAGGAAAGGGCATGTTTACAAACAAACACTTCCGTCGACCAATCTACTACTACATTTTTATCATAGCAATCATTGCAGAAATCAACTTGGCAACGTAGGCCAATCATACCATAGATCTGTTAAAGACCAATCAAACTCCCGGAGTTCATGTGTATAGTAGGAGTCATAATGAATGGACAGGTTTTTCTTGCTGACCAACAGTGACGTCAGCTGCCCTTTCCTTATACTTAAAAAAGCGCTAAAATATTGTATCCCTTAAATGTGCAACGATGCTGCTGAAATATGAAGATCGCAGCGACATCTGCAGGATATTTTCTACAACTGCAAGATACTGCTAGTCTATACAATGTAATACGAAAATCCCGCAGATGTCGCTGCGATCGACACTTGGGAATTTAGCAATATCGTCGCGCATTTAAGGGATACAAATTTTTACCATTGTTTGGATAGCATATTTCCACACTAGGTATTCTAGACGCTGTACTTAGAGTGTAGTGCCTAGCCGCGACCAACGAAATACAAGACCGGTCCGCGGTGTGACGTCACGACCATGAGATCATTCGGTTGGAGCGCGACCAATGGAATCATATAGTTACTACGTTACATATAGTTAATACGAAATCATAAAGATCATATAGTTAAGATTCTAAAAAGAAAACAAACTTTTAAAACTCAACAGACAAATTTTAGATCTAGGTTTAAAATGAAAGAGTTTTACTACATTTTAAGGAATTATTTATAAATACACACAAACTAGATTTTATTTTGCACATAGTTTATAAACTTAAACACAGAAAAAATGCAAAGGCTGGGATTGCGGTGCCTCACTTAACATTAACTTGGAGACTTACGATATAAACAAAGCGTAATACTATGTTCACACTGGATACCTTAAGATATCTCAGGCCGCCAAACGCTCTGAGAGAGTTCCACAAACTCTCTCAGTAAGTTCCGACTTACTTCCGCTAGATACAGGAACAACCACTCACTCTCATTGGCTATGAAGCTTCGCTTTTACTGATTGGCTGTTGCGGCCGTTCTTATTTTAAGCGCATGCGCATACTTTACTTTTGTTCAGATCACAGACAGAGTGACGCTACTATCTTAGGTAAGTTTCTCGATGTGAACAGGCATCCAATTCCGAGAGGGTACCACTTCAAAACTGGCGGTCTAAGATATCTTAAGTTTCTACATGGTTTCTAGTGTGAACAGGGTATAAGCGGTATCGCAGAGTCTATAGCAGCGTGAAAGCTGTCGTAAGATTACGCGCAACCACTACAAATGTAACTGCGGCCCCCGGTAGCAGAAAGTTCAAGACGGAAGACGGCCGTCGCAGATTTTTTCTCTTTTGCAGATTATTTTTCCATTGGAACTATTTTTCGTTTTATATTATGTTTTGCTCTTTATTACTTAATACAAAAACTAAGATTATTATTAATAGAAATGAATAAAATGCATAAATACGTTACAGGTAAGTGATTGTTTGATTAATTAACGCTTCAGTTGTAAAATATTTTTTCCTGCAGATTATTTTCTTCCCCTGACGTATCTGTCGCAGACACTAGAAGAATTTTCTGCTACTGGGGGCCTCTGATCGGCTGACTGCAGAAGGACTTACGCCGAAGCACGACGACTTATGCTGAGGCACAGCAATAGACACTTTCAGTGGACGTCAGTCATGACTTTTTGCTTGGAAACTGACTCAAACAAACGGTTGCTATGTATCATATCTTATAAATATAAATGATAGAATATGTTACCACTGCATATAAAGTATTGAAACATATATCTATGAGATATATCTATAAAATATAATAAAAATAAAAAACACAGCGTAGCAACGGTTTGTTTGGAATCAGTATCAAAGCAAAACGTCATATCTAATGTCACGACTGAAAGCGTCTATACGAAGTCACAACCGATTGCAGGATCGCTCATCCTACGGCCGAGCGTAAAATTTAAGATAGCGGGGTACCACAATCCCAGGAAAAATGTCTTGTTTTTTCTTTAGGTAGATTTTATAAGAAATACTACCTATTGCAGTCGTTAACCATGGTGCGACTTTTAAAAAAATCCTTCATAACTTTTCATTATATGACCCCAGGAACCCAAAACCACCCCCACCTAAAAAGTTTATGTATGTATGTATGTATGTATGTGTACTAAATTTTGACCGCACGGTAAAAGTCGCAAATACGCACGAAACGTCTTCAAACTCGCCGAACACCATTGAGATGGCTAACATCGCGGTCGGCATTACAAATGAGGAAAATCGGTCCAAGGGGTTAGAAATGAGGGAGGGTTAAAAAGTTTGAATACCGCCTTAACATGATTCTGATAAAACCAGCTCTTACAGAACAAGTTGGAAATTGCTCGTCAAACGTGGCAAATGATATGCGTTCGTACTATACCTAGTTTTATAAATATTTTTTGCACCGCCTATTGCACTGAATGTATATTTTAGTGCACTTCATATGTGCCTATTTATTTCATTCTGTTCGAAAGGCTGTAACATCATTAAAATGCACTTGAAATAATTTGTTCCCATTGGCCATAATATAACGGAAAATTTTTGACTGTCCCTGTAATTAAACTATACATCCGATTTTCATAAAATTTGTCATGACCCGACAAAATCTTGCAACAATTATACATTTAAAATTTCAGACCATTCGGAAGGCTGTAACATCATTAAAATGCACTTGCAATATTTTTTTTCCCATTGGCCGTAATGTAACGGAAAACTTTTGACTGTCCCTGTAATTAAACTAACCATCCTATTTTCATAAAATTTGAAATGACTCGACAAAATTATGCAACAATTATATATTTTAAATTTCAAACGATTCGGTTTGGTAGTTTTTGCTCTGTTATATGCGGACAGACGGACTGAACGACAACTATAGGTGCTACGTATTTATATAATTAGGAACGCACCTAAAAATGACAGGAAAATTTAACCATTTTTCGTTATAGCAATTGCCAACAATTAAAAAACACAATAAAATTATTACCACAACAATTACTTTTCTATTGCAAGCTTTCCACTTGAAAAATAAAAATGAAATATATAGATTGACGAATTAAAAAAAAAAGTGAATATTACGTCATATTGATATAATGGACGTCAGCAGGTGAATAATATGTAACGCCATGTGAGCTTGAAAAAACGTATTGAAACATGATAAAAACCCGATTATGGAAATATTGGCATATTTTAACATTTTGAGGTTCCAATTTTGAATACCGCCTTAACATGATCTTGATAAAACCAGACCTTACAGAAAAATTAAATTAAAAACTCGTCAAAAACGGCCAGATAAAATTCTTAAACTGTGTTTATCTCTAATCTTGATTTTGTTTTTGAAATTAGAACTTAACTTCGAAATCTACTTCCGCCTATAGGCCGAGCCGGCAGGGATTTTTCTTTTTCGTTTAAATAAAACTTCTGGTCCATAGTATATTTATTCGACAGGAAAGAAATGGGAAGTTTGACAGCTGTGCTTTGTGTTTGCTTAGTAAAATGCAATATTGAATGTTTATAAAAAGTAAAAAAAAAAAAAAATCCAAAAAACATTTTTAACATGTATTTTTTGTGGAGGATTGTGAAAATCTATTTTACAGCAACTTCAATGAAATAGAATTTGCATATTGATAAATGAATAAAATATGCATGCATTTCAGAAATACTTTTTAAAATATAGAATATGTATGTTTCAGTACTATTAAAATAGTCATCAGAAGAATACTGATTTAGTTATCTTAAGTTTTAGAATGCAATAAAAAAAATGATAGAAAGCCAAGATACAGTAGCATTCTGAATTATACAAAAACCACTAAATCTTATCAAAAGGATAAACTAAAAATAGGTTTAGAAATAAATTTCACTTCGTTAGATTGCCCTGTAAAAATTTTTAGGGAGAAAATTAAAAGTAAATTATAAGCCACATACATGCTAAACAAATGTAAAAAATATATAATTTAATAGTACATAATTTAAAACCTTTAATTCTACGACGAAAGAAAAAAAACCTGTAAACAGCGTATTTGATCTATAAAATAAATAGATTATAGCATAAGACAAGCAATGAAACAAATTTAGTTCTGAAAACATGAAACTATATAGCAGTTTATCGTTAGGCTTAAACACCCATATCAATCTCTGGGGCTGGGATTGCGATGCCTCGCTATCTTATACCTAATACTTTGTTCGGACTACACGGATTTAAGTGACTTAAATGAACATTCTCAAACACCGTAGCAATGCATGGGGAAGTTAAGCCTCGTTCCGAGTCGCCCGCTTCAGAAACGTAAGCGAACGAGGTATTACGCTCGATCGTAATTTCGTATTGCAGTGCCTCAGCGTATGGCGCGCCCATAGATATAGTAAAAAGAACTAGATTACGCATACGGGAGAAAAGTTGATTCTGCGCGCGCGAGCGGAACTACTACACTAGGGCGGCAAATGGACGGTGATCCATCGATATAAGGAGAAAATAAAATAGCTTGTGCGTTCTTAAATTGCATTTACATAAGTTTAAGTCTTGATAAATGTTTCAAAATATATAATATCAATGATTTTTAACAACAAATTAGCAATTTTTATCGTTAAGTATTTTTTATGATAAAAAGGAATAAGATAGATTATTCATTTTCAAAATCTATCATTTTTTTCTCAATTATACTTAAATATTTTTCAACGTGGAAGTGAATCAAAACAGTATTTAACCGAGATTTTAATTTTCGTCAATAGTATTTGTTTTTTTATTAAAAATAAAAGTTATGAACCTTTTGAGATTTTTTTTCAGGGGAGGGGGAGAGCTTATATTATAGTAAAGAGTAAGATTCCTCCGCGGATTTCCACCTTCCATCTATCCCCCTTCCCACACCTCGAAAATTTATGTTTTCTTCTCCCCCCCCCCCACCTTACCCACACACACACATTTTAAAATTTTCGATTTTTTTGTTTTTGTTTGCCCATCAATTTCTTTGCAATGAAAATAAATAATTATATAAAATGTTTAACTTAAAACATTTAAAAAAAATGTTCTCATTTTTGTGACCCAATTCTTAAGTTCTAGCAAAATATATAACTTATATATAACTTACCTCACCAGCCCGCCTCCCCCTTCCTCCCACACCAAAAAAGGAGCGTAGTTTAAAATCTTCGATAAATATTTTTTTTCTGCCCATTCGTTTCTTTGCAATTGCAATAAATAATCAAACTTTTCCAGACCCACAAAACTTAAAACATTTAACCTTACCTTACCCCCTCCACCACCACCACACACATCCCCCAACCACAAAAAAAACGTTTAAAATTTTTAGAAGTTCCAACATTTTTATATTATTATACTCTATTTGTTATTTCGAATCATTGGTATTAATGACCCCCCCCCCCCCCCCAGCAAAAAATAAGTAATACGTGGAAATAATGCAAAAAATTCTATTTTAAATGCTTTAGTAATCTTTAAAAAGAACATAATTTTTTGCATTTAACTTTCAAAACTTTCTTTAAAATAAGATATTTGTTAATATTTTTTTCCATGCTCTTAAACATGCATGCGATGAATTTTTGCTTATTGTTTACTTTAATTAGATAGCAAGAATTTTTCTTCTAAAAAAATAAAAATAAATAAAAACCTGCATTAATAATACGCATTCTTAAGAGTTTTTTTCTCATTTTTTAGCCATGCATTACTCAGCAAATGTAGATGAAAACATTAATTACTTTACCAAGGTCAATATTCTTAATAAATAGTATTTATTTATTAAACGGGGTTAATGACTAATTATTGGAAAATGACAATTTCAAAGTTTTTTACAAACGTAAAATGCTTTAAATACTTACAAATAAATATATTAAATTCTTCTTAAGAAAAAAAAAATCTTTTAAGCAAATCTTAACTTTTTTTTCATATAATTTTCGGAATAATATGTCTTAACAGTAATATATATTTTCATAATGATATGTAGACTTGGTATGCGCTCGACATTTTAATAAAAAATAGAAATACTAGAAAAGAAAATTTTTTACTAAATGAACTAAACGTTACATCGAAGTTGTACTAAATAGTTTTAAAAGTATCTAACAAATTACAAATAAGGATGTAAATATCTATATAGGATATTCCACTGTGTTTCCAGACAATTCTAAGGAATCATATGCATATATTTAATTAAAACAAACAGAATGAAAACATCGCAATACTCGGATATCCACTATGTATTGCTACTGTAGTACCACAAGTTCCACTCTTTTTCTGCCACTCTAATGGATGTTGCCACCGAGCCACTGCGGAATCAAGAAGTAATGGGGGAATAACACTGAGTGGTTAATCTAGTTCTTTTTACTATATCTATGGGCGCGCCACACACTACACTGTTAAAAATATCGTGAAAAATTACCTCTGTTTTTAAAGGCTATCTGTATTATGACCAATGAGAACGCTTCATAGGCGTTTATATAGCGTTCTCATTGGTCAGAAAATAGAGAACCTTTAAGAACAGAGGTAATTTTTCACGATATTTTTAACAGTGTAGAGAGACATGCGACAATAATTGTGAGACAAGAGGCAAATTCTGCTGTTCAAACCGGTTTTTCCTTTGTTAACAGGTTGAAATTGTCGCATGTCTCACGCTTTTTTGTTGCATGCCTCCCTGGTGTGTGACGCGCCTAAGTCCTCGTGCTTCCGCGTAAGTCCTCTGGCTGGGTTTTAGTCAACTAGAGGCCGCGGTTACGCGTGCGGTAGTTGCGCACGCATCTACTTGCTCTTAATCGTACGACGGCTTTCAAGCTGTCATACGCTGTCATAAGATCGCGAGGCACTGCAATAGGGCATTTTAATATGACGTAAAAAAGGTAGAACACAATTCTGCCATCTGCGCACTCGACTGCACATATTCTTGGCATCTTTTGAGTGAAATCATGTTTACCATATTGGTTTCTTTTTCGCGCATTATGCGATTGTCAAGTGCTTCTGTATAACTTTTTTTTAAAGAAAATGCGGAAGTGTCATTTTTTGCAAAACGTGTATTATTGTTATCGTCTAGCGTATAGAAAAATAAATGTAAACTGAGAAACATATACAAAGTAAGTGTTTTGTATATTTTTTTTCTGTTTCATTTTCCTTCAGATTAGTTTTTATTTGGTATCTCGTATAATTTTTTTTTTTTTTTTTTTTGGTTACGTCAATGTTAAAAATTTTTTGGTGTTAGATATGATCCTGTCACTTGTACTGCTTTTGCTTAGTGTAATTTTACGAATTTAGTATTATGATTAAACAACTTATAGTCATATGTAAAGTAATATTAACATATATTAGAGGTAGGATATATCTTCTGATCAATGGCATACTCAAGATTTTTTTAGGGTGGAGGAGGAATGAAAAGTGCATAACTTTTTCAAAAAAAGTTAGTTCTTTGAAAATAAAAGACTTACCGAATTTTACAGATATCAAAAGCACATCTGTGAAAATATTTTTTCATGTACTTTTATTTAAAAGAAAGTCATTGTAACTGTCAGACATTTCATATTATACGATTTACTTTGAAATAAAGTTTAGTAATAAATTTGCTTTATTTGGGAGATTTTTCTTCTGTTACTCATTATAAGAGTATACGAGGAAACCCTAAAAATGGTCTTACGTCTCTTGAATTAAAGTATTTCAGAAAAAAAAAAAATCATGTCTCCTGAAGCAATCCTGAAGCATTTAATAATAATAGCATATACTATTAGGATAATAACGTCATTACAATAATGATAAAAGAAATGTTACGCTGCGTTCAAAAGTAACTATAAGAAAGTTTCGCATAGTTTTCTATAGGACAATCTTTTTCTTTTCACACATACTAATTAAATTCTACTATCAATATTAATAGCATTTAAATAAAAATAAAAGCATACGTTATTAAAATAATAAGAGGATTGAAATAATAATAGAATATACTGTTAGGATAATAATGTCATTACAATAATAATTAAAGAAATGTTACGGTGAATTCAAAAGTAACTATAATAAAGTAACGCATAGTTTTCTGTAGGATAAAATATTATTGCATTTAATGAAATTTTAAAACTTTTATGCGAGGACCTGATTCTGTTAGACTTCAACTTGAAGGGGGGAAAAGCATCGCAATTTATATAGCAAAAATCTTTACTTCGAGTCAGCGAACTTGAATCTTTTTTTTGATAATGCATTGCGGATTGTGGATAAGAGAATGTACTATAAGTAATTTAAAGCATTTTCTAGAAAATTGACTTAAAGGAAATTTTACAAAATAAATTTTTAGCATAAATATCGAGAAGATAAAAATACTTTGTTTAAATTTGTTACCCTTTGCATAGGAGAGAGTTTTTTATTAGTAATATGTAATTTTTCAAACAGTGAGTTAAAGATTTTCAGTGTCTCCTTTCAATTTAGGGGAGTAAACCACATGAGTTCGTATGATAATTTTGACTCACTCAAGTTTAGGGACTGTTTGCTGTCAAAGTGAGGATATGTGATAAGAGTATTTCCAATTGTTAAAGAATAATTAAAAGCACTTTCTCGTAACGTCAAGTTTTCATTAATTTTAGAATGATAACATTAATTTTCTCATAAACACATATTAGTTCATTTAACGCGAATTAGTTTGCTTAAACATTTTTAGATTTTATTCACCCACACTACCTCTTTTTCAACATATTAAACAATCACTCAAAATTCAAAATTTGCTACTTATTGAAAGAAATATATTTAACAAGGAATTTGTTTAAATATCGAAAGAAAAAAAAATATTCGTTTAACTGCTATCGTAACTAAGCAATACGTGCGTGTGAATTACTAATAATATATAAGGATAGGGAAAATTATGAAATGGGAAATAAATAATAATAATTGTGTATACTAAAATTAGTGCATTCAAAACTTGCTACTTATTGAAAGAAATATATTAACAAGGAATTTGTTTAAATATCGAACGAAAAAAATATATTGATTTAACTGCTATTGTAACTAAACAATACGTGCGTGTGAATTACTAATAACATGTAGGGATAGGGAAATTTATGAAATGGAAAATAAATAATAATAAGAGTGCATACTAAAAAATATCATTTTTAAAACTAAACAACATCCATTTAGGATAAAATCTATAATTTTTGAAATAAACTAACACAAGTTTCAAATGATATGTAAAACATGTTAAGAACTTTTAACTCTTTACTCTATTTGCATATGGGTTTAATAAATGAATCTTATATTTTATGAAAATAAAAAGAAAATAGAGATTTAATCACTTATGCTTTATTTAGTAGAATCTGATGTTAACAAAGGTTTTAATTTATTTGTAAAGTTTAGACAGCACACACATTCAACGTTCAACCAATTAAAGCGAAAAATAAATTTTATGTGAGTGAATGAGCTTAGAGTTAGATAATATATGAATTATTTAAAAGTACAATCATGCATAAATAGCTTTTATCATTTGTTACAAAACTTATTAAAATCTTTAATTTGTTAATACCCTATAAAACGACCAAACTTTTAAATTATTCAAATATATATATATATATATATAAATTACTTTTAACATAATAACTTTATGCTTATCATTTTTAACAAATTAGCATAACCTACGTTTTAAGTTTTTGATTAGGTTCGATAAACTAAAATGTATATGCTATAACAACTATGAACTAAATGCATAAGAAAAAATTAGAATACACATACGCTTTATATATTATTAAATTAAAAACATATAAATTATAATCACGTTATACGGATACATCTGCAAACATGTCTATTTCTCCAGGTTACTTGAAGAAGAATGCTTGATAAGTACTTATCTGATGATGCTTCAAATCACTAGCAAGTTCAGACATAAGATATGACTCATTGATGGATTATCGTCACCAACAGATGACGTCACTGAGAACTTAGTATAATTCGCACACAGTGTAATCTATCATTAACTTCATGCATTATCATTTAATAAATATATTTTTTAATTAATTTAATTTCAATTCATATATTTGCGAATTTACTATTATTTATAGAATTTTGTTCTTCTTAGTTTTGTTATTTCAAATATGCTCATATTTGTATCTAAAACCCCATGCAAAGCATATATGTGTGAACTTTTTTGACATACACTTTGAAATAGAGATCTAGTTCAAATTTTGCTAAGTTAACACGTTACGTAATAGAGGTTACGTGATATCCTATCCAATCACACTATCTAGGCAAGTTTTGCTATTTTGGAATTATACAAATTAGTTACCAGGCTTCTCATTTTATAATAACTACACTAACCATTAGTCTTATTGTTTAGTCATATAAATATAATTTCTATCGTTTTTGATTTTCAGTTACTTACTAGCATATAAACACCTTATACGTATGCTATATTAATTCTGATATAGTTTAGGGCATATAAATTTTATCTAATTTCCCAGAGTAGATTTAACTATATTCGCTAACTTCCATATAAATATATTTAACGTCGATCATATTACGTAATAGAATTTTTCCAATGTTTCTAGAAGTAGTAGGTATTTAATTTATGATTAATTACATGTGAACTTTTAACTGAAATTAAGTGAACACTTTTCAGGAATACCCTATGATATTTTACATATCAAATTTCAAAACTACCACTTTATATATTAACTATATGCTATTTACTCTTTTTGCTCAAGTTAACTTTGCTATTTGACAGAAAATTCTTCAATCATCAAGCGATTCAACCTTCTCATTTTCAAAGTTATTTATATAACATACTAACTATATATCACACATAAACATTAACATATTAAGAATACTATAGAAAATTAAATATATACTGAATGAAAATTTCAAACATGATTTAATATAATTAAACACAACAACAAACTGGAAATTAAGAGATTAATGAAATATATATTTGATAATAAAAATGAATTTCAATTATTACATAAAAATTTTACCACCAAACAAAAATACATAAATTGATAAAAGTATTATTCCAAAGTTTACAAAAAGCTTAGAAATATTTTCAACTTTTCAAAAAGATCGTATTTCCAAGATATCAAAGAAAAATTAACTATCAATGAACGAATACCACCTAACATGCATATACTATTCCACTAACATACAACAAAAACACTTTTTGGTAGCCAAATTTGGCGATATTTCGACATGTGTAGCCAAACTAATGAGAATGTAAGACTATTCTTAGTACACAATTTTAGCAATATATAAGCAATGGACTCAACTTAACTTTACCATTTATAATATAAATTGTCTAATCACCTAACGATTTGAACTTCACATTTTCAAAGTTATGTTGAATTTATAAGTAATTATCAAATAAATATTTTATATATATATTTTACACAAGTATTAAATAAAATTAAATAACTAATTATCTATAACTTAACGTTGAATAAAAATTCCAAAAAACATTTAAAATAATTAACAACTTAAAATAATAATAAAAAACAAACATAAAAATAATGAACGATCAATATATATCTATCTATATATACATATAAGTTTTAAAAAAATAATAAAACTTAATAAAAAATAATAAAGCTTAATAAAAAAGTTTTGAAAAATAATTAAAAGTTAATAAAAAAAAAACTTTCAAATATTACAATTAAAAAAAATTATAATTTGATAAAACCATTCACAAAAAAATTACAAATTATCAAAAAATTAATATATATTTATATATATATTTGCAAGTCAAGAAATTTTAATACATATGTATATATATGTACAAACATATATGTATATTATGTTTTGAAAAAAAAAATTACAAGTCTTTAAGAAAGTTATGAAAAAATTGCAAATTAAAACAAAGTTTAAAAAAAGAATCATTAGTTAAAAAATATATGTACACACACACACACACACATATATATATATATATGTGTGTGTGTGTACTTACACATATATGCATATATATATATATATTATATGTAAATTATTTATATATGTTTCTATTTTTCAATATTTCTGTTTTAACTTTTAAATGAATACATTTCACTATCCAATTACTTATCCTAGTGACCGTTTATTTACCCATCAACAAATCAACCAACCAACTGATTTCCATAGTAACCATCCGTTTAACCTAACAACAATTTACCATTTATATGCAAATATTTTAAGAGACTATGAAATACATTATAAATCGGATAAAAAAAACAAACAGAGAAAATCAAATAGTTTATGTCTTAATTTGAATTATTCCTTTACTTATGTAAGTTAAGATTTGGAAATAACTTATATAAAGTTACTATGCTAACTTGTGTTATCAATATACTAACTTTTGTAATCTCACAACTATATCCAGCTAACTTTTAAATTATACTATTAAAAATTATGCTTAGAATTCACATATGTTATTTAAATCCTTCAAATCATAGAACGTAAAAAAACTTACAAATTATACATAAATAAGCTGTTCTTACCTAAAAATCCGCCATACTTCTATACTCAACTTGCGCGAAATAAAACCCAACCTTCTGCTATGTTTGCCACGAAGGGAAAGAATGATAACGCATCTTTTATCTGGTAAAACCCAAGACCACATGATCACCCTTATCTATGACGTCACTGATGAATCATACTGATAAGGAGTAGATAATTTTTTTAAATTACTATGTTAGATTTTGCAATTAAAAGCTCTAATTCCTAATTACAATTAACACATCTCATATAATTATTTTTTTAATAATTAAGATAATTTAGTTAGTCTATTACAAATAATTATTTTTAGTTATATTATTTAAAAACATTCATATGAAATCATATATAGCAATTTTAAGACATTAATTTATATCATTTTATACTTAAGTAAAACATTCTCACCTAAAAATCCAACACACCACTATACCTAACATAGGTGAAATAAAAATCGACCTAGTACCATGCTTTCCGCAGAAGAAATGATTAATAATAAAAGCGCTTATCTACTAAGCTAAGATCACGTGATACTTATTGCTATCTAAGGTCAGAGCGCCTATCTAATCTATGATGTCATGGGAAATCCCCAGTCATGCTCATTTGTGTTGCCAATTCTCACAATACAAATATTTTCTGATAATAGCGTTGCCACTTTTCCATAAAAATAGCTTATCAACTCTCTTACCTCAAAACAGATCTTATCAATTTGTGTTTATCCGTGACGTCATCATAAAAAAAAACTTTAATCAAATTATTAATATCTTTCATAAGTTTGTAATATACGTAATTTGTAATATTTTTCTGCTAACTAGGTTTATAAGTATTCCGACTTAAAAATCTCTTTTATAGATTAACTATGAAAATCAATTGTCTTGTCAACCCGTTTACTATTTTCAGTTCAACTTAGTGTCATGAAATATATCAGCAAAGCTTAAAATTATACTTTTCAGTTATCTTACTATTGTAAATTATTGCTTTTGAAATCTATTAAAATTTGAAAAATTATTAAATACTCTAACATTATAATTTCACATTCATTTCACAATATAAATACACAAAATTATACTTACCTAGAATCAAGCACTTGACTGGAGCAAAAACACGTCCTTTTTCTAAGCTTCCCTAGTGAGAACTGATTGATAACATGCTTGCTTGCTTATCACTTCGAAAATCGTGTGACGTCACACATCACGTGATAGATTGTTGATAAGATAAGTTTAGCTGATAAGAACTTATACTATCATTCATTTACCTCTCAGACTTTGCTTGAAACGGTTGAGTTTGACCTCTCAAAATATTTTTAATAACTAAGTTAGATGATAAAGTTTATTAATTAGTTCATTTGAATTAATTATTTTTAATAGACTAATTGAAATATTCTAAAAACAATTAGAGAGTGTGTTCATTACAAAGTTTGAGTTTTCATCTACCTTAGTCATTAAAATTTTTACACTTGTCATCATTTCTTTTGAGTTAAATGATTCTACATTTCGGTTAAATATAACTAAGTTTATATTTAGTATACACCTAGATAAAAATCTCCTTTTCAAACGTTTAAAAGTCTTTAATTAAACTCAAATCTTTAATTAATCTTTAATTAAGCTCAAATCGTTAATCTCATATCTTAATTACACTACAAATTAATAAGATTTTCTAATAAATGTGTGGTGTAATTAATATTACCTTATTAGTTTGTAGTGTAATTAAGATATGAGATTAATTAACGATTTGAGCTTAATTAAAGATTAATTAAAGATTTGAGTTTAATTAAAGACTTTTAAACGTTTGAAAAGGAGATTTTTATCTAGGTGTATACTAAATAAAACTTAGTTATATTTAACCGAAATGTAGAATCATTTAACTCAAAAGAAATGATGACAAGTGTAAAAATTTTAATGAATAAGGTAGATGAAAACTCAAACTTTGTAATGAACACACTCTCTAATTGTTTTTAGAATATTTCAATTAGTCTATTAAAAATAATTAATTCAAATGAACTAATTAATAAACTTTATCATCTAACTTAGTTATTAAAAATATTTTGAGAGGTCAAACTCAACCGTTTCAAGCAAAGTCTGAGAGGTAAATGAATGATAGTATAAGTTCTTATCAGCTAACCTTATCTTATCAACAATCTATCATATGATATGTGACGTCACACGATTTTCGAAATGATAAGCAAGCAAGCATGTTATCAATCAGTTCTCGCTAGGGAAGCTTAGAAAAAGGACGGGTTTTTGCTCCAGTCAAGTGCTTGATTCTAGGTAAGTATAATTTTGTGTATTTATATTGTGAAATGAATGTGAAATTATAATCTTAGAGTATTTAATAATTTTTCAAATTTTAATAGATTTCAAAAGCAATAATTTACAATGGTAAGATAACTGAAAAGTATAATTTTAAGCTTTGCTGATATATTTCATGACACTAAGTTGAACTGAAAATAGTAAACGGGTTGACAAGACAATTGATTTTCATAGTTAATCTATAAAAGAGATTTTTAAGTCGGAATACTTATAAACCTAGTTAGCAGAAAAATATTACAAATTACTTATATTACAAACTTATGAAACATAATAATTTGATTAAAGTTTTTTTATGATGACGTCACGGATAAACACAAATTGATAAGATCTGTTTTGAGGTAAGAGAGTTGATAAGCTATTTTTATGGAAAAGTGGCAACGCTATTATCAGAAAATATTTGTATTGTGAGAATTGGCAACACAAATGAGCATAACTGGGTATTTCCCATGACATCATAGATTAGATAAGCGCTCTGACCTTAGATAGCAATAAGTATCACGTGATCTTAGCTTAGTAGATAAGCGCTTTCATTATTAATCATTTCTTCTGCGGAAAGCATGGTACTAGGTCGATTTTTATTTCACCTATGTTAGGTATAGTGGTGTGTTGGATTTTTAGGTGAGAATGTTTTACTTAAGTATAAAATGACATAAATTAATGTCTTAAAATTGCTATATATGATTTCATATGAATGTTTTTAAATAATATAACCTAAAATAATTATTTGTAATAGACTAACTAAATTATTATTTTAATTAATAAAAAAAATAATTATATGAGATGTGTTAATTGTAATTAGGAATTAGAGCTTTTAATTGCAAAATCTAACATAGTAATTTAAAAAAATTATCTACTCCTTATCAGTATGATTCATCAGTGACGTCATAGATAAGGGTGATCATGTGGTCTTGGGTTTTACCAGATAAAAGATGCGTTATCATTCTTCCCCTTCGTGGCAAACATAGCAGAAGGTTGGGTTTTATTTCGCGCAAGTTGAGTATAGAAGTATGGCGGATTTTTAGGTAAGAACAGCTTATTTATGAATAATTTGTAAGTTTTTTTTACGTTCTATGATTTGAAGGATTTAAATAACATATGTGAATTCTAAGCATAATTTTTAATAGTATAATTTAAAAGTTAGCTGGATATAGTTGTGAGATTACAAGACGCGTTCTTTATCATATTAAACCTATAAAAATTATTAAGTTAGTATATTGATAACACAAGTTAGCATAGTAACTTTATATAAGTTATTTCCAAATCTTAACTTACATAAGTAAAGGAATAATTCAAATTAAGACATAAACTATTTGATTTTTTTCTGTTTTTTTTTTTTTTATCCGATTTATAATGTATTTCATAGTTTCTTAAAATATTTGCATATAAATGGTAAATTGTTGTTAGGTTAAACGGATGGTTACTATGGAAATCAGTTGGTTGGTTGATTTGTTGATGGGTAAATAAACGGTCACTAGGATAAGTAATTGGATAGTGAAATGTATTCATTTAAAAGTTAAAACAGAAATATTGAAAAATAGAAACATATATAAATAATTTACATATAATATATATATATATGCATATATGTGTAAGTACCCAGACAACCACAGTCGTCCTTCGGACGCTCTACAATGATCCTAAAAATCCTGTAGTCGTCATATCCTATAAAACTATCCTGTGAATGTCCGCAGAATACTAAAGAACGGACCAATTGAAACCGTCCAGCTGCAACCGTCCTCAAAACGACCGGAGGATATTCCAAGACGGATCTCGAGAATGCAACCGTGAAACCAGCCAACCTACTTACCAGAAATGGCGTTTATTTTGATTCCTCCGTCGATGTTTAGATGAGATCTGTCGCTGCCTCGCTGGTCATGGCAAATTCAAATATGAAGAAAGTTAATGTGGATGTAAGGTAAGAATTTTCTTTCATTCTGTAATCCATTTCTTTATAACTATTCTGTCTATATATTTATATTATGTTAGAAAAACTTTTACTTTATTAAGATGAAATTTAAAAAAGAAATTAGGCCTAGTCATCGCACGATTAAAACGTGGAATAGAAGGAAAAAGATGTCAGCAGTTCTTGTCGGGTGAATTAAAACTACAATATATGTTAAAGTTAAAACAGACAGAATTAAATGAATTGTATTCTCAATTCCAAAATAAACAGTAAGCGTATAAGATTTTTTATAGACACATCAATTTAAGCTGACATTTTAAATTCACTTTTTCACCACTTAAAAATAAATTTGAAAAATTGCCGCGTTTTTCGACACCCCTTTTTCGCTATTTGTTCACATTAATTTAATATTTGTCAATGTTTATTTAGGTTCTAAACAGGGTAGGTAACTTGAACTTCTTATTACGATATTTTTTTTTAAATTTCTATGCAGGTGTTTTTGCATATCAAAACATTAAATACATTTAAGGCTTTTCTTGAAAAAAAAAATATTTCAGAAAATTAATATTACTTCTAGAAAAAATAAATAATACTTCTGAAAATTACCATTACTTCTTGAAATAAAAAAAATACTTCTGAAAATTACCATTACTTCTTGAAATAAAAAAATACTTCTGAAAATTACCATTACTTCTTGAAATAAAAAAAATACTTCTGAAAATTAATATTACTTCTTGAAAAAAAATTAATAATACTTCTGAATAGTGTGAATTTCTTAATGCATTAACAAAGTCATTTTTATATGCGCATAAAATTTGCAGGCATTAATATTCAAGTGCTATAGAATTAAAGGAATAACTTGAGTATTCGCCCTGAGTCCGCTATCTATTTTTTTTTTTTTTCACTTATAACCACTTTAAGCTTAATTTTCGAAAATTCAAAGATTAAAAATACAGGGATGAGAATTTTCCGTCTTTTGGCGGATTTCCGCTTTTTTGTTATTTCAAGGAATTTCCGCTTTTTTTTCTCGAAATTCCGCCTTTTTTTCCGAGGATTCCGTATTTTTTCTCCTGCAAAATTTTGTTATTTTCCGAAATTTTCACTTTCCTATCGATTCCGTTTTTCTTCCGATTTCGAAAGAACATTCAAAGGTGATGAAAAAACGGCAAATTTCATCAAAAGATCGCGAAAAAGTGGTAAATTTTGTCAAAAGATCGCGAAAAAGCGGCAAATTTTGTCAAAAGATCGCGAAAAAGCGGTAAATGTCACCAAAAGATCGCAAAAAACTACAAATATCGTCAGAAGATCGCAAATAAGCGGCAAATTTCTTCCAAAGATCGCGAAAAAATGCAAATTTCGTCAAAAGATCGCGAAAAAGCGGCAAATTTCGTCAAAAGATCGCGAAAAGCAGAAAATTTCGTCAAAAAATCGCGAAAAAGCAGAAAATTTTGTCAAAAGATCGCGAAAAAGCAAAATTTTGTCAAAAGATCGCGAAAAAGCAGCGAAATTTGCCAAAAGATAGCGAAAAAAACTACAAATATCATCAGAAGATCGCGAATAAACGGCAAAGTTCGCGAAAAAACGGTAGATTTCGTCAATAGATCGCGAAAAAGCGGCACATTTCGACAAAAGATCGCGAAAAAGCTGCAAATTTCATCAAAAGATCGCGAAAAAGCGGCAAATTTCGTCAAAATGGCGCGAAAAATACATGTATTTAGTGCTTTTAGTGTATCCTCCCCTTCCCCCCTGTTTTGTAACCATTTAGAAAATTTGTTGTGAATTAATTTTTTTTTTTTTTTTTTTTTTAAACTCAGAATCGCTCCTGATTCAGAATTCACATTAAGCTGGCTGTAGGTCCTGGTCCAGTTAGCCCGTGTGACCAAAAATAATTAACCATTGTGATTTTCACTAAGTTTTTCATATTTTTTGCTAAAAAAATTATTAAAATTATGACACACAAAAACTTTATTCTTAATTAAATTATTTCATTTTCAGGAGCGGTCATGATTCTGATAAGTCGAGCATTTCATATGACTAAAATCAATGTTTTAAGAGCTGTGTGTAATTTGGCTACTTTCACTCCTGTAATGTAGTATACAGGTTTGGGCGCTTGTCTCCATTTGCCCGGAAATCAGACCCTAATTTTATTTCTTAAAGTATCTTTCACGGATAAAATGTGGTACAATTTTTTGTTTGCGCGTGGTTTCAGTCTTTTTGCTTTTTTGCAATTCTCATCCCTGAAAATAACAACAACAAAACAATCCAAATGGAAAAATTTTAAACAGAAATCGGCATTCTAAACCTCATTTGTAAAAAGAAAAATAGGGAGGGGGAATTTGTAAATAGCAGACAGCAAATATACATAAATTTTAAAACAATAGAATAAAGGAAATATTCATTTTTAAAAGTATATATTTCAAATTTACAGGCAAAAAAGATTCGGATATTAACATAAAAAATTTACAAATGAAGAAATTTAAAATTGGCAAAAAAAATCTTGCCCATCTCCAGGCGAATACTCAAGGGTAACTGAATTGAATTAGCATTGCTGATTTTACTATAAATGCATTATTATATTACATCTAGTAATCCATGGAAAGCTTATTTGATTTATATGTTCATTTCTCTCAAAACATAGCATGATTTCAGCTTAATTATTAAGATGCTACATGCCGCAGAATGATATACATTTTAAAAGCAACGTTAAAAGCGGCAGAATAAACAAAATTTTTTTGTTTATTCTGGCGTCTTTAACGTTGCTTTTAAAATGTATATGATTTCAGCTTGTCTTGATAATGCATGTCAATGATGAATTCAGAGGGTGGACCAGCGGGGATATTCCTCTCCCTCTCCTGAAAATTCAAGAAAAATCCTGATTTCTATAATTCTGCCAGGCTGTTTTTTAAAAGAAATGTGAACACTATTTTATATGGTTTTCTTTGTAGAAAATATGTTTTGGTAGTTATCTCGTAGATACACCAATATTTCTTTTTGGTGCAAAAATCATAATGTTTTGTTTGGTATGACAACACGGCAAAACAGATAGTGTGTTTTTTATTAAATTAAACTTTGTGTCTGTTTTATAAAACAATTTGTATTTTAAAAAAATGTGTAAAGTTTTATTTATTATAGAGTAAATGTGTGTGCCTTACAATAAAGAAAATGTGTTTTTTTTTTTTTTTTTTTTTTTTTTTTTTTTTTTTTTTTTTTTGCAATAACGTAAATGTGTGTTTTATATATATATAAAAAAATGTGTGTGTTTTATATTAAAGTGCATGTGTGTGTGTTTTCATTATAAAATAAACTGATTCAAAATATAATAAAACTAACATGTAGTTTTTGCACAGTATGCCCAACAAGTATTTCAGACCAGGGTTTTCTTGCCAAAATGGCTCAAAAAAAAAAAAAAAAAAAGCACCAACCTTGGTGTGGCTGCAGCATCTGTTCAATTTTGTTTTAGTATTTTTGATGTAGCAAGGCTGTTTAAAAGATTCAGATAATAAAGCAATTTGAAAATGTTTACAATGATGTAGCAGGTCACTTTAAAAATTTAAGATGATTTGGATTATCAATTTTCTATTAATTACATGTTGTAAACAATATATTTTTGCTTTATTTTGTTCGATACATAAAAATATTCAATCCTGTGTTTTTATGTACAGGTCAGTAAAAAAATAAAGCACTCCATTGTTGCTCAACACTTTGTGTTGTTACATTTCAATTAAATTAAAAAAATTAAATATTTTTCTTTAATGTAATTATGAAATTTTAGATGAACTTCATGTTGACTCTAGAGAAAAAAAAAGGGGGGGGGCGGTTCTCGGATTGGAATTAAAAAAAAAAAATGGCACTTGTGTCGCAAAAAAATATTTTTGAATTTGTTTGTTTAGACTCCTTTTTATCAGTGGATTTTTGCTGTATTTTCCCACAGTTGAGTGAATTTTGCTAATTTTCTCCTTATTGATTGATGAGTTTCAGGATTTGTTCCGTGCAATCAGTTGATGAATTTTGCATTTTTTTTCTGCAACTGGCTGAAAATTTTCATGATTTTCTCTCACGATTGACTGTTGAATTTCATGTTTTTTCCTGTGATTGATTAACAAATTTTGCTGTATTTCAAAGCAACTTCCTAAACAATTTTTTTTTTTTTTCAGCAATCGACTTGCGAATTTCAGTTTCTTTTGAAAACTGAAAGGCAATTTTTTTATCCAACCGATTGATGAATTTTATGATATTTTATCTCTACCAATTAGTGAAATTTGCCTTTTTTTTTGTCCTTTGCTACCGATTTGCAAAACTTTTGGGGCTTTTTTTTTTTTTTTTTCATATAATCGGTACTTGAATTTCACAATTTTCCCATGGCAGATCGATGAAGCAATTGATGAACTCCAGATTTTTCCTCATGATTTACTGGCAAAACTTGCAAAGTTTTTTTTCCATGTGATTGAATGGCGAAATAAGCGATTATATTATTTTCTCATGACAGACTGAAGAATTTTGCAATTTTTTTTTCTCTAACTAAATTAATCTGTCAAACTTCTTTTTTTCCCCCTCCTACATGACCGATTGACAAATTTTGCAACACTTCTCCACAAACAAATGCTGAAATTTATATAATATTTCCTGTAAATAATGGACATATTTCATGAGTTATCCCCCCCCCCCTTCCCCTCACAGCTAAGAAAAGAAATGAGCCGAAAGGGTGCATCATAAATGTCAGCAAGGGACACAGGGTGTATAAAATAATTAAAAGGGCTGCCAGATGCATACACTGTGTAAAAAAGGCTGTTCTGACGCCACATAAACGAGTTAAAAAGAGCTGCCAGGCGTTGCACCCTGCAAAATTGGCCTAGGGTCCACACTAGAATTGCATTTATAACTTTTTAAAATATCTTTATTTAAAACTGTACCGTAAAATCCTGTTATTTCCCCTCCCCCTAAGAAAGACATGACGAAAAATTGTAAAATAATCTGGGGGGGGGGGGTGCTTGCACAAGATTTTTCACAACATTTGTGGGGGATTTTGGGGACATTTGGTGAACCTTGCAGGAGTTTTTTTCGCATTGCTCTGACCAAAATCACGTTTCTTCCGTAATACTTTGACGAAATTCTTTTTTTTTTTTTCATAACCCTTTGATGAAATGTGCAGGGTTTTTATTTCAATACTTTGTTGAAATGTATCTATTTTCGCGATCCTTTGATGAAATGTGTGTTTTTCACTGGATTCTTTGACTGAATTTCTTTTTTCTGCAATCTTTTGACGAAATTTGCATTTTTCCAAGATCTTTTGATGAAATTCATGTTTTTTCTGCGGTCGTTTGACAAATTTGGCTTTTTTCGCGATCTTTAGACAAAATGTGCAGTCTCTGCTATCATTTGGTGTAATTCATGTTTTTTTTTTTTTTTTTTTTTTGCAGTCCTAAGACAAAATTGGCAATTTTTTCTGTGAACGATTGATGAAATTTATTTTTTCTGTGACCGTTCACATTTTATTATGTCCGAATTGTTGGACTATGGACTAATGCCTGATTTTTTTATTTTCTCAACCGAATGCGTAATTTTTCAGAAAATTCGGAACAGAATAAACCCTGTGTTGGGAATGTCATGTTTAGAATTCACGCCCCTTTCTGATGTGGCGAAAAAATAAAATACTTGGTATTGATTCTGACATTGACATGCAGGGTGGAACTTTTTTGGAAGTAGGTGATGCTTTCTTGGGATTTTTTTTTTTTTTTTTTGGTACTTAGTTATCCCGTCGACCAATTTTGCCAAATTATATACATTGACATAATTTTTATTTTAAATAACGAAAGAACAAATAAATTAGTAAAACATTAATAAATAAACAAATAAAATGTCAAATTAATGGTTTTATTGGCCATTATTGACATTTAATCTTACAATTAATTAATGAATGGCAACCGTTATTGGCATTTAATCTTACAATTTGGCGACGGTAATTTGGTCGACGGGATAACTAAGAAGTATCTTTTTTTTTAACAAAAGGTGGAGGGAGAGGGCGTTATCGAGAAAAGTGGATAACCGGGATATTATGGTGTACCAAAAAACCATGATAAGTACTACCTGTAGTTTTAGCTATAATATTTTACACATAATTTTAAATGTATACAGTAGTCTAAAAAACCATCTCTGTATAAAACTTTGTTTTTTAAATTGTACTTTGACACCATAATTATTATTAAAGTTATTCTTTTATTTTAGATACCTTGGAAATAATTAGTGAAAAATCTATATATGCTGTCAAAAAAAAATCATCAAAAATTCTCCCCAACAGTGGTAAGTTTAACTGAATTTTTTGTTGTTGTTGTTGTTGTTTCTTCTAAAAAATATAAGATCATGTGAGCATGTATTTATTATAATATTTAAATTATTATATTTTATTATTATTTAATACAGTATAATATTTTTCGTTGAATAGTAATATAATAGTTTTGGTTTCAAACATAATTATGAATTGTCAGTTTGGGATATTTTGATATTTAAAAAAAGAAAGTTTGCTTTGTTATGAAAACTGTTTTTTTTTTTCCGATAATTTAAAAAATGTTTCTGTTGTCAGAAATTCAACCTAAGTTTAGAGAATAGATTTAATTTTAAAATGTAGTCCGTCCCGCTTAATTGCATACAGTTGGTTCCACTGAATTGTATGCATTTAAGCGAGGACATTAATTAATGTTATCAGCAAACGCTATCATTTGATTATATGCCACAGATATGATAAATATTAATGGAGAATAATTATTTACCTAATAAATTAAAAACTACTGTATTAATAACTTTAATAAATAATTTATTATTACTCTATATATAAAAGTATATGTAATAAAGTATAAGGTATTATAACACTATTTACGGTACATGGTTTAATTTTTCATTATAATTTATGTGAAAATTAAAATGAAAGTTAAATAGAAAATTTTTGTTTTTAAATCATACCTTTGAAAATAAAAGTTTCTGCATAAATTCTTTTTTATTTTTCAATTATTTGTCAATTTATTTCTCTTTTTTTCTTTTGCCTACACAAAAAATCCTTTAGGAATTTTTTTTTTTTTTTTTCATATCTTGACATTGCATTTCTCCACTTCCAGTGCTAAATATTGATCTTTTATTGGTCTACTTTCCCCCGATTCCAGAATTTTTCAAAAAATACCCCCCAGCATCTTGAGTCACTATATGTACGACAAGTTTTAAAAGAAAAACACAATTGTCCAAATTCAACACTCTCATAAGCTGCCAGAATTAAGATAAGTCATCTTACACAACTATTTCTGCTCTTTGATTGTAAATATAACAAACCATTGTTACAAAAAAAAAAAGTTCCTTTTTTTTCCATTCACCACTATAACATGAATTCATAAAATTCGGATTTCTACTAGTAGATTGGCGATATTTATGCAATTAACTGGGGATTGTTATGCGATAAAACGAGTACATTTAAAATTAGCCTTATGGGGAACGTCTCTGTTCCACGGCATTCTATGCATATAAGCGGGGTATGCAATTATCCATTACCCGATTAAGTGGGGCCGACTGTATTTTATAATTTAAACATTCTGAAATGTTTTTTTTTCCTGGTATTTTTCACATGAATTTGAGTACTGCAGTATTATTTATGGATATCCCAAATTAACTTATGTATAGAAAATTACAATATCATACCAGCCAAAAAGCAATGACTATTAAAATGCTTGTCAAAGATTTTTTTTCAGTCGTGTGACTATTGAAATTTTCTATTATACATTTTACTTGCCAAATACATTTAATTCAACTTTTATTCTTTTTCAGCTCGAATAAATATTTTATGTTGGAAATTTTTTATGTTATGACCAGGGGTGTAAAAGTGTAGGTGCCCAACGCGTCTCTCACCTATAAATTTTATTAGTTTTCTTCGTTTAAATTTTATTAGCATTCTTACAAAAAATTTAGACGAAAAATAATGAATAAAATTTATTGATGAGAGACTGCCCGCTGGTGCTTAGATTTTTACACCCCTGGTTATGGCTATGAGCTGTATTTCGAATGTAAACATTCTGAAACATATTTTGATTTTTAATATTTAAACTCTAGGTGCGTTTCTATTATATCAACACCATTGTACCAAGCATGATAGTTGGTGCCAAATAGAAAAAAAAATCTGTTGGTATAAAAGTGATCATTTAAAAAATATACTGTTTCAAACTTTCACACTATTTTACTATATCAACACAAATATATACTTACAATAAAAGAACAAATGAATATTATACAATAAAGTAAAACTAGGTTTTTAATTCAGTCATGAAGTTATAAGTGTCTCTTAGCATTGTTTGTAGCAAACATTTGATTTATATATATATATATAGGGGGAAGTAGGGGGAAGTTACTGCGCTGCTGGTTGGATTAGCAGTTACCTTCTCTTTTCTTGCAGTGTGTGACATGCCTTATGTGGCTTCTCCTTGTGTCTGGCTGGGGTCGAGAGCTGCGATCTTTCATGGCTTTGATCTCCGCTTGTGGTCTAGAGGAGCGATTGGGCCGCCCGTTCTACTCTTGTAGGCCTCTAAAAAGGATATCTTGAACTTTCGTTCGGTACCTACCTGGAAGGTGTTTTGTTACATTCCCCTCGAGGCATAATGCCTAGTGACGGTCTAGGATGCATGTAGCTTTCGGCTTTATGGAGTGATGGTTCTGCCCTGTTTGATGTGCAGAGTTCTAAGTGAGGTAGCTCTTGTGCTTGACACTTATAGTACTTGAGGGGTACCCTCGAGGTATAATGTTAGCAATTCATGGTGAGAAGTTTCTGAACATGGAGTACTTGTTGGTTTGATGGTATCTGTTGTTCACCAGTGGGAGGCCCACTGACTTTAGCCTACTTGGCAGCGTCTTATTTATTTTGCGACATAGCCACAATTGTGCAGATGTTTCCTTGACTCTCGGACTCGTCAAAATATTCCATGTGTAATAAGTTATCAGGCTGCAGCAGAGTCTATGTTGTGTTGTGGCCTTCTGTCTTCCTCGCTTAGCTGTTTCGAATGGCAGGTTGATGTCGTGGTGATTGGGTGTCAGTTGATGCCTTTTGGGACAGGTTGCTACGTGATCCCCTAGAAAGGAGGACCGTATGTATCCGCTTGGCTCTGGTTCAGGGAACTTTGGTTTTTACATTCCTTAATCGGGAAGGTCTGTGTGTGTGTGGGGGGGGGGGGGGGCAGGCAAACCAAACTTTACACTGGGCACAGTTTTCTCTTTGCATGGTCCTGTTGCTTGTAATTACCATAATTTTTAATTATTAAAAATGGTATTCTCATCAGTTATAAATATTAACTCTCTTTTGATACAAAATGAGACAGGTGCTTCATGTTGATGTTTGACATAAAATAAGATGTGCAATTATGCTGCTTTGTACTTTTTAATAGTTTTTTCAAGCATTTCCTAGGGCTTAAAATAATAAAATTCCTAAAAATAACTGTAAATTTTACAAAAAGATCTTTTGAAGAAACAAACAATAAGAAATTATTGTATATCTTGTGTATATATATATTGATTTATTCCTTTTGAATGAATGTGATGCACCAATAAAGTTTAGTAGAAATGTATATTTTGTCTTTTCTTCATTATAGATGTGTGCAGCGTAAAAATTATTTTGTGACAAGTGCAGGCAGGAGAAACTGGAAAGTTGGATTGTTGTTAAAAAAAAGTTTTGAAACTATATTTTGTAATGTGGAAGGTTGTAAAAAATATTTGTTTTGTATTTTACTCTGAAAGTTTTAAATAAATATTTTTTGTATTTTGCTGTGAAAATTGTAAATAAATACTTGTTTTGCTTTTAATGTGACTGTTTTATTGTGTAATTCGTAACTTTAAGCTTTTTAATATAGGAATTATTTTAATAATTAATAAACAAAATAATTCAACAGCGATTATCATTTTTCGTACTATTATTCTTAACACTGCAGAATATATTTTATAAGTGTTTCTTTTTGTCTTTTTTTTTTTTTTTCCTTTACTGGTCTTAAATTAAATTAGGAGTAAACTTTGACTTTTTATTTTGAATAACATTTTCAGGTATTCACTTTTGATAATTTTTACGTAAAGATTAAACTTTTCTTTGTCAAATAATTTAAGTTTATTGTTTTATATTCAGCATTTAGTGTAATATGTGCAATCATTTAAAATGCAATTAAAATATAGAAGTTCTTATTCATTAAAATAAGAACAAAGGATGAAAAGAGTATCTTAACTTTTCTGCAATTTGTGTTAATTCTTCATGTTCATAAAAGGCATTTACTGAGCTATTACCAATTGTATAAAGTTAAATGTATCCATGGCACTATTTTGTTAAAGTAAGGTAATCTATTTAAAGGTAAGTAAAACATTAAATTTAAAGTTGTATTTTACAGCCAAATTAAACAACAGTAAAATGTGCTATGGTCACTAAATATAAAATGGCATACTTTTTTTACTTTATTTATTTGACTTCAAAAATATTAAGATGTCTTATGCAGTAGCTTTTTTCTATAAAAAAAAAATGTAAAACAATCATCGGAGCAACAAAATTATACTTTTTAATTTCATGTGGCACTTCATCACAGGACAATCAAATGCATAACATTTGTTACAGATACTGGGTGTTCCTAAAGTGCATAGTGGATCAGGTAGTCCCATGCTTTTTTTAGTAAGTAAATCAAATAATTGCAAAATGAATAAAATTGTCATTGAAAAAATGGTTCTTATGGCAAAAATAGTAAATTAGAAAAATGTTCAACTCCAGATATTAAAAAATATCTGCAAGACAACATCTTAAATAGTGATGAAGCTATGATGGAAAATTTTTAAATTGCACCATTTTGGATAATATTTGTTTAAATTAAGAATAAAGTATATAAATCTATTATTGTATGCAAGTAAGGAATTTTACCAAATTTCTTAAATATTCTTGAATCTTATCAAAAATATGTAAGATATATTACTATCTTCAATTTGCATTTTTGAAATTCCTATATTGTCACTGAAACCATTTTTTACTTAATAAATTGTATAAACTAAGATATCTTGAAGATTGATTTTTTTTAAAAGAAAGGTTTACTGAATAATCTTTTTACAGGCTATATAATTTATTAAATAATTATGTTATAATTGATTATAATAATTAAAAGTGACAACACATCAATGAATTGCCATAAATTTCAAAAATGCAAATTGTAGGCAGTAACATTCATTAAGCCATCCATAGGTTATCGAGCCATCATAAAAAAAATCATCCACAGGATGTTGACAGGTGTGACATTTCGATAGCCAGGGGATGTCCTATTACTGTCTGCAAGACGACTGCATCCATCCACGGGATATCAGCTTATCCTGAATATGACATTATTTGGATGATTTTAGGATGTCATTAGGACCATCCAGAGGATATCATACAAGTGTCCTATAATCGTCCAAAAGGTGTCATGAAATGACATCCGTAGGATGTTGACAGGTGGGACATTTCGAAACCCAGGGGATGTCCTAAAACGGTCGGCAGGACCAATTCATCGGTCCGCAGGATATCAGCTTGTCCTGAATATGACATCTTTCGGATGTTCTTAGGATGTGTTTGTGTTGTCTGGGTACACACAGACACATATATATATATGTGTGTGTGTGTGTACATATATTTTTTAACTAATGATTCTTTTTTTAAACTTTGTTTTAATTTGCAATTTTTTCATAACTTTCTTAAAGACTTGTAATTTTTTTTTTCAAAACATAATACAGTCAAACCTCGTTAACGTGAACACGCTTAACGTGAATTACTTTTAACATGAACAGTTCCCACTGTCCCCATCAAAATGGATACGGATTCTAGTGTTTTTTATCCTTTTAAGATGAACACGGTTAACGTGAAATGTCGCTTAATATGAACAATTCTCGATGTCCCCATGATAGATTTTGACACTTAACGTGAACGAAAATTCCTAGAAAAGTGTGAAAGCTTACTTTTCCCTGGGGAACAATGGGTTATACTTTAGAGGTTCATGAAAAAAATTTTTCTTTAGAGCGATGGAAACGTGTACTATTGCCATTAGAATTTTCTCAATTTTGGACAATACAATACGCGTCACCAGCTACATGTCACCAGTATCAGGGAAAGTTGCTACCTAAAGGGAGTATTTTTATGTATTGTTTCTTTCTTCACGCGTGGAAAATTTACAGTTTAGTATTGCAACTTTCATATGAAATGTAGCATGTGTTTTATTAATGAATAAAAAGATATAATAGTTTAATTATTAAAATATAAGTAAGTCTCAGTTCTAAAACAAAGTTTTCTCCCATTAGACCCTATGTGAAATCCACATTTGCCCATGAATCCTTTACCACTGCAATTAAGCTTATTGTAAATTAACTGTTTATCTCTGGTGCGAAATACAATTAAAATGAACATTGTATAAAAGCTTCATTATAAAAGATATTATTATTAAAAACTGATTTAATCATTGATCAAAACAAATATTTATTAAATATAAAAAAACTCATCTTGATGCTTAAATATATATTGTTTCCTTCTTTGCAAATACCGTATTTTATGGAAGAAATGCCGCGGCGTTTACAAGTTTGAAAGTTAATTTTTTTCCAAGTGCGGCGTTTACTCTATGTGCGGCGTTTACGATTTTTTTAAAATACCAACTGAGTTTCCTTAATTTAAAAATTCAGAAAAATACTTAATATTGGATTTAAATATTTTAAATAAAACTTCACACATCTTAAGATATTAAAAACGAGGCATTCTACATTGCTCAGAAAACTTTGATTAAAGTTAAGTTAATGTGACGCTGTCGACAAAAGTAGCGTCCCGATGGATGCGGCGTTTGCAACGGGTGCGGCGATTACGATATTTTTAAGCTTATTCAGGCCAATTTGAGGAGTGCGGCGTTCCTTCCATAAAATACGGTAGCTAATTTAAAAAAAAAAATGGTTCAATGCATGTTCTTGTATAATACTAGAAATGGCATTTACTGATACATTTTGATTGTTATATTTTACGAGAAAACCCTGTTGTCCCATTAACTCCCATGTCCCATTAGCCCCCAGTCTCCCCTATATGTATTTTCTCTCACTCTCTTTCTCTCTCTCTTTCTCTTTTTTTCTTTTTTAATCAGGAATTTTTTGTTACTGATAGCATGAACTACGGATAACATGAACAAAAATTTCATTCCCCTTGAGGTTCATGTTAACGAGGTTTGACTGTATACATATATGTTTGTACATATATATACATATGTATTAAAATTTCTTGACTTGCAAATATATATATAAATATATATTAAATTTTTGATAATTTGTAATTTTTTTGTGAATGGTTTTATCAAATTATAATTTTTTTTTAATTGTAATATTTGAAAGTTTTTTTTTTATTAACTTTTAATTATTTTTCAAAACTTTTTTATTAAGCTTTATTATTTTTTATTAAGTTTTATTATTTTTTTAAAACTTATATGTATATATAGATAGATATATATTGATCGTTCATTATTTTTATGTTTGTTTTTTATTATTATTTTAAGTGATTAATTATTTTAAATGTTTTTTGGAATTTTTATTCAACGTTAAGTTATAGATAATTAGTTATTTAATTTTATTTAATACTTGTGTAAAATATATATATAAAATATTTATTTGATAATTACTTATAAATTCAACATAACTTTGAAAATGTGAAGTTCAAATCGTTAGGTGATTAGACAATTTATATGATAAATGGTAAAGTTAAGTTGAGTCCATTGCTTATATATTGCTAAAATTGTGTACTAAGAATAGTCTTACATTCTCATTAGTTTGGCTACACATGTCGAAATATCGCCAAATTTGGCTACCAAAAAGTGTTTTTGTTGTATGTTAGTGGAATAGTATATGCATGTTAGGTGGTATTCGTTCATTGATAGTTAATTTTTCTTTGATATCTTGGAAATACAATCTTTTTGAAAAGTTGAAAATATTTCTAAGCTTTTTGTAAACTTTGGAATAATACTTTTATCAATTTATGTATTTTTGTTTGGTGGTAAAATTTTTATGTAATAATTGAAATTCATTTTTATTATCAAATATATATTTCATTAATCTCTTAATTTCCAGTTTGTTGTTGTGTTTAATTATATTAAATCATGTTTGAAATTTTCATTCAGTATATATTTAATTTTCTATAGTATTCTTAATATGTTAATGTTTATGTGTGATATATAGTTAGTATGTTATATAAATAACTTTGAAAATGAGAAGGTTGAATCGCTTGATGATTGAAGAATTTTCTGTCAAATAGCAAAGTTAACTTGAGCAAAAAGAGTAAATAGCATATAGTTAATATATAAAGTGGTAGTTTTGAAATTTGATATGTAAAATATCATAGGGTATTCCTGAAAAGTGTTCACTTAATTTCAGTTAAAAGTTCACATGTAATTAATCATAAATTAAATACCTACTACTTCTAGAAACATTGGAAAAAATCTATTACGTAATATGATCGACGTTAAATATATTTATATGGAAGTTAGCGAATATAGTTAAATCTACTCTGGGAAATTAGATAAAATTTATATGCCCTAAACTATATCAGAATTAATATAGCATACGTATAAGGTGTTTATATGCTAGTAAGTAACTAAAAATCAAAAACGATAGAAATTATATTTATATGACTAAACAATAAGACTAATGGTTAGTGTAGTTAAAATGAGAAGCCTGGTAACTAATTTGTATAATTCCAAAATAGCAAAACTTGCCTAGATAGTGTGATTGGATAGGATATCACGTAACCTCTATTACGTAACGTGTTAACTTAGCAAAATTTGAACTAGATCTCTATTTCAAAGTGTATGTCAAAAAAGTTCACACATATATGCTTTGCATGGGGTTTTAGATGCAAATATGAGCATATTTGAAATAACAAAACTAAGAAGAACAAAATTCTATAAATAATAGTAAATTCGCAAATATATGAATTGAAATTAAATTAATTAAAAAATATATTTATTAAATGATAATGCATGAAGTTAATGATAGATTACACTGTGTACGAATTATACTAAGTTCTCAGTGACGTCATCTGTTGG
The DNA here is from genome assembly GCA_963932465.1 of Maratus speciosus. NCBI lineage: Eukaryota > Metazoa > Arthropoda > Arachnida > Araneae > Salticidae > Maratus > Maratus speciosus. The sequence goes on along the minus strand of OZ010798.1, from coordinate 381,658,005 downwards.
TGACGATAATCCATCAATGAGTCATATCTTATGTCTGAACTTGCTAGTGATTTGAAGCATCATCAGATAAGAACTTATCAAGCATTCTTCTTCAAGTAACCTGGAGAAATAGACATGTTTGCAGATGTATCCGTATAACGTGAGTATAATATATATGTTTTAATTTAATAATATATAAAGCGTATGTGTATTCTAATTTTTTCTTATGCATTTAGTTCATAGTTGTTATAGCATATACATTTTAGTTTATCGAACCTAATCAAAAACTTAAAACGTAGGTTATGCTAATTTGTTAAAAATGATAAGCATAAAGTTATTATGTTAAAAGTAATTTATATATATATATATATATATATATATATATATATATATATATATATATATATATATATTTGAATAATTTAAAAGTTTGGTCGTTTTATAGGGTATTAACAAATTAAAGATTTTAATAAGTTTTGTAACAAATGATAAAAGCTATTTATGCATGATTGTATTTTTAAATAATTCATATATTATCTAACTCTAAGCTCATTCACTCACATAAAATTTATTTTTCGTTTTAATTGGTTGAACGTTGAATGTGTGTGCTGTCTAAACTTTAGAAATAAATTAAAACCTTTGTTAACATCAGATTCTACTAAATAAAGCATAAGTGATTAAATCTCTATTTTCTTTTTATTTTCATAAAATATAAGATTCATTTATTAAACCCATATGCAAATAGAGTAAAGAGTTAAAAGTTCTTAACATGTTTTACATATCATTTGAAACTTGTGTTAGTTTATTTCAAAAATTATAGATTTTATCCTAAATGGATGTTCCCGTAAGGCATGGTGACGTCACGTCGACGTCGTTGTGACGTCACGCTGTGACATTGTGACCGTCTATGTGACGTCACGTGACGTCGATGTGAAGTCACTGTGACTAGAATGTGAGGTCGTTATGGCCGTTTTAGAGCTCTTTTGTGACGTCACATTGTGACGACTTTGTGAAGTCACGGTGTGACAAATTTGTGAAGAGTGTGTCATTTGTGACTATTTTGGTATTAACTTTGTGACGAATTTGTGACGAATGTGACAATGTTTTAAAGTCACATTGAGATCAATTTGTGAAATATGTGTCATTTTTGACGAAATTGTCTTTAACACTGTGATGATTCTGTGACGACAGCGACACTGCTTTGAAGTCACATTGTGACATTTTTGTGAAAATTGTGTGATTTGTGACAATTTTGTCATTAACGTTGTGACGAATATGGGACTAGCGGCAATGTTGTGAAGTCACACTATGACATACTTGTACAGTTGTAAACACGTATGCATGTCACACATAGTCATAATTATGCATGTTGTAAAATCATTTACATCTATAACGTTAATATACTTCGGCGATACATCGCAATTAAAACTTGGGGGCCGATATAACAAGGGTATACCAAAAGAATTTTATTGAATCAAAATGCAATGCCCCGCAGACTTCAATTTTTGTTGCACCTTTCTTTCTTATTGCAATAAATGAGAATATTGAAGACAACTGAATGATCGATCTATCACATTTTTTTTTTTCAAAATTAGCTATTTGTTAAAAGCATTAAAATTACCAAAGAAACAATTTGTTTAAATTTTCAAATCTTTATCAAGATAAAATTTGTGTTGAAAATATAATATTTTATAATATATACAGTACTTTTTATATTCTTTAAACTATAGAAAATACTGAATGAAATTAATTTATTTCATTTAATACGCATTATAAACTCGAAGTCACTGGTGAGGTTGAATTTTTTTCGATTACACAACATTTATAATAAAAAAAAATGAAAGATAAAAAGAAATACCGATATTAAGTAATTAAATTTTATATGTTTTATGATATTGATTACCATAAAAAATATATATATATATGATTGTAATTCAAACAAGTTGGGGCTGAGAAAATAGGAATCTTCTTTGTTATAGAGGCCCCTATAAATTTGATTATGCAAAAATTGCAGTAACGACATTGCTAAGATCATTGTGAAGTTTATGCATGCGTTATACACATATATATATATATACACTCGAAACGCTCATCATGTGCCATATAGTCATTATATATGTATTGTTTACGTCTTTTATGCCCCATACATGCATTACAAAATTTCCGAAGTACATTTTAGCAATAACCATTTGAAACTACTCAAACGAAAAATACAGCTTTGGTATAGAAAATTAACTGAGTATCACCAGTATCATTATGTTGAGAATTCTAAGAACAGTTTCGGCAATAATCGTTATGTTGGAAGATAGCAGCAATAAATAAAATCGTATTTTTATGCTCACTGTAAAAGTAAATAAAACTTTTAGGTATGCATAGAACGGTGATACAGAGGGTTAATTTATTTTACATCAGGGTTTGCTTGGAGTAAAATCCATATATAAAACAACTTTTTGATTATTAAAAAATAACTTTAATAATTGATTGCCGAAATTACATTTTTATTTATGAAATTATATATTATAAAAATAACTCTTACTATCTATGATTTTTTAAAACAATAATACCTTATTGTATATAAAACACAGCACCGCAGTTCTATTTTGCACTATTTAGCACTCTATTTTGCGTCTAATGTGAAAGTTTTTATGTTTTGCCAAAGATCTATCTGGCTGGATATATGTTGCCATGACATCTATAACTCTGATAGTGTCATAAATAGTACAAACAGATTAGAATCTACAACGAAATTTTTAGAATAAAGTCTGGTGAAAGTTTTATAAATACAGTAGAACGCCGATTATTGGAACTCCAATTAACCGAACTTCCAATTATCCGAACAGCATATTTCTCTCAAAGAATTCTTTTTAACCGAATTTTCAATTATCCAAATATTTGTCTCTCTAAAAAAGAAAAAAAAACACCTAACTTCCAATTTATTTTTTGCTTAAATTATAATCTCTGAAGTTTAGAAAATGATAAAAGAAAAAAAAAATTAAATAATAAGTAAACAAAAAACAATTAAAAAAAACAAAACAATTTTTAAGCACTCCAGTACTAACTGGTGCTGTCAGTCCTAAACCTAGATAAAGTGTGAAGGTTTTAGAATAGTCAGGAACATCCCTTAAACTGTCTGCCCATTTATCCGAACTTTTGTTTATCCGAACTAGGGTCGGTCCCGACTTGTTCGGACAATCGGCGTTCTACTGTATATATTGTATTAGAATTACAAATAATCATATTTATTTTTATATGACACAATAAAACAAAATAATGAACTCAGTATCAAATGGTTAACTACTTTTTAATGTAAATAAAGTATAAAAATTGAGCCCATAAACACAAAATAGAGCCACACATAGGTTCATTATTATTATTAATATTTTATTTACAAGATTATGGTAATTATAAATAAGAAATCCATTTTAATCACGCTGTTTATAAAGAGTGTATAATATCGATACTTTGAAATTTATCTCGATAAAATCATTCAGGAGATAAAATGATAAAATTATCCAGAAAAAAAAGTAAATAATAAAAGATGATTATTACATTTTAGATTCATACCGTTCAAGTATTTGCGTTATTTTTAAAGTAAAATCATATTTAAACACTTACTGATTGCGTAACTTCTATATTTTCATTTGCCAACAGACTTCTAGTTCACTTTGAAAACATTTCAGTAAGAATGTTTAACAACTGAAAAGCTTTCACCCGCTATGACTATTTCTTTATAGATTTTAAAACATTTCTCAGGTTGAATAATACATTAAATAATCATTTTTTTTCTTAACATTACATATCTACGATCTCTTTTAATAGTATACGTTTCCGTTGTGTCTTATTTTTTATAAATTCCTCTTCTGAGCAGATGCAATTTTTTTTAAATAAAAACACGCAATTCAAATTGTTTAAGACCATCACTTAATACAAAATTAAAAAATTATGTTTGCCAATAATTTTATTCCATAAAAAGACATTTTTTTAAAATAACTTAATTATCTTTAAATGTTTATTAATTATATTAATGACTGATTATAATACTTATCCATATACTTTCATATTTAGGACACTATGTGGTTTTAACCAAATATTTAAATAAGAATATAAACCAGATTAAAATGCAATTTAAATCACTAATTTTAATAATCTGATCAAAGCTGTTGAAAAGGAAGTTAGATATTTTAACAAAATAAAAAATAAATGTAATGAAATATTTGTGTTCTATAACATATTTATTAGAAGATAACTAAAATCATTGTAATAAAAAAAAAAAAAAAGCAAACAGGGAAAATAATATTTTAGATATTTCAACAAAATAAAAAATAAATGTAGTGAAATATTTATGTTCTACAGCATGTTTATGAGAAGCTAACTAAAATTGTTGCGGTTAAAAGAAAGCAAGCAGGGAAAATAATATATTTACTTACCTAATTTCATTGACGTTGTACGTGATACTTTGATTTTGGGGAACCAATTAAATCCGATAATAAGTACCATAGCAATGACTTGAATCATCTTCAACAAGTCAAAGCTACCGTAATTTTCTCGGGTTTATATTTTGTTAGCTGAACTAACTTGGATCCTGAGAACGTTCTTGTTTCACTTTTTAAATCCGTGTCAACACGTCTATGCTGTCCAGTGTCCACATAACTTCCCGCGTTTATTCTAAAAAGCTTCACTGTTACTTTTATCCGTTATTCTGCGGTGAGTCCTAACAACTGAAATAGTGCAGATGCAGACGATTTTTAAGTTTCGAAGTTCGAAGCAGATGTTTTTTCGGTTTTATTTGTTTTTCTATACAAAAGTTTCGGAAGGAAATTAAATGCGTAATAATTTTATCAAATTGTCTCTAATTCAATTTCCTGTTTGAAAATGTTTTATTGTATTTCACCTTTTATTTTTATCAGTTTTATTGAATTGTAAAGTTTCATTTACGTAAATTATCATAATAATATTATCCATAATTAGAGTTTACTAGATAAAATATTGCTTAATTTTTCAAAATGTGTATAAATTAATTTAATGGTAATAATGATGACCCCCTCCTTTTTTTAAAAGTAAAATTTATATCACAGGTAATATATACAAATATCTTCTTAAAAAATACAACAAGATTATCGAGAAGAGATGAGTTTTTCTTTGCCAATCTCTCATTATCTTAATATTAATTTTCTGTAAAATAAAACATCTTATAAAATAATTTTTAAAGATATATTTTGAAAACAAAAAATAAAATATGAATAATTAATTATGTCATGGGCTTTGCCTAAATTTTGTACATTAATTTTACATTCGGAAAATGTCAATTTTATTTTAAACGTCTGAAAGAAGTAGAATTAAAAAAAAAAGTTACTTAAAATAGTGAAACACTAAGAGGAAAAAAAAATGACTTGAATGCAAATTATAAAGCAAGAAATGCATATATGACTAAACTTTGAAGACGCTTTCTGCGTGCTCATTAAAAGCTGCAGACTTAACTGTAATGGAAAGTTTTTAGTTTGAAACCACAGAAATTTTTCGACTACTCTTTGAGAAACTTCTACTATAACAGATGATCATTTACAAAAATCTTTATAAAAGATAAGTCGGGGTCTGTTTACCTAAACCATTTTTTTAATAATATGAAATTCGCATAATTAGGAAATATTTTTGTGTCGCTGATGAATAAATTACATTTTATGTTATATGAAAATAAAAAGTTTTGGTTAGAGGCACAGAGGCAACTTGGACCACGGTTTAAAAAAATTTTAAATCCGGCAGAAAAAATATTTTTTACAGTAAATAACATGATTTAATAATTTTTGTAATTTTTTAAAGTTTTCTAAGAAGTTCACATCTCAGTCACAATGTGACATCACTGAGTGGTGGCATTTTGGTCACAGATGTGACGTGACCACAGTGACTTACAGTGACGTCACAATGACGTCACTGTGACCATGCATGCTATGAGGGTTGTTTAGTTTTAAAAATGATATTTTTTAGTATGCACTCTTATTATTATTTATTTTCCATTTCATAAATTTCCCTATCCCTACATGTTATTAGTAATTCACACGCACGTATTGTTTAGTTACAATAGCAGTTAAATCAATATATTTTTTTCGTTCGATATTTAAACAAATTCCTTGTTAATATATTTCTTTCAATAAGTAGCAAGTTTTGAATGCACTAATTTTAGTATACACAATTATTATTTTTTATTTCCCATTTCATAAATTTCCCTATCCTTATATATTATTAGTAATTCACACGCACGTATTGCTTAGTTACGATAGCAGTTAAACGAATATTTTTTTTCTTTCGATATTTAAACAAATTCCTTGTTAAATATATTTCTTTCAATCAGTAGCAAGTTTTGAATTTTGAGTGATTGTTTAATATGTTGAAAAAGAGGTAGTGTGGGTGAATAAAATCTAAAAATGTTTAAGCAAACTAATTCGCGTTAAATGAACTAATATGTGTTTATGAGAAAATTAATGTTATCATTCTAAAATTAATGAAAACTCGAAGTTACGAGAAAGTGCTTTTAATTATTCTTTAACAATTGGAAATACTCTTATCATATATCCTCACTTTGACAGCAAACAGTCCCTAAACTTGAGTGAGTCAAAATTATCATACGAACTCATGTGATTTACTCCCCTAAATTGAAAGGAGACACTGAAAATCTTTAACTCACTGTTTGAAAAATTACATATTACTAATAAAAAACTCTCTCCTATGCAAAGGGTAACAAATTTAAACAAAGTATTTTTATCTTCTCGATATTTATGCTAAAAATTTATTTTGTAAAATTTCCTTTAAGTCAATTTTCTAGAAAATGCTTTAAATTACTTATAGTACATTCTCTTATCCACAATCCGCAATGCATTATCAAAAAAAGATTCAAGTTCGCTGACTCGAAGTAAAGATTTTTGCTGTATAAATTGCGATGCTTTTCCCCCCTTCAAGTTGAAGTCTAACAGAATCAGGTCCTCGCATAAAAGTTTTAAAATTTCATTAAATGCAATAATATTTTATCCTACAGAAAACTATGCGTTACTTTATTATAGTTACTTTTGAATTCACCGTAACATTTCTTTAATTATTATTGTAATGACATTATTATCCTAACAGTATATTCTATTATTATTTCAATCCTCTTATTATTTTAATAACGTATGCTTTTATTTTTATTTAAATGCTATTAATATTGATAGTAGAATTTAATTAGTATGTGTGAAAAGAAAAAGATTGTCCTATAGAAAACTATGCGAAACTTTCTTATAGTTACTTTTGAACGCAGCGTAACATTTCTTTTATCATTATTGTAATGACGTTATTATCCTAATAGTATATGCTATTATTATTAAATCTTCTTATTATTTCAAAAATGTGTGCTTTTATTTTTATTTAAATGCTATTAATATTGATACTAGAATTTAATTAGTATGTGTGAAAAGAAAAATATTGTCCTATAGAAAACTATGCGTAACTTTCTTACAGTTACTTTTGAGCTAAACGTAACATTATTATTATTATTATTATTTAAATTGATTTATTATTTCAATAATGTATGCTTTTATTTTTATTTCAATGCTATTAATAATTGATATAAGAATTTCAATAGGGTACGTGTTATAAAAATATATTAATTATCTAAAAACGTGTTTAAAAAAACTTGGAGAAAACATAAAAAATCAATTTTTAAAATAAATTTTTCTTTTAGTTAATGCTAAAATGTTCTTTGCAAAAATATTCTCTAAAACATTATTGCGAAAATTTGGAAAAGTGTGTTAAATTTCGTTCCTTAAAAAAGTGCACTATAAAAATTAGAAAACATGCTCTAAAATAATTCCATTTGCTCTAAAACATCGGTAGATGAGATTCTCAAATATAAATTCATTTAAAGACAAAAACCTAACAATTTTTATCACTGAACCTAACGCGCGCTATCGTCCTACAATTTCCTGGCGATAAGAATAACCCCGCTGAAATATATTTCCCCTAAATACATATAAAACTGATATATAATACATATAAAATTTATCAAAGTATCATTATTCTTTTAATATTAAATGCTGTTCCGATGGAATTCTAAATTAAACAAACAAAGCGGGTGGGTCCACAATTAAAAAAAAAAAAAAATAATTCCCCCTAAAATTTATTGACTAAACGTCATTTGTTTTAAAAATTCCAGGAAAACTTTTCATTAAAAAGTAATCTTTCTCTCACTAAAAAATGCTATCCTACGCTAAAAAACTTTTATCTCAAAAAATCCTTATCAACATTCGCTTATCTCCCCCTTCGCTTATCACACTGCACTTCCGTTATCACTTTCCCCCTTCGCTTATCGCGTTACACTTTCGTTATCGTCTTATAGTACGATAATGAATGACCTTCATTTGACCTTGGGAGCGTGCAGGCGTGCAGGGGGCGCATAACTCTCATAATCACACTACTAATGTGCCAATCACTTTAAAACATAAACTTTTTTAAAGTGCCATTAAAATAATTTTAGTTTTGAAAATAACTGTCATATCGCAACTTCAGAGTTTCAGATTGGTGATCATTTTCAAAAATGGCATTTTGGGAAAAAAATCACGAAGTTCGTTCTGGAGACCACAAACACATACATCTGCTCTGAATTTATATGTTGGAGTTGGATAAAATTAATTTATATATAATGTATTATAGTTGTTTTCTATATACGATTTACTTGTATATATACTGTTTGTATTTAAAAATAGACAGCTTTCTTATATTAAGTGAATTTCTTTCAGTAATGAATACTAAATTATTATCCTTTTACTAATTAAAGCATAAAACTGTGTATTATGTTTCTAATTAGAGAGTCAATAGTTTAATAATTATTAAGAGGCTATTTCCCTCATGAAAACAACCGCTCGCTGATCTTAATCCTTTTTTTAAAATCTCATTCGCATTTCAAAATTTAAATTTCAGTAATCTTGTATGAGCGCTTTGCGCACATTAACTGAAAAAAAACATCACTCCATTCAGTCCTTCTCGCGGTGTAGCATTCTCAAAATTCAGCAGTTCTCACTTTCTAGCAATCTCTAAATGTAAAAAACTCTTAAAGCAGCAAAATATACATAAAATTATCAACATACCTTAACAGACATCTGCTTACTTGAAAGCTCCAGCACGAAATCTCTCTCATAACATCACCCTCATTTTCCAAAATAGGCTTATGAATACGCATTGGCACACTATAAACAAACCTACTTTTCTTGTCAAAATTTCCTCATATTACTTAATTACTTCAGCAAAGGCATTTAAACGGATTACAGACACCATAGTCAGTCAAATACATCCAATAAGTTTAACATAAAAATAAAAAGACCACGCTACAACACTGTATCAAAATACATCCACAAAATCCACCACTTCTCACGGGTTGCCAGAACACATACGTCACATGGGGTTCCATATATCGAGGTTGTTACATCCACAAACATCACCAATACGCCAACGAAAAATCGCCAAACAATTCAAAACAATGGCTGAGGGAACATAAGGCATCTAAGCCTTAATTTCTTCCATGGGATTAACTTTAGCAAGCAGGTGTTTTTGCATGAGTGAAGTAGCCCCTTAATTTTAAGCAATGTTAACAATTTAATGTTAAATGCAGTTTTTAATTATTTTAATAAATGTAAATATCTGTAGTTTTTGATGTAGTTTTCCACAATTATTATAAAATTTTTATGTACATTATGTTATTTATTAGAAATCGACAGAAAATTCGTTTTTGGGCCAAAAATCTGAATTTCGGCAAAAATGCGGCTGAAAATTTGGCCAGACCAAAATTGCCCAGACTATCAGTATTCAAAAATCTCGTTTCTTCTTTCGGAAATTTTCAACATTGCTCATCGATTTCAGATTTAGCGACTCAAATGAGACTATTTATTGCTACGAACTTTGTTGTTTATAATTATTAGTCATGACTGATTCAAGATGTGACTGCAAATAATAAAGCAAACAATGCATTTATAGCTAAACTTTTTCATGTGCTCATTAAAAGCTGCAGACATAACCAGTGGTGTAGTCGTAAAAAAAAAACAGAGGGTATACCCTAGTGCAGGGACGGCGAACCTTTGGCACGCGAAAGAATATTTTTGGCACGGCACTGCTATGGTTCTAAATCAAAATACAGAAAATTGTGACTGATCTTTTCTAAATTCGATTAAATGTAAATTGAAAAAATTAAATCGTGTCATATTATATTCCAATCTAATTAATTATGGTCTCAAAAATTATTCGAACAAATACGATATTTGAAAACTATAGATAAGAATTGGTTATTAGACATTACTATCCGATGGTAAAGTTGTGGCAACTTAGAATTTATTTCAGAGCTTTTCAAAGAAACTGGCGTTTGCTATTTTAAGTTTTTCTTCCTTTCTATTCTTTCAAGTCATTGTTTTCACAAATTAATAATATCAAAACTGAAACTGAAAGCACTTGTCAGATAAATCCGGTTCAGTTTGCATTACAATTAACTTGATATTAAGATGCAACAACAGAAATCAAATTACACCGCATTAAATTTTTTAGATTATTTTCAAAAATATATTTGTTTCCATAATTATTATATTGTAATACCTACATATATGTTACTCATATTTTTTAAATTTTAATAGAGAATTTTAAGTAATTTTAAGCCATTATTTTTTAGTTGGCACGCCATAGTCATGTAAAATATTTTTTGATAGAATTTGGCACGCAGCAACCAAAAGGTTCGCCAACCCTGCCCTAGTGTATACATACTATAGCTTTCTTCAGAAACAGAGGGTATACAGTGTTCCTTTAAAAAATCCAGAGGGTATACGGCATATAACCCCGGATACCCTCCACTATATCCCTGGACATAACAGTAATAGAAATTTTTCCGTTTGAAACCGCAGAAGTGTTTCGAATACTCTAAGAGAAAGTTATGGTATAACAGATGATCCTTTTTAAAAATCATTGTAAATGATAAATTGAGGTGTGTATACATAAAACTGAAATATTTTTTAAATAAATGAAATTCATATAGTTAGAAAATCTTTCTCTGTCATTGATGAATTAATTATGTTTTATTTTATATGAAAATAAAAAGTTTTGGGTCTAAGGCACAGAATTGATTGAGAAATTTGGGCCACATATGTAATTAATTAATAATTATATATGTTTAATAAATATGCATAATTAATAATTATGCATCTTTAATAAATATGTATAATTAATTAATAATAATTACTTTAATGTATACAATTTAATTACTTTAAACAAATTTTTGGACGTTTTCGGTTGAAAATAGGAAGATCACCGAAATTTGGTTTCGGCCTTAAAAAACTGTTTCAGTCTATCCTCAGTTATTATATACTAACTAATGAAATTACTTATTCTGTAGTTTATATAATTTTTGTAATTTCTAACCAATAATTATAATTTTATTATTTGAAACATAAAACATTGATTATATTAGCAATTAGAGATGTAATTGTTTTGGGAATATAAACTTCTTCGTAGCTATCATGTATTTTAAAGCAGAGGGGGGAATCATAAAAATTTTATGTAAATTTATAAAAATCATGTCTTTTTTGTATCCTAATAACGAAAATTATATGTACATTAAAGATGAGACAGTCTCAGGTCGTGAGACCTAACCATTTCCAGATTTCTGCCAGTGGCTTGGTATAAATGTGGGAGGAATTCCAGTCAAAAACGACAACAGGAACTAATGCTGTTAAACTTGCAAATATTTAATTAAAACTTCTGGATTATTACAAAAAACACAGATATTCATCTTGGCTATAATACATACAAGGACACGACATTTAAACATTAATTGATAAAGATTCAATCACAGCTCTGCTCACTTATCCCGTTAAATAAAATAATAATAGCGGGCAAAGCGCTATCGAAAGATTAGCCAAGAGAGAGCACCTCTCTCTCCCCAACGCAGAAATGCATCTGTTCAAATTCCAGTGCCCAGCCTTTCGTTTTCGCTGAGCTCACCAACTTCTCATGCGGACTGGACTTTGAGTTTTCCTAACATCTGGTCTGGGGTATTGTTTCGCCTCTACAGAAATAGCAATTTTTCTATTTTAAATAGATTTTCAGATAATTCCGTTTTGATCGTTTAACCCAATATAGATAATGCTGTCCTGTTTTCAGTAAAATGTATTCGGAATTCGTAAAGCAATTTTTATATTTTTTGCAATGATTTTTTGACATTTGTAAAAGGTATTCAGTTCAAACTCGCAGCTTAAATATTAATAAGAAATTTTTCCTTCCGCGATTTTAAATAGAGAATTTTTGATGAAATTTTTTGCATTTCAATGTGATTTTTTGTCATTTGTGCATGGAATTCGATTTCAAACTTTTAGCTTAATACGGTAAATTTTGCCATATTTTTAATAAAGTTTTTCCGGAATTCGTGCAGTGATTTTTAGATATTTTTCGCATTTTGTATGTCAGGCGTGTCAGCTAATATAATATAAAATAGTGTTGAAATCAATTTAAAAAGTGGTAAAAATAAGAAAATAATAATAATAATTTCATTCGTTATTTTAATAAATGATTATATAATAAAATTAATTTCATAGAAACTTCAAAAGTACCGATTTTGGCACACACGTTATATTTTTCCGCCAAAATGGTACTTATTCTTGTTTATTAGTAATCCTCTGCTGTTTGAACAATCTCCAGTTTCTACGGCAACGGCTACAATTTGGTTAATCTAGGATAATCAGCAAGAAAATAAAACAAATTCAGTTTTTTCCTGGTCGCTTGAAGAAGGTTTTGTTAGAAAAATAATTGTGGAGAGTGCATTATTCATCAAACTTCTAAACTAAGTTTAGAATTTTTTTTATTCCGAGTACTTTTAAGTGTTTAAACCCCTTTGTGCCTTTTTAGGCAATGAATTTAACTCTGATGACAAATTAAGAATGACGGTCAATAAACTCTCTTGCCCTATTCTGTCAGGAACCTCTCAAAGAAATAGATAAATTAATGAAATCATCATTATTTATTCCCGTCCAAAAAAAAAATTGTATTTATTTACGGGAACTTCGAAAGGACTTGGAAATAAAAGTTATAAAAGATAAAACCATAAAATCAAAGAAAACGTCAATGTATTCATTTTTTTTTAACTCTATAGTAATTAACTTTTGTTTTGATAGTTAAAATTTCATATTTTTTCCTAATGTGAAATATAAAGTTTAGTAACATTAATTGTTACCTTTTTTCAACAATTAACATCTAAATGTAAACATGACCTCCATTAAGAGATCACCTCTCGGAGCGACTAATTTTTATTGGAACGGAATGTGGTCGTTTTTGGGAGGTTTTACTGTATTTTAAATATTCACTTTAATTGGAATTTGTCTTTTTTTAATTATGTCTGATTCTTATAACAGAATGTCATTAATGACTATTGCTACACAATGTGATTGATCGCTGCATAAAGTAGTTGGTTGGCAATTCTGTATTAAGATTTATAAAACCATTAAACAATACATTGTGAATACTGCAAAATGTTAGCACTAACTGTTAGATTTTAATATAATCAAATATAGTTTTTTATCTTAAAATGAGGATGGACATGCATGTTACATGAAGGCATATCATACATGAAAAAATACTATTAGTCCTTTAAAATCCTCAATGCTGTAAAAATATTTAATTTTCAAGCTATAACTTTTGGTGAATAAATTCAAATCTCACATTTACAATTACATAGTTTGTAAAATTTAATAAACAGAATAAATAAACTATAGCAAATTATTAATTGTTATAGCAAGTATTTACTTGGTCAGATTTTGATTTTGACTCATTGTATCTTTCTAGTGTGTGTGGAAATGAAGTTTGAAGAAGGCACGCTATCTCTAACTGCATTGGAAAGGTCCTTGCAAGATCTGCTGATTGAGATGGAAATTATTTTCAAAGGAAAAGAGTGAACAGATAAACAAGAAATAGATGACTTGCTGCATTTTTTTTTTTTTTTTTTTTTTTTTTTTTTTTTTGTAATAGTATAATTATGAATAATAATAGTTTGTAAATAAAAAACATTTAATTCATTTTTGTGATTAATAAATTTTATTTGTTCTACATAGTAAGTTTTATTTATATTTCTAAGAATTTTTTTTTTTTTTTTTTTTTTTTTTTTTTTTTTTTTGTATTAGCACTTCAATGTTTGAGATATTTCAATAAAATATTTATAAAATAAATTTATAAACTTTTAAAATTATTGTAAATTAAATTTAAAAGTTGCTATTCATGACCAAAAAAATGAGAAACAATTGATAAAAATTGAGTCATAAAATCTAGCTAAAATTTTAATTTAAATAAAACATTTATAAATTATGACGATATTGAAAAGCTAAACTATTTTAATTTCTATTTATTTCAAATGCCTGATATACAATTTAGAGATTATATCAATTTGTATTTCTAAAAAAGTATTATATAGCTTCACCTAGGCAGTGAGGAAGCTCCATAATATATATATATATATATATGTATGTATAGATATAATGAAAAGTACCATGTTTTAATTATCTTCTTTCTTTTTAAAGTATTTTTTTAATTTAACTGCTTTTTTTTGTGTGTGTGTGTGTGTGTGTGGGGGGGGGTGTTAACACTGAAATTTATTGTGTTCAAATAATTTTTACTTTCTATCAGCCACCATGTCTTACTGATTTCATCAACTAAGTAGGCATTAGAAATTCTGAATTGGAATTAAGATAGCTTTATTGTTATATTAGTCTATTTTTTGTGTAGGTGTACAATTTCTGTAAGTTTTGAAATGATGGAAAAATCATTTTTCTATTTAAGGAGGAAAAGATGGATTTTTTTACAAATAAGAGCTTTTCATAAAAAATATTAAACATTTTTTTGAATTTATGTCTAAAAATAAAAAGGTTTTATTTTTACTTCATATGAATATATTATAAATGGAAATAAAAATTTACTAAAAAAAATTAGTTCCATAATACCTTTTCATGCTGAATTTAACAGCATGGTTTGTAATGTATTATTTAACTGTTTTTGATTGGTCATTTTGATTGCACTTTCTATTTTAAATTGTCATTAAAACTATTTTTAAATAACACAAAATTTGCTGCAATTTGTGTTTATGTAATGAAAAAATGGGATTTGAACAGATTGTTTATCCCCCCCCCCCCCCATAAAGTAATTCAGACTCTGGTTTAGAATGAAGGCAGTCATAATGATAAAATATAAATTTTGTTCTAACTTAATTACTTTAAAAATTTGAAACTAATAATATAGATTTTTTAATTTAGGAGTAATTAAAAAAAAAATAGTTGGGTTTGAAAACATAACAACGGGTGGATTTATTGTTTTTAAATAAATTTTGACAGAAATTTGCTTTTTCTTTTCTTTTACAAGTTTTATATGTAAATAAAAGCAATAAATAAGTCTAAAGATTAATATTTATAGTAAAAGTGAAAAGAATAAACTATTTTAGCTACATGTTATTTTTTTAAATTATGGTTAAGCATTTATTGAGTATGTGAAAAAAGCATATGAAAAACTGTTAGTGTAATAAAAATTATTTTTTCAAATAATGCATATTTCAGCCTTACCATTTCCTCAAATCAGTATATGATATAATTTTGGATATGACTTTTTATTTTTAATGAGAAAAGTAGCATTTAATTATCAGTTTTACAAGTTAATGTTTTTATGTAGAATATTGAACATGAAAAAGATCAGATTGTAGAGTATAGGTGTAAATTAGCGGTCGCCACTCGCCACGTGGCGATTAAAGTTGTAAAAGTGGCGATTAAAATATCGGCCATCGATCGCCACTATAGTCGCCACTCGCCAAGTGGCGATAAAAAAAATCTGTTATCGATCACCAACTGATATACAACTTTTTTCATGGAAATATGCATCTCTACTTTGATTGCATCTAATTAGCAAACTGATTAATTCTTTTTCCTACCGGATGCAAGCAGATTGCAGCGATTTAGCTGTATTTTCAATATTTCAGTTTTTCGCTATGCTCGCTCTTCAGTTGGATTATTTTTTCAAGAAATATAGTTTTATGCAAAATATATTCATCAGCTTTGATTCTACATGTATTTCAAATAATTTATTCCTTTTTTTTTCACTGGATGCAAATGCAAGTGGATTTTAACCCTTTCGAGTCTGGTTTACTACTAAATAGTACATGTCTTTTAATCAAGTATTATTTTGTCTTAAAAATTACTTCTGTTACTATCTAAACATAGTAATGATAGTATATGGCTATGCTTTTTTATTATGAGTTCATTTATGTTTGGACATTTAGTAATTTATTTTATACATATATTTCACTCTTTAAATTTAAAATATAGGTTACTTTTCTGAACGAATCTTGTGGTAAAACACAAAAAACATTATAAAGTTGTAATATCTGTTAAACCCTCTTGTAATACGAGATTTTCCAAACGGTTCCAAAAACTCTTAACCTATTATCATATCAGTAAATCTATTTGGATAGCTACGATTAAGATTATTAAAATAAAAGTAATTTTGTTCTAAAAATTGAAAAAAAATTGGACCCTAAAGGGTAAGGACATTACAATACCTTCAATGTGTTTGATCAGTTACATTATTTTTCTGCAAGAGATACTGTTTAATCCTGCGAAATACACTCACCAGTTTAGATTTCAACTGTATGTAATTTATATGGTATGTTAATAACACATTTAATTATTAAATAAAATCGAAATAGTATTTTATTGTGTTTTGTTTGATTTTTGTATACACCTAGTTGTTGGAATTTTGGTTTAGTTACTAACTTTTTATGTAAAGAAAGTAACAGTAATCTGATTGATAATTGTGTTTATGAACATTTACAAATAATCCAAAAATATATTATAAAAAAATTAATATGATAACAATTTTGTAGTTTTAAAGTAATTTTCTTGAATTTCAACTTTGTCCCTATTCTTATCATGAATAGTTGACTGGTATAAAAATCTGATTTATAGAAAATATGTATATATACAACGATTATAGTTTATCTAGATGCCAAGAAAGTTTGAAACATTATAGTGGCCATTAATTTTAAAAAGTGGCCACTAATGAAACTGAGTCTACCGGCCACTGGCTACTAACTCAATTTCCCAGTTTTCACCTATATTGTAGAGTGAAAATAAACATAGTATTCCAACTGAGTATTCATCCCCCAGCATTGTAGAGTCGGTAAGTTCAAGATGAACATTGTCATAAGAATAAAATATAAATTTTGTTCTGCATTAATTGAATGAGAAATTGGAAACTCGCAAATTTTAATAATGCTTTGATATTTTTTTAATATTGGAATAATTTGTCTCAAGAAACAACACTGGCCGATTTTTGAATATGTAACTTAAGGGGACTGGTCACTCAGCTTCTGATTTCCTCTTACTAATGTAAAGTCTATGGGCATTTGATGCATTCATATATTTGAAATATCTCCTCGGGAAATTAATATTTTTAACTTCTATTTTTTGTGTTCACTTCCTAAAAGATGTCTTTTTCTTTTTTTTTTTAGTTCTCAAAATATTTCTAAAGTATAGACTTAATTTTATAGAAAGTGTTTAAAGCGTACTCATGGTTCGCCTGCTTTTAACACGTAAAATATTAAATTCAGCAGAGAATTTAGAAATACTTTGAAAACTAAGAAAAAAGAGACATCCTTTAAGAAGAGTACACAGAAAAAATAGGTTAAAAATATGAGAGAAGATATTTTAAATATACAAATCCATCAAAAGTCCATAGATTTAACATTACGGAGGAGAATTCAGAAGCTGAGTGACTAGCACCCTTAACACATTGATGACGAGCTTCTTTTACACTTCTTTTAATTCTTTGACACCAGTTTTTCGTCATTGTAATTTTGAATTATTTAATCACCCAAAATTTGAGAATAGATAATGTGAAAATTTCCAAATTAAAATACTGGTATTAAAATTTAAAAGCAGGGGCGTAGCCACAGATATTTTTCCGGGGGGGGGGGGGAGAATTCGAAAATTTCCCAACTTGAAACAAATTGCTCCAATTTTCGACCAAAATGATATGCACAACGTGTGTAATAATTATAATGATACTTTTGCATAAAAAATTCCTTTACAAAGAAAAATTCTGAAACTGAAAACATAAAAATTCTAATTATGGGTTTGTTTCCTAAAAAAATGAATACGCTTTTTACTTTCTTCTATCTTTACAAGAAGAAAGTATTGGATTCGTGAAAAAATTCGACTTCCGGTTTTAGACTGATTTATACGTTTTAGTAAGTCCTGAACACGATTCGACTGTTTTTAGAAAATATCTGCCTGTCTATATGTGATACAAATTTTGTGGGCGCTCTAACACAAGAACAAATCCACGAAATTTAATAAAACTTTACAGATTCACTTATACAGTCGAACCTCGTTAACGCGAACACTCAAGGGGAAACTTTTTTTGTTCGTATTAAAAGTAGTTCGTGTTATCGGAACTTAACTACATTACATACAACTGGACGAGGCAATCGGAAACAGTTCGTGTTAACGAGGTTTGACTGTACCTTGATAAAAATTGGTGCTGATTTGTTTTTGGTGTAAATCGTCCAACAGGTGGCACTGCTATGCGCATTTTTCACGATTTACATGATTTTAGCGATAATTATATCTCAAAAACTATTGCACGGAATTTGATCAAATGTCATATTCTGTTAAACCTTGACATAATTTGATGCAGATTAGCTTTTTATGTATATCATATAGCAGGTGGCGCTGCTGTGCAGCATTTTTCACGATTTTGCGATAGCTGTATCTCAAAAACTAATGCACGGAATTTAGTCAAACTTCATATTCCACATAAGTAGCACTTCCACACAAATAGATCCTTATTAGGCTTGGGTCTATACTGTCCAAAGCTATCGCTTTTGTGTACTTTGAGTAAGGAATTTTGGTTGCAGACATCTAAGAGGCTGGGGGACAAAATTCAACGATTTGTTTGAAAAATGCTATGCTTATATCTCCTTTCTAAATGCACACAATTCAACAAATCTGTACCTTTAGAGTTTGTTATTATAGGCAAAGAATTGTCATTTAATTTTGGCACTGTGATTGCAAATTTTGAGGCATTAATATGTATAAAGTAGAAGAAAATTTTGGGATTGGCACATCCAACTAGTTTTCACTTAATATTAATTCTTATGGTCTTCAAAGAAGCCCACCTGTTAATAACATCGCTCAGTTTAATAAAATTCTCTATTTCACTTTCATATTTTAAAAGCATTAGGCTGTCAAGTCTGTCATCCCTCATTGTAGCTTGCAATATATATTTTTTAAATTTTTATTTGACTAAAGATTCTTTCATTAGATGCAACGCCATAAAGATAAGCTGCTGTGAATGTTAAGGTACGAGTATATAGTTTGACGGCGTCACCCAAATAGTCTTTGAATTTCATGGCATGAGTAAAAGGTTTGTTAAGTGAGTTGGGATTTGGTTTATTTCTATTTGACTCTGCAAGTCATGTACATCCGGTTTCTCATATCCAGGTGGAAACGTTATTAACTTTTCCCTTGCACAATTGTAATTTAGATATGGAATGAATTGCTGTAATATTCTCTTGATATAGGGAACATTGTCATTTAAGCCCATTACTAAATTCCCAAAATTTTCTTGTATTTCTTATAATTCGTTACTGTAAAGCTTATGCGTATCAATGTCCATTGCTGTGCTATTATTTTTATCTATTGCCTTTGGTGAAACCGTTTTCCTGCGGTGCTTTCGGAACTCAGCTTCTCCAGTCACATCCTAATATTCATAATTGTTTGTGAGCTTGTCTGTAAGGAAATTTTTATTTCTTCAAAATTTTATTCAAGTGCAACGCTTCAGTGTTACAGTGCATGTCGATTTTTTCTTCAGTTGATGGACTGCTTTCATGGTCATATTTCTGTTCCAAATTAAAATCGTCCATTTTTTACCTTTTTCATCCTCGAATGGATTTTTAGATGCTCCAAAATCTTGCACGAAAACTTTTTCCCTATTATGAAGGGTTTTTTCGTGCTGAGATTTATAGTAACTTTTTAGAACAGCTTTAAACGCAGAACACTGGACTTTTGGTTTAAAATTTTATAAACACATATGAATATAAACAAAAAGGACTGATGTACATTTCCGCACACAAATAAAAGTAAAATTTGACAAATTTATCTAAACTAACGACTTCTTATATCCGCATTTGCTCATAAAACGCTTTTTACTTGACAGTGAAGGGTTAACTAATTTTTACGGCAAAAAAATCACGAGAATGAGTAAAATATTGTCAAAAAATCACAAAATTAGTCAAAAAAGTTGTGAAAACTCATCAAATCTTTTTGCCCATAGCTGTGTTTCAAGTAGGTTACTTACTACATTCCTTTCTATTGTGCAACAAGTGATCTCCAATTTTCATAAAAAGCTGCTATCCCTTTGGATTAAAATAGCTGGATTCTCTTTTGGGTTCAAGCCCACGTAGCACTGGGTCAAATCACACAATAAGAAAGCCATTCATCATTGTCCCCGACCTCACACGGGGAGAAAAACTAATCCTTTCTTTGAAATGGTGGATTTCTTTAGCGATGATCCGTATAAGCATCCATTTTGTTGCCTGGACGGAGCGGAAGTGGGTGCTTTAATTTATGTATCAAGTACACTTATGCGCAAATGTACAATAAATATGCGCCAATTCAACTGTTAGTACTATGTAGTAGGCTTATCCAATAAAAGGAACTTATTCTGTAATCTTTCTGAGAATTTGTTTTTTCTTATACACTTTTTTCTTTGTAAATAACTATATATACGCTAACCCTTTATGTACTGAATTATGAATTCATGAAAATTTTATCTTCTAAAGCATTTTTCGTGAATTGTTTAAACTACATTAGAAAATTTACATAATCATTTAATACATTTTAGAAGGATTTTAGAAAGATTGAAGGATTTAGAAGGATTCATTAAATTTGAATTTAAGGGATTTTGTGCAAAATTGATAACTTCTCTCAAATCTTTTATTTTAAATATTTTTCTAGTATTTTGCATAATTAGGAAATATACAAATATAATGTTCTTACAATAGAAATATTTCCGAATTGAAAAATCCCCCCCCCCCCCCCCAACACCAAAAAAGCTGAAAAGATGCAAAGTCAAAAGAAATCATCATCCTTTTAAAAATATTTTTGTTTTGTGTAATACATAATGCTTTTGGAAAAACATAAAGTAACGTATGTATAACTCATTCTAAACTGTATTACAAGTAATCGATGTATCAAATGAATTTTATAACAAGTTATTTTAATGGTACTTGTAAGTAATGTCAGTAGATAAAGGGTTAACTAACTGTGATCTATTTTCATATGGTGACAAATTTCAGAAATAAATGATACACTATCGAGTAAATCTGAAGATATTAAGGTGCAGTCGAACAAAAGAAAGAAAAAAAGGAAAGAGATACATTTTAATCACCCCATTGTACAATTAAAAAAGAAAAAAAAAAAAGGAAAAGAAATAGACAGTTATGTCTTTTTTGAAATAGACAATTATGTCCAGAAATTATGTCTTTCTTCAATGTATGTTGTCTTAAAAAAAATAGTTTTCTCGTTAAATTCCATCTTAGAGTAGCAAACTTGGAAGTCATTCGTGCCAGTAGTGTATAATTTATAGAGATTTAAAAATTTTGAACTCTCCGTTACAAAGCAGATTGCAATGCGGTTAGTTCTTTAAGCATAAACCCAGAACTATTTTTCAGAATAATCTGTGATTTTATAATTCTCATACTTCAAGCATTTATAAATCGATATATATATATATATATAAAAGAACTTGGATTATAAGTCCTAATTTCTGCCGAAAAAAATATTTGTAATTAATTTTCAAAAATAAATAAATGTACACACACTCATATATATATATATATAAACTTTTTCTAAAATTAAACCATTATACATAAAAAAAAGCAAAAAAAAAAATTCTAAACCATTACAAATTATCAACAAAAATTGAAGAGCTAAGTGGAAGAACATGCTAAGGCTGTTCTCAAATCCAAAGGGTCAACTTTCTGACATAAGTTTTAATTCATTTTTGTTCAGAAACGCATGAAACTAGAAGGTGGTGTTACTCAGAAACTATGTCATCGAACTGTTTTTTACGTTTTCTTGTAAACGCAATAGATCTTTCTGAAAATACTGTCAAAGTTGTCATTTTGAACCGAACGAAAGAAGAAAATCCCAGTCAGTAAGGGGAGAAAAATACCGTGTCACGTAATCAAAATCGCTTATAACTCAATAGGTAATTGATTGATCAAAAAAATGGAAAAACAGTTCGATTCCAAATCGCTTCCATGGTCAAATGGTCATGCTTTCCAATTTTATATCTTTCCGTTAAAAAATGAATTTGTAAACGTGTCAAAACGTTTTATCCTTGTTGAGCAGAGCAGTTGAAAACAGCCTTAAGTAACAAAAATTACATTTGAAGAAATTTGATGTGAAAGTTTTTGTTGTCAATTTTAATGATTTATTTTCTGTTTGATACCATGTGTTTAAAATATTAGCAGGTGTGGTACTAAACTCTATCAAAAAAACTTATTAATAATTAATTTTTAAATATTAAAAAATATTAATATTATTTCCATTATTAAATATTAATGAATAATGTCTTAAATCTTCAAGGCTAAATAGAACTTTGGTATTTTAGCTTTACCATGTTATAGAATACCTGATAACACCTTCGTCCAAAAGATAAAATAATTTTTAAGAAAATGTAGTATAACATGTTCTTCCACTCAGCTCTTCAATTGTGAATGTATAAATAATAAAATAATTTATTCAAATTAAAAATGATGTATAAACCGTCATATACGAGTAAGTCTGTGAAACAGATCCCCATAACAAGTGCAGCATGGATTTCAAATCACAGTAAACATATGAAAAATGGAAATTTGTGGAACAAAGGGTTATGAATATGAATTATATAGTTATATATGAATTGCAATCAATGGATTTTTTTAATGGAAATAGCTTTCTATAAGCTTGCTAATATAAAGCACAAGAGTTATGCTTATATAATAATTACAGATCATTGCACCAAGTAGTTCTTGAGTTATGTGTAAAACAAATTACCAGCAATGCAATCTCTTTTGTAATGATTACAAATGAATGAATTGAAAACATGAAAACCTTCATATTTTCTAAACTACTAAACCGAATGACTTCCCACTTGATATTCTTAGGTAAAATCTACAAAAAAGTGAAATATGATGATAAGATTTTAACATTTTCCAGGCCGGGTCGAATTTTTTTTCTATGTATCGGTCCGGACACGGACTTGTATTTTTCGGCCATACAGACCTCCAGAATATTTTGAAAGCAAGTTTAATATAAAATCTATATAGACATGGGTAAATAGTGCAAGTCACGAATTTTGAATTTTAATATCTCTGCGAGTTTTGAAGATATCAAAATGAATTTGTTTGTGTTTAATTTATGAACGGATAAGGGAAAATTTCCTAATTGGAAATTTTACTCTACGGCCGCCGTATGAAAATTTAATTTTTATACCTTCTGAAATAGATCCCTCATAGAGTTGCAACTTATGTAATTAAATTTTACTACTTTTTTTTATGAAACTTTGCATTTGGAGCAATATTTAAGGAAATAAGCTATTGTTTTGGACATTATGAATCACACTCTATATATGTGTGTGTGTGTATATATATATATATATATATATATATACACACACACACATATATATATATATGCATATATATATTATCCTATGAACAACACGGAAGTTTCTAACACATCTGCGTACTCATTTTTAAATGAAAAAGCATTACACCTGCAAACCCGACTATTGAAACCATTTTGAATCGACTGAGGTTTACCATTTATATATATATATATATATATGTGGTGACAGAGTTTGAACTCTGCACTGCAAAGCCTAGCACATTCTTAGATGAGGCTCGGGATGATCCACCCCAGCCTCTGAATCAATGAAAAAATCTGCTGAACTTACACAAACTATCGTGAAAAGATAGAGTTGACTGTTGGTTGCTCGTGAGAGCAGACGTGTTGAAACGTCGCTGTTCGACCGAATACCGGGTCACGGACCTGAGTAAGGCGGAGTGCCGCCACCCAGTTATAATTATCATGTTCAATCTAAATGTAAATACCCCATCTGTAAATATTTCACCCACATAATCAAGAGCATTAAAGTATTAAGATTTCATCAAGAATCTGCCTGGACTAATTACTTCTAGACACCGACCATAGTGTACATTGATTCGTCAAAATCAATGTGCATAAAATTTCTACAGATTAGGCACTGTCGACCGCGATTTACATGCAAAGTGTGGATTTAACGTGTACGAAAAAATTTCTGATGTCTAAAGAAATTCTGATGTCCTTGAGTTGAATGATGCTCTGAAAAAGAAGGGAAAAAAGTTGCTTTCATCGAATGTTCCGTGAATTACTGGAAAGAGAAAAAAGAAAAAGGAAAATTCTGATGCAGGATGAAAGATAAAAAGAGTGTTTTTATCTGTGCGCGTTGAAGTTTCAACTACGTGTTCATCTTTTTGAAGAGATCTGTTCCTGTGATGAATCATTTGTGTTAGGTGTTTCTGAGCTCCAGCGTCGATAAAGTTCGAAATTTCAACTAAGTGTTTTGCATCTTCTCGTAAAATTTCGTTTATTTCTACTGATAAAAGTGTGTTTCGAGTCTCGGTGACCGGTTGACCTACTTACTCATCTCAATATGTTCTTCTTTCTTGTGATAAAATGGGGAAGTGTTTTTTTATTTTTCCCCATAAGTGCTTGAATTGTGTTAATAAAAGGTATACAGTAAGTTTCTGTTGTTTACGCCAGAAGAAAAAGAATATTTAGTAATTTAAGCAGAAGTGGATTTTTTTTTGTTCTGCACTTTTTTTTTAATAAAAGAAATAAGGCACTTGCTTAGGCGTGTCTGCGAAGAGGAAATATAGGAAGGTGTTTTTTTTTTTTTTTGCTTCCTAAGAAATACATGTTTTTTATGCTTCTTTGAAAGAAAAAAGTATTAACGATATAATTTTTTTTATCTTGTTATTTTTTTATGTGAAAAGAAAGGAATATATATTCTGTGAGAATATTTAGTGGGAAGCAAGTTTTTATAAAATTGGTATTCAATAATTATTTTTTTTGTATTGTTATATTGTGAAGAAAATATATATATATTTATTTTTTTGTGGAAAAATTTGGTACAAAGTAAGTCTGTTTTAGAAAACTGTTAATATTATTATATATATAGATATATTTGATTTATCGGGTGCTTATATAGTATTGATTTATATTAAGTTATTTTATTTATGTGTTAATTGGTTAAATATAATTATGGCACACTTAATAAGGTCTAAAAAGATCGATCTGGTTACTGCGGTAATCGAGTTAGGTTTAAATCCTCCAGATGGTGCTAATAAAAGTCAACTAACTGAATTAATTGTAAAATCCGAAGGGTATAATGAGGATTTAGTAAAGAATTTGCTAGCGGGAATCGTGAGCGAGAGAGAAGAAAATGAAAAATTGTTGCAACAAAAAGAAATCGAAAATCGCGATTTTGAGTTAAGAAAATTACAATTGGAAAATACACAAAATACCCAATTGCATAATCCAATATCTACAATCGCCGGAAAGGGTTCCGATGTTCTAAAATTGTTAAATAGATATAATAAGCTGGAAGAAATTAGCATTTACTTAACCCTTTTCGAACGGCAAGCGAAGCGTCTTGGGATAGAAAAAGATGAATGGGTTACATATCTGTTGGCACTGTTACCACTTGATTTTGTTAGTTTAGTAAATCGTGAAAGTGAAGAACTATCCAGTGATTACGACTGTGTAAAGAAAATACTTTTAAGACGTTTCAAACTTACACCAGAACAATTCAGGCAAAAATTCTTTTTACATAGAAAACAAAATTCAGCGTCATGGAAAGATTTCTCATTTGAAATCGCAAATTTTCTGAATGAATGGTTATTGGGATTACACATATCAACGTTCGAAGAGTTAAAAAATATTTTAATCATTGACCAGATTAGGCGAAAATTGTCCCTAGAAATGAAGGAACACTTTACTGACGAATTGCCAAAAATTACGAGTGTAGAAGATTTGACCAATAAATTGGATGATTTTGAAACCGCCAGAATTAACTTACGGAAAACTGAAATTAAGCCCCCAAACACGGAATTTAGGAAACGTCAAGGTAGTGAAAATAATAGAGCGTTCCATCGAAATGACATTAGTCGCGTACCATATGAGAAAAATTACACACCTACCCCCCAAAAGAATTTAAATACAAAAATCCGTTGTTTCAATTGCAATGACCTTTCCCACCGTTTTAGGGATTGCCCCCGAAAAAAGGAAAGTCCGGTCTGCTGGAAGTGAAAAATTCCTGGCCACAGGTCTGACCAGCGTACAAATAATTCTCCTAAAAATGCAAATGCTGCCGTAAGCAATAACTCAAATCCGGTTGATAAAATAATAAAAAGCGTCGGGATTTTAGGGAAAAATATGGATGCTTTAATTGATACAGGAAGTGACGTCAATATGTGTAGCAACGATACTTATACAGCACTGGGATGCCCTAAATTGCATGAAAATGATTTGGTTTTATCAGGTATTGGTGGTAGCCAAATTACACCCATAGGATTTACGACCGTAAAAATTGAAATAGATGGTTACACAGGGAATGCAGATTTATACGTCGTAAAAAATTTGAGCCATTCTATAATTTTAGGAAACAACTTTTTGAAACAGGTAAATTTCAATATGTCAGGAAAAGGATTGCAAATTACAGGGAAACGAAAGTTGAAGGAAGTTAGGGTGAATTACGTCACTGCTTTCCCGCAAGAAACAATCATGACAAAAACCAGACGCGTCATCTATGTCACACCCAAATTTCATGCGATGTTGCGGTCAGAAAAGCAAAACAATCACACGATAGAAAAAACGATTGCGACAGCTGAATTGGTGAGAAAGGAGCAAACTAATCAAAATGAAACAGCTTGCAACTTTAGTGAAAAAATAAACATGCAATTAAGCTCTGATAAAAATTGTTTGTTGGAAAGTGAACAGTGTTCTGTCCCACAGTTAGACTCAGCGAAAACCACAGATATTTATTTAGCTGAGACAGCTAATTCTATTAATTTTCAGGAAGCTGAGCAAACAACACTATTAAGAAAGAGTTAACGAAATTGATCATTAATTATAAGCCAAACAAGGTTAAAGACACAGAGTTAAAAGTAAATATAACATTAACTGATGATATTCCGATTGCGCAACGACCGCGTAGATTAGCATATCCAGAACAGGAATTTGTAGACAAACAAATACAAGAATGGTTGGAAATGGGAATTATAACGGAGAGTAATTCTAATTATGCATCGCCTATTGTGTTAGCGAAAAAGAAAGATAATTCCTGGAGATTGTGTGTTGACTATAGACCCCTCAATAAAAAAATAATTAGAGATAATTTTCCTTTGCCAAGAATAGAGGACGTTTTAGATAACATTGAGGAAGCGAAGGTTTTCACTATATTGGATTTAAAAAATGGTTTTTTTCATATAGACGTAGCAGAGGAGAATAGGAAATATACAGCATTTGTCACGCATAACTCCCAGTACGAATATTTAAAGCTTCCATTCGGATTATCGATTGGCCCGCAGAATTTTCAGAGATATATTCAAGCTGTTTTTAAACAGTTAATTAAAGAAAAAGTAATATTAATTTACTTAGACGATGTCATAGTACTTGCGAAGACTGAGGAAGAAGCGCTTTTAAAACTGAAACGCGTCCTAGAAGTTGCATCGGATTACGGACTTGAATTTAATTTTGCAAAATGCCAATTCCTTAAACGGAAAATTGAATTTTTAGGCTATATTATCGAAAACGGAACTACAAGGCCCTCGGAAGCCAAAACTTTGGCAGTAAAGAATTTTCCTGAACCCCGCACCCTTAAACAATTACACAGTTTTCTAGGTTTAACTTCTTACTTCAGAAAATACATCCCACATTATGCAACTATAGCGAGACCTTTAAGTGATTTATTAAAAGCGGGAAATACATTTAAATTTGGAATCCTCGCAAAACAAGCTTTTGAGACTCTTAAAGGAAAACTAGTTAACCCCCCCCCCCCCCCCCCAGTATTGCATACATTTCGACGAGGCGCTAGACTAGAATTGCACACCGATGCAAGCGCCATTAGGTTTTGGTAGTGTCCTACTACAAGAAGATGAAAACAAAAACTTACATTCTACTCATTATATGAGCCGTAAAACTACACCTACTCAAGCAAAATATTCGAGTTACGAATTGGAAACACTCGCGGTAATAGAATCGGTTAAAAAATTCCGAAACTACTTACTAGGCACGAAATTTAAAATTGTGACAGATTGTTCCGCGTTTCAAAAGACAATGGACAAAAAAGACATTACGCCAAAAGTAGCCAGATGGGCTCTATTCTTACAGGAATTTGATTATGAAATTGTCCACTGATCAGGATCCCAAATGAAACATGTAGACGCATTGAGTAGAAATACAGTATTAATAGTTACCCGATCACAGGATGAATTAACATTAAAAATAAAGAATGCACAACAAGAAGACGAACACATACAAGCGATAAAAAAGTTAATTGAAAAAAATGAAAGTTCAGAATATTTTATAAGAAACGACATCATATACAAATATGATAATGATAGAGAACTTATGATGATTCCTACCAATATGCAAAAGGAAATAATACGCGATGTTCATAACAAAGGTCATTACGCAATGGCTAAAACTGAAATTATTTTAAAAGAAAATTATTTTATACCCCAATTAAGAAAGCAAATTGAAAGTGTCATTGCCAACTGCATAGAGTGTATACTTTGCAATAAAAAGCAAGGAAAAGGAGAAGGTCTATTAAACCCGATCCCCAAACAAAATATGCCCCTCGAGACGTATCATATAGATCACATTGGTCCCATGCCTTCTACAAATAAAAATTACAATCATATTTTTACTGTTGTGGACGCATTTACTAAATTTGTTTGGCTATACCCCGTTAAAACTACAGCCGCTAAAGAAGTCATCGATAAATTGACCCGACAACATGATATTTTCGGAAATCCATCGCGAATTATAACCGATAAAGGACCAGCATTTACCTCTGCTGATTTTGAGAAATATTGTAAGGAAGAGAACATTGAGCATATTCCCATAACAACAGGGATACCTAGAGGAAACGGTCAAATAGAGCGAATGCACAGAATTCTTATCCCAATTTTAGCAAAACTTAGCGTAGAAGACCCCACTAAATGGTACAAATTTGTCGCGCCCGTGCAACGTATCATGAATAGTACCGTATCGAGGAGTACAAAATTTACACCTTTTGAACTGCTGACAGGAACGAAACTGCGGCAGAAAACTGATCTACAAATCAAAACACTGCTAGAGGATGAGGAGTTAAATTCGTTCATATCGGAAAGAAATTCGAATAGAGAAATAGCTTAGCAAAACATACTAAAAATACAACAGGAAAACGTGAAAACATATAACAAAAAGCGAAAAAAGGCCAACACCTATAAACTCGGTGATTTGGTGGCCATTCAAAAAACACAGTTTGGGACAGGTACCAAACTAAAGCCAAAGTTTCTTGGTCCCTATGAGATTACTGCACTAAAAAGAAACGATCGCTATAACGTGAGTAAAGTTGGACACCATGAGGGTCCAAATACGACCTCGACGGCTGCAGATCACATGAAGCCTTGGACTTCTACTGTCTAAAACGAAATATTGGAGCTTTAAGTGATTTTTGTGTTTTTTATATATATTTTTTTTAAACTGTGTGTTATTGATATTTTTTTATTACTATTATGAATAAACTGTGGAAAAGAACTGCTTCCAAGTGACAAGCAGAAAAACTTTATTATTTTTCTAACTCTAAAAATATTGGTCAAGGACTGAAAACTTTTAAAAAGCAGTATTTAGTGACTGATTTTGTTATTATTTTGTTTTATATATTGTTTGTGAATTTTTTTGTGTGTATATTATACGTTCTGGAAAAAGTAGTCCAGTACCAGTCAGGTATATAGAGTAGATGGGTGACTGGGAGGACCCAGCCCTGTCAGGTAGGCCGAATTGTGGTGACAGAGCACAGAGTTTGAACTCTGCACTGCAAAGCCTAGCACATTCTTAGATGAGGCTCGGGATGATCCACCCCAGCCTCTGAATCAACGAAAAAATCTGCTGAACTTACACAAACTATCGTGAAAAGATAGAGTTGACTATTGGTTGCTCGTGAGAGCAGACGTGTTGAAACGTCGCTGTTCGACCGAATACCGGGTCACGGACCTGAGTAAGGCGGAGTGCCGCCACCCAGTTATAATTATCATGTTCAATCTAAATGTAAATACCCCATCTGTAAATATTTCACCCACATAATCAAGAGCATTAAAGTATTAAGATTTCATCAAGAATCTGCCTGGACTAATTACTTCTAGACACCGACCATAGTGTATGATTCGTCAAAATCAATGTGCATAAAATTTCTACATATATAAATGAATTATTTATATACTTTTAGGCGATTGTTTTCATCTGACGACAGGTATTCATCCTTACCGTGTTATCCGATACTTTGTTCAAAACGCCAACTTTGATACTATTTTCTGAAACATCTTTACCTTTATCAAAAAATAGAAAACATCTTTCGATCACATAGTATCAGCATCTGCCAATTTTACACGTTACAAAATCTCTCTAAATATGATGTCATTTTGATTTGTGTAAGAACGATTGTGTTAGGTGAATTATGATCAGTAAATTTTATGTTATAATACCATATTTCTTTTTATTGATACTTAAAGAAAACACTTTAACAACTTATTTAGTAGCAGCAATTTACTATGTATTTAAAATAAGCTTAATTTTATAATTTCTAACATTCCTAAGCCTAGATAATCATATATAAAATCAGAATTGAATCTTGGAAATTTAACATGTGGAATTTTGATACTTATAAAAGTAATAAATTAACAAATACAAAATAAAAACTATAACAGACAAGTATATTAATATAATTTTCTTTTCATAAAATTAATGGTTATTTATTTATATGCAATTGGTTTAAAAAAGAAGAAATATAAATTTTTAAAGTATATTTTAGTTCAAATCATAATATAACATATTTCTTTTCATAATAGCCTCCTTAGTTTTGAAATTAATCTTCAACTGTTGAGAAAGAAAGTGAGTTTAACCCCTTGAGGGGCGGTGGGACATTATTATACCTCACCTAATTTTAATCAAGATTTGCACCAAAAATATTTAACTAAATTTTACTTTTATAACTTTTGTGCAAAAAAGTTACTTCTCCCTATTTTGAAGTAAAATTTTACTTTTTTTTTCGGAATCGGCAGAAAAATACATTAACCCACAGCAAAGGATTGGAAGAGTTTAAACGACACCGACTTTTAGTTCCAGTTCTTCAAACAACACCGACTTCATTTGTGTCAGATCTTTAATCATACAATAGTCATTATTTGTTATTATTTAAGCTTTTAATAGCATAAAGGCTGTTTGCTCTTTTCCAAAATGCATTTCAGTTGAAAGTGGAATAATCTGGAAGAACTTTTCAGAGGATGTCAACCTCCTGTCATTCATCGGATTGTTCAGACAACCTCTCAATGTGTCAGATATTGTTGTCAATAGTTTACTGACACGCGATTAATAAATAGCGACTTATATGCTCACAAAGGGTTTCAAATGCTTTTCCTGGAGAATATAGCAAAAAATTTCACTTCCGGCTGAAAATTCTTAAATCTATAATCCAAATACCTCAAGAAAAAAAAAAGACTAATTAAAAAAGCAATACATTTCTTTAAAATGTTCTTCAAAACAGTAATGTGGCATGAATTGCCAAATATAATAATGAAGTGTGAAACGAAGTTAATTTTCTCTCTATATACATGAAATATTTTTAAATGAAAAAAAAATTGATTCAGTTATCTGTACATAAATTTACGCACGTATACATCTGTACAAATCATGTATTCTTCTACATTAACAACATACATTTGTCACGTATTTTGTATTCCCCGTAAGTACGTCTTTAAAAAACTAAAAATATGCGAAGTTTTTTTTTTTTTTTTTTTTTTGCATTGCAGATGCAAACAAACATGCGATCTCTTAAGCATGCGATAATAAAACATATATATTGATTAAGCACGTTTTAGTCGAATATAGTTTAATTGAATATTCTGTATCATATAAATATATCATAAACTGTAATGCTAAAATATTCTGTATCATATAACATAAACTATAATGCTAAAGTTTTATTATTTTCATAATAATACAGTGTATATGCTAAATAATTACATATTATGAAAATAATTAAGAGTACACGCGAAAACTGATAAAAGTGAAAATGAAGCATTTTTTTTCAAACTCAATTTAGAATTTAAAATTTTGAAAAGGAAAAACGCATAGATCAAATCAACAATTCAGTGTGTAAATCAAACATTTCAACAAGAGATCGACCGAAAATTCAGTTTCGTTCTCGTTTTTGGCTCAAAATCGGAGTTTCGTTTTCTGCGAAAATGCTGCCAAAAATTCGGCCTAACCGAAACTCGTCCGAAATTATTTTTATTCCAAAAATCTCGTTTCTTCCTTTGGAAATTTTCAATATAACTCATTGATTTGAGCTGTATCGGCTCAAATGAGACACTCTTTATTTATTGCTGTGTATTTCACTGTTTATAATTATCAGTCATGACTGACTCAACATGTGAAATAAATTATAAAGCAAGTAATACATGCATGACTAAAGCAAGTAATACATGCATGACTAAACTTTGGAGACGCTTTTCACAAGCTCATTAAAAATTGCAGACTTAACAGTAATAGATTTGAAACCACAGAAGTGTTTCGAATACCCGTTGATTGTAGTATAATATTACAATATATTACAGTATAACAGATTATCATTTACAAAAATCTTTATAAAAGGTAAATCGAGGTATGTATACCTAAAACATTTTTTAATTGGATGAAATTCATATAATTAGGCACTGATTTAATTATATTTTATTTTATATGAAAATAAAAAGATTTGGCCAGAGGCACAGAGAGCCAACTAGGGCCACACGTATAATACACTTAAAAGTTAACACTTTCAAAACATTAAATAAAATTCTAAAAGTCTAAAACTTACAAGTTTCAGCCACCCTGTGGTTATCATCAGGGTCTTACTTCAGTTAAAAAGAGAAAAAATACTTATTAGTTTGTAAAATTCAAAAGTTTACTTTTGAAACTTGTAGGTTTTAGACTTTTGGAATTGTATTTAATATTTTGAAAGTGTTAACTTTTAAATGTATTATACGTCTTTTAGTAAATCTTTTTATTAATTATATTTGTGCTGTTAATTTCAAAGCATAATAATTCTTCAATTTATTTAATTACACATATAATTAATCAATAATTATGTATGTATTCATTACTTTAAAAGAATAAGACATTTTCGTTTTCGGCCGAAAATAGTAAGATTACCGAAGTTCGGTTTCAGTTTCTGTTTCGGTCTTAAAAACTCGTTTCGGTCAATCCTTAATTTCAACTATGTATAAAATTCAAACTGAATACTTGCTGAGACAGTTATAAATACGTTTTTATTATAAACAGCACAAAACTGGCAAGCGTGTTTTTATAAAAAAAAATTACGAAATCTAATAGCGTTTTTCATTTTCTTATAAAAGCAAACAAAGTGGAGGAAAAGGGTGTCAAAGTTGGCGATTTTGAACGGAATTTACCAGCAAAAGTTGTTATAAGAGACTAAACACCGGTAACTCGATTAAGTATATTTTTTGAAAAATGAGAAATAAAATTCGATTCCAAATCACTTATATTCCTGCCCAGTTTCACGTTTTTACATTAAAAGAAAGTCTGTGAATGTGCCGGAAAACCATTAGTTTAAAAACATCTTGATTCTTAAAAGTAAAAGCAAAATGTGGATATTGCTTGCCTGAGCATTTTAAAACGTCCTACTTATTTATTTATTTATTTAAGCTATGAGGTATTCGCTACGGCTTTTGCCGGCATGACCTCAAATGATCACAAAAATGGCGTTATTTCCTTGGGACAACCACAAATTCAACCTTCCTCCACGAGGAAAAAAGGCAGAACCCAAAACGTCCTTTATGAACAGACTAGAGGTCTGCCCGGGCTTGGCCACAAGGCCCGTACGCGGCAGGATGGAATGAAGGCGAATTTTCAAACGGGCCGAGCCGATAGACAAAATAAACGGGCCAGGCCGATAAAAAAATTGAACGGGCCTGCAGGGTCGAGCCGGGTCGATAAAAAAATTAATCTGGCCTAGCCCGATATAAAAATTCAAGTGAAGCAGATAAAATACGAGCCATTTTCAACGAATATGATTTTCTCGAGAAGTATAAATGAGCATCACGAGCCGATGCGAGTTTAACAACATCAATACGGAAATGTAACATGTCCATCGTAGAGATCGGCATCGTACAGTTACTAGATGTCTGACTCCGGGTTTAATTTTTCTCAGCAGACTCGTGCCGGGACGAAACTGGTCTTAATCAATCTCAGGATGCGTAGGATAGGCATTATGTTTTGTAAGATTATTAATAGTGATGATGAACTTCTGTTAAGGGTGTTCTTAAATCCAAAAGGGCAACTTTCTGACATCAGTTTTATTTTTGCTCGAAAATGCATGAAACAAGCTGGTGTTGTTGTTCAGAAACTATGTCATTGAGCTGTTTTTTCCATTTTTGCAAACGTAATAGATCTTTTAGAAAAGAGGTTCAAAGTGGGCGCTTTGAACGGAATTTCGGCGCGAAGGGAGAACGAGCACTCAAGAGCGGGCGAAAAACGTGTTTGTCACGTGATAGAATTCGCTTATAACGCAATAGGTAATTGATTAATCAAAAAATGGAAGAAACAGTTCAATTCCAAATCGCTTCCATGGCCAGTCTTTCCAATTTTATATCTTTCCGTTAAAAAGTGAAATTGTAAATATGTCAAAACGTTTTGCGCTTGTTGAGCAGAGCAGTTAAGAACAGCCTTAACAGTATCTTTGGAAATATACCTTAAGGTGGTTCTCATATTCACTGCTCAACAATGCAAAACTTTTAGACACATTTTCTGGCTCATTTTTAACTATAAAGGCATAAAATTGACAAGCCTGACTATTGAAGGCATTTGGAAACGAATAGCTTTCTCCATACTTGATAAATTACTTATAGAGATAACAGAGATTCTTCTCACGTGACTGTCACGTTTTTCTCTTTTCCTGTGATATCGCTTGCGGAAATTCGATTCAAAACGCTAACTTTGGCAGTATTTTCAGAAAGATATATTGCTTTTATTTATGGGAAAAAAAAACGACATTTACATAGTTTCTGAATAAGAATACCTGCCAATCTTACGCGTATAACGCGTTTCCAAAAAGAAATGAATTCATAAATGTGTCGAAATGTAGCCCCTTTGGATTTGAGAAAAGCCTTAAAATGAGAGAAATATTTTCACAAATCTACTTTTTATTATACAGCTTCAAAAGTTATCATGTTTTTAATCCTTTATTCTGAACTACATTAATCTTTTAATGAATCCTTATTTGAATTTTGAAATGTCAGTAGAGACGATGACTAAAACACTGTAAGTAATCGTTAATGTTTACTGTTATGTGTTTTCTCTTTTGGGAACACTTAGTAATCTAAAATATACTGTAAAATGTTCCCATAAATATGTATGTAGTATTCATTAAAAGAACCTTAATTGTATGTCGAGAAAAAACAGACTTTTTTGTAGAAACTGAGTCGGGCCAAACTTCCAATTTTTATACCGGACCCGGCGAAGATAGCTTTCGTTCTGGCCGGGCCTGGAAATCCGCCCGTGCAGACCCCTAAAAACCAGCAGGAGTGAAATGTAAAATATATATATATATCTTTTTCAATTATTTTTATTTGAACATGTGTGTATCTATCGGTTCGGTCCCTTCCTAATAAATAACTAAATAATTGTCAAATGTTAACTGTAATTCCTTCCAGCTAATTCTAATAAGCTCCTTGAAAAGCTAAGAAGGAATTAATTCTTAAAAATCAATGATGGTTTTAGAAAAATAAAAGTTCTCTTAGATTAAAAAAAAAAAAAAAATGTTTTTAGAATAAAAGAAAATTTTCTTTATTTATTTTAATTCACCGAGAAAAATACAAAATGTAAAGTTTTATTAACTGAACAAGTTAAGAAAGTTTTTCTCTTAAATAATAATTCAAACTATTTTTTTTATTTTATTATTATTTTTTTTCTTTTTATGTACCAGAGGCTGTGCCCGTTACGAGCTAAGCCCTCAAAACCCTGTCCAAACCTCGCCGGATTGTTAAACATGGTAATTTGAGTTGTTTCAAAAAATAAAATCTGATTATAGTAGATTGAATGATATTCCACAAATGAAAATGTAGTCATATTTAAAGGAATATTGTAACATATGAAATTGGCAGGTGTTTTCATGCAGATACTATGCGATCGAGTGTTCATTTTTTAATAAAAGCAAAAGATCATTCATAAAATACTGTCAAAGCAAAATCTGTCGTCACGTGGAAA
The DNA here is from genome assembly GCA_963932465.1 of Maratus speciosus. Lineage (NCBI taxonomy): Eukaryota > Metazoa > Arthropoda > Arachnida > Araneae > Salticidae > Maratus > Maratus speciosus. The sequence continues at coordinate 381,621,385 of OZ010798.1, read as the reverse complement.
AAATCGCTTATAAATATAACTCATTGATCAACGATTGGTAAACACTATTCGATGCCAAATCGCTTCAGTAGTCATGCCTGCAAACGTCATGCCTTTGCATTTAAAAATGTGTCCGTAAATATTTAAAAGCTCCGTGTTGTCGGAGGGACATATGTCTTTGATAAAGTCCTTAAAATGTGACATAATCTTAGATTTCAGATTAGTTCGGATGATGAAACTAACACCATTTTCAAAAGAAAATATCATTTTCATATATGGAACAAGTTAGTGTGATTGCGTCAGTATAATGTCATATTCAATAAACTTTAGCTTGCATTTAAAGTTCTTAAAATTTATTAGTTTATTTCTAAATTTCTTTTCTTCTATCCCTTGAAATCAAAATTAATCAATAAAACTAAAATCTGAAACATTTAAAAATAATTGATGGAAATGATGCACTAATCTTAAACGCATAGACAATTCTGTTGGTGAAAATGACACAAATTCCCAAAAGAAAAAATGCCTTTTCATCCAAAAAGAATGTACATCAGCACAAATTCTTTAGAACAATATTTTAATTAAAATTGTATTATATAATTTTTATATTCCATTATAACGAAGTCTTTTTAAAGAAAGATACTTGATAAAAGTTCTCAAAAAAAAAAAAAAAAAAAAAAAAAAAAAAAGCAATTTAACAAATTACAACGACCATTTGGAAAATGATTTTTTTGAAGACTAAATTTTAAGACATAAAAAATTGCACGGAGTTGATCCTACATTACGTACGCAATGAATTAAACATTAACATTCCTGGACCCATCATGAACAAATTTTAAACGAATTTTCAGTTTTACAATTTTCGGTACTGTAAATTTTTAAAAACTTCAGATATGCTTTTGATTTCCTACCCTGACGAGGACAATAACCATTTTTCCAAATGGTTAGAAAACAAAAACTTCGCGGAACGTAATTTTTGGAAAAACTTTGTGGCAGAGTTTAAATGAAGCGAAACAAAAAGCTAAAATGTCTTATTTTTTTTAAGAAACACTACAGCAAGGAGAGATAGTTAATGTTAAACCTATGGGAGCTTCTTTTCGTAATTTCTGTAAAAACATTGTGGCAGAGTTTTAATGAAACGATATAAAAGGCTAAAATATATGTTTAAAAAAGAGCGAAACATCACAGACACAGTTTTTTTACTTCAAGAACTTTTTTAAATTATTGTATTCCATTATAATGTAGTCTTTTAAAAGAAATGTAGTATTTGATAAAAGTTCTCAACAAAAAAGAGAAAAAAAAAAACCTTTTTTAAAATTCTATACTTCACCAGGCTACAAAATGGATGCCCCTATATCCCAGCAGATTAATCGAATGCGTTAATCCAAAGAGGAAAGCTCCCCGTTCCTTCACTTGACAGCCCGATACCGCCCATCTTGCCCTTTGAGGGGAGATAGCGTGCAGTGTGGGTTTTCAGGTCTCTTTTGGGAGGAGAAGGGGGGGTAGGGTGAAATTTTTGAGAAAGGAACAAAGTTTTGGAGGAAATAAAGGAACTGGTTAGTCAGTTATTGAAGGACAGGACACAGGAGTAGAGACATTTAGGTCTGGTAGATGTACAATATTTTTGTAGAACTGAAAAATACAATGATAGATTAAGTGTGGCTGATTTCTTTTGATAATTTAACTCGTTTACTGTTGCAGTACTCAAATTAATCAACAAAACAATAAAAATTTCGTAATTTTTTTATTATTACTTAAAAGAAAGTCTCAAAAATCTAGAATTTCCCAACTTCACATATATTGGGGGGGAGGCTCCCCCCCCCCCCATGGCGACGCCCCTGTTTAAAAGTTTTGTTCATCTTACACAGCAAGCTTTCTTGCCAACTGTCTTTAATGAGTTAACACAAAATGTTTTCAACTAAATTGTGGCAAAAGATTTAAAAAAAAAAGGGGGGGGGGGGCAAAGTTTATATATAAACTAGAAAGGTAGCCCGTCAAAAATGACGGAAATTTAGATATAAAGATATATACAACTCATATGCAAGAATATGAGTTTTCTCGCTTGTTCCTCAGTGATAGATGAAAATAACACATTTTAAGAACGAAACACATTTATGAAAAACTGTGTACAGTAGAAGACCACTAATCTGCACAGTTTGGTTCCAAGTGTTATGAAGATTTGAGGCTTTTTGCGGTCATGTCTATTCAATCTTTGTTTACATTTTTTAAAATTCATATATTGGACAATTTAGATTGTTAAGCCTTAAAAATAAATAAATTACACACTTGAAGTAAGGTAAAAACTATTAAATTATCGTATACGATTTCATGAAATGGTATTATATGATATTATATGTGTGTGCTTCGCGATCTTGGTTACGACGCTGGCGAAATTGGCTGCAACTTCTCATAATCCTAATAGTGTGGGCCGCTATAACAAAAAAGTAACCAGTTTTTAGTAAAATTTTTTATATAAATTTCAAAAACTTGTGTAAAATTGCAGGCCGTTCTCATGTTATGTCAGTCCTAGGAATAATATTGCTAACACTGAAGAGTTTCCATGTATATGTGGAATTTAGAAAAGCTTATCCAAAAGAAAGGTCCTGAAATGACATTGTAATTCCTCTAACTTCAAAGTTTAATCGGGCCCTGATGTTGTTTACTGAAATCTAATAAATACAGTTATTTTGAATATTACAACAGAATTAAACAGTTAAACTTATTTAACTTAAACCCGCTGTTACTTCCCGATGTTATTTTTTACTATTAAGAAAGAAAATTATTAAAATTTTTCAAATCATGCATTTATAATTTTTTTCCGTCTTTAATAACTAAATAATGAAAAAATATGCTTTTGTTCTGAGCTCATAAATATGACAATAAAATAATGTAACTAATTGCAAAATTAAATAATGTAGACATTGCAAAATTAAATCTGTGATTTCAATCCATAAACAAACGATACCGCCACCATTTGACCTACTATGACGTCATTAGAATATTGTCCATTGATTGTTGGAGAACTTACTTTGTGAATAATTACCTCAATGATTTAATATTTTTTACGTTTAACGATGAATGAATCACTTGTGTTTGTTTAGGTTTATGGAATGAGATTTCGGGCATCAGAAAGTGAGATATGTTGCCAAAATATATAAACAGCTATGAAAACAAATCTAATGAACTTTTATTTTTGCTTATATATGTACTTATATACATTAAAAAAATCGTTTCTAAATATATATAATATTTTCTTTAATATAGAAATTACGGTACAGATTTCAGATAAGAACCGGATACCAAACTGGCGCCAAAATGGTGTTATTTTGCCTGCTATGGTAACCCGGCTATTGTTTTTTATTTATCAATAAATTGTTTATTCACTTTTATTTTCTGTTTTTAATTATATAAAATGTTTTGTTCTATAGTTATTATTCAAACTTTTATTTATTTATAGTTATTTCCTTTTCAAAATGATAGCAAATAATTTAAAAATATATAAGTAACTGGTATTCGAAAGCGAGATTTCTGCCAAATGGGCGTCAGAGAAAAATCACGCCAACCCCGATGCGTATATGACATCTGTGCGAAAATTACTTTTGTTTCTTTATAAAAATGGGTAAATAGCTTTTTTTATATTAAATAAATTGCATACATATGGAAAAAATTGCTTGTAAGTATGAAGCAGTAAATAGGTTGTCAGAAAATACGTTGGCAAACTTCTTTCTCGCCAAGAAACTTTTCTCCGAAGTATTGTACATAAGCAATCATTGCTAGAAATGCATTTTTAATTATGATATGCGCTTTTATGTTTCACTACATTTATGCATACTATACTGTGTGTATAAATGCTACAGTTCATATGCAGGGCTACACAAAAGAATTCGTAAAGGTTACTGAGTATGAGAGTAAATTGCTTAAAGGTGGTTTTTAAAGGAGTTGTGCATTTTTATGCTGAACTGCATTTAGTTTACTAAGAAATGTTTGTAGAATATAGATAAAATGATATACAGGGTCACGCAAAGAATTGGATACATAACCGTCTGTGGATGATAATATCTGGAAATGTCATGTCAGTAGTTTTAAGAGTAGTTTAAATTAAATTTTAGCTAAATAGTGGCATGTAATAACGATACTATTGGCTATGGACGGTAACTGCTGAAATCAATTTTTAAAATTTTTTATGCATCTTCTAAAATGTTTACTTAATCTTATTTACCTTATTTCCCCAAATAACGAAGTTTTGTTAAAGCATTCAGGATGTGTTGGAAAGTGTTTCATATTCTATGCTTAACGCACGATTTTTCTTTTTTCTTTAGTCTTATTTTGCATTTATTTTATTTTTAATTTTTTAGCCTTATACTGCTTTATAGAAACTTTGGCACAGTTGTCATATACGCCAATTTGGCGAAAACATCAACAGCATAAACAACAACATCCGGGTTACCATATCAAGCAAAATAACGACACTTTGGCGCCAGTTAAGTACCCGCTGTGTATATGACATTGGTGTCAGAAAAAAAACGCGCCATTATGGGGCGTATATGACATCTGTGCCGAAAATTTAATATTTAATGTTTAAACTCGTCGCTCCAACCCCCTTGCATGTAGTAGAAACTATAACGCAGATAGCGCAAAATAATAGACAGTTTGGTACTTTTCCACTGTAGGGGCTTTGGCGTTTTAAAAAAAAAGCTTGGTGTAAATTGGGCATCAGAAATAAAGATTTGGGTACTTTTCCGTTATACGGATACCATTGTCGCCAAGCGTAATAGTCGGCGCAAAATAAAAATCACGTGGATTGAAGCATTTGAAAAATAAAAGAAAAAACATTGTCGATACTAAAGTGAGCATTTAAAAAATATAACATTTGAAAATTCCAGACTTTTACGAACTATTTCATTAAATCACAAATATATTTTTAAAATAAGTGAACAAATAAGTGTTATAAAATAAAGCAATAAAATAAAACTCATATTAAACTGCTAGCATAAAATTACAAATATCTTTTAGCATTTTGAAATAATTGGCGCATTAGCATACATTTTGGCTTGGTGTCCGTATAACGGGAAAACATCGAGATTTGTTGTCAAATCATATAAACAGCTATGAAAATAAACTTGATGAGCGTTTTTGTTTGTTTTATATGTTTATTTTATATGTATATTATTGATGTTTTTATGTACAAATTACATCTGTTTCTGTATAAAATTAGAGAAACGGCTTTTTTATGTTAAATAAATCGCATAAATATCCAAAAAAATGCATGTGTACATAAAATGAAACAGTGTATAGGTTCCTGGAAAATATGTTGCCAAATTTCCTTTTTCGCCAAGGCACCTATACTGGAAAAGTAACCTAAAGCACATTAAAATCGCGCAGTTAGGAGGTCACATAGTACAGCGTCGTCTATTGGCGGTTATTTTATTAGTAGCATCGGGAGGAGGATGTAAAGATGTAATTTAAATTCTCACTCATAGATTTTGAAAAAATATCTTAAAAGAACGGAGTTTAAATTAAATTTCGGTGACCTCCTTTATGAAAGATTAATGGTTTTAAATGAGAATTTCGCCAAATTAGCCAGCTATCACCAAGTTGGCTAACATTTGGCGCTACTGTGGTAACCCTGCATTAGTATTTTTCAACAATTACTCATTTCAATGAGGCGGTCCTCCCGGAATCGTGAGGGACACACAGAGACTTGGATTTTATATAAATAGATACAATTAAACAATGTGAAGATTTATATTTATGTTAAGGGCAGAAAAGAATAAATTCTTTCAGCTACATATTATTTTTAATAATTGTTGAATATTTCTATTGTTTATGTGAAAAAAAAAAGAAAAGAAAAATTGGTAATAAAAATAATTTTATACAAGTAATACTATATTACACTTTCAACCTTACCATTTCCACAAAATGCAATAATTTGTATAATTTTGCATATAACTTTTTTTCTTTTTTTTATGAAAAGTAGCATTTAATTGTCAATTTTACAAGTTAACCCTTCCCACTCCGCTGCCGAGGCATTCTTAGTCTTTGCAAAATTTATTTTTGGTACCAGTAATGAAGGAACATAAAATTCACCTTATTTAATCACAGCATTTTTGAAATTGTGTACTTGAAGGAAACTGCTTTTTAAAAAGTGGTGCCGATCGAATAAAATTTGTGTAAGCGACGCCGGAGCTTTAAGGGTTAATGTTTTCAAGTAGAACATTGAACATGAAAAGAAAAAGTTAAAAAACACCCGAATGTACAGTCGTGAAAAAAAAAAAGTAAACACCCCCTACTAACTCCACAACAAATTATCGTAGAAGAAAGTTACTGGTACCGAACGATTGGAAATAAAGTCTACTTTTAAATGATGTATATAAAATTTGCTTAGGGGGCCATCTACATATTAAAACGAACCATAACTTTGTTTTTTTCAATAGCAGTACCTAATTCTGACAGCATAAATGAACTCTACACCCTTCAATTAGCCTAAAAACGAATTTTTATGCAATTCGTACCATAAGTTTCCGAGAAATTAATTATTTTAAAACGAGCGTATTTTAAGGGCTGTATCCAAATTGAAGATCCTTATTGGATTGTTAACCGAGAGAGCCCCTTCCTTGATCAAGGCACCTTAAGCGCCACTCAAGGAGTCAATGAAGCGTGTTAGATTACAGTACAGCAGAATAAATTTCAAAATGTCTACTCACTTCTATCATAGACGACCCCTTAAACTATCATTTTGCCGTTTTTTAAGCATAATTTGAAAACTACTTGGAAGAAAAATGTGGAATTTTTGAATTTCCATAAAGCAGGACTTAATAAATCTAAATCCATCAAAAAAATTGTAGGTTGCAATTCATAATTTTTCCAAATATTAATTTCATAATTCATATCATAAAATTATAAAAATTGCAAATTCAGCTTATTTATGTTTGTGTATATTAGTATTATTACTACAAAAAAATTAGCACATTAGGAGCATAATTTCGGGAGATATAAATAAAAATATGAAAATGTAATTTAACACTAGAAGCACTAAATTTTGAATGTTTATAATTCAAAAACTTATCATTCAAATGACTTGAAATTTGGTGTCTAGGCATAGTTTGAACAGAAGATTTGAAATATCTCGTTAAAATTGGGTATTGCTATTGAAAAAAAATGAAGTTTGGATTCGTTTCAATATGTAGATGACCCCCTAAGAAAATTTTATATACATCATTTAAAAGTAGACTTTATTTCCAATCGTTCGGTACCAGTAACTTTCTTCTACGATGATTTGCTGAGGAGTTAGTTGGGGGTTTTTACTTTTTTTTTTTTTCCACGACTGTACCTATTATAAAATTTTGAATAAATTATTTTATTAATGGTATTTAAATTTTACTAAAAAAAATAAATAAATAAATACCTTCGAAAAAAGAAAAATTTTCCCCCCAAACAATTTCTAGGTTATTTCAGAGCCTTTCCATCACTAATCATTTGTCAAATTGTCACTCAACATTAGAGATGGGAATGCTCGGAAAAAACCCGGAAATGTTGGGGAAAAAAACTTTTTTTTTTTCAGTTTTTTTCCGAAGAGCTATTTTTAAATTTTTCCAATTTGGAAAAATTGAAATTTCATTTATAAAATAATGTAGTGAAAATTTTAAAATTGCTACATTCTGATACTTTTATTTATATTTTTTTTTCATGTTTAGTATCCCTGATGAAAACCTTAACATGGAAAATCTTATCTCTAAGCAGGGATCTTTTTAGAAAGAACTTGAGTCTCTTAATCCTTTCAGGGGCAAAGCACTTCTGTTGCTAAAATTTAAAAACGAATGATATACACCGGTATTTAGAAACAACTTTATATGAAACTAAGTAAAAGATTTTCTTCGCGTATATTATATGAAACAAAATTTAATTCTTAAATTCTGGTGTGAATATGGCATTTGGGAATTACAATTAAGTGGTATATAACATATACCGGTGCCCTTCAAGGGGTTAAAGGATCCTTTAGTTTTTTCTCCTTGAAACATAGGACCTTTAACAAAATTCTTTCTCTTAAAAATAGACATTTTAGAATTTTTTTACAATCTCCAAATTAAATCCTTCACAAACATAATGATTTTAGGATTAAAAGAAAAAAAAACCCTGTTGTATAATAGCTGCAATAACCAATGAATCTAGTATCTAGCTGTTTATATGTACAAAAGACAATAATGTCTAAACAGGAACTTGAATATAATAATTTCTAATTTACAAAATTCCCGATTACATTTCTTACATTTCATTCACATTTTTTTACAAGTTCACAAGTTTTTATAAAAGTTCACAATATCGCAAAAACATGATTGTGTGAAAAAAAAAAAAAAAAAATCCAAGCAAATCCTTGATAAGATAATTAAATGCAACTTCTCTCGTTAAATTCATGTGCAAAAGTATTTCAATATTATACCAATAAATGAAAATGGTAAGATGGAGAATTTAATGTAAAATTTGAAACATGCATTTATTTTTATTCGCATGGCTGTAATTTTTCACTATTGTTAGAAAAATATCTTTTGATAATAACATGCAGTTGAAATTATGAATCACTTTTCTTCTTTTGTTGAAATATAGATTCTTATAGTTGTCTAAATGTGTTTTCAAAAAACAAAAATCCATACAAACTTTTCAAAGAAAACGTAAGCAAATCTCTGTGAAAAATCTAGTTGAAAACAATTTTTAAACATGCGGGAAAATCCACCTGTTTTAAAAGTTTCATAAAAAAAAAGAAAAAAAAAACTTTCAGTATTAAGGATCAAAATCTTACTAAAACATAGTTTGGATTTAGTCTGGAACGTTGTACCAAAACTACATGTACAGGAAATGAAAACTATAACTGTAAGGGGTGGGGGAGTAATATTGTAAAATAATACCAATTTTTAAACAGCGGAAGTAGTGTGATTATGAGAGTTTGGCGTCACCCGTGGACCTGTAGTGGTGGATGTGGTGCACCGCGCACCGCGCTGATAAGAGTCGGTGGTGGTGGAAACGCATGTCGGTGGAGGGAGATGTGGTGTCGGGAAATTGATAAGAACTTGTCTTACAGAATGAGGGTATTTATTTTATTTTGAGGAGTTAGAAATTTTTCGAGGAAATATTTTTCGAACTTAATTTTATTTTAACGTCTTAGAAAATTTATTTTATTTTGACTAGTTAGAAATTTTATTTTCATGTCTTAGAAAATTTATTTTACGAATTTTATTTTTCGAACTTAATTTTATTTTCAGGTGTTAGAAAATTACGAATTGATTTTACTTTTACGAATTTTATTTTGAGGAAATAGTCTCTTATAGTACGAAGGTATTTTATTTATTTTCGAATTTTATTTGAGGAGATAGAAATATTTCAAGAAAATATTTTTATTTTGCAAAGTTTATTTAGCAGAGTTAGAAAATATTAGAGAATAATTTTATTTTACCGGAACTTTATTTTTATTTTACGAATTAAATTTTAGAGATGTTAGAATTATTTTAGGAACTTTTATTTTTAGATGTTAGAAAATTTTATGCGAATTGAACTTTATTTTAGGGGAGATAGAATTTTTTTTCGAATTTTATTTTGAGGAAATAGAATTATTTTGCGAACTTTATTTTTATTTTAGAGGAAATAGATTTTTTTGAGAAGAATTGCTATTTTATTTATTTAACGGAACTTTGAAAATTCGCGGGAATTCATTTTTATGTTGGTATTTAGTGGAGATACTCAATTTTCAATGGATGACTTTCTTCGAGAAGAGGTATTTTTGCGTGATGTATTATCATGTTCGTGTTAATTTTTGGACGATGTGTACTTTAACATGGGGATAGCTTGATTGAAATTCATTTTGTTTGCATGCGCAAAGAAAATATTTTAGTTGATTTTGATAAACGCCATGAGAAAGATTGATTTTTTTTTCAATTTTAATTCAACAGCAAATACAAAATTGACTGGAAATGTTTGTAACAACATTTTTAAACCAATCATGTTTGTGCATTTATAATTTCCTGCACTCGTTAGATACAAAATTTATACGAACTTTATTTTTAATTTAGAGGAAATAGAAGTTTTTTGGGAAGAATTGCTATTTTATTTTTTTAACGGAACTTTGAAAATTCGCAGGAAAGAATTTTATTTTGGGGAACTTAATTTATTTCATAGTCTTAATTAAGAGGAAATATTTTTGATTTCGAACTTAAACTATTTTTCAGGAAAGTGTTTTCTTATTTTGAGAACTTTTATTTATTATTTTTCGTAAATAATAGATGTGTGTAGAAAATTGGAAGGATTTGTCTTAGAATAGAGTAATATTTTGGAATTGCAAAATTATTTGATTTATTATGTTTTTAAAATAATATGAAATAAAAGCTTACTTGATTTTCATGATGAGAAAATAGATCTTGCGCATTCATCGACTTCAGGTTGTAAACGAAATTAACGCTCACAAATTATAAAAATACTGAAGAAATATTATTTCAACTAAGTAGCAGAAAGATTTTACACCAATACACAAATGCAGATGTTAATGAATTCGTGATGCTTCTGTTTATCTCAGTCGAAGCAGAAAATCTGACTTGCATGCACTTTTAGAGCAGATAACATTTGAGTTGCCATTTTTAAAAATATAAATATTTTATTATAATAGCATTGCCACATTTCGACAAAAGTTTCTTATCAACTGGCTTAGTATGACGCCAAGGATAGCCTCGTTCCCAAATAAATTAATCTCGAACACGGATTTTATCTAATTTCACCCTTTTTCGCGGATAGAAAAAGCACGCTTAATGATAACATCTGTTTTTGATATCACTCAATGGCCGGCAGATTAACTCAGAGTAAAGCGGCGTGTGTTATCATTTTGCAGTGGTGACATTCAGTCTATGCGGGCGACAGTCACGCCCGTATTCACCAAAACTGGTTTAAACCTCGGATCACGGAACTCCCGGGTCAGAGTTAACCCGGCGTTAACTCTGGGTTAAAAAATTTCGTATTCACCAACCTCGGATTAGCCGACCCGAGTATTAACCCAACGAATTTGTAACAAGAGTTCTGATTGGTCGAAAAGAGGGTACGTAGTGTCAGAAATGTAAACAAGAGTTATGTGTTATTGATTTTTCTTGTTGGTCGTCGATGTACAGACATATGGTTTAAAGTAAGTAATTATACATTTTTATTTGCTTTTTGATAATTTCATCGCAAGTTGTTTAATGATTACGATGTCCCCAGTTTATAGTTATTATAGATGTTTTCCCGATCTTTTTATGTACTTATTATTATTTCCAAACACATTTTGTTACCCAACATAAAATTCAAACACATTGCAGCATCGGTGTGTATTATTTCGGTTGGGATTCTCTATTTAAAAAAAAAATTCAGGCTATAAACAATAAGCATTTAAAAATTTATAAGTATTACTGTTATTCTTCTGTATATATAATTTTTTCAATGAGTGATTAAACTTTATTGAATATTACTTTGGATTATTCACGTTAAAAGAAAAAAAAAATCTTAATATTATGGAATAAAGAAATAGTGACTGACTATATGAATGCTCACCCATCTTAATTTAGTTAAACAATAACTTTGAATCAATTTGTTTATTGATAGCTGAGTCAAAGAATTTCTTGAAAAATGTATATTTTATTCAGGTATGAAAATATTCTACTGCATTTTAGAGAGGATTTTATTCTGATAAATATTAAGAAGCAATTTAGTCCCTTTTCAACACTCCCCCCCCCCCAAAAAAAAGGAATAATAACAAAAACAATTTAATTTTCTAACAATAATTTTGCAAATTGATACAAGGTTCTGTTGTGTAATTTTTATTACCCCCCTCCCCTTCCCGAAGTATGAGCTTGGTTACAATTAACCTGATTGTTTTCGAGATTTGTGACAGCAATAATACAATTCACCTTCAAATGTAACCGAAAAAAATAAAGAGGCCACTGCATTTTGGCAGTTTTTAAGTGTGATTTTAAAACTATTTTTACGATGCACAAGGAAAGTATTTTTGATTCATACATTGATATTTTAACATTTTTTGAGTTATCAAAAATAGTCCTTTATGAAATTTTACTTTAAAGAAAAATGATGTCATTATTTTGATGTTGATATTTTCAGTATATGTATAAACTTTTATAAAATATTGCATATTTTCTTTTACAGAGGCAGTTTTACAACTGGAGATTTTTAATCGTTGAATGGGTATTGCTAGCTGTGTATTTGTTGTTTTGAATCGTACACATAGGCAATATTCTTTCAAATACTGCTGATAATAAGCGTGGTTGACAACACTGCGATTGGATGGTGTTGACGGTGTGCGCATTGCTCAAGATATTGCACATTAGATATGACAACAGACCATGACAGATACTTGACTACTCCCTGTTAGCTCTAAAGGTGTATCAAAACTTGTACTATGCCAATTACTGAGGTAATCAATAACATTATTTTTGTATGTTTTCTTTCAACTTTAATAAATTTCAATTGATTTATCATATAATATGATTGTGCAGTATTTTTATGCAAATATATTTTTATTTCAGAATTTTTTATTTTAAAGCTTTTTAATATTTATCTATAAAGTTTGTTAAAATTTTAACTCGATAGAAACCTTTCACTTGAGTTATGAAAAACTGACATTGCAATGATAAATTTTATGCTCACCAACTATGGTCGCTGCAAAGGGGAGTGCAGTTCTGTCCCTCCATGAATTTTAAATTTTCATCAATTAAACTTTTCTCATCTCTGATGATTAAAAAAAATAATCATAATATTTATTCTTCCCAAAAGCCTTAAAATAATTAAACCTCAAGAAAAAAAATGGAGGGGGGAGGGGCATTTTGCCCTACAAAATCTTGTGTACATTCTTTTTTTTTATGTTAATGTATAATGATATCTCAGCGAATAATTATTGTTTTTTAGTTTAATTTGATTAAGTCATGATCCAGCTTACAATTTTTGGTACTTGTTAGTTATATCGTCGACCAATTTCGCCAAATTATACAAATTGACATAATTATTATTTTAAATAACGAAAAAACAAATAAATTAGTATAACATTAATAAAAATACAAATAAAACGTCGAAATAAAAATCATTTGATGACGTAAACACGTGTTGTCAAGTGAATGTGACATTTACGATCAACTATTATTGGCATTTAATCTTACAATTTGGTCGACGGGATAACTAACAAGTACCCAATTTTTTTTTAAATACACGAACTAACATAAAGCAGCATTTTGATTGGATGAGATTTCCTGTCTATAATCAAATGTTGAAATGTCTGACAAAATGTTCGATTAATGGACATTTTGGGTAATAAATATGATTCCAGAATGAATTATTTTGTTATCTGAGGTATCATTGTAATTAAACATATCTTAAATAGTGTGTTTAAGGGGACATCTCCCCATAATGTATAATAATAATTAAAAAATAGTTCCTTACTATTTTAAGTGCTCCTTCCCCCCCCCCCCCCAAAAAAAAGAAAAGATTAATATTCCCTTATTGTTAACCTGCTGTATTGCTTTTTATGTTGATATGTTTACAAGTTGTTGTATTACTATGCAATTATAACAAAAAATTCTCAGTTTAGCATATTTAATGTCTGTATTCTCCATATCTTCCTAAATATAAGACAATTTTTCAGAAAATTGAAATTTGGACAGCAAACTTTTGTTCGATTTGTGAAAAATTGGCAATGATTTGCCAAATTTTAAGCTCAAGTAATGATGGTCGCTGGCAAGGGACCTTTTCCCCCTCCCTTGCTTTTAACACTTATCTAAAAAATTTTACATTTGATGATTTAAAATATGAGTATAAAATTGGTACTACTTAGTTATTCCGTTGACCAATTTCGTTAAACCACTCGCCGAATTACACAAATTGACAATTTTTATTTTAAATAAAGAAAGAACAAATAAATTAGTATAACATTAATAAAAATACAAATAAAGCGTCGAAATAAAAATCACTAGATGACGTAAACACATGTAACTTGCTTAAAGTCAAGTGAATGTGACATTTACGATCAACCATTATTGGCATTTAATCTTACAGTTTAGCAATAGTTTTTTGGTCGACAGGATAACTAAGTAGTACTATAAAAAATTTTCTTCAAAACACCTTAAATAATTAAACACTAAAAGAAAAAGGAACTAAATATGATCATTATTTTCTCTGTTTTTCTGACTTGGCTAAAAAACACTGATTTGTCTTACATTTTATATATATATATATATATATATATATATATATATATATATATATATATACACACAAATTAACATAACGCAGCAGCACTGCATTTTAATTGATTGGCTAAACAGTTTCAGTTAATGAACAATTTGGCTAACAAATGCAATTCCTGAATGAATTATTTTTGTTAGCCAAGGTATCCCTATATTTAAAAATTTACCTTAAATGAAATGTTCAGTGTTTTTGATTGATGCTTAAAGCGGCTCTCAAAAAAAAAAAAATCGCTCCACAATGTGAAACTTTTCTAGCTCATTTTTACAGTGTATAAGCATTCAATTGGTAGGCATGACAATTTCAGCAATTTAAAAATGAATAAAATTTTTCATTTTTCAATAAATAGATTACTGCTTGAGTTATAAGGCTTTGTCTTATAATGACTTTTCCCTTTATCGAAAAACAGAAAAGGCTATTCAGTTGCATATATTCTGAATAAGAGGCACGCAGTGTAGGGTATATGGCATATACATTCTGTATTTTATTTTTTGAAGAAACTCTGTACATCCTCTGTTTCTCAAGTAAAGCTATAATGTATATCCTTTGCATCAGATGTTTGCCTGAGGCCTGTACCTGGCCTGGCAAAATCAAGGCAAGCTTTCAAACGAGCTGGGCCGGAAAAAAAATTGAACGAGCTTGCTTGGCCGATAAAAAAATTAAGCGGGCCATTTTCAATTAATGACTTTCACGGGAATAAGTCTAAATGTGCGTTATGAGTCAATACTACTTTGACAACATCAATACAGAAATGTAACATGTCGAGTATAGAGATCGGCATCGGACAGTTACATGGTGTCTGAGTCCTGGCTTAATTCTTTCAGCAGGCTCGTGCCGCGACGAGATCAGATTTGCATTTTTCCCTATATATTCGAGCCGGACCGGAACTGGACTTAATTGTTCTCAGGATGTGTAGGGCAGGCAATATGTTTTGTAAAAATATTAACGGCGATAATGAACTCCTGTCAAAGGAATCTCTGGAAATATACCTCAATGTGGTTCTCAAATTGACAGCTCAACAACGCTTTTAACTGACTCGTTTTTAACTGTAAAGGCATAAAATTGACTGGCATGACTATTAAAGGGATTTGGAATCGAATAACATGGTACATTTTTGATAAATAACTTACTTATTGAGATATAAGATATTCTTGTCACGTGACTGCAGGTTTTTCCCCTTTCCTGTGCTGTCGCTTTCGGAAATTTGATTCAAAGCACTAACTTTGCCAGTATTTTTTCAAAGATATATTGCCTTTATCAAAAAATTGTTAACGCCATTCGATTACATAATTTCTGAATAAGAACACCTGCCAATCTTATACGTTTCCGCAGGGCCGAAACTAGCCTTTTTTGCAAAAGGGGCAAACATGGATTTTGGCGCCCTCCCTCCTCTTCCGCAAAGTATGTTTACAAAGAGAATTTTACTAATTTTCTAATAACCGACTTATTTTAAAATTTAAAATATGTAATCATAAAATTTGTAATACATAATCTACAATGGCGGATCCAAGGGGGAGGTCACGGGAGTCATGAGCCCCCTCTGAACACCAACAAAAATATTCTAAAGATCCTTTTTAAAAGGAAATATACACTAGAGTCCCAATTATCAGAGTTTCCGCTTTCACAGAGTTATTTTCTTCTGATGGGCTGATGGCTTCCATTATTATGAAACAGCCATTATAAATGAAGTATTAGGTGAAGATGAAAGAGCAGTCGTGAAAAGTTTTAACTCTGATTTTTTGGTCAGAATGGGAAAAAAATGGCCATAATTGTTTTTTTTTTTTTTTTTTTTTTTTTTTTTTTAAATTATGAAGAGAATCAGAAGAAAATGATCCATTCCAAAGGTATAATCCTTCCTTTGGTGCCCCTTCGTTCTGGCACCCGGACCCCATGCCCCCTTTGCTCCCCACCCCTTAGTTTCGGCTCTGCATTTCCGAAAAAAAAAAATGAATTGAATTCAGAAATGTGTCAGAAAGCAGCTCGTTTAGATTTGAAAAAAGCCTTAATAAACGACAGAGAAATATTTTCAGAACTCTACTTTTTATTATACAGCTTCAAAAATTATGATGTTTTATCCCTCCTTTTTTTCTTTCATTCTAAACTACATTAATTGTTTAATGAATCCTTATTTGAATGTTGAAACGTCTAAGAATCTAAGCAATCATTAATGTTTCTATTGTGTATTTTCTGTCAGGCGAACACATAGTAATTTAAAAATGTACTGCAAAATTATCCCATAAATATATATGCAGTATCTTTAAAGAATCTTAATTGTATGTTAAGAAAAATCTGTGAGTCGGGCCGGATTGGGCTTGATTTAATTGATTTTTGCACAGGCCGGGCCATCACTGATTTTTGTACGGGCCAAACTTTTAATTTTTACATCGGCCCAGGCCGGGACAGGATAGGTTTTGTTTGGTCCCAGGCCTGGAAATTCTGGCCCGTGCAGACCTCTTTCTACTTTACCTATGGTATATACCCTCTGATCTTTTTACACAGACAATACTGAAGAGCACTTCCAAATGTTCCGAGATTAAAAGTGACTTTGTGCATGACTCAGAAATTAGCCATTTTGAATCACAGTCCAGTTTTACAGAGTAATGTTGCAAATTTCATGCATTTTCTTATGAAAATGACTCTTGGAGTATTTAAAAAAATTCATCTTGAGCAGAGGGAAAAAAAATTATAGAACTATTAATGTATGCATCATTTTAAAAATACACTATTCTTAGAAATTTTCTTCAATCAGAAAGGAGTCGTGACCCTCCCCCCCCCCCCCCAATCCCTCTTTTGTCCAAATGACCCTTTTTCTTTTGCCTCACAGAGCATATAAAGTTTAAAATCTTTAATCATATTAACATGTTTGTCTCTATTTATTATTTTGTAATTTCGATAAAAATAAATAACCAAAAATCTAAATTACCCCTCTCCCCCTCATTGAAATCTATGGTTTGACTTTTTGTCTCCAAACATATGTTTAAAACCGCTAAAAAATTATGTAATTATGTAACTTGTATGAGAAATTTAATAAGGGTGTATACAAAATATTATATAACAGTTAGAAAGTTATAATTAAGAAGTTGAAATATACAAAATCATATGAAATTTGGAAATGTGGCAATCATTCTAACTTTTGTATGAGCAATTTGCTGCCCTGAAAACAAACAAATAAATAAAAATAACTGGATACAGCAAGCTTGAACAGCATTTGAAATCCTTGGTGGTCTGCTGGTCTGAGACCACAAAAAATTCAATCGGACCAACTAATTTGAAAAATTTAGTGATCTGCAGGACCAGTAACTTTCCCATCCCTGAGAAAACCGCAACCAAGCACAAATCACATTATTTTATTTTATTTAAATAATAATAATAAAAAAAATTCCATTAAACCGTAGTCAGTTGAAATAATTAATCTGAAATAAAATATTTAATTAATAAATAATTTATAGTTTTTCTTTATATACTGTTTAATTTTCAGCAAATTATAATTTTACATTTTATTACGCTGAAAATTTTGGATAACTGCAAAGGAAGTTTGGTTTATATTCTAGAAGGGGGAGGGGGGCACTCAAAGCATTAAAGGGACTTAATAGATTTTTATGTAGCGGGTCAGTGATGATGACTGCGGGCCAGTAAATTTTTATGCTTACAGGTATCGACGCAGGTTTTTTTTCTTGGGGTCCATTTTGTGAAAAGGAAAAGTTATTTTTGTTAATTTTATTAGATTTTTGTGAAAAATAACATTTTGTAATGAAAGTTGAAATCGAGTAACTCAAATTCAAACTAAGCATTTATTAACAAAAACTTATTTAAACCCTTATGCTAAAGTTTTTTTTTCTTTTCTGGTGAACTGGTTTTATTTACAAATCATCCATTTTAAAACCTCACAAAATAAAAATAATAAATAGTAGTAGCAAGTTTTTATGGAAAGGAATTTTGTGAAGGGGCCTGTTTTATTAAAAGGAATTTTGTGAAATTGATTTTTGTGAAGGGGCCCGTTTTATTAAATTGATTTTTGTGAAGGGGCCCTAAATAGGCCCCAAATTTTGCCTGGATCGACCCCTATTACTGGTCCTTGGGACAAGTAGCATTTTTATATTAATTCTACCACTGTTGAAGAATCTCAAAAATACTTTGAACTTAATAATGTCGCATCCTTTTACTTGCCACTGGCGAGTGAACTTTTAGGTAGTCTTTGAAAACTGCAAAGTATAGAGATATGGCCAATTTTTTTTTTTTTTTTTTTTTTTTTCACTAGTAGCTATATTTTTCAACTTTCCAAATTACTGCGATATAAACATGGTACTAAGTTCAATTCTATATTAACTTTTAAAAGATATATTTTTTTATTTTATAGAAAAAAAAATTATGAAAATGCCTCGTAGTAATAGTAATCAACTATTTTTGCAGTTTTGTAAATTTTGTCATAACAATTTTCATCTGTACATTTAATTTTTCTTGCCGGTAAGATTTTCTAGAAATTCCCCACCCCTGGTCATTATATATGCATGTATAAGCACTTCACTCCCATGAAAAACAAACAAAATAAAGAAAATCACTGTATGCAGTAATCGTGTTTGAGAATATATCATGAGAGTCATGATATGGTTTATTTCCTACTTCATAACTATATCTAGCAGGCATTGAAGAGATTATTACACATATTTTTAAATGGAGATTGAATGGAGCACTGGGTTAGATTACTAACCATATAAACAATATGCTACTTTTTTTATTATCTACATCAAACAGACAGCAAAATTATGCAAAAATAATTAAATCTGAATTATTATATTTAAAAAATATAAGAATAAGTACTTTTAAACAAATTTCATTTGTTAAGTAAGTTTTTGTTATTTTATTATATACTAAATGCACATCTAAAATCTATCCACTGTATATTTATATCTTAAGAATATAATGGCCAAGAAAGTTAACTCACTAAACTAAATTTATTCGAACATAGTGAATAATTTAGAATTTGCTTATTTCAATACTGATTTAAAAAAAACAAAAAAAAAAACAAAAAACACCTGGAAAACGATTTTGTTTATTTCAAGTATATTGCCTCAGATACTTTTGGCAATATTTCAGTGTTAGAAAGAGCTCTCATAAGTTAAATAAAAATATTCATAATGCAATACTGACAAAAAAAAAAAAAAAAAAAGAACCTTCATTACTGGAATAAATAAATAAATAACGATTAAAACAATTGACAGGGTTACTTACTTGAAAAACTATTTAAATGTATGTGCTTTTATTAGAAAAAAAATTAGCAAGTTGTAAAAAAAAAAAAAAGGACAAAATTGCATTTTTCAAATAATGTAAACATTTATTGAGAATATTACCCCCCACCCCCCTTTTCGCCGCAAAAAAATCCAATGAAAGCTGAAATTGTATTTCAGCAACGCCAAGCGTTATGGAATGAAATTCGAATACCTAAAAAAGAAAAGGTTTTATTCTCGGTGACTTTCATCGATTCGTATATTTATTAAGATAAAAAAATCAACGTTTGATATTATTCGAACATGAAATATAAGTTGAATCAATATAGATAGTGAATCCACAGGGCACAGAATATGCCTGGACACACCTAAAATTTGTTATTTTTCCGTTTTAATCATTGTGATCTGATGAGATGATAAAATTTTAAGCAGCATCGGCATGCATTTTGTTTGTTTATACGTTACTACGCATGCGCTAACCCACGTTCACTGGCAATCCGAGAGTTAACTCTACGATTTCGGAGGATTAAAAACATGGGGTTAAAACCAGTGTTAACTCGCGAATTTAGCTTGGTGAATACCGATTTTGAGATAACCCAGCATTTAACACTAACTCGGGAGTTAACCCGCGTTGGTGAATACGGGCGTGAGTCTCTGCGTTCTTGTTTGAGACGGACTGCAAAAATGTATTATGCGTTTCGAGTAAATTGTAAAGATTAATGAGTATAATTAATTTAAAAGAGATGGGATTCTAATTTATTAGCTAAATCTTAACGCTTCTTGATGAAGTTTTATTTTCAAGAGTATGCCTTTCAAGATTTAAATATTTAATACCATTTGTAAAAGGGATTTTGCGTTTTTCTTATAATGCGTGTTTAGTTTATAAATGAATTCTAAATTTGCAAGTTGAAATAATAATAATAATAATAATAATAATAACAATGAAATAATAATAATAATAATGAAATAACAATAATAATGAAATATAAATAATAATGACAACATTGAAATAATAATAATAATGACAACCTTGAAATAATAATAATAATAGCAAAAGAAATATTTCGTTGGTTGAAAAATAAATAAAGATTTCTCTTTAGAGTTGATATATATTTTTCTATGCTTACTATCTATTCACATATTTATCGATGTGTTAGATCTTTTCAGAAAATTAACTTGATTTTTGCGTAATGTTTTTGAGAAAGAATTTTTCTTCTAAAGGAATCATTTGAAGTTTCTTTTATGGTTCGACTTAGGAAATAATTTTACTTATTACATAAAATGAATTTTTCAAACTTCTGCTTGAAGAATCAACTATGTTAGACTTGAAACAAAGGCAAGTTAAAGAATAATTCACTTTTAGATATTCTGCACATTTTTAGTAAGCATTAAATAAATTTACAGGAATAAAGGTCACACAATTTCTGTTTAGTTAACGCGCCAATCATCTTACGTGATTTAGGTCACGTGACTAGCAAAATATTTTAAACCAATCATAGTTGAATATTTATAATTTTGTGCACACGCGCGCCCCCTATGATTGTATAAAGTTGCAGGGAATGAGATAATTTCACCATTCTGTGTGCTGTTTGAAGTGTTAGAATCTGCTCAAGTGATTCAGTCGTTTTAATTTTTGTCGTAATGGAACGAAGCATGCAATCACCCTTGTTAAGTGTTGATGATGAACCCAACTCGAAAAGTCAAGCCTTATCATCAGGATTTAAGGGTCAAGACATGGAATTTTCATCGTCGCCTGTTTCGAATGATGTAAAACCTTCCTCATCAGAATTGAAGAAACAGGAGTTACCATTCGTGTGTACTACTTGCAACCAAGCCTTTTCCAGAAAGTTTGTGTTGGTTAGACATATGAAATCTCACCTCAAGAAAAAACCATTTGCTTGTGATTTGTGCGAAAAATCTTTCGTTCAAAATAGTGATTTACAGCGACATAGGAAGATTCATATGAAGCCCATCCCAAAACATCCATGTGACGAATGTAATGAAAATTTTTCTAGCAAAAGTGTTTTACTGAGACATAAACGCACTTCACACAAGGTTTTACCCAAACTGATTCTTCGGTAAAAGATGCCTTGTATGAAAAAGTGAAGCATTTTCAAAGACAAAATGCTCTTAATTCGCTTTCTGTAATTAATCTCACACCTGACGGAGGGAATGATAAAGACTTACACATATTTTTTAATAGTATAAGATCAGATATTTTGAATGAAATAAATTACCAGATGGCAGAAAAAAACTCATTGAAATGGTATGCAACAGTTCACGTGGTTGTTAGCCGTTTAGCAGAGGATGGTGAAATGGACTATGCTACTCCCTTTTTCCGTTCAAGAGCAACTCTGGAGATGACGAATGATAATATACATCTACATATTGAGGAAGCATTTGCCAAAATGAATAACTCCTTTGAAAAGTTCACGCAGCAAGGTACTGGATGGATGTTAGATAGAATTTTGAATTTAGAAGTGTATTCAGCTAAACTTGGCATGTATTAAATCTTGTTTAAACTCTGTTTACTTATGTATTTGATATTGTAGCTTTGAAAATAAATATTTTGTGAGTGACTATGCTTCGTGTTTTGTATTTTTTTTCACATATTTTACTATTATCATATACTATGTAAATTACTTTTAACATTTGAATTGGTTACAAACACTATAATCTGGGTTCAGAAACATTTATTATATCACACATAAATCTCTTATATTGCAAAAATAAAATTCATTTGAAAAATGAATGCTGAAGATTAGAATTCTGTAGAGATTAATTAGACATATCAAAAATCCACTTACTTGAAATTCATCTTCTTCAAACAGCGACTCAACGTGTAATAAGAAAAATAAAAGATGGCGTATTCTTTATCAGTTAGAAAACCACGTGATATCACATGACTTCCATCTTCCAGGTGAGTGGCTGATAATGCATTTGTCTTTCATAGGGCAAACACGTTATTCGTTATCAACGATGTCAGTAGGCGATAAGAATAGCTAGGCCTTTGTGGTGTATAGCATTGCTATCCGAAGCTTGTTTGAACTTGTTTATACTACCTTGCCTGCAATGTAAGTTTATTTTTAATTACTTAGATATTTAAAATCACCAATTGCTAATTGTAATTAGATCATTAATTGATTTTTATAATAATAAGTGGTTTATTTTTATATTGTTTAAATTTCATTAAGTGTTGATCTTAGAAATAACTTAATTTTCTTTAGATTTCATTCACTTAGTCTTTAAAATTTTGTTTTGCGTGCTGGAAATTATTTCAAAGTATTGAATGATGTATTTGTGAAACGGACCATTCCTAAAAAATGAGTCTTGAAAAATAGTCACGAAAATATTTGACTTGAAAATTTTTTAAAGACATGAAAATAACTCGAAGAAATTATTTGACTTGTAAAATATTTGAAGAATTGAAAATGATTTCATTGCGCGAAGGTGAGTTGAAAAATAATTGCATAACTAGAAGAAATTATTTGAGTTGGAAAATATTTAAAAGTGTTGCCATTGAAAAAGAACTTGGCTTCTTGAAAATATATACTTAATTTTTAAAAATTTCATGAAATTGCATGCTTGGTAGAATGAACGAGGAGAACCAACCCTTGGTTTCTTTAAAGTTTTTGAGCACTTTAATAGTTGAAAGAACAATGAGAGTCCCTAGTTTCATGAGAACATATGCATGTTTCCTAAAAATTTTAGGAATTGAACACTTGCTTGGAAGAATAAATGATGAGAGTTCATGGACACCTTTTGTGATCTCATTCGTGAAAAACCTTTCTTGATACGCCATGGAAATTGAGTCGTGCGAGTTTGCTTTGAAAATCTATTTAATGACATGATTTTGTAGGGAAAAAAATGAGAGTCCTTGTTTTCTAAGAAGGTTTATTTGATTAATGCTCATAAATATCGCATGGCTTGAACTCACACTTGGAAGAATGAACAATGATAGTCCTTTGGTTTTTTTGAAAAATATGTTAATTGAACACTTGCTTCGAAAAAAGAAAGATGAGAATCTTGGAAGGTTAGAAGGTTTGCTTGATTTCTTAAAAGTTTTTGGCAAATGCATGGGTCAAACACATGCATGAAAGAAATAACGATGAGAGTCCATGGAAAATTCACGAGAACTAATTTAAAAAATATTTGTTAGTTAACAAAGTAAAGTTTTTGCAAAAATAAGTTAAACAAATTTAGTTAAGAAAAAATTAAGTTAAAAAATTTTAAAGGTTTGAAAAAAAATTAAATAAAAAAAAATTTAAATTTAGAAAAAAAAAATTTTAATTGAGGAAAAAAAATAAGTAAAGTAAAAAAGTTAAGTTTAGAAAAAAAATTACGTTTAGAAAAGTATTTCAAGTTGAATGTTTGTAAAATTTGATTGTTTTCTGCTTTAACTCATAAATGAATTCATCCTAGCATTCAATTGTTCATCCTGCCAACCATATGTTTATTCAACACCTAACCAACCAAGCATCTTCTTACCACACCAATCGATTATTTATAGTATTAACCGTTTATTTCTGCACAAGTGCAGAAAGTAAACCGATGATAGAATCGAAAATCATGTCAAATCATGTTTTAACTTGTTTGAAGTTGTCTAAACATGTTATTGCTTCTTACTTAACCTAAAATGCAAGTTTAATCACGGAAGAAATGTATATATTTATATTTTTGTTAGATTAGATAATTGAAATAAACAATTTCTAAGTATAATTAAATCACTTCAGTGATTAAACTTGCATTTTAGGTTAAGTAAGAAGCAATAACATGTTTAGATAAATATCATGAAGCTAAGTTGAATTAAAAAGGTTAGTTACACAAGGTTTATCATAGAAAATCTGTCAAAGAAATGTTTAAGTTGGAATGCTATCAAACCTAGTTAACCTAGAAATATTTCTAATTACTTGAAAAGTAATATGAAACAGTGAGAATTTAATTAATTTAAATATAATATTGTTGTGATTTTTACATATCTCCAAAAATGCATAAGTGAGTTTTCGCGGGAAATGAACAACTTTGCAAATTTTCATTCCAAATTGATGTTAAATGAGTTTCTGAGTCTAAGTTTATCTTTTTGAAAATATTGGATAATGTCGAGTTTCAACAAAGTCACTTATTTTTTCGATTCTATCATCGGTTTACTTTCTGCACTTGTGCAGAAATAAAGGGTTAATACTATAAATAATCGATTGGTGTGGTAAGAAGATGCTTGGTTGGTTAGGTGTTGAATAAACATATGGTTGGCAGGATGAACAATTGAATGCTAGGATGAATTCATTTATGAGTTAAAGCAGAAAAAAATCAAATTTTACAAACATTCAACTTGAAATACTTTTCTAAACGTATTTTTTTTCTAAACTTAACTTTTTTTCTTTACTTATTTTTTTTTCCTTAATTACAATTTTTTTTTCTAAATTTAATTTTTTTTTATTTAATTTTTTTTTCAAACCTTTAAAATTTTTTAACTTAATTTTTTCTTAACTAAATTTGTTTAACTTATTTTTGCAAAAACTTTGCTTTGTTAACTAACAAATATTTTTTAAATTAGTTCTCGTGAATTTTCCATGGACTCTCATCGTTATTTCTTTCATGCATGTGTTTGACCCATGCATTTGCCAAAAACTTTTAAGAAATCAAGCAAACCTTCTAACCTTCCAAGATTCTCATCTTTCTTTTTTCGAAGCAAGTGTTCAATTAACATATTTTTCAAAAAAACCAAAGGACTATCATTGTTCTTTCTTCCAAGTGTGAGTTCAAGCCATGCGATATTTATGAGCATTAATCAAATAAACCTACTTAGAAAACAAGGACTCTCGTTTTTTTCCCTACAAAATCATGTCATTAAATAGATTTTCAAAGCAAACTAGCACGACTCCATTTCCATGGCGTATCAAGAAAGGTTTTTCACGAATGAGATCACAAAAGGTGTCCATGAACTCTCATCATTTATTCTTCCAAGCAAGTGTTCAATTCCTAAAATTTTTAGGAAACATGCATATGTTCTCATGAAACTAGGGACTCTCATTGTTCTTTCAACTATGAAAGTGCTCAAAAACTTTAAAGAAACCAAGGGTTGGTTCTCCTCGTTCATTCTACCAAGCATGCAATTTCATGAAATATTTAAAAATTAAGTATATATTTTCAAGAAGACAAGTTCTTTTTCAATGGCAACACTTTCAAATATTTTCCAACTCAAATAATTTCTTCTAGTTATGCAATTATTTTTCAACTCACCTTCGCGCAATGAAATCATTTTCAATTCTTCAAATATTTTACAAGTCAAATAATTTCTTCGAGTTATTTTCATGTCTTTAAAAAATTTTCAAGTCAAATATTTTCGTGACTATTTTTCAAGACTCATTTTTTAGGAATGGTCCGTTTCACAAATACATCATTCAATACTTTGAAATAATTTCCAACACGCAAAACAAAATTTTAAAGACTAAGTAAATGAAATCTAAAGTAAAATTAAGTTATTTCTAAGATGAACACTTAATGAAATTTAAACAATATAAAAATAAATCACTTATTATTATAAAAATCAATTAATGATCTAATTACAATTAGCAATTGGTGATTTTAAATATCTAAGTAATTAAAAATAAACTTACATTGCAGGCAAGGTAGTATAAACAAGTTCAAACAAGCTTCGGATAGCAATGCTATACACCACAAAGGCCTAGCTATTCCTAAGACAAATGCATTATCAGCCACTCACCTGGAAGATGGAAGTCATGTGATATCACGTGGTTTTCTAACTGATAAAGAATACGCCATCTTTTATTTTCCTTATTACACGTTGAGTCGCTGTTTGAAGAAGATGAATTTCAAGTAAGTGGATTTTTGATATGTCTAATTAATCTCTACAGAATTCTAATCTTCAGCATTCATTTTTCAAATGAATTTTATTTTTGCAATATAAGAGATTTATGTGTGATATAATAAATGTTTTTGAACCCAGATTATAGTGTTTGTAACCAATTCAAATGTTAAAAGTAATTTACAGAGTATATGATAAAAGTAAAATATGTGAAAAAAATACAAAACACGAAGCATAGTCACTCACAAAATATTTATTTTCAAAGCTACAATATCAAATACATAAGTAAACAGAGTTTAAACAAGATTTAATACATGCCAAGTTTAGCTGAATACACTTTTAAATTCAAAATTCTATCTAACATCCATCCAGTACCTTGCTGCGTGAACTTTTCAAAGGAGTTATTCATTTTGGCAAATGCTTCCTCAATATGTAGAGGTATATTATCATTCGTCATCTCCAGAGTTACTCTTGAACGGAAAAAGGGAGTAGCATAGTCCATTTCACCATCCTGTGCTAAACGGCTAACAACCACGTTAACTGTTGCATACCATTTCAATGAGTTTTTTTCTGCAATCTGGTAATTTAATTCATTCAAAATATCTGATCTTATACTATTAAAAAATATGTGTAAGTCTTTATCATTCCCTTCGTCAGGTGTGAGATTCATTACAGAAAGCGAATTAAGAGCATTTTGTCTTTGAAAATGCTTCACTTTTTCATACAAGGCATCTTTTACCGAAGAATCAGTTTGGGTAAAACCTTGTGTGAAGTGCGTTTATGTCTCAGTAAAACACTTTTGCTAGAAAAATTTTCATTACATTCGTCACATGGATGTTTTGGGATGGGCTTCATATGAATCTTCCTAAGTCGCTGTAAATCACTATTTTGAACGAAAGATATTTCGCACAAATCACAAGCAAATGGTTTTTTCTTGAGGTGAGATTTCAGATGTCTAACCAACACAAACTTTCTGGAAAAGGCTTGGTTGCAAGTAGTACACACGAATGGTAACTCCTGTTTCTTCAATTCTGATGAAGAAGGTTTTACATCATTCGAAACAGGCGACGATGAAAATTCCATGTCTTGATCCTTAAATCCTGATGATAAGGCTTGACTTTTCGAGTTGGGTTCATCAGCAACACTTAACAAGGGTGATTGCATGCTTCGTTCCATTACAACTAAAATTAAAACGACTGAATCACTTGAGCAGATTCTAACACTTCAAACAACACACAGAATGGTGAAATT
This sequence comes from Maratus speciosus, assembly GCA_963932465.1. Lineage (NCBI taxonomy): Eukaryota > Metazoa > Arthropoda > Arachnida > Araneae > Salticidae > Maratus > Maratus speciosus. The sequence goes on along the minus strand of OZ010798.1, from coordinate 381,593,851 downwards.
ATCTCATTCCCTGCAAATTTATACAATCATAGGGGGCGCGCGTGTGCAGAAAATTATAAATATTCAACTATGATTGGATTAAAATATTTTGCTAGTCACGTGACCTAAATCACGTAAGATGATTGGCGCGTTAACTAAACATAAATTGTGTGACCTTTATTCCTGTAAATTTATTTAATGCTTACTAAAAATGTGCAGAATATCTAAAAGTGAATTATTCTTTAACTTGCCTTTGTTTCAAGTCTAACATAGTTGATTCTTCAAGCAGAAGTTTGAAAAATTCATTTTATGTAATAAGTAAAATTATTTCCTAAGTCGAACCATAAAAGAAACTTCAAATGGTTCCTTTAGAAGAAAAATTCTTTCTCAAAAACATTACGCAAAAATCAAGTTAATTTTCTGAAAAGATCTAACACATCGATAAATATGTGAATAGATAGTAAGCATAGAAAAATATATATCAACTCTAAAGAGAAATCTTTATTTATTTTTCAACCAACGAAATATTTCTTTTGCTATTATTATTATTATTTCAAGGTTGTCATTATTATTATTATTATTATTTCAATGTTGTTATTATTATTTATATTTCATTATTATTGTTATTTCATTATTATTATTATTATTTCATTGTTATTATTATTATTATTATTATTATTATTTCAACTTGCAAATTTAGAATTCATTTATAAACTAAACACGCATTATAAGAAAAACGCAAAATCCCTTTTACAAATGGTATTAAATATTTAAATCTTGAAAAGCATACTCTTGAAAATAAAACTTCATCAAGAAGCGTTAAGATTTAGCTAATAAATTAGAATCCCATCTCTTTTAAATTAATTATACTCATCAATCTTTACAATTTACTCGAAACGCATAATACATTGTTGCAGTCCGCCACAAACAAGAACGCAGAGACTGACTGTCGCCCGCATAGACTGAATGTCTCCACTGCAAAATGATAACACACGCCGCTTTACTCTGAGTTAATCTGCCGGCCATTGAGTGATATCAAAAACAGATGTTATCATTAAGCGTGCTTTTTCTATCCGCGAAAAAGGGTGAAATTAGATAAAATCCGTGTTCGAGATTAATTTATTTGGGAACGAGGCTATCCTTGGCGTCATACTAAGCCAGTTGATAAGAGACTTTTGTCGAAATGTGGCAGTGCTATTATAATAAAATATTTATATTTTTAAAAATGGCAACTCAAATGTTATCTGCTCTAAAAGTGCATGCAAGTCAGATTTTCTACTTCGACTGAGATAAACAGAAGCATCACGACATCTGTAGGAATTTATTAACATCTGCATTTGTGTATTGGTGTAAAATCTTTCTGCTACTTAGTTGAAATAATATTTCTTCAGTATTTTTATAATTTGTGAGCGTTAATTTCGTTTACAACCTGAAGTCGATGAATGCGCAAGATCTATTTTCTCATCATGAAAATCAAGTAAGCTTTCATTTCATATTATTTTAAAAACATAATAAATCAAATAATTTTGCAATTCCAAAATATTACTCTATTCTAAGACAAATCCTCCCAATTTTCTACACACATCTATTATTTACGAAAAATAATAAATAAAAGTTCTCAAAATAAGAAAACACTTTCCTGAAAAATAGGTTAAGTTCGAAATCAAAAATATTTCCTCTTAATTAAGACCATGAAATAAATTAAGTTCCCCAAAATAAAATTCTTTCCCGCGAATTTTCAAAGTTCCGTTAAAAAAATAAAATAGCAATTCTTCTCAAAAACTTCTATTTCCTCTAAAATAAAAATAAAGTTCGCATAAATTTTGTATCTAACGAGTGCAGGAAATTATAAATGCACAAACATGATTGGTTTAAAAATGTTGTTACAAACATTTCCAGTCACATTTGTATTTGCTGTTGAATTAAAATTGAAAAAAATCAATCTTTCCCATGGCGTTTATCAAAATCAACTAAAATATTTTCTTTGCGCATGCAAACAAAATAAATTTTAATCAAGCTATCCCCATGTTAAAGTACACATCGTCCAAAAATTAACACGAACATGATAATACATCACGCAAAAATACCTCTTCTCGAAGAAAGTCATCCATTGAAAATTGAGTATCTCCACTAAATACCCACATAAAAATGAATTCCCGCGAATTTTCAAAGTTCCGTTAAATAAATAAAATAGCAATTCTTCTCAAAAAAATCTATTTCCTCTAAAATAAAAATAAAGTTCGCAAAATAATTCTATTTCCTCAAAATAAAATTCGAAAAAAATTTCTATCTCCCCTAAAATAAAGTTCAATTCGCATAAAATTTTCTAACATCTAAAAATAAAAGTTCCTAAAATAATTCTAACATCTCTAAAATTTAATTCGTAAAATAAAAATCAAGTTCCGTTAAAATAAAATTATTCTCTAATATTTTCTAACTCTGCTAAATAAACTTTGCAAAATAAAAATATTTTCTTGAAATATTTCTATCTCCTCAAATAAAATACGAAAATAAATAAAATACCTTCGTACTATAAGAGACTATTTCCTCAAAATAAAATTCGAAAATATTTTCTATCTCCCCTAAAATTAAGTTCGAAAAATAAAATTCGTAAAATAAAAATAAAGTTCCGTTTAAATAAAATTATTCTCTAATATTTTCTAACTCTGCTAAATAAACTTTGCAAAATAAAAATATTTCCTAAAAATATTTCTAGCTCCTGAAATAAAATTCGAAAATAAATAAAATACCTTCGTACTATAAGAGACTATTTCCTCAAAATAAAATTCGTAAAAGTAAAATCAATTCGTAAAAATTTTCTAACACCTGAAAATAAAATTAAGTTCGAAAAATAAAATTCGTAAAATAAATTTTCTAAGACATGAAAATAAAATTTCTAACTAGTCAAAATAAAATAAATTTTCTAAGACGTTAAAATAAAATTAAGTTCGAAAAATATTTCCTGGAAAAATTTCAAACTCCTCAAAATAAAATAAATACCCTCATACTGTAAGACAAGTTCTTATCAGTTTCCCGACACCACATCTCCCGCCACCGACATGCGTTTCCACCACCACCGACTCTTATCAGCGCGCGCGCGGTGCACCACCACGGGCCACCACGGATCACCACATTCACCACCACAGGTCCACAGGTGACGCCAAACTCTCATAATCACACTACTAGCGGAAGATTTGAAAATGATAATAGTATTTATAATAATTCCAGAACTACTATAATTTGTTTCTTTTACACTGGCATCCTTTATGTACTTGAAAATCAGTACTATGTAGATGAGATGTACAATACAGTTTAAAACTGCTTTAAAACTACAATGATATTGGTTGAAACTAAAAATTTTTTTGTTTGTTTATTTGTTATTTAAATTAGTTCTACTGATGCTACTGAAAAATCATTTCAACAGGCACAAGTTATATTACAAACACTGGTGGTAAATTAAGCAAAAAAAAGCTGCTGTCAGAATTTTGAGACTGAAAGGATAAACTTTTAAAAGCTGGCTTTTTTTTCTTTCTCTCTTTTTTTAGTAACATATTCCCATATAAAGGGAAAATAATTTTTAGTGTGCAAAAAGATTGAAAAAGTTTATTATTGTATACTTTTGAAGAAAATATAACTTATTTTTGAGAAACGTTTATAGTAAATCAATTTTTCCAATTTTTCAAGAAAAAAACTGAAAAAAAATCGGGTTTTTTCCGCCACTTCAACTTTTCCGGAAAATTTACATCTCTACTCAACATACATCATAAAATTCGTCCTTTAGATATTTACTGCATTATTATGAAAATGAACTTAAAAATTTAATTTTCTATATCATCAATATATATATATATATTATATACAAATATATATTTCTATATCAGCCAAATAAAAATTTTATTTTAAATAATTTAAAATTTTTTTATATACATATATATTCAAACCTGGATTCATTAATATAGAATGGCTAACATTTCCCCCCCCCCCCCTAATATAAAGAGATATTGATTACCAATACTATGCCAAGACAGATAATCAATAACTTCCTATGTTGGAAGAAAAAATAAACTAGTATGCTGTGGCCATTACAAAACTTTCTTCTATATAAATCACGTCAATTAAATCATTCAAATAATACAAGATATTACATCAATTTAGCCCCAATTCATATCAAAGTCTATCTGAATTTGAAGTTTGATGAAAATTCGTGCATTAGTTCTTAAGATAGCGGAAATTCTGAAAAATGTAACATAGCAGTGCCACCAGTTGAACGATTTGCAACAAAAGATAAACAGCATTAATTCATATCGAGGTATACCTGAATCTGAAATTTGTTGAAAATCCAAGCATTAGTTCTTGAGATAGATGTATTGCGGAAATCGCAAAAAATGCAGCCTAACAGTGCCACCTGTTGAGCGACTTACACCAAAATGTATAAAACGTCAATTCATGTCAAGCACTAACTGAATCTGAAATTTGATGAAAATCCGTGCAATAGTTCTGCAGATTGAGCGATGTGAAAAATGCTGCAAAGTAGCGCCACCTGTTGAGCTATTTACACCAAAAACTAATCAGCACCAATTGATATTAGGGACTAACTGAATATAAATTTTTATTAAATTCCGTGCATTAGTTTTTGGGATGGAGCGCCCACAAAATTTGTGTCACATACATACAGACAGACATTTTGTAAAAATATGTTTTTCGTAATCTCTGACCCCTAATAAAACATGTAAATCCGTTGAAAACCGAAAGTCGAAAATTGCCACGAATCCAATACTTTCTTCTTGTAAAGATAGAAGAATGTAAAAAGCTTTGCCATTTTATAATGCCGAATCCAGTTTTGACCAATATCGGCCTGTCCGGCTTTCCCCGATATTGGAAACTAGTATGTTGCGGCCATCACAAAACTTTCTTCTATATAAATCACGTCAATTAAATCATTTAAATAGCACAAGAAATTACATCAATTTAGCACCAATTCATATCAAAGTATACATGAATTTGAAGTTTGATAAAAATTCATGCATTAGTTCTTGAGATAGAGCTATTGCGAAAATTCTGAAAAATGTAGCATAGCAGCGCCACCTGTTGAGCAATTTAAACCAAAACATAAACAGCACTAATTGATATCAAGGTATACAAGAATCTGAAGTTTGATAAAAGTTCGTGCATTAATTACTGAGATAGAGCTATAGTGGAAATTCTGAAAAATGCAGCATAGCAGCGCCACCTGTTGAGCGATTTGCACCAAAACATAAACAACTCTAATTCATATCAAAATCAAAGTATACCTGAATCTGAATTTCGTTGAAAATCCATAGTTCTCGAGATAGAGCTATTGCGGAAGTCACAAAAACAGCCTAGCAGCGCCACCTGTTGAGCGATTTACACCAAAATGTATAAAATGTCAATTCATGTCAAGGACTAACTGATTCTGAAGTTTGATAAAAATTCGTGCATCAGTTCTTGAGATACACGTATAGTGGAAGTTCTGAAAAATACAGCATAGCAGCGCCACCTGTTGAGCGATTTCCACCAAAATGTATAAAAGTCAAATCATGTGAAGAACTAACTTATTCTGAAGTTTGATGAAAATTCGTGCATTAGTTCTTGAGATACAGCTATAGTGGAAATTCTGAAAAATGCAGCATAGCAGCGCCACCTGTTGAGCAATTTACACCAAAATGTATAAAATGTCAATTCATGTTAAGGATTAACTTATTTTGAAGTTTGTTGAAAATCCAAGCATTAGTCATAGAGATAGAGCTATTGCGGAAATCGTAAAAAATGCAGTATAGCAGCGCCACCTGTTGAGCGATGTACACCAAAAAATATAAAACTTCAACTCATGTCAAGGACTAACTAAATCTGAAGTTTGATGAAAATCTGTGCATTAGTTCTGGAGATTGAGCTATTGCGGAAATCCTGAAGAATGTGGCATAGCACACCTGTTGAGCGATTTACACCAAAAACTAATCAGCACCAATTTATATCAGGGACTAACTGAATATAAAATTTTATTAAATTCTGTGCATTAGTTCTTGAGATAGAGCGCCCACAAAATTTGTGGCACACACAGACAGACAGACATTTTGTGAAAACATGTTCTTCGGAATCTCTGACCGCTAAAACGTGCAAGTCCGTTGAAAACCAAAAGTCGAAAATTTTTACGAATCCAATACTTTCTTCTTGTAAAGATACAAGAAAATAAAAAGGTTAACCATGCAATATCGGCCGGTCCGGCGTTCACCGATATTGGCCGGTATTGCGAAATCGCTGTTCCCGATATTGCTGTGCTACCTGGGGTGTACTCTTCTATCTTATTTAGATATTTTTTACCTGCATTTAAACCGAATATCCTGTATGGTATTCATTCATTAGAAGCTTTAATTCTTCGCATAACAATCGAGTGTCCTCTTTTTGATAATCTGAAACGACATTTGAAACCAGTTTCATTAAAATTAAATGAGTTTCTTCTAGAGATGCGCCTAATAGAGATTTTGGCCGAATACGGAATATTCAGCAACAGGTAAACCGAATACCGAATATTCGGCTAGCCGAATAGTGACTATCAAGCCGAATACCGAATATTTGGCCAGCCGAATAGTGACTATTCGGCCGAATACCGAATATTCGGCTTGCCAAATACTTTTAAGTTTCAGAGTTTGGAAGTATTAAAAAGATAAATTTTAAATCAATTTTACATAATGTTTAACACTACTTCCATATTGATAAAAAATATATCTTTATAAGTAAATTTTGCACTAAAAAAATCTATGCTTTGAATTGTTATTTAAGAAAAGGATAGTTTTAAAGCTTCTTTAATTGATTAAAAAAAGAGAAGGTTTTTTAAGTATTCCGTCTGACCGAATATTTCGATATTCGGCCAAACCGAATATTCAGCCTACCGAATAGTTTGATATTCCGCCTAACCGAATATTCTATAGTATGGCCGAATACCGAATAGATACCGAATATTCGGTGCATCCCTAGTTTCTTCTATCTCTTAAACGCCACAGATGAGTTTTTTACATCTTTGCAATCGTCGAATAACAAAAAATTCTGCGATTTTTCTTACAATGAACACTTACAAATGCAACACCCATTGATCTCTTCCAGAGTTTCAAGCGAGACTGCGAAAATGCCACTGCGAACTTTACGCTTTCGCTGCTTGCGGCATCTCTGAGTATCCGCAGATTTTCATGCGAAATAGCGAAAAACTAGCTGCGAAGTTCTCTCTGTTTTACTGATCGAGAAAAGTTAATTGCGAAAATTAACTTTAAACTCCGCTTTCAACTGTCACATGAGCAGAAAATTGCTGAGCTCAATTACGACCGGGAGAGATGATAGAATTTTCAGTTGCTTTGGTTGATGGCATGATACAGCCGGGAAATATTTCTACTATGAAATGGGTAAATTATCAGTTTTCGACATTGAATATTGCTATTTTCAGTTTATTTTATATACTTCTTACTACACTGTTAAAAATATCGTGAAAAATTACCTCTGTTTTTAAAGGCTATCTATTTTCTGACCAATGAGAGCGCTCCATAGGTGTTTATGTATCATTTTCATTGGTCAAAATATAGATAGCCTTTAAAACAGAGGTAATTTTTCACGATATTTTTAACAGTGTAGTCTGCTTCTGAAAAACTAATATGGGCTTGTAAAAAGATCGTAAATTTATACAGGAAACATGGTTAACGAATACAAAAAAAATGAAAACTTTACGCATTAAACTGCATATTTCAATTTTTAATTCAATAATATAAACTACTTTAATGTGAAAAAGTTGTCAGCGCACTTATCTACCCTTAATAATTAAAATAAATTATTTAAAATCAAATATTATTTGAAAATTGAATCAGTAAAACTGAAAACGGCAGGTTGACGCACACTCCAGGTGTATATTTTAGCTTATTGCGAAAGGTGTTTATTTCTGAAACTGGACAGCATTTTTGCGCAATTTTCGCAGTTAGAGAAATAAGCCCAGCCTTGACACCTGTCAAAATTTGTTTACCTTTAGCAGCGAAAAGTTCGCAAAAAGGCTGGCTTCTGATTGGTCAATCTCGTCTCGCTAATAGCGAAAAATCTATCTGGATCTGGGCCAGTTATCCATTTTCTTAATGCTTTATTAAGAGGAAGCCAAGTAAAGATGATCCAGTCCGTTTGGTGTCATGAACTGGCCTTGTATGTCTTTGGTCACGGCGGGGTTGGTTTGCAGGTTTTGAGGGGGACGGTCGTTGCAGTAACTGGGAATCATAAAATTGGCGCATACGCTGAGGGGCCATCCAGAAATGATGCCACGCTTGGAGGGGGGTTCGTGAAATTGTGACAAGGGGGTGGGTGCGGGTAAGAAGAAGTGTGACATCACACATTTTGTTTAAACATCAGAGGGCTTACTATATTGTATTGACATTAGAGGGCTTACTATCCCCGAGGATGAGAGTGATGTCAAAATGCCTGTGTACCCTATGGACGAGCATATATCTTCTCCTAGGGAGGAAGTAAATGATTCAGAGTAATTTCTATTTTATGATTTAATATATAATTTTATAAATGTTAATATTAATGTGAAAAATGAAATATGATGTCAATTCCATTTAAATAAAACTAATATTGAGGCTTTTTCTTCAAAATCAATCTGTTTTAAAGTATTTTGTGTTCATAAAGTAAACATGTGATTTAAAAACCAAATATATTAAATTCCATTTCAAATTCTAAAATACTACTGTTTTCAATTGTTCTTTCACATTAATATTTTATTATCATTGCATATTAATTATGTTTTATGTTGTAAATCTTAATCTTATTTCATACAAAATAAGTACACGAATCATTTTTATTGTTATGCTCACAAATGTCATTAAAACACATAGTTAAAGTTCAAAAATAAAATTTGAAATAAGACCTATAACGTAGTGCTTTGTTTCTGAACTGCAAGTATATGTTTACGTAATATAGCGTGACATATGACATGGGGATGGAGTATGGGGAAGTGTGACATTTTGTGTCAAAGGCAGGGCCTGATTAACCTCTGAAGCCATGGGAAGCACAGTGTCATTTCGGGGGCCCCCTTTCATTCAAGAAGAGTTTTCTAAATTCGGCATACGCGAAAACTCACCAATGCTACAAATATTATTCCAAACCAATGGCTCATTTGAGTTACATATATTTCATTAAACACCTCTTTTATGTTACCCTTAAACAAAAATTGAATACAACAAAGAAAAATATGCAAAAATGATTTTGCCTAATATTAGCATAAAATGTACGTTGTATAAAAAGGTTGAATTCAGCATATATGCAGAATATAAAATGTCAATATTTTGAAATACTTGAAATTTTGGTAGTAGTTTAAATGATTGATGTTTTATGCTGCATGCAAGCCAAATTCAATAATATTCAAATGTAATGCGTAAAATAAACATACATCTAACAATCCCACATTGCAATTGCATCGCATTAAATTCAATATAAAATATGGGCCCCCTGTTTTCTCAGTTTCGGGGCCCTTCAAAAATATTCAAGGGAAGCACCTGCTTCTCGTGCCTATTCGGTAATCAGGGCCTGGTCAAAGGGGAGGAGGGGGTAAAAAATGTTGAAAAAAAGTATGGCATCATTTATGGATCGCCCCTAAGGAGCTCTTGCTTTTCGTCTGCTTGAAGATCGAAACAGCGGGAAAAAGGTAAAACAAAAATAACAAAGTAAGAAGTTTTAAAGACTTTAAATTTTTGGGCTTGGTAACATAGAGTAAAGAGAAAGAATAGAGATAAAGTCTGATGGCTGGAGGTGACGCCAAAAATGTAACTCTGAAGTCCGCTACATTCGGCTCAAACACAACCACGTGCTTTCGCAAAAAAAGAAACCTTTTAGTAATATACTTTTTAATTCATTACAATGAAATGCTACTTTAGAATGTTTAAATATAAGCAGATCAATTTCATTTAGAGAAAAAATGCCAAGTCATGTGTCATATTTTTGTGGAAACCAACTACAAACCCGATTTTAGTGGTTGATTAGTGGATTTTCCATTGTGTTTTCCTGCACCCATTCCTCCAGCGAATTTCGAAACTTCAGTCGTTTGGACCAGTTTGGCGGAAAAATTTGGCGAGAGAAGCATTTCGAGATACAATCCAAAATGTGGAACAGAACTTCCTCCGAATCCTGATGTGAGAATGCTGTTTATTCTGCTGCGCCGTCATTTAGAAAGCCGATAATTTTGTATAGTTTTAAAACTGTTATGAATAAATAACAAATACTGATTCAATTTTGATTTTTTTTCCTTGGGGAGTAGGGGTTATTTTGAAACCTGTAGCAGTAGCTAATACTGATTTATGATGAAAATAAATTGCCTTGTTACGATTTGAACTTCTAATCGAAATTAATTCATTAGTCTTTCAATCTTTCCGATAATTCTTCATTAAGAATAAAATCAAATTTCAAACCTCGTGGCGCTAACAATCTTCACCGGCGGAAACATACTTTTAGAAAGGTTCTTCGTTTCGACCGGCGATTGTAACCATATACCGTTTCTACGCGCCAAAGCCGACAAAGGCTTTTTCGCCAAAGTGGCGACAAATGGCCCAATCGGCGTAAATTTTGAAATTCGCGGCTGAACTAGGTACTAGGTCACGCGATGCCTTTCCCGAATATTTTGGATTTTATTTTAGTGATCATGGACATGTATTCCTATTATGAAAACCATATTTTGGAAGGATAAAGAAATGTAGTTTTACCTGTTTTGAACCATAATACTATGAAATAATTAAATTAATTTAAAATTCTTTTCTTCAGGAAGACCTACTCCATGACAAAAACTCTTGAGCGTGCGCGCGGCGTGAGCATAATTTTTTTTTCCAATGGAGTTCGTCGATCGGAACTGTAGCTCATAACCTCATTCGTTCTTGCCTTTGGCAGTGTCATAGTCTATATTGGCGATAATAACATTTGGCGAAGAGTACTTCTGGGGGTTTTGCATGAATTCTATTTTAAGCTGACTCGGTTTGATTGCAATACTAGCGTTGAGGTATGACGTTTGTCTGTAAATCTGAGTACTTGAGTTCGAATCCAAGCATGCGGGAAGTTGTTTAAATTTTTCAATGATTAATTAAGTTATAAAAAATATTTTTTAATATTTAATTATTAACATATTATTAATTAATCCATTATTATATAAATATAATTATGTGATAATATTAATATCATAATATTATTTATATTTAAAAAAATTATCATTTGTGATTAAAACTATATGCATTTTGTTTTTAAAGCTGCAGTTAGACGAGAATATTAATATTTATATTTTAAAATTATAATAATTTTTTTAAATATAATTAATAATATTAATTAATAATATTATTAATTAATTATTATATAATATAATTATGTAATAATATTAATATAACAATTATTATTAATTATTATATAACATAATTATATAATAATATTAATATTATTGTATTACTTAGTATATTCTTTAAAAATTGTCGTTTGTGATTAAAACTATATGCATTTTGTTTTTCAAGCTGCAGTCCTAGGGAGAATATTACTATTTATATTAAAAATATTGTAATAATTTTTTTAAATATAAATAACAATGCTATATTATTATATAATTATTAATATAGTATATTATAATATAGTATTAATTAATATTATTATTAATTAATTAGTTAATTATTATATAATATAATTATACAATAACATTAAATAATTCTTCTTGGGACTGCAGCTTGGAAAACAAAATGTATATAGTTTTTTTAATCACAAATAGCATTTTAAAAATATATAAATAATATAATTATATTAATATTATTAATTAATTATCATATAATATAATTATGCAATAATATTAATATAACTATTATTAGTATTAATTATAATACAATATAATTATATAATAATATTAATACAATTGTATTATTTATAGTCTTTAAAAATTGTCATTTGTGATTAACACTATATATACATTTGGTTTTTCAAGCTGCAGTTCCAGGGAGAATATTACTATTTATATCAAAAATATTGTAATAATTTTTTTAATATAAATAATATAATATTATTATATAATTATTAATATGATATATTATAATATAAAATTAATTATTATTATTAATAATTAATTATATAATTATACAATAACATTAATATAATTATATTATATTATTTATATTAAAATATATATATAATTTTTTTAAATATAAATAACATTTTTATATTATTATATAATTTATTAATTATTATATAATAATATTAATATAAGTATATTATTTATATATATATTTTAAAATGCTATTTGTGATAAACAAAAAAGAAACTATATATATTTTACTTTTCAAGCTGCAGTTCCAGGAAGAATTTGCCGTTTTAATCCATAAAAAACCTTAAAATCCAAAATCCGGGAGGGGGGGGGTGGTGAAGAAGAGGTTGGATTCCCTAACAATCCCATGAATTTGTAACTGTATGCTCTTATACCTTTATGGAATATAGTTCAAAATTATACATCACATGGAACCAAAAAAGGAAAAAAATTACTTGTCTTTATTTTTTATTTATTTTTGTCTTTGCTACTTAAATGTCATTTTAGTTGAAATTTTACACTTTAGTGTGTAATGTTAGTTTCTGGCGCAAATAAATTACAGTTTCGCAGTAGCATTAATTTGGTATGTATGTGTGTATGAATGTGTGTGTGTGTGTGTGGGGGGGGGGGGACCCATTCCTCCAGCGAATTTTGAAACTTCAGTCGTTTGGACCAGTTTGGCGGAAAAATTTGGCGAGAGAAGCATTTCGAGATACAATCCAAAATGTGGAACAGAACTTCCTCCGAATCCTGATGTGAGAGTGCTGTTTATTCTGCTGCGCCGTCATTTAGAAAGCCGATAATTTTGTATAGTTTTAAAACTGTTATGAATAAATAACAAATACTGATTCAATTTTGATTTTTTTTTTTCCTTGGGGAGTAGGGGTTATTTTGAAACCTGTAGCAGTAGCTAATACTGATTTATGATGAAAATAAATTGCCTTGTTACGATTTGAACTTCTAATCGAAATTAATTCATTAGTCTTTCAATCTTTCCGATAATTCTTCATTAAGAATAAAATCAAATTTCAAACCTCGTGGCGCTAACAATCTTCACCGGCGGAAACATACTTTTAGAAAGGTCTTTCGTTTCGACCGGCGATTGTAACCATATACCGTTTCTACGCGCCAAAGCCGACAATGGCTTTTTCGCCAAAGTGGCGACAAATGGCCCAATCGGCGTAAATTTTGAAATTCGCGGCTGAACTATGTACTAGGTCACGCGATGCCTTTCCCGAATATTTTGGATTTTATTTTAGTGATCATGGACATGTATTCCTATTATGAAAACCATATTTTGGAAGGATAAAGAAATGTAGTTTTACCTGTTTTGAACCATAATACTATGAAATAATTAAATTAATTTAAAATTCTTTTCTTCAGGAAGACCTACTCCATGACAAAAACTCTTGAGCGTGCGTGCGGCGTGAGCTGTCGTTTTCAACAGACTATGTACGGACAGCTGTAATTAGTGCCCTCTATAGGCGTTTTTAATTCTCAATAGTAATGGGCGCCACAACGGTCTCACCCGCTTAACCAATCGGCCAACCAATAGTGTCGTGTCTTTCCTTCTTGTCTTATCCTTTTTTCCCCCCTGTATCTATCCGTTTTCTATTCTATCCTAATTTTATAAGTATTTTAAGATTAAGATGGAATGGAATGCATTATAGATATCTTGTATATTAACTAGATTTATAATCTGATTTTTTCTTCGTAAGTTGCTATGTTTCTGTCACGTTTTAAAACTTTTTTCCAATTTTGGCGCCATGTTCTTTTTGGATTGGAAAAAATACTTTATCGTACAAAATGACTTACGCTACCCCCAAAGCTGATATATTAGTTTTTGGAGATGGAATATTGAATGGACTGAATAACAATATTCCATATTTAATCAAACAGCTGAATTTTGTGAATGTCTGTTATTCTAGTTGCTATTCTTCCTGATGATATAGATACTATACCCGCAGAAGTACGAGAACATTTTTTCGAAATGTTCATTTGTAATAACGAGTGGAGATATCGGACCTACTCATAATGTTGTTTCTTATAAGACAGTGGTCAAAACATGCATCGAAGATTTAGTATTTGGTGTTGGGTATTTCTGCCTGTACTCTAGAAATAACCCTGACATTTTGAAATACTACCAGGTTCGCCTGATTCAAAGCTGGACTGCTATTTTGTTGATATTGATCACTATAATAAATCTGTTAAATATCCCATTGCTTCAGTTTAGAACATACATACTTTCCCAAGATTATATTGTTTCAAAGAGTTTAAAATCTTTGAAAACGAAGTTTATAATAGTACATATAAAAACTTTCACAAAATATATTTACACTGATATTGATTAGTTTTCAATAATGGCTATTTAAAATAGCCTATTTTAAATAAAGCTTTTTAAAAATTTATAGGGCTTGTTAAATTTTCTTTCTTTCTTACCCAATTTTTAATAATAATTATTATAAAGTTAACCTTGCTTAAGGAAGTCAGACTGAAAATTACTTACAGATAGTTTGTAATTTTCTTCATAAACACTTATCAAAAGATTGTATTGTAATAGTGAAAAAGACAATTAAAAATAGCTTGCAATTTTCTTCATAAGCACTTATCAAAAGATTGTATTGTAAATAGTAAAAAAGACAAAAAACCACGGCTACATTCATATTGTACAGTCTACTTAAACTATTAAACGATGAAGCTAATATGAAATACCCATCAGTGCTTTGCTTATGCTTCAGTGAAGGAAAGGATTGTACAGCTCTGCTTATTTTATTCGTGAATCATGAGCCTTGTTGAAGAATTTTCTGTGTCAGTCTGCTGCAAACCAAAATTTATCTTATACCAAAAGGAACCAAAGATAATGAATAAATGAAACCAATGAATAAAAGATTAGGATAACCTTATAAAATATAATAACCTTATAAAATAAGTAAAATTTGCATTTGCAAACAACATAGAATAAGGAAACAACAAGTAATAACATAAATTTAACAAATTTTGTTAGCCCATTTTTTTTTTTTTTTTTTTTTTTTTTAAAGCTGTTAATTTGCAAGGTGTAAAGTAATCTGCCATGTCCTTTCGTCACTCCTTTTTGCTCCTGGGATCGTGTGTAGGATATTAAAACAAAAAGAATGGAAGCAAGTTAATTTTTTATATGTTAGAAGTGCAGAGACTTTGGTCGAAGTTAAAGCATTTATTCATACTTGTGGCAGAGCTTTATAATTTTCATTTTACCACCATTGATGGGGCGAGGGGGGGATTAGACCAAATCTATTTCTGTGTTTCTCGAGAAAAATCACAATGTGAAAGTTTTAATGGAAACAGATTTCTGATCCAGGAGTAGCTGATTTTCAACATTTTTGTTTAATACACCCTGATTAACCTGCTATTATTAGTTTTATATCTCTTGGAGATGATGTATCAACTGTACAGAATAAAGCTTTATAGCATGGTAAAATGTTTGTAATACAAACCAGCATATATGCTCAAAAATTCTGAAACCAAAAGAAAATAGTGTATAGTTAAATAACACCAGAGTGTAAATGGGGGGGGGGGGGAAGTAACCCTGATCTGAACTATGGCATTTCAATTGCCTGTTTATTATTATTATTATTTTTTTGCTTAAAATCTTTTCTTAGATATGGAATACATCTCCAAACATACATATTTCATATCTATTTTATATGAAATAATAGATGGATAAAATTATTTTTAAAGAATTGTTTCACAGTTTTCTCAAGTATTCAATTCAGCATAATTTTATTTCATTCCACCATTTAGGAGGGAAAAAAATGCTAAATTCGCGATTCTTTAATTTTATGTTTATACTTATCATACTGTAACCCCAATAAACAAATGGAAGGGTTGCCATTCTAAATTTATAGTCACGAAAGTGTTGTTAAAGAATAGTGTGCTATATGAGAGTGGTAACATACTGGATTATTTTGATAGGTTGACTATTTTGAACAAAAGAACGCTAATGACAATTTAAGAATTTAAATGCAAAATTATTAAACCGTCATAAAGATTTAAAAATAATGTTTTTCCGCAATCTTGGAAAAATTAACAAGACTTACCTTAGAACCAAAATACGTTGACAGACGCAGAGACTCTTCCGAAGGTGTTCTTATGTAATCTAATTAAAAATTTAGCTGATTAACGGTACACATGATACTAGTAAACCAATAAGATTCAAGATCTCCCGTTATCAAGTTTGCTGGTCTTCAAAAAGCATTTCTGAAGAAAAGCATCCCTAAAGCTGTTCAAAATTCCACAATTAAATGTAAACCAGATCGAAACATTCATTGCCAAAAAAAATCGCCAAATTCTCTGGCACAGGATATGGGACTAGTCCCAAATTCTATTTATTTCTGAAACTTAATAAGTTACATATAAAAAAGATAATATGAGCAGTAAGAAACAAATTTTTATGCACATTTCATCAATATAAAAAAAAAAATTACAATTTATATATGTAGGGGAGACCGGGGGAATGGCGACACCTTAAGGGAATTTAAAATTTTTCACCTCGAAAACATGTTTATTTTTTAATAGTAAAAATTCTAAAGCTGAATCATGATCTTTAGTATCTGTATAAATTTAACCGTAATGATAACTGTAAAGTAAGCGTAAATGAAAAAATATTTTTTAAACCTCTGCACAATGGCGGGATTACCCAGGACACTGGGGTAATTCCGCCACTGTACCGGGGTAATGCCGCCACTCTTTAATGACCTAGTACATGCATCAAATGGATACTAGGAAACACACAACCTACTGAAAATAGTTAGAAAGCAATGTAATTGAGCAGAATAATGGTTAAGCTTACAATTTACTTCATGCTGCAAAAGTCACTCTGCTGAATCGGCTCCACTACATTAAAATGAGGCCATTTCTCACCCGATTTGCATGGCGGCGGCATTATCCCGAGAGGACAATATGGTGGAAATCCCCAAGCAAAGCCGAAAGAAGAACCGAACTTGTTCAACATATTGCGTCAAAATGCCGGCGAATACATGTAGATTACGTGTCATATTGTCTTAAATACCTAATGTTAAAATAAAAGGTGCTTATCTCTACTCATTTGAAGCTCAAAAATAATAAGCAACTAGATGAAAACTACATTTTTCACTAGAACAAACGAACGAGGTACAGCAAAGTCGCTCTCACTTTAGGCACTGTTTATATTGTTGGCCCGCTATAGTGCAGGCACATTCACTATCGCAAACTGCCCTTAGTTTTTAAACTAGGTGGGGTGGCGGCATTCCCCCGGTCTCCCCTATGTGTGTAAGATAAAAGGACTGGGGAAGTTTAAAGATGGCTTGAATTACGAATCTGAAATAAAAATATGATCCTGGACACTATGAAAGACAAACGATGCATTTTTCTTCATATGTTCTTACAAGAATAAAGTAATTAGGAGGCACAAATTTGTCACCAGCTTCTGTTATTGCAGTTATGCTGGTGACAATGCATAGAAAGAAATTCTGAGTGGTATAAAATGAACTTAATTTATTTTTAACATATATTTTGCAAATTAAACATTTTGAATTCTAACTTTTATTATTTTTTTAAAATTCAAATAGGTTACTTTTATAGCATGAAATTTTGTGAACAGGCCTCCATTTTTTGTTTTAATCGACGTCTGATTTTATGTACTATATACTTATTATATATTCAACCATACATAAAGGAGCAAAATTGAAAAAACTCACTTCTTTATCAAATGTAAATTTCTTGTTATCCACAAAAAGAAAGTTATTGATGGTTAAGGAGAGTATATATATATATATATAATATATGTATATATATATATTTCCAATAAAATAACCATTTAATTAAAATGAAGCCAAATATTGAAAATAGTTTTAATGCCATTGCACATGAGTTATTTTATTCTTAAAATTAATAAATATTTTTAATGAATTAACAAATGAAAAAATAGAAATTTAGCTAAAATTGAATTCAAATCTACTTACGTGGATTTGGCGGTATGCAAGATCTCCCTTGAGACGCACCACTATTCCTTCGGCGCACGTGGTGCCAATTGATGTCATTATTTTATTTTCAATGTCATTCAACTTGTCGGTAGATCTTAAACTATCGGTACCTGTTTTACTCATCTTAAATTTGAAATCTGAAGTTTCTTTTCTTTTTTTTTTGTCTTGAACTTTTTTGTCATAGCATCAATTTTTTCTTTACTTTCTCAATGCATCTCCATGGTTCCAAAGAATTCTATGATAGAAAAAAATTCATCTATGCTAATGTCTTGCATTTAGGTATGCTGACAAAAGAAAGAAAGGTTGAATTTTTTATTAGAAACGGATCCCCGATATAATTGGGTGGCTGTTACATTGTCAAAACCTTCCATTTTCACTGCTGTTTTTATTAGAGATGTTTCCGTATCAGAGGGTAATCCCATAAGAACAACTCTTACTGATTGTTCTTCGTCTAGGGGAAAAGATTTAAATATATTGATATTGTGCTGTCTAAGGAAACGGAAAGCTTGGGCTTGGATACTTCTGTAGTCTATTTCACTTTCAAAGCAGGGGCGTAGCTACCGTGGAGCAGTTGGAGCAAACTGCTCCAGGCGCACGAATCCTAAGGGCGCAAAAATAGAAAGAGCGAAATAAAGATTTGTAAAAAATATTTGCATATTTTTTCATTGTTAATCAGATATTACAAATTAATCTTGTTACAATCAGCATATTCCTATTATATTTTATCTTGTGATAAAACATGTTTTTTATACACAGTTAAAAGAAATGAATTCTATTCGCGAAGTTTTAATTTCAATTCATACCATATTGCAGCCTCAAGTAACTTCTCCAACACCGTTTCAACATGTCTGATTTTTTTTCTGTAACTTTTTTGTAGACGACAGTTGAAGATTTTCAAATCTTGAAATAATCAAAACTTATTAGATGTAAATTTCCAACTGGGCGAAAAATGTCCGGAAAAAAGTTCGACCAGAATCGTCCGGGATAGCTCAGATGGCAGAGAACTGGCGGCTTCAGCCAGGGAGGTCCCGGGTTCGAATCCTGATCCGGACATTTTTCGCCCAGTTGGAAATTTACATCTAATATGATATGTTTACCAATTAGAATAATTGTGTCAATATTAATCTAGTGTAATTTCGTATCCAGCGTTTTCTGGAGTTCCATTACCTGAGATTTATTCTGTTGAGCTGAACCAGGTTTCAGACCAGATGCTGTAATCCTCAAGGTTAGCTGGGTGAAAAAAGTTCGACCAGAATCGTCCGGGATAGCTCAGATGGCAGAGAACTGGCGGCTTCAGCCAGGGAGGTCCCGGGTTCGAATCCTGATCCGGACATTTTTCGCCCAGTTGGAAATTTACATCTAATATGATATGTTTACCAATTAGAATAATTGTGTCAATATTAATCTAGTGTAATCAAAACTTATTTACAAGACTCTCATCGGTTACTTTCTCAGCTACCACTATTTCCAAACAATAATCTTCCTGTTACATTTCCATTGAAAATGTTTTACAAATTTATCATGATGATTACTCTGCGGAAATAATAGTAGCCAAAGAAGTCACTTCTGAGAAATCTATATTTACAAATCGTCTCCGTATTTTAGCATGTAAAATAATAAAAATTTATTTTTTTCTACGACCAAAATTTACCGATTTATGTTACATTGAATTTTATGGAATTTTAGTATTTTCTGGCACTAAAAACGTGGTTCATCCATATGCGAAAGTTTAAAAAAAAATTCTTAACAATAGTGTTTTTTTTTTTTTTTTAATTCTGCAATGTTTCGAAATCCTTAAAAAGAAAAACAGATATTAAGGGCAGCAGATTGTTTACTGGCCCATTGGCGTATTTAAAACGAAAATCCCGTCCAATTCACAGAAAATATTGGTAGGCACTCCTTACTTAAAGAATTACGATTCATTTCATCGTTTATTATTCATTATTTATTTAAGTAAGGTTTTAAATCGAATTAAGAATAGTATATAAATGTAACATGTACTCCATACTAATAAAAGAAAGTTTAACTCTATGTGTGTGTCTGTGTGCGACGGCTAGCGAAATCTATAGCACATAGAAGTCTGAAAATTTGGGTAAAGGCAGTCCAAGGTAGGTCCTGATGCACCCGAGGTTCAGATTTTTATTTTTTTATCATCCGCCCCCCCCCCCCCCCCCCCCCCCGAGTCCCTTTAAGTTTTTATGACCCAAATTGTTATTAGCCTCTTTTTTATCCGATCGTTTTAGGGGCCCTTTGTCCATTTAGTTATTCCCGCATTTCAACATTCCAGTTAGGACCTTGGTCCCCTTGAGCTTTTTGTATTTTTTACCCTCTAATTGTGTTTCAATGCATAACTTTAAATTTGAGTCTTGGACTCATCTCCCCAAGCCAATAACCTCATATTATTATTTGGGCCCTAGAGCTCTTTTTTAAGCATTTCTCCCCATTTTTTGCGCATTTTTTAAAAATTTTATTATAATAATTAATTTATACCCTATGCTTAATTTCGACTAATTAAAGATCTAAAGCGCTATGTACTAGGACCTTTTAACATGTTTTCATCTTAGGGTCCTGCTCTCAACATCAGTTAGCCTCTTTAGGGTCTGCTATTATAGATCCCTTAAAAATGGTCCAATTCACTCGATTTTTTTTCTAACAACTTCTTAAGTCCTCCAGTTACTACACAAAAGACAAAAAAATGTTCCCAGGTTTCAGCTACCACTATGCCTTCTTGGGGCCCTTGGTGCATCTTCTTTAATAACTATCCGATTCTCTACCCATTTTCCTTAACGTAGTTCTAGTGTCCTCCGGCTACTTTGTAAAACACTAAAACATTTCCTTACGTCGAGCTGTATTCCACTTAACACCCTGGACCCGTGAGGCTCGGTGCAGGGTCTTCTGAAGTTTTTGTGCCCCAAATTGTTAATAAATTGCCCTCTTTTAATCCTATCTTCGTTTTTGGGGCTCTTTTCCCATTTTGGTTATTCTTCCACTTTAACATTTCAGTTAGGACCCTGCCCGGTCCGGTGCCCCTTGAACTTTTTGTGCGCCATGCACTTTTCACCCTCTAATTGTGTCACTATCTCAATGCATAACTTTAAACTTTAGTCTTGGACTCCTCTCCCCGAGCCAACATCCTCAATTTTTTATTGGGACGCTAGGCCCTTTTTTAAGCATTTCCTCCCATTTTTTGCGCATTTCTTTAAATTTTATTCTAACGATTAATTCATACACTATATTTAATTTCGACTAATTGAAGATATAAAGTGCTAAGTACTTGGACCTTTTAACATGTTTTCATCGTAGGGCCTTGCTCTCAACTATCAGTTGGGCCCTCTATTTATAGCTCCCTTAAAAATGGCCAGATTCCCTAGGGTTTTTTCCTGACAACTTCTTAGGTCCTCTACCTACTACATGCATGACAAAAAATTACTCAGACTTCAGCTACTACCAATTTTGAATATTAATCGCCTTCTGTTCTTATGGCTCTTGGTGTAGCTCCTTTAAAAATGATCTGATTCTCTTACAATTGACTTTTTCTTCTTCTTTTTCTTGTTCTAGGGTCCTCCGGCTACTTCATAAGCTACTAAAAAAGTTCCTTATACTCCAGCTACCGCCTTTTTCGAATATTAATCTTCTTTTTAGGCATCAACTTACGTTTACTCACTACAGCCGTAAATTAAAAATTGAAGTTACTGTTAAGGGTAATGTGGTTAACTTTAGAGGGGGGGGGGGGGGGGGGGGGTTGATTTCATGAGTAAATTAAACATTACTTTAATGTTAAAGGTAATTCTTTAAATTTACTGGGGGGCAGCCACCTTCCACCGCTTAGGGGGGGAAGCATTCTTTGTCGGGTTCTATGGCCCGATTTCAACGGGAATTCGTTCATTTAACCTAGATTACGATTCATCTACTTTGTACATTATGAAAGTTTATCTTAGACTTTCGAACATTAATGCTGCATTCTTTTGTTGGGTTCTATATAACCAATTTTAACGGGAATTGGATCATTCAACTTAACTTACTATTCAGCTACTTTCTGCATTATAAAAGTTTATCTTATACTTCTGTTACCACCATTTTCGAACATTAACTGCGCACTCTTTTTTAGGTTTCTATGAGCTCTATTTCAACAGTTTTTTTAAGGTTATTATAACGGGCCCGGACAACGCCGGGCAGGTCAGCTAGTCACATATATAATAGTATATATGTAACTTCAAAACAAAATTGCACAGAACTTTTTCGAGTGACGAGAGGGCGCACAAACTTTACTTGCTCCAGGGCGCTGAATATGTAGCTACGCCACTGTTTCAAAGTTTAGTTTGGAAAACCTACCTTTCATTTCTGAATTGAAGGTGGGGACAATATTTCTAACCTGAAACAGTAATACATGCCAGCCAAGCCAGGGGAGGAATGATAAAAAATGGGTTTTTTTTTTTTAGGAGGTTTATGTGCTTCTGGCTCAGAAGATTGATCCACTTGGATCTCTTTGTTATCAGAATCCTGAAATTTTGCCTTTTTAGATTTACTGGCTCTGCCAATTTGAATTTATCTCTGCTTGGTTAGGTTCTGCGTCCAACGGTCTCTTCATGTGTGCTAGACTTTGGTTGTTATCCGCCTTCTCAGAAGGTGCCATGTGCTCGCTCGATGGAGAAATTATGACCATTTTCGGCATATCAGGGTTGGTTTTGGAGATATATACGCATCGGCAGTAAAGAAAGAACATGGAAATACGAGAGGTAGTTTTCAATACCTGCATAAATTGCATGATGTTGTCTCTCCTTCTGTAAGCTGGATCTGGTTTCAGGCAGAGAAGGGTCATCAGAGCTCAGTTTCCTCAAATTGAGAATCCTGCAGTTATACTCCCCTAGATGAGCACACATTTTATCATTTTTTCGTGTGCCTCAATTTGCCAGAGACCTCGTAAGTCTACATCTGGGAATAAAAGGTGAAATAACAGCTGATAGTTACTCTCCAAGAATCTTATTGGCTTTGTTTGCCAGAAAAGGTGCGATGTTCGGCTGGGAGATTCCTAAAGCGCCTTTCACATGTGTTTTTTAAACTTTTGTTTATATAGTATTTGTACATCATTTTAAACTTTGTATTGTTTAACAGTTATTACTTTATAACTCAGCAGTTTTTAATTATAATACGCTTGCATTTTAACTATGAACTTTCGAATCTTTTAAATGGTTTTAATTATACATCTTACTGTTTACATTAATTTTTCTATTTTTTTCATTTTTTTGGTTATTCTTTTCTTATTCAAATTTTTGGGTTGTTTATGTTTTTCCATTTTGACTTTGTCTTGGCGCAACATGTCCCTATAGGGACTTTGCGCTATAAAACCCCATACAACCAACCAACCAACCTAAAGCGCCTTGTAACGACCGGCGAGATATTCATATTTGCAGTAAAAACGCATAGTCATTGGAAGGTAGGAAAAAAACCTTCTCCCTCAGTGGCTAGGACCCGACTCCATCAGAAATAATTGAAAAGTAGTAGACTCGACCTGGTCCTTTAGTAACTGGAGTACTAATTTTGACAATTGCATTACTGAAAGGCACACAGCAAATGTTTTCTCTTCAAAGACCAATGAATTGATGGTGCTGGACCAAAAGGATGCATAAATTTAATGTCCCATTCCTCTTCATGCTTTGAGACAATAGTTCTAAAAACCCAGTGGTTATCATAAACACTTGCTACATAAGAGTTGGTGTAGAGTTTTGAAAAACTTATGGTTTATATATAGAACTTCTGTGAAATTAAAAACTAAAGTAAAATCTTCATCCACACCAACTCTTTTAGTTCCTACAGAAACACTTGATAGGGGCACTAACTTGTGATAGCTGCGGGTTCCTTGAACTGTCTTAGCTTGTTTAAATCTGTTTTCTAGATGTTGAGTTTCTGATAGTTTCTTTTTTCAGTAGCCAAAAATGAATGTTTTCTATCTTTGTTGTGCAAAAGCTGAAAACTTTGTCAACACTATTAATTGTACTTCCTAATGAAGTTTGAAGATTTTCTTTTGCAACTAAGTTCTTTGCTGCCCCTCCAATACCATTGCAGGAAGATTTTCCATGGCGTTTTGCCAAAAAATGACTGTTTGGCTGTCAAGTTAGACTTGGCTGTGATGTCAAAGGTTGAAAAAGTTCTTGCAGTTTTTGTGTTGTCCAGCACAACCATCACTAAAATATATCGCATCATTTACTAGATAAAGACTAGTAAAGAGATCTTTTAAAAATTGGGCAAAATTTTTTTGTTTCATACTCGAAGGCTACACAGTGTTCTAGATTGAAAGAATTATTTAGTTGAAATATCAATAAAATAAAATTTACTTTTAATATACTTATATTTTAATGACTTCCAAACTTCTGAAATTTTTTTCTTCCTTTGACAAAAAAAAAAAAAAAAAGTAAAATTTCAGAAACATTTTTTTCCCACATAAAATTTATTGGTAAAATTGCTGATCTGCAAAATGGACAATAAGCATTTTTTTGTGTTTGCTCATACTACATACATTGTAAATGTATGTGGTGACCACATGCAAATTTATGTAAAAAAAAGTTGTTTGTGTGAACACCCTCACAATAGTAACATGAAATTGTTGAAGGAGGTCTTTGCTCATTCTCATCCCTTCATCTAACCTCCTCTCATAATTGAGAATGGTACAATACATACATTTTCACAATACTCATTTTTTCAAACATTTTAAATGAAACCGCTGCTTACAAATTGTTATAAAATTTACAGCTTTCGATTCATCTTTACTTATTCTGCATTCATAAAAAAAAAAAAAAAAAATCAGAAATCCATATTAGAGTTTAATACATGATTTGTATTCATGTTTAGATGAATGGCTTTCTCATTAAAGAAATTTTTAAGACCCCATGCCAAGGGGGGGGGGGGTGTCTCTTGTTCTCTTTTACCATTTACATCATCTCTTTAAAATTCCTCAGATATTTCATCATTAAAAAAGTTGTCGCTGCCTTCAATTTCATATATATTAAAAATCATTGGCCATTTTCAATTTTCTATGTAATTAAAAAGTAATTTTTTTTCCTTGAAATAAAAATTTTTAACTTAAAAAATTTTTTTACTATTTCCTCCTCATCATATCTGAATGCAATTAATAAAACCCAGTTTCCTAAATGTAACTAACCAACCAACCAATCTCATTGCCTGTTTTAATTATATTGTTATTTCTGTCTCACTTTTTGGTGTTAGTCCATTTATTTTAGCTCAGACTGTCCCTTAAGGGATTTTTGTGCCATAAAACCAACCAACCAACCTAAATGTAGCTGGCTCTGGATTCTGTGTGGTTTCTAATTTGGCTTTCATAGTATCAGATTTCCCAGTTTGAACGTTGAATTTAGTTGTTAGATCGCTGTTTGGCACAACAGAATAGTTGCAGTACTTGCCTTTACCCCTGATGTAATATACTAAAATTGTTGAAGGTATTTCTTGAATGCCAGTCCATCTCTCTTCTAGTTTATTAACTATTGCAAGAACTTGTGAAATGAAGATGGCTACTGTGTTTTTGATACAGCTTCTGTATGTTTGTTAAAACTTTTAGTGTCATTTACAATATACATACTACATGCTTTTTCTACATCAAAACATGGTGCTTTAGTTGACTGCCAGATTCAGCCCACAGTTTCTTTTCTGTGAAGGGCAAAGAAATGCCAAGAAGCTCTTACTCCCATATCTTCTGTGAATTTTTTAGAAATTTTACCAGTGGTAATGTGTTCGACCCATCTATACACTTGGTGGGGGCAGACAGCCCCTCTCTGAATCCAAATCGGATTTGAGTCATGATGTTGTTTGTATAGATATGGTCGTTTAATTCTCGAGCAATAAAAGCTTCAGTTAATTTACTAAGTGAATTTAGAAGGGAAATAGGGCAGTAGCTGGTTGGGTTGTCTGGGGGTTTACCACTTTTGAGAATGGGAGCTATAAGTGCAGTCTTCCTGTAAAAGGGGAAATAGGAAAATTAAAAGATATTATTTAAGTGGGTTAAATTTGGAATATAACTATGAGGCAGCTTCTTTATCATATCATTAGTGATTTGGCTTATGCCTGGGGATTTTTTATTTTTAAGTCTTTTAATTTCGTTAATTTCATCAGCGTTGGAGATAGTGGGAGGGGGGGGGGGAATTCCTTATGAAGCTGCTCACTTTTTAATTTACTTCTCTCTCTGTGTGAAAATTGGTAACTGGGTTCCCAGAGAATTGCAACTCTAAACTGCTCTCGATAGCATCTGCTTTTTCCTCATCTGTGAATGCGCAGTTATTTGAATTTGGAATACGGATGGGGGCATATTTGAAACACAGCTCTTGCATTTCTTGGCTCCTCTGGTGTTAGCGATTGCAAGTACAGACTCCAAGATTCCTGCCTATTTTTGTGTTGAAATAAATAAAAAAAGCAGACATAAAGGTGTGGATCGAATTGAGTATATTTGATAAAACAGAAAATTTACAGGTATTTATAGATTTTGCAAGGCCCATGGCGGAGAATTGGCGGCCGTGAAAGAAAGTTACATTAAACAACCAATCACAATAAACATAGTTGTACAAAAAGAAATTAATAAGAATTTAATGTAATGCCAGAATTATTTTCAACACCTGCCCATAATCTAGCATTACATCAGAAAACAAAGAAATTTCTTGAAATCAATCATTAATAATAATATGACACAATTTAAACATCACTTGTACAAACAACAAAGAAATAATAGTTCATAAAATTTAACTTTAGGTAATGCCTTTGTAAATAAATCAGCAATTTGCATATTCGTAGGAACATATTTAATTTTGATGTTATTTTCTTTTATAATATTGCAAACAAATTTCAATTTGATATCAATGTGTTTCATTCTACCATAATTACTCTCATTACTGATACATTTTATACATGATTGATTATCCTCAAAAATTACTAAAACCTTAATATTTACAATTTCACTAGCAATATTTATAAACCATAACAAGTCTTGCAAACTTTTAGTTAAAGCAATGACTTCAGCTTCAGTTGACGATAAAGCAACTGATTTTTGTTTATTACAACACCACAGAACAGGCATGTTACAAAACATTAAAATATAACCTGTTACTGATTTGCGGTCATTTGTGTTAGCCCCCCAATCAGCATCAACATACATGGATAATTTAGGATCAGAATTTTGCTTTTTGTACACAAGTTTTAAAGACAATGTTTCTTTTAAATATCTTAAGATTTTCTTAAGTGCTTTCCATGCAATTTCAGTAGGATTTTCTTGCAATTGACTTAAACAGTTAATAGCATACAAAATATCAGGTCGAGAAATATAAGCTAAATATAATAAACAACCTACAAGTTCACGATATGGGCCATTAAAAGGTTTACCATTTTTGAAATCAGATGGGGTGGACTTAGGAGAAATAGGAATGTCACTGTGTTTACAATCTAGCATATTAAACTTACTTAACAATTTAATTATGTTAGACTCTTGATCCATTATTAAACTATCAGAATTGAATTTCATTTGAATACCTAGAAATTCTGAAACACTTTCCGATTTTGACATGTGAAACTCGTTATGTAATAGGGAAATAACTACATTAGTTTCATTTACATCTGAACCTGCAATTAACATATCATCTACATACAAAGCAATAATTATTTTATGATCATTATTATACCGAATAAAAATACAAGGTTCATTATCACAAGATTTAAAATTTAACTTTGAAATAAATTCGTGAAACCTTTCAAACCATTGTCGTGGGGCTTGTTTTAGACCATATAAACTTCTTTTAAGTTTATACTTTCGCCCACTTTTATCATCATAGCCTTGCGGCTGATCCATAAAAACAAGTTCATTTAACTTACCATTCAGGAACGCTGTTTTAACATCTAACGCAAATGCATGTGTCTTCATTTAAAATCAAAATAAGAACCAAACGTAAAGCTGGCATACTTATTACAGGGGAAAAGGTTCCACTATAGTCTAGCCCTTCTTTTTGCATAAATCCACGATCTACGAGTCTCGCCTTATGTCGACCATCTCTTTTGATGGTAAATACCCATTTGCAGGAAATAGGTCGTTTGTCAGGTGGTAATTTTTCAAGATCCCAGACATCGTTGATTTTCATACTTTCAATCTCCGCGTCCATAGCTTCTTTCCACAAGCGTTGTTCATCACTAGGGAGGGATTTGATATCATCAAACGTTAATGTTTCTTGTTGGCAAAGTAACGCTTCGTAAACTTCAGGATATGGATACCGTACAGGTTGCTTTTTTGAAATCTTTCAGATTTTCTTGTTTTGTCTTCTTTCTCTTCAGGATCACCTAATTCATCACTCGTATTTTCTAGAACATCTGGATCAATTTCATTATCGACTGGTTCTGAATTTTCTAGAATGTATTGTTTCGACTGAACATTTTCCTTTTCTCTTCATTGAATTTCACATTTCTTGACACAGTTATGCGTTTCGTTTCAGGATCTAGTAATCTATATCCCATTGAAGAATAACCAATGAAGATCATTTGTTTAGACCTATCGTCAAGCTTCTTTCGATGAACGGAAGGAATTAACGTGTAAGCACTGCATCCAAAAACACGTATGTGCTTGAAATCGGCTTCTTCTCCATATTTCAGGAAGTACGGAGTTTTGTTCTCTATACCAAGATCTCTAGTAAAATTCACTAAATCATTAGAAAAATATTCCTTCCCGTTATCACATCTAAGTTTCTTCACTGTAGGGTTGGATTTTAAGAACATTTTTAATTCTTCTGAGACTTCACTTTTATGTTTCAGTAAACGTACTTCAGTAAAATGAGAAAAATCATCGATAAGAGTCATAAAATAGCACTCGCCAGAAAAGGTTGTCGGAAAAATAGGTCCACAAATGTCACTATGAATCAAAGTCATTGGCTTGGTTTCTCTTTTTCTTGGTCCTCTTCCCATTGGTGTTGCACTCTGTTTTTCCCGAGCACAAATATCACAAAAAGAATCAGGTACCGGAAGCTTCATATCTTTGAATACTTTGTCACTCGGATGACCAAGTCTGTGATGCCAGATATCAGAATGATTTTTCTTTGAAGTAAGAACGGTTTCGTAAACAGGGACAAAGTCACTTACGTATTGTCCATTCAAATCACGTTCACCGAAGTAAAAACAGTTTCTCCCTTTTTCGATAAATACTTTTTGATTCTTGAAAATAGCTGTATAATTTGCACTTTCAATTTTCCTAACGGAAATGAGTTGCCCGTTGGAACATAAAGGACATCCTTTGAAGTAATTTCCACTTCCATTTGACAGTTTTCCATTAATATTTCCAATACCTTTGATTTCTAGATTCGTTGTTTTTGATGTGCATTTAATAGTTCCTGAAGAAGGTACTAAAGATGCGAAATAATTCTCATTAAAACACATATGGGAAGTTGCTCCGGAATCTATTATAAATTCATTCCTTTTAATGCTTCCAGCAACGAAAGAAACAGCTGAAGAGGCAAAATTTTCTTCATTTGAATTTTTAACAGCTTTACAGTTACATTTTATGTGTCCGAATTTTCCACAAGAATGGCAAGTAATTTTCTTTCTACAATATTTCGCTGTATGCCCTTTAGAGTTGCATTTTGCAAAAGAATTCTTTGCGAGTCGACACAAATGCAGTATTATCATGAGCAGCCTTAGTATATACTTTTTCTTTCTTTGAATCCAAAAGAAGTGCTTCAGCATCTAATAATCTTTGTGTCATGAAATCTAATGTCAAAACAGAATTCGGTTGGTTTTCTAAAGCAATCTTAACATTTTCAAATTCCTGAGGCAATGACATCAAAATATAAACAATAGTATCCGTTTCATTAACTTCTGCCCCAGACAGCTTAAGATCCGAAATTAATTTATTTATTTCATCAATGTGATTTCTCATAGAAACTGTACGATCTTTCTTAATCGTTGCCAATCTCTTACGAATTAAAATTTGATTCACTGCACGCTTTGTATCATAAGTGCGTTCTAATTTATTCCAAATTTTATGAGCTGTATTTTCATCTTGGAAGTGATGCAAGAACATAATTACTTAATAATGATAATAATAAAGCGTAAGCCTTTTTTGCTTTCACGACATCGGCGGCATTGTCTAGAGCCGCTTCATTTTCCAGGAATTTTTTCAATTCTTTAGCAGCAAAAATTGCCGTTACTCTTCGTTTCCATACCGAAAAAACTTTTCCATCACCTTCAAAAAGAGGGATGCCGTAAACATCTTTTGAAGAATCCATTCTGCTCGATGAAATATATAAAAAGTAAGAAAATCTTTTTCACTCAAAATCCCAGCAGAAATGAAAAACAGAAAAATAACGGCGTCAGTATGTCTCGCAGCTCATTTCAACACTTACTAGAACCACGCTCTGCTGTTGAATAAATAAAAAAAGCAGACATAAAGGTGTGGATCGAATTGAGTATATTTGATACAAGAACAATTACACAAACATACTGAAAGAAAACAGAAAATTTACAGGTATTTATAGATTTTGCAAGGCCCATGGCGGAGAATTGGCGGCCATGAAAGAAAGCTACATTAAACAACCAATCACAATAAACATAGTTGTACAAAAAGAAATTAATAAGAATTTAATGTAATGCCATGATTATTTTCAACATTTTGAAAAGGTAGTTTTTTAAGATTTGTTGAGTTCTGTTCATAATTATTTTATCAGTTAGTCTGCGCATTCGTTGCCAGGTTTTCCTGGCCCTATTTTTATTGTTGACTAATCTGCGGACATGGGGATCGAACTTATGAATTTGTTGTCCTGTGATTCTGAAGTAGCACTTTCAGCTGCACTTTTAATTTCATTAGTGATTTTTTTCCCATGAAGGAATCTGTCATTAGTGCTGCTGATTTGAGGGAGGGCGATGGGAAAAGCGTTAATGTTGTTTTAAATTGAGCCTAATTAATTCTTTTAATAGTTTTTGGTGGGTGGATTGGGGTCTTAATTTGGAGATTAATTTCAAGAGTGTTATGGTCAGAGCTCAATTCTGGAGGGATGCAATTTTTTTTGCATAATTAAATCCATAATAAAGGCCGAAATCAGTTATTGTGCTATTATGATCCGTGAAATGGGTGGGGGAATCCGGGAAAATAATGTCCGCCGTGGAATTTTGAAGAAAAGAGTAGATTTTGTTGCCATAGTCACTGTTGAAGTTGCAATTCCATGTGTCATGGTGGGCGTTCAAATACCCTAACAGGAGAGTATTGACGTCATAGGATAGCAGAGCGCTTTCTAGCAGGGACATACACAGAGAAGAAAGTAAGGGGTGGGGCAGAGGGAATCCGAATTGTAACACCTGTTGCATCGACAGAGTTAGAGGGGGGGGGGGTTGCAGAGTAAAAATTTAAATTATTTTTGATGCAAACAGCTGTACGACAAATGGTATGGGCACTGTTGTGATTTTCAAAATCATGCCGAAAGATGCAGTAATTTGGAATTTTGAATGAAATGAGAGGTCGGAGTGTTTTGTTTCTTGCTGTAAAATAATATCGGGGCTATGCTTCTTTACAAAGTTTTTGAACTCAAAAATTTTTTTAATGTCATCGCAGTTCCAGGAGATAATTTTAAGGCATCCTTTTGTAACCATTAATTAGTTACTGGGGATTGTAGATCAAATTCAGTTAAGAAAATCATAAGTTTATCTTGGGGGGTGGTAGCTGCTCTTATTTTCTGTAGGATATTTTTATATTTTTTCATTAGTTCAACAAAGTTAAGGACATTTAATTTGCACGCTACATCATTTAAGGTGATTGCTATATCAGAAAAATTGAAGGGTTGGTTGTTTATCTGAGGGGGGGGGGGGGGAGGTAATCCAGGCTGGGATTTTTTGATTTTAGTGTGTCTGCGAAGGATTTTGGGGGGAATATTGATTTGAATTGAAAATTCTGTTTATTTTGGGGAATTTATTACAACCTTTGTAAGAGGCTGCATGTCCCTGGCTGCAATTAACACCGACAACTGGTTCTCCTTCAGTTTTTGGGCATTCTTTAGGGGGGGGGGGATTTATCACATTTGACACATCTAGGGGCCATTTTACACTGCTTGCTGGAGTGATGCCAATGCTGGGAATTACAGTATTGCATCACTTGGGGGGGGGGGGGGGTTATAGTTTTCCTCATTTATGATGTGGAATAGTAAGTTTTCGATTTTAAAAATTTCTTTGGCTACTGGAGTGTCAGTCAGCTGACTTTGGAATAAGGGGAGTTTGTTTTTAGCTCTAAAGCTAGTCATTTGTGTGACTTTAATGATGGGGAGGGATTTTTTTGCGAGTTCTGCATGAATTTGTTCTACTTCCATATTTATGGGTAATCCTCTAATGATAACTTTTAGAAGGGAGGTATTTTTCTCGGGGAACAGAAAATGCTCCACATTTAGTTCATCAAGGATTTATTTTATTAGTTGATAATCTGGAATTGTAGCTGGGTAAAGTCTAGTGAATACTCGCCGGAGGCTGACAGAGAAACTGCGCCGGCATTCATCTTTAATTTTATTTAGGAGATTGAGAGTTTCAAGGCTGGTATCAGGGTTTTTTATAGAAATGAAGTCGACCTTAGGGGTCTGGACTCTTTCAGTAGGAGGCTTTGGGCACTGGGGGACTGTTTTGCTGTTTAAGACGACTTCTGCAATTGAGTTAAATTTATTGGTAGAATGGAAGTTAATTGTGTTAGCTATTTTATTTTTAGAAAGACCAAATGAGTCGTGAATTTCTTCACAGGATCTTTTTGGATATTTAGATTTAACTTCAATAAAAGGGGCACTGCTGAGATCAAAACTACCCACCTCTGAGACTGTATGCATTGCTGTATCAGTGGCACCATCTGGTGGTGACATCTGAGGTGGCAAACTCGTCTGGTGATTCTCAAGCCAGTGGACTTACCAAAATCTTTTGCTTCTTAGGAACATCCCTGTCATCATCAGCATTTTTCCGTTTCTTGTCAACTTTCCTTTTTTCCAATGTGTCTTCGTACTCTTTGACCAAGTCTGGACAGTTGAGGTTATCCATAGGCTCCCATGAGTTTTCAGAACTAAAGGAACAAATGACAGAATTGACTACGGAAAAATTGCAATTCATAAATGCCGAATTTTAACATCTAGTGCTTTTTTGAAGAGATTTTGGAATGAGAACTGTCATTTTTCAATTCCTACTATTAGTTCACACTCTCCCTATATTTATATATTTATTTATATATCTTATTCAAATTTTCAATAAAACACTTATTATTCATCCTATCAAGTTGAAATAAATGGCTTCGGTCATTATGGATTCATGTCTGCTCTGCAGACAGGTAAGTTTAGCATCAAGCTGATGGTTCATGTTGGGGTTCGTATTGCTACGAATAGCACTCTGGGCTCCTCGAATGTCCATTTCAACATTTATTAATGCTGATCTATAGTATCCTCAATTTCGAGAATTTATAGAAGCTATATTTCGACATCAGTCAACTCTGACTTCTTAAACTCCAAGTTCCGGAATCTGGCTCTGAGTTCCGAAGCATTTGCAAATCGTGCATCAAAGGTTCCCTCAATGGGGACGTAGTTGAAAGTCTTTTTCATCGGAGAGATCGACATACGTCTCTCCTCATCAAAGTACAAACAAAAACTTCCTCTTTCTGGCCCATCTTCAACTGCACATGCACACCTCAAAGCAAAAACACCTGGCTTAAATACTAAAAGGAAAATGTTAAAGCACACAGTTAAAAGTTAATATGCAAATTTTAGATAATAAGTGTGAAGCAGCACAACCAACCAACTGCAGGTTAATTGACATGAAATGGTTTCCCTGCCACACACCCATGAAGCCAACCAACCATAGTTACAATGCAAACAACAAGGTGTGATGTGGCAAACAGGGCCAGTGAAAGCCACTTTGTACAACTGCAAAATAAGGTTCATGGCATCTATTAAGTAGGTAATAAATATTCAAAATTAGTAAACTGATATCTTACGCACAATTAAATGAACTTTAAACATTTTTAGACAAGTCATTGAAACTTTAGTGTTTCTTTGAAAAGACATTAAGTGTTGTTGGCTGAGCAGAGAAACTGGGAAAACTAATTGGGAAAATATAGAAATCATTTTTATTTCAATAAATTTAAACTTTACAGAAACATTATATATTTGAATTAAGCCAACAGGATTTAAGCATCATTGCACATTTAAGAGATACAATTTTTTAGCACTGTTTGGATAGCAGATTTCCATACTATTTATTCTAGGCGCTGTAGTTCTGACTATCGCTGTGGGTGTCATTCTGACAACCTTGGAGGGCAGCAGGAGTGTCTAGGCTAGGTAATTGGCTAGTAGCTTTCAGGAGCACACTGTGAAGCAGTCAGGATCAAGCTCTGGAGTAGATGGCACAGGCTACAGGCAGGGCACTAACAGTCAGCATTGGAGGTCTAGGCAGGAGTGTTTGTCCAGCGCAGACAGAACCGTGATTGGCAGGCAGCACAGGGTTCCTACCAGTCAGGGAATTAGAAAATTTAGGCAAAAAGTCAGGGACTTTTTTAAATATTGCGAAAGTCAGGAAATTTTTGATATACTATACTAGTACTTCCATCAGCATTTCTATTATCGTTGTAAATGAAGAAATTTTGAATTAATTATTAATCAAATCAAAAATTTTAAATGAAATTTATGCAGACTATATAACAATATGAAAAATAATTAAAAAAATCGGAAATTCATAGAGAACATACTTTTTTTCTAGCATTTATCTAAATTAAAGTCCATTGTAGAATTTTACAATATACGCTGAAATTTTACTGAAAAAGTCATGGAAATTTCTGAATAAAGACAGGAAAACCTGGAAAAGTCAGGGAATTTTTTTACCAGAATTATGTTTGTAACCCTGTATGAGGAATAGAGGCTAGGAGCTTCTGGGGTAGTCAAATGCAGGTGGCTTGCTGCGAGTACGGAGACGGTCGCAGAAACCAGAGGGGCAGTAGACAAGGCAGGCAATGGAGCGACAGATGAAGTTTGTGGCACATGCTGAAGTCTGGGCCAAGTAGACAGGCTTGGGGTTTATGCAAATGAATAAGGCAGTTTTTAGCTCTAAAGCTAGTCATTTGTGAGACTTTAATGACGGAGAGGGATTTTTTAGTGAGTTCTGCGTGAATTTGTTCTACTTCCATATTTATGGGTAATCCTCTATTGATAACTTTTAGAAGGGAGGTATTTTTCTTGGGGAACAGAAAATGCTCCACATTTAGTTCATCAAGGGTTTGTTTTATTAGTTGATAATCTGGGTTGTAGCTGGGTAAAGTCTAGTGAATACTCGCCGGGGGCTGACCCAGAAACTGCGCCGGCATTCATCTTTAATTTTATTTAGGAGATTGAGAGTTTCAAGGCTGGTATCAGGGTTTTTTATAGAAATGAAGTCGACCTTAGGGGTCTGGACTCTTTCAGTAGGAGGCTTTGGGCACTGGGGGACTGTTTTGCTGTTTAAGACGACTTCTGCAATTGAGTTAAATTTATTGGTAGAATTGAAGTTAATTGTGTTAGCTATTTTATTTTTAGAAAGGCCAAATGAGTCGTGAATTTCTTCACAGGATCTTTTTGGATATTTAGATTTAACTTCATTAAAAGGGGCACTGCTGAGATCAAAACTACCCACCTCTGAGACTGCATGCATTGCTGTATCAGTGGCCCCATCTGGTGGTGACATCTGAGGTGGCAAACTCGTCTGGTGATTCTCAAGCCAGTGGACTTACCAAAATCTTTTGCTTCTTAGGAACATCCCTGTCATCATCAGCATTTTTCCGTTTCTTGTCAACTTTCCTTTTTCCCAATGTGTCTTCGTACTCTTTGACCAAGTCTGGACAGTCGGGGTTAGCCACAGGCTCCCATGAGTTTTCAGAACTAAAGGAACAAATGACAGAATTGACTACGGAAAAATTGCAATTCATAAATGCCGAATTTTAACATCTAGTGCTTTTTTGAAGAGATTTTGGAATGAGAACTGTCATTTTTCAATTCCTACTATTAGTTCACACTCTCCCTATATTTATTTATTTATATATCTTATTCAAATTTTCAATCATTAATAAAACACTTATTATTCATCCTATCAAGTTGAAATAAATGGCTTCGGTCATTATGGATACATGTCTGCTCTGCAGACAGGAAGGTTAGCATAGAGCTGATGGTTCATGTTGGGGTTCGTATTGCTACGAATAGCTCTCTGGGCTCCTCGAATGTCCATTTCAACATTTATTAATGCTGATCTATAGTATCCTCAATTTCGAGAATTTATAGAAGCTAAATTTCGACACCAGTCAACTCTGACTTCTTAAACTCCAAGTTCCGGAATCTGGCTCTGAGTTCCGAAGCATTTGCAAATCGTGCATCAAAGGTTCCCTCAATGGGGACATAGTTGAAAGTCTTTTTCATCGGAGAGATCGACATACGTCTCTCCTCATCAAAGTACAAACAAAAACTTCCTCTTTCTGGCCCATCTTCAACTGCACATGCACACCTCAAAGCAAAAACACCTGGCTTAAATACTAAAAGGAAAATGTTAAAGCACACAGTTAAAAGTTAATATGCAAATTTTAGATAATAAGTGTGAAGCAGCACAACCAACCAACTGCAGGTTAATTGACATGAAATGGTTTCCCTGCCACACACCCATGCAACCATGAAGCCAACCAACCATAGTTACAATGCAAACAACAAGGTGTGATGTGGCAAACAGGGCCAGTGAAAGCCACTTTGTACAACTGCAAAATAAGGTTCATGGCATCTATTAAGTAGGTAATAAATATTCAAAAATAGTAAACTGATATCTTACACACAATTAAATGAACTTTAAACATTTTTAGACAAGTCATTGAAACTTTAGTGTTTCTTTGAAAAGACATTAAGTGTTGTTGGCTGAGCAGAGAAACTGGGAAAACTAATTGGGAAAATATAGAAATCATTTTTATTTCAATAAATTTAAACTTTACAGAAACATTATATATTTGAATTAAGCCAACAGGATTTAAGCATCATTGCACATTTAAGAGATACAATTTTTTAGCACTGTTTGGATAGCAGATTTCCATACTATTTATTCTAGGCGCTGTAGTTCTGACTATCGCTGTGGGTGTCATTCTGACAACCTTGTAGGGCAGCAGGAGCGCCTAGGCTAGGTAATTGGCTAGTAGCTTTCAGGAGCACACTGTGAAGCAGTCAGGATCAAGCTCTGGAGTAGATGGCACAGGCTACTTGCAGGGCACTAACAGTCAGCATTGGAGGTCTAGGCAGGAGTGTTTGTCCAGCGCAGACAGAACCGTGATTGGCAGGCAGCACAGGGTTCCTACCGGTCAGGGAATTAGAAAATTTAGGCAAAAAGTCAGGGACTTTTTTAAATATTGCGAAAGTCAGGAAATTTTTGATATACTATACTAGTACTTCCATCAGCATTTCTATTATCGTTGTAAATGAAGAAATTTTGAATTAATTATTAATCAAATCAAAAATTTTAAATGAAATTTATGCAGACTATATAACAATATGAAAAATAATTAAAAAATCGGAAATTCATAGAGAACATACTTTTTTTCTAGCATTTATCTAAATTAAAGTCCATTGTAGAATTTTACAATATACGCTGAAATTTTACTGAAAAAGTCATGGAAATTTCTGAATAAAGACTGGAAAACCTGGAAAAGTCAGGGAATTTTTTTACCAGAATTATGTTTGTAACCCTGTATGAGGAATAGAGGCTAGGAGCTTCTGGGGTAGTCAAATGCAGGTGGCTTGCTGCGAGTACGGAGACGGTCGCAGAAACCAGAGGGGCAGTAGACAAGGCAGGCAATGGAGCGACTGATGAAGTTTGTGGCACATGCTGAAGTCTGGGCCAAGTAGACAGGCTTGGGGTTTATGCAAATGAATAAGGCAGTTTTTAGCTCTAAAGCTAGTCATTTGTGAGACTTTAATGATGGAGAGGGATTTTTTAGTGAGTTCTGCGTGAATTTGTTCTACTTCCATATTTATGGGTAATCCTCTATTGATAACTTTTAGAAGGGAGGTATTTTTCTTGGGGAACAGAAAATGCTCCACATTTAGTTCATCAAGGGTTTGTTTTATTAGTTGATAATCTGGGTTGTAGCTGGGTAAAGTCTAGTGAATACTCGCCGGGGGCTGACAGAGAAACTGCGCCGGCATTCATCTTTAATTTTATTTAGGAGATTGAGAGTTTCAAGGCTGGTATCAGGGTTTTTTATAGAAATGAAGTCGACCTTTAGGGGTCTGGACTCTTTCAGTAGGAGGCTTTGGGCACTGGGGGACTGTTTTGCTGTTTAAGACGACTTCTGCAATTGAGTTAAATTTATTGGTAGAATGGAAGTTAATTGTGTTAGCTATTTTATTTTTAGAAAGGCCAAATGAGTCGTGAATTTCTTCACAGGATCTTTTTGGATATTTAGATTTAACTTCAATAAAAGGGGCACTGCTGAGATCAAAACTACCCACCTCTGAGACTGTATGCATTGCTGTATCAGTGGCCCCATCTGGTGGTGACATCTGAGGTGGCAAACTCGTCTGGTGATTCTCAAGCCAGTGGACTTACCAAAATCTTTTGCTTCTTAGGAACATCCCTGTCATCATCAGCATTTTTCCGTTTCTTGTCAACTTTCCTTTTTCCCAATGTGTCTTCGTACTCTTTGACCAAGTCTGGACAGTCGGGGTTAGCCACAGGCTCCCATGAGTTTTCAGAACTAAAGGAACAAATGACAAAAAAAATTAATTTTTACCTCTAAAATGAATCCATATGTATTTAAGAATTCATAATTTCGTCCCAAAAGATTACCTTAATTTGCGTTGTGTTCTTTAACAATAATTTAATGATAACAATAATAATAAAAGTAACCACAACCCAGTAAAGATCCCCCCTGAATGTAAAGTTCAGGGACGTTGGCATGTAATGTACTCCCTTTACCTAATCAAGAATCTCAGAAAAATTTCTGATTTATTGAACCATATAATTACTTTTATATATAAACCATCAATAATAGAAATATTAAAATTATAGTCATTTATTTTTTCAAATTTATATCTTTTATTAAAGACACTCTGCCTAAACAATTGTTATTGCCTGAGATAATATTTTTAATCCTAATAATTGTTATTCAATATTTTCAATACCATCTCAACATTTATATTCTTAACATTATATATATAAAAAAATATATTAGAGCAAAATACAGATCTTAACTGGTTAATTTACAAAAATTATTTGAGGTTTTAGCCCTTATAAAATTTACTTTTAAATTTTAAGAATTTAATCCAATTACATTCTTAGATTCTTAAAAATAATCTTATTATTATTATTTTTATTGCTATTATATCATATCATTTAAAGTTTGTAAAGAAAACTACCCTCCTTTTGAATTCTATTTTAAATGATAAAATAGATTATGATTATTCAACAGTTGATTTAAATTAATTAGCTGTAAATTTTATGGTCAATCACAATACTAAATTAGACAGACAAACAAATAAAGAGAAAGGTCTATAATGAAAAGGTGAAAACTTAGAAATTTTATTTAATTATATATTAAACAAGCACCCAATGGCATTTTAATGAATTTCATTTATCAAAGTATTTAGAATGCATCAAAGTATTCAAATTAACAAGGTTAATTGTCTGAAGTCAAACCTTTATATAGGAAATATTTATTTAATAACAAAATCATTTAACAGTTTAATAACAAAATCATAATATTATTCA
Organism: Maratus speciosus; assembly: GCA_963932465.1. Lineage (NCBI taxonomy): Eukaryota > Metazoa > Arthropoda > Arachnida > Araneae > Salticidae > Maratus > Maratus speciosus. Next base: position 381,554,050 of record OZ010798.1, on the reverse strand, counting down.
TTAGTATTATTATTTCAAGTTCTGTAATAGATATTTTAGTATACACCAGCAATAATTAAGAAACCAGTTGCATTTTTGAGTAACTTTGTGATTTGAAATCAAAATCTCCTGGGAGCATCTTTAGAAACCGGTGAAAGAAAATAATTAAAGCATAGGCTTACCATGAAGATGAATTTCTGGGATTCAGAAGATAAAGCATAGGTCCTTCGGGCACAAATCAAAATGAATTCAAAGTTTTCCACTAAGAATTTTAAACCTGGTTCACAGGTCAGCCCTAGCGGAATGAGGTGTACGGTTGATGGCAGAACACTCTACAGGAATCCAGCCGGAATCCACCGAAAAAGAATCAATTGAATCCCATCTGAGAACTCCTTTTGCGTAAACCCCTGGGCCGTCTATGAAGGACGCTCTTTCCTTCTACTACAGGTTTCCTTCTACCACAGGTTTTTCTACGGTAATCTTTATACTTCAACCATACGTCAGCATTTGCAGAATTTTTGCGTTAGGTTCAATATCAGGATACTCCAATCTTAGTAAAGACCCTTGGCCCGTCTAGGATGAGGCTCGCCGGCAGAAAAATCTACGCTCCCCAGGAAAATATCTAGAGGCATCAGAGTCGATTCAGGACCTTGAGAATCTCTCCGCATTCGCTCACTGCTGGTGCAAGACAACCTTGTTTCACTGCGCCCACAACTATCTAACTGAAAATTCATAATACAAGAAACGCGAGAAACAATTTTAGGACCACCCTGCACACCAATAAAAAAAAAAACCCCAACAACCGCCGTTTCTACGCAACCTGAAAAATGTGCATGTCAGAATTCGCGGGGAATAAAAAAATAACAAAACACAGGCCAGACCTCCCTGTAAACTGCTGATTCTCAAAAACCATCTGCCCCCCAACTTTAATGTTGCATCTTGCTAACAGAAGTCAGTTCATTCGCCCCAGTGTCTGCTGGTACAACATTTCGAAAACTTGTGCTACAAAATCAAAAAAAAAAGAAAACCTCTCCTTTACTCCCGAGATCTGGAAAAATATTTGAGACCACCCTTACAGCTACATTGTAAAGGCTTTTAATGAATCCGTTGCCTTATTTGATTTTATAAATGTAATTCATAATGCTAATATAATTAAAAATAAACTTAATTTTATTTAATTTTCTTCCTATAAAAAAACCCTCCTAAATAATACATTCTAATTTTTAATGCTCATAACAATATGCAAATTTTAAATAAGTGTGACGCAGCACAACCAACCAACTGCAGGTTAATTGACATGAAATGGTTTCCCTGCCACACACCCATGCAACCATTAAGCCAACCAACCATAGTTACAATGTAAACAACAAGGTGTGATGTGGCAAACAGGGCCAATGAAAGTACACACTCTGTACAACTGCAAAATAAAGTTCATGGCATCTATTAAGTAGGTAATAAATATTCAAAAATAGTAAACTGATATCTTACACACAATTAAATGAACTTTAAACATTTTTAGACAAGTCATTGAAACTTTAGTGTTTCTTTGAAAAGACATTAAGTGTTGTTGGCTGAGCAGAGAAACTGGGAAAACTAATTGGAAAAATATAGAAATCATTTTTATTTCAATAAATTTAAACTTTACAGAAACATTATATATTTGAATTAAGCCAACAGGATTTAAGCATCATTGCACATTTAAGAGATACAATTTTTTAGCACTGTTTGGTAACAGATTTCCATACTATTTATTCTAGGCGCTGTAGTTCTGACTATCGCTGCAGGTGTCATTCTGACAACCTTGGAGGGCAGCAGGAGCGCCTAGGCTAGGCAAGTGACTCTCAGGAGCACACTGTGAAGCAGTCAGGATCAGACTCTGGAGTAGATGGCACAGGCTACAGGCAGGGCACTAACAGTCAGCATTGGAGGTCTAGGCAGGAGTGTTTGTCCAGTGCAGACAGAACCGTGATTGGCAGGCAGCACAGGGTTCCTACAGGTCAGGGAATTGGAAAATTTAGGCAAAAAATCAGGGATTTTTTTTAAATATTGGGAGAGTCAGGAAATTTTTGATATACTATACTACTTCCATCGGCATTTCTATTATCGTTGTAAATGAAGAAATTTTGAATTAATTATTAATCAAATCAAAAATTTTATATGAAATTTATGCAGACTATATAACAATATGAAAAATAATTAAAAAATCTGAAATTCATACAGAACATACTTTTTTTCTAGCATTTATCTAAATTAAAGTCCATTGTAGAATTTTACAATATACGCTGAAATTTTACTGAAAAAGTCATGGAAATTTCTGAATAAAGACAGGAAAACCTGGAAAAGTCAGGGAATTTTTTTACCAGAATTATGTTTGTAACCCTGTATTAGGAATAGAGGCTAGGAGCTTCTGGGGTAGTCAAATGCAGGTGGTTTGCTGCGAGTACGGAGACGTTCGCAGAAACTAGAGGGGCAGTGAACAAGGCAGGCAATGGAGTGACAGATGCAGTTTGTGGCACATGCTGAAGTCGGGGCCAAGTACTACTACTACTTCTACTGAAGAATGCATGTTACATGCGATTTTAAATAAAATTGTTATATAAAAGATGTTATTTATTTTAAGTTTTTACTGGGTAAATTCATAGTATAATTAAATATATTTATACACAATACTTTAAAAATGTGTATTTATATTATTTATCTGTTTTTAACTTATTCAGGACCAGCATCATAAATATGTAATTTTTGACGGTGTAAACAATTGACACTATGAATTTGGTGACGTTTGAGACTATCCTGGATACCGAGGCTTGGGGTTTATGCAAATGACTAAGGCAGCAGTGCAGAATTGAATCATGTTCCATCGGCAGGCAGAGAGAAAAGGGCAGCTTCAGATGCCAACTAAGATTTTGGAAATGTTTTTCTAGCTGGATTTGAAGTGCATTCTGCCATTGGCAGCACGTTCGGCAATTTTTGATGGAAATATCGGACGGGTATCCACAGAATTCCAGAGTGCAGAGGGATCCTTTGCGAGGTTCACAACTGGCATATATGTAGCAAATATGTCTGAATATAGGGAATTTTGGGAGGCACTGGCGAGCGAGGTAGGAGAGTTATGCAGAGGGGGTGGCTCTTGTGTTTCAGGGATGATGTCGCAGCCAGCAGAGTTGGAACTAGAGGGAGCAGGTGGAGGTGAGCAGGAAACTAAGACATCTGTGTTATTGGTAGGAAAGCTGTTGACAGAAGGACGAGCAGGTATTCTTATCATATTAGCAGCGGCTGCAAGCTTTTTCAGGGCAGCAGCAGAATCAAGAGTGACATCAGAAACATTTATTGCAGGTGTGGGGATGTTCTGGTCAGTATCATAGTCAGGGCGGCAGACACATCTTGAATGTAAGGTGCGATTTGCCTAGCATCTTGTGGATTTTTCGTGTTGCGGGTGGCGAGAGATGTTCCATGAAAATGTTCCAAACCGTATCAGAAACAGTAAGTCTTTTCATCCACCTGCTGTATTTTTTACTGCACAGCCGGTTGATATTGTTTCCGGGGTCCCAAAACCCTAGGGAGCCAACGACGATTGGTTCAACACAGACACGGTCGTCCCTACCTGAGACTTAGAGCTCATGAGCAAATGGTGCATATTTGGTGAATTTTGCCTCTTGCAGTCTTGAGTGCATCTTCACCACCTTCATACGAGCACATGACGTCGATTATTAATGCTTCTCTACCTTCCCCCAGGGAAATACCTTCTGTAGGTATTTATGGGTTTCACGACTCTGGATTCCCGAGCGATCTTTCTCCTTTCCTGTCTTCCTCTCGTTTTGGTTGTCTATCCCTTTTTTTTTTTTTTTTTGTTTCACACTTTTTTATCTTTTCTTTTCAGTTTGTTATCCCTCTTTGTTCTTTTTCATGGTTTTTACTAATGCTTTTTTCCTTGTTCAACTAACATTGTTTTTCTCCTTTTGTTAAAAAAAAGGAAGAAAAAATTACAAAATGCATAAAAAAGACAAAAAAAAATACTCCTTGTTTCTAAGTTCTTACTCACATTACTTTTTTCTCTTTTTTACAATAGTGTTTTTTTTTTTATCTTCACGTGAGACACTCTGGGTGTTGAGGTTTTTTAATCTCATCGCCTTGGTTCTACCTTTTTAGGCTGATCTCGAGTCCCAGAGTGCAGGGCCTTTCCGAATCCGGTTCTGTGATCTGAGGATGCCATACTTGTATGGTGGCTGTTAGGACCAACACCGGGAGACTGGTGCCTTTTGGCGAACTTTTGGTGCAGTTCGCCACGACAGTGTACAATGCAATGCACCACCTTGTGTAAACTAAAAAAGACCACCCATCTTATTCTAAATCCTGTGAACAGTGGTAGAAAGAAAAGGAAATACAAATAATACGGATAAAAGAAAATATTTCTTATCCTTGTGCCCAAAAATTAGTCGAATCCAGAATGCCCAAAATTCGGTTATCATATGTTGCAGCTGTCTCAAAAACACCTCACAAAACCCATCAAACTATAGCAACTCAAACCGAACCCCTTACAGAAAGGGATTGCCAATCGCACAAAAAGAGAATATCTACACCAACTCCAATGAGATATCAAAATCAACATTGTCCACTTCCACTAAATCACACATTGTCCCTTCTAAGTCAACACAACCTATGTCATGTAAACTCCCATTGCATATAAGAAGCTCTTCAAAATAGTAGTAAAACATTATCTTCGAAACAGAACTGTAGATCCGATTTGGGAAAACATAACTTGACAATAATTAAATCCAATGTGCCATTTGAAAATCTTATTAAAAATAAAACATCTAATGAGTCCAATTCTAAAAAAGGTCGGAAAACAGATGAGACATCTATGGAGGATGAAGATGCTGTTGCTCTTCATCCAGAATCAGATGCAGAGTTGAACGACAGAGATCATATGTCTACTATCTCTGAATAAAATGACGTAGATAAACTTAAATAACTATGAATCATGACTAATATCATCTCATGGAACTGGCGTGGTTATCATAAGAAATACGGCAATATCCGTAATATTCTCTCTGATAATCAACCATTATGTTTAGCTCTACAGTAAACCCATTTAAAACCCAGTAACGAAGCCAAATTACACAACTATGCAACCTACAGAAAAGATTTTATAGGAAGTGATAGGGCCATGGTGGAGTGGCTCTTTCATCTCCCGCAGTTTACCCCATTCTCTATCATCTTTAAATACTGACTTACAAGCCGTTGCAGTCCGTGTTCATATAAAATGACTCTTAACAATATGTACCGTTTATTTACCTCCAAACCAAGTAATTCAATCGCAGATAATCTCCTTCTCCAACTTCCTACTCAGTGCTCATTGTTGGAGATTTTAATGCATACAGCCAACTCTCTGGGCAACTGAGATTCTAATCGACATGATGATATAATAGAGAAATTCATATCAGACAGTGGCTTATGCCTGCTTTATAATGGAGATCACACTTATTTTCATGAATAACCCACAGCTTTCACGCAATAGATCTTACAATTTGCTTCCCATTTATCTATCCATATTGGTGTGAAGACGATTCCGTTACACAGAGATGGCCGTTTGTTGACAACGTATAGGGATTTAGAAAAACCAGGACTTACTAAAAAAACTCCAATTTGGTAAACGAAGACCTTTTTATTCCACGATGAAAAGGCAGCAGGCAGCGTACAAGGGGGAAGCGATAAGAGCCTCTTCTTAAAATGACATCACGAGGCTAGAGACAGAGCAGGAGTGTGTTGAATATACAGTTACAACTTTCTTGCTTGGCGGACTACAATATCGCCAATCTACAAATATTTTGTGCCATGCACAAGAGGCAGAGAAAAACATTAGCTGGTATGGATTTGCCAAATACATACGGTAGGCTTCTACCATATATTAATTGTGTAGGGGTGCCAGACTGTGGGTTGCTAAAATTCCTGAATCATGATAGGCGCAATCTAATCTGTACTTTGAATACAGCTGCGGTTAAGTGTAAAAAAAAAATAAAAATGTTTCTGGATAACGACATAGTAACAGACGAATTCGTTAGGCGAAAAGGCATGAGAATGTATTTTTCTAGACCAGATGTTAGATCAAAGATAAACCCCATGCTTTACCACAAAAATGCAGTATTGACATACATATGAACAAAAGAGTGTGAATGTTAAAGTGTATTGCGAAGATAATTCTAATGAATAGATTGCATGTTAAGTGATTTTAAATGATGAGTTATATTCATGCCCAAATAACGAAATGCCCGAGCTAAAATGCTTTTGTTTCTAAGAGACAGCAGTAACGTTTTTCTACAAGGTTAAATCGTAAGTGTGAGAGACTCACAAAGTAAAAATGGACTCTGAATCACTGATTTTATTTTATTAAAGAGATGAGTAACTAGAATAATTTAATTTAAATGTGCAGGGCCATTAATACAACTGCTTTAGTTTTTAAATGTTGAATTTAATTTAGGGGCTGCACTGTTTGACTATAGTGCACTAAAATAAATAAGTTATTAAACAGAATTTTAATTGAAAGTGCTTGGGTGGGTGGGTGGGTGGGGGGAATCAAACGCAACCATATATAACAAGATAATCGTTATAATTGGAACTTCTGGATCTCGAATGATCTGCACGGCAGTGACCATTTTCCAATATTTATCACACGGACTACTCCTAGAGGGAATATAATAATTATTTTATTGCTATATCTATGACAGGGCCAATTGGTCAACTTTCACAAATCATTTTAAAATCACAAATCAGATGGAAGAAGGTGACATAGATAATGAACTTGCTAATATCACCCATTGTATTATCAATGCTGCAGATATTAGCATTCCTAAATCCACTGCTACGCCTAGGCACAAGAAGCCATGGTGGAACAGTGATTGCCAGACTGAAAAAAAAAGCAGGCTTGAGGCATTTTCCGTATTAGCCTAATAATACAAACTGCCTTAAAAAAAAAACAAAGGCTGAAGCTAGAAGAGCGCATCGTAAAAGCCAACGTGAATCCTGGATGCAATACATATCTAACATTAGCTCTAATACCTCAAGCAAAATCCTCTGGAAAAAAGTAAATTGTATGCGTCTATATTCTGAAAATCTTATCTCAATCCTCAATTGCAATGGACAAGCAATAGCTTCACCCAAAAAAAATTTCTGAAACAGTAGCTAATACAGTTGCTTCTAATTCATATCTAACTCATACCCAGAACCATTCTTATATAAAAGACAAATGGAAACTACCCGCATCAATTTTAATTCTCGTCACTGATGATTATAATATCCCTCTTACTATTTCAGAGCTCTTAAATTCTTTGCAAAAAAGCAACCCCTCTGCTCCAGGTAATGATGGCATCACTTATATCATGCTAAAACATCTCTTCTCCGCCTCTCTCTCTAACTTACTTGCTTTCTATAATAGAATTTGGATTGAACAAATCTTTCCTCATGCCTGGTCTAAGCTATTATTATTCCCTTTCCTAAACCATTAAAGGATTCTAGTGACCCAAATAATTACAGAGCTATCGCAGTCTCTAGCAGCCTTTGCAAACTTCTAGAACAAATGGTAAATTTCTGCCTTGTACATATTTTAGAATCTATCAATTGTCTTGCCGCATTTCAAAGTGGATTACGACGTGCAGGTCTACTATCGATAACCTGATCCATCTTGAAAATCATATACAGACTGCAATTCTAAAACACAGCCATTTGGTGTCAGTATTTTTTGACATGGTGGAAGCCTATGACAGAACATGGCGATATGGGATACTTCGTGATCTTTTTAACCTTACCTTTCGTGGGAATCTCCGAATTTTTATTGAAAGCTTCCTTGCCATTCGACTTTTTCAAGTCTGAATTGGGAGAACTCTTTAACCCAGGGTGGTGCCGTGAGAGTCAGCCTCTTTGCTATCAAAATAAATAATATGCTTAGTCAACTACCCCCTTCTGTGAAGGGAGATCTCTATGTCGTCGACTTTCGCATTATGTGTATGGGACAAGATATTCGTTTTATTGAGAGACAGTTGCAAATTGCAATAACTCATATTCTTAATTGGACAAATAAAAGTGTTTTTATTTCTCAAGACAAAACTTCTTGCGAACACTTCTGTAGACGTAGGGATCTACATCCAGATCCTGAAATTTTTATTGGTTCCACTCAGATTCCCGTTCTGGATAGTGCTCATTTTGATAGAAAGTTAACTTTTCTTACCACATATCCTACAGTTACGTAACAAATATGAAAAATGTCTTAATCTACTAAAGGTACTTTCAAATATTTTTGGGGAGCAGACCGTTCTTCTATCCCCCCCAGGGGGATATCTTCTTTAGGTATTCACGGGCTTCGCAACCCCGGGTTCCTGAGCAATCTTTCTCTTTTCTTTTTCCTCTTATTCCTCTTGTCTTTCTTTCCTCTTTGATTCACTCTCATTGTGGTTTCCTCTTCGGAGGTGAGGGCAATTCTGCATGAGCCGATATCATCCTGCATATCGACTCATGGGAAATTGTAAACCACCCACGTGTTTGCCGTGCGTGGCAACCCGTGTCCCTGGAAAGGGGGATCCTGGCAGTTGAGGGAAACCAACACATTGCTTTGGCCTCTGCTTCAGGTAGACGGGAGGTGCATATTGGTCCCGTATGCATCAATCGGCTGGTCAGGTGACTTGTCACTGGCTGGGGATCAAGTGAACGAGTACTTACTAGCCATCTCGTTAAGAGTGGAGACTGGCATAGGAGTGTCTTGTGACCGTATGGGCCCTGGTTAGCACTGGTGCACGAATGTGCATCTCCCCTTGTTGGGCTCGGTAGTGGGTGGTGCGGCCAGGGTCTGAATTGAATTTTTTCCCATTATGGATGGAAATACTTCACTTCCTTCAAATCCTCTCCCATGTGGAGAGCAACAAACTGTACAGAGCAATCTTTTCACTCGCTTCTTTGTAATCAAACGTACTGATAGCCTGTCCGATAGTTCATTTAAGAAAATTTTACCTTTCCTTATTGCAAAAACATTTCAGTCTGTTTTCGGTGATGGTCATAATCTCAAAAAACTGCAGTCTAGGGATTTATTGGTTGAGGTTACTTCAGCCAGCCAGTCTGAATTTCTATCAAATTGTAATACAATAGGTCTATTCTCTGTTTCTGTTAAAGCACATCAAACCCTAAATACAAGCCGTGGTGTAATATCCGAACCAGATCTTTATTTTCTACCAAGGATGAACTTTTACAAAATTTGAATGGACAAGTGCTTCCCACAAAGCACATCATTCTGACTTTCAATAGCCCTACCTTACCAAAAAGAATTAAAGCTGGTTACCTTAATTGTCCTGTCCGTCCCTACATTCCTATCCTCTATGTTGCTTTAATTGCCAGCGTTATGGCCACACTACTACTAACTGCCGGGGTTCCGCCACCTGTGCACGTTGTGCAGAAGTTGGCCATGACAATAAATCATGTGAAAATCCTGAACACTGCATAAATTGCAAGGGTAATCATACTGCATACTCCCGTTCTTGTCTTACCTGGATACATGAAAAATAAATCATTTCTGTTAAAGTAACTCAAAATCTCTCCTATCCTGAAGGCCGCAAAGTTGTTGAATCTAGGACTCCGTCAGTCGGAGTCTCCTACTCTAGTCTACTCAAACAACAACCAAAAGCTGTAAGGCACATAAGCACCCAGACCAAACCTTCCGTTCCACTAAATAACTCACCTATGACAGTACCACTCAGCACCACAAAGATACAAACTCGTGATGTCTGCTGTGGTTCTAAATGTTATGCAACCCCATTATTAGAACGTTGGCTACCATCCTCGGAACCTGTTACTATAGTATATCAAACTAGTCAATCACAAAAACCTGCAGTTCAATCAAAAAAGTCATCCGACCCAGTTCAATCCAAAAAGTCATCCGAACCAGTTCAATCCAAAAAGTCATCTAAACTCCAGACTGATACTAAGGCTGTTAAATCTAAAAAAACATCACAGAAACCTGATACTACTCAAACAGTGAAACCAAGCAAAAAAATTTGCCTTCAGAAAGAGAGAAAAACAATCTGGGGCTCTTCACAGTGGAACACTGTGAAGAAAAAGAACAATGATTTTACATTGTTTTTTACTCATGTGATTTTAACCTTGTTTTCATGTAGTATTTGTACATCCTTTTAAACTTTGTGTATGTTAACAGTTATTAATTTAATAACTCCACAGTTTTTAATTATAATACGCTTGACTTTTAACTATGAATCTTTGATTCTTTTAAACGGTTTTAGATATACATATTACTGTTTTCATTAATTTTTTTGTTTTTATCACCGTTTTGTTATTCTTCTTTTAATCGTTTTTTTGGATATATACATTTTTACATTTTGACTTCGTCTTGGCGCAGCATGTCCCTACTGGGACTTTGCGCCATAAAGCCCCATACAACCAACCAACCAACCAACCGTACTTCTATCCTTAAAATCTATCATGCCATGATCCGTTCTAAAATTGACTATGCCTGCCAGGTCTATGGTTCTTCACGTAACTCAGTTTTGAAAAAGTTGGACACTGTGCACTTTGTGTTGATCTGGTGCATTTCGTACTTTCCCAGTGCTTAGCCTCTATGTTAATTCCAACTAACCTGCACTGCACCAGATCTGGGAAAGACTTTCCCTGGATTTATACTAACGTATCCTTTCACATTCTGGCCATCCTTGGATTTATACTATCATATCCTTTCACATTCTGGCCATCCTCTACATTTGGATGCGTTTGAGAGCAAAAGTGAATTTTAAAATGAGTCAGAAAATAAGCCATTTGGATTTGAGTACACCCTTAATACGATGATTTTTTGCCACAACCAGTATGTATTTTTAATTTGTTTTTGCTCTAAGAATTGGTCTTATCAGAAACTTGTTTTTGAAACATGCAATAAACTCAGCTAAAAATATTTTGCCTGAACATACTGTGGAGGACAATATTTAAATATTAACGCAGAATTCTATACAGAAATATCACAAATAAGAAATTTTAAATGTCTAAAAGTAAGTCCCAATGTTTTTCTTTTTTTTTTTTTTTAAACGAAGAATTGAAAAAAAATATTCTTTTACGTCAGGGATTCGCAGATCAATGCACTAAATCGAAAATAAAGAATGCATCATGAATAATGTTTAAAATCATTTTTATAGACTCAGAGTGTGGTACAAAAATATCCCTTTGACCAACACGTTTAAGGTAATTTTTAAACACATAAAAGTAAAAAACATATCTGTTAATTTGCAATAACATTTAACTCTATTTTTTTTAAATCAACTTGTCCCACTTTATAAGCAAATGCTCTTGTCTCGAGTAACAATCTATTATTGTCTTATGACGAACTTGCCACGGCTGTTGTGTCCCAAAAAATTATCTTAAATAAACTTTGACATCGTTTTTAGCTTACGCTTTATGTCTAAGGATAAACATTTCCAAGGTGGTAAAATTAACTCAATGAGGCCATTCATATACATATTCTCTAGATATATCATCCATAGCCCACCAGGCAGTGTTGGCTTGGTTTACCTTAATCAAGTAAGGCATTCTTTCTCTTTCCACTTACAATTAACTTTGAAACCATTTTAAGGCATCTTCATGAACTTCAGAAGACTTTTTCATTATCATGAAGGCTGCTTCAACTTTGTGATCAAACTCAGCAGAATCAAACCCCCCCAGGGGGATACCTTCTTTAGGTATTCACGGGCTTCGCAACCCCGGGTTCCTGAGCGATCTGTCTCTTTTCCTTTTCCTCTTATTTCTCTCGTGTTTCTTTCCTCTTTGTTTCTCTCTCGTTGTGGTTTCCTCTTCGGAGGTGAGGGCAATTCTGTATGAGCCGATATCATCCTGTATATCAACTCATAGAGAATTGTAAACCACCCACGTGTTAGCCGTGCGTGGCGACCCGTGTCCCTGGAAAGGGGGATCCTGGCAGTTGAGGGAAACCAACACACTGCTTTGGCCTCTGCTTCAGGTAGACGGGAGGTGCATATTGGTCCCGTATGCATCAATCGGCTGGTCAGCTGACTTCTATCACTGGCTGGGGATCAAGTGAGCGAGTACTTACTAGCCATCTCGTTAAGGGTAGATACTGGCATAGGAGTGTCTTGTGACCGTATGGGCCCTGGTTAGCACTGGTGCACGAATGTGCATCCCCTTGTTGGGCTCGGTAGTGGGTGGTGCGGCCGGGGTCTGAATTCTATTTTTTTCAATTATGGATGGACATACTAAAGTTCCTTCTACTTCTCTCCCATGTGGAGAGCAACAAGATGTACAGTCCTTATTTACTCGTTTTTTTGTTATTAAACGCACTGATAGTCTCTCTGATAGTTCTTTCAAAAAAACTTCACCATTTCTTATAGCAAAAACTTTCCAGTCTGTCTTGGGGGACGGTCATTCTCTAAAAAAATTACAATCTGGTGATTTACTGGTTGAGGTTTCTTCAGCCAGGCAGTCTGAACTTTTGTCAAATCCCAATAATATAAGTACTTTTTCTGTTTCTGTTAAAGCACATCATACTCTGAATACTTGCCGTGGTGTAATATCTGAACCAGATCTTTTGTTTTCCACAAAAGAAGAACTTCTATCTAATTTAAGCGATCAAAATATAATAGATGTTCGTCGTATCACTATCCGTAGAAATGGGCAAATTCTTCCTACAAAACACATTATTCTCACATTCAATACCCATAGTTTACCTACTAGAATTAAAGCCGGCTATCTAAACTGTCCAGTCAGGCCTTATATACCTAACCCTCTCCGCTGTTTCAAATGCCAACGTTATGGCCATACTAATACAACCTGTCGTAGCAATGTTACCTGTGCACGTTGTGCAGAGGTCGGACATGATGGTAAAACTTGTGAAAAACCCGAACGCTGTGCAAACTGTAAGGGTGATCACACATCATATTCTCGCTCTTGTCCGAATTGGATCCGTGAAAAGGAAATTCTTGCTGTTAAAATAACCCAAAAAATCTCCTACCCTGAAGCTCGTAAACTTGTTGACATCAGGACCCCATCTGTTGGGGCATCATACTCCAGTATACTCAAACAACAATCAAAATCCGTAAGGCACATAAGTACCCAGACCGACTGCTCTTTTCCACCAAATAATTCAAGTATTATACAATCAACTAAAGAAACCCGTGACGTGTCTCTTGGTAGTAAATGCTATGGTACCCCATTATTGGAACGTTGGCTACCATCCTCAGAACCAGTTACAATAGAATATCAACTTACTCAGTCACAGAAATCTCCAGTTGGATCCAAAAAGTCATCTAATCATCAGACTGAAACTAAGGCTGCCTCATCTCCAATACCATTACAGAAACCTAATTCCCTCCGAACATCATCAGTTCAATCAAAAATATCAACCGAACACAAGACTAAACAAACGCCAGCTCCAGATAAAAGCAAATTGGTGAAACCAATTCGCCCAACTCAGAAAGCTAATGAAAAAACTTGTGCGCAAAAAGAAAGGAAGAAACCTCCAACGCAAGTCTCTTCACAGTGGAAAACTGTGAAGAGAAAAGACAAGAAATCATGCCTGAGCCCAGCAATCACAAATGTAAAGGATACGAAACAGTTACTGAACTATGCAGAAGAGGCTATGGAATCTTACAGTTATGACTCTGATGACGATGAAAATGTTGCTTTCGAAAAATTTAATCCTACATGATTTTTTATTGAGTTTTTTAAATTTTGAATTATAACTTCTTTTTAGGCAGTATTACTATACTGTGTTATGCTTTGTTTTTTGGAATAATTTTAACTTTTCATAACCTTAGAGCTTTTAGAGATTTTTAATTTAAATATATGCTTTGTCTTTTAATTACATTTTGGATTTTTAAACCTTGTGTATTGTGACTTTCATTGTACATTATTTTTATTACATGTATCATCACATTTCTTTCTTCAGTTTACTTTGTTTATAACTTATATATCTCATACAGTCTTTTAATGTAACTTTTAAATTTTAACCATGTTGTACACCTTACTTTTTTCTTGGCGCAGCATGTCCCTGAAGGGACCTTGTGCCATAAAATTCCAAACAACCAACCAACCAACCAACCAGCAGAATCAAACATGAATCTGAAAACAATTTATCCAAATAAACATAAAGAAGAAAGAAAAATCACGTGTCAAGCATAGAGTAAGAATTTCATAATATATATTTCATAACATATTCAGAATAATGTAATAAATTTCTCTAAGGCGTAAAAAAGAAATCTGGAAAAAAAAATGTCAGCAATTTACGTTAATAAACTAGAAACATATTCAAATTCTTTTGTGAGCACTGTATATGATCCGCCGCTTTGAATATATACAGTGTAGTAGGTTAAAATTTAGCTCATTGGCAAACGGTTCAAATTTCCCTTTCAGGAATTTCTTTCAATAAACGAAATTTACTCGAATTCTTTTGTGCAACCCTGTAGAATTTATGGGTGAATATCGCAAAATGTGAGATTTTGAAAACAAAAATTTTGAAAATTTAAATCATTTCAAAGTTTCTGATTTTTTTTTTTTTTTTTTTTAAATGTTGGTTGAACAGCAGAATAAAGGAATATTGATAATCTCAATATTGTTTTACTATCAATTGAAATAAAATATATTATTTCAATTGAAATAAAAGATATTATTTCAATTACTTATTAATTTGAAACTGACGAAAAAGAAGAAATCTAATAATACCTATAATTTTTCTCTGTTCTCCCCTTAAAAAGAAGAATGGAGTAATTTTGTTGCCATTACAGATTGTCACTACAGGAATGTAATTAAAATTAGAGAAAATTTCATATTTCGAAAACTAATTCAAATTTTGAAATTCAAATACCGGTTTTGAGATCTGCAGATCAATACAGATTTTTGGTATTAATTTCACTAATTAATATTCCATATTTTAGGCACATCCAGATGTCATTTTTACTTTGTTTTACTGCATTTTTTTTTTACATTGTTTTGTACCCTCGTTTGACGACTATATCTGGATGGGTATCCCATCCAGGTGGCTTTTCTAATTCCATTTTAACTCATTTCATTATTTTGTCTTGATGTCATTTGCTTAACTCACTTTTTTTGTATTATACTCTTTGTTTGGTGCAGCATGTCCCTAAAGGGATTTTGCACCATAAAACCCAATACAACCAACCAACCAACCATATTTTAGGAGAAATCGCCGTGAAACATAATCAGTCATTTCATTAAGAATTTATATATTTAGGGTAGATTTAATACGGTTAGTAGGAAGCGACAATCACCTATCCTAAATTTTTAAAAAATTCTAAATGAAAAGTCGCACACATCAAAATAAATGTTACCCTTTTTTCAAGATTTGATCTAATGAAAACTGTTGTGATTAAGGACCAGGCGACTCTGATTTCCACATTTAAAAAAATTAAAAGCCACAGTTCAAGTATCATGTTATTAATTTTTAATGTTAAAAATAAACTAATAAAGCAATATATATATAAAAAAAAAATTCTGTTATTTACCTCTGTGGAAAAAATCTGAAAGCTGGAAATGCTTTCTGCACACTACCATGCGTTTTGACACTTTTTTGCCAATCTTTAACACTTTAATCCATTCTTCACGTAAGCGTGCAGAAGAAAAATCCTTTCCATTGGGAAATCTGTGAAAACTGGTTCTTGGATGATCAGATCCACAAGAATTACATTGCAAACATAGCAGTAACTATTATCCATTATTAAAAAATAATACAAAAAAAGAAATGCTTGTTTTTATCAATGAAAAACATACGGGTCATTCCATGTCAAATCAACGAGAAAAATGCAATTTTTGGACCTCGACATCTCAGATTTCTATAATTTTTGGTTTATAGTTTGTATCCATGGAGTATATGAAAAATCTAATTTTTAAATTTTTTTTTTCTTAGCGGTTTATTTTTTACGGAATTTTAAAAATGGTCAAAAGAACCAAATTTAACCAAATTCTCAACCACAAAACCTTCTATAATTCTTTAACAAATTGGGCTAGAGAGTTAAGTTATATCTCATTTGAAAGCTCTTTTTATGGGCTTTAATATGATATGCAACACTAACAATTTTGTGTATAATAAGTTTTTTGACAAATTTTCAAAATTTTTGAATTTAAATTTTTCAAAAACACCATGTTTAATTTTTTTCAAAAAAATATATGTTAATCTTTGACTTTTTGTCTACAAGTATGCCAAATTTCAAGATGGAGAAATGATGGGGTTTTGAACTATTAATTTTTAAATATGAGTTATACATGAAAAATTTCAAGTATCAGGGCAAAATTAACAATTGTACAATTTCTTTCCATATATAATTCACACTTCTTTTTCATTAAAAATTTCAGAGTTTGATGCTAAGCAAATTTATTTCTAAGGCATGAAAATTTTCTAAGGCATATTTCTCAAAATATAATTATGTAATTTGCCCGTAAGGGGACTCTTCATTCACTTGAAAGCACCTGATCGGTAAAGTTAATCCTATGGGCAGGTTGTTTTCGAATTTTCCGTTTAAATTTGAATATTTTTAAATGATTTTTTTTTACATAAGATAGTTGATGTCGATCTCTCATATGTCTATTTTTTACTTTTTCGATTTTGGTTGCAGATTTTTTAATAAAGATACTTTCACTTTCGGACCGGTTTCGAAAGTTACAGTACCTTTATTAAAAAAAATCTGCAATCAAAATCGAAAAATTACAAAAATTCCCTATTAAAGATCGACCTCAGCTATCCTATGAAAAAAAAAATCATTTAAAAATATTCAAATTTAAATGAGAAATTCGAAAACAGCCTGCCCATAGGTTTAGCATTACCAAGCACATATTTCAAGTAAGTGAAGAGTGTTTTGACCTGGCACTTCTATCTTTTGATAGTTTAATTCTACAGCCATCACATATTTTCAAGCCCTTTTGAATATTAAATCTTAAACTGCACTACCAAGTTGTTACATTCCTAAGTTTTCCTGATTTTGAATGAATTGTTTCTTTATAGGGATTGATCTGGATGAGTTACCTCATCTATATAGCTTTTCTATTTCCATTTTAACTCATTTAATTATGTCTTTTTCTTAAACTCACTTTTGTTTTATTCTTTGTTTGGCACAGCATGTCCCTAAAGGGATTTTGTGCAATAAAACTCAATACAAGCAACCTTTATAGGGATTGCAGCATTTAACAGAAAATAATGCCCAGTCTTTCTTATCTTTTGACATCATTAATAGTAGTAATTCAAGACTTCTTTGTTAAAGCATTTGATTAAAGTAAAATGAAGCTTGTTTATTAAATAGTTATCCTTCTATATGTAAAAAAAAAAAAAAAAAAAAATTATAACGATTTGGGAATGTGCCAAACAATTTTGAAATGAACCAATGAAAATCTGCTTAGGTATCTCAAAATGCATCTGATTATTCAGAGCTTTCTGACTTTTCTTAGCAGGAATTGTGCTTGGTGAAAACCATGAAAGTAGAGAGGATGGGTGCGGAAAGGGAAGAATCTTCTGCATTTCGATAGACTTATTTAAGGGGTCGATGGCAAACTTACTTGAAATATGTGCTTGGTAATGCTAAACCTATGGGCAGGCTGTTTTCGAATTTCTCATTTAAATTTGAATATTTTTAAACGATTTTTTTTCATAGGATAGTTGAGGTCAATCTTTAATAGGGAATTTTTGTAATTTTTCGATTTTGGTTGCAGATTTTTTTTAATAAAGGTACTGTAACTTTCGAAACCAGTCCGAAAGTGAAAGTACCTTTATTAAAAAATCTGCAACCAAAATCGAAAAAGTCAAAAATAGACATATGAGAGATCGACATGAACTATCCCTATGTAAAGAAAATCATTTAAAAATATTCAAATTTAAACGGAAAATTCGAAAACAACCTGCCTATAGGATTAACTTTACCGATCAGGTGCTTTCAAGCGAATGAAGAGTCCCCTTACGGGCAAATTATGTAATTATATTTTGAGAAATATGCTTTAGAAAATTTTCATGCCTTAGAAATAAATTTGCTTAGCATCAAACTCTGAAATTTTTAATGAAAAAGAAGTGTGAATTATATATGGAAAGAAATTGTACAATTGTTAATTTTGCCCTGATACTTGAAATTTTTCATGTATAACTCATATTTAAAAATTAATAGTTCAAAACCCCATCATTTCTCCATCTTGAAATTTGGCATACTTGTAGCCAAAAAGTCAAAGATTAACATATATTTTTTTGAAAAAAATTAAAGATGGTGTTTTTGAAAAATTTAAATTCAAAAATTTTGAAAATTCGTCAAAAAATTTATTATACACAAAATTGTTAGTGTTGCATATCATATTAAAGCCCATAAAAAGAGCTTTCAAATGAGATATAACTTAACTCTCTAGCCCAATTTGTTAAAGAATTGTAAAGGATTTTGTGATTGAGAGTTTGGTTAAATTTGGTACTTTTGGCAATTTTTTAAATTCCGTAATAACAAATCCGCTAGGGAAAAAAAATAAAAAAAATTAGATTTTTCATATACTTCATGGATACAAACTATAAACCAAAAATTATGGAAATCTGAGATGTTGAGGTCCAGACCCCACGTTGATTTGACATGGAATGACCCATACACGTTTTCAATGTCATTCAATGGGCTTGCAAAATATTTGCCGACTCAGAAATAGTTCATCACGATTTCACCAGAGGGCATATTCAAGGGTTGGAATCTAGAATTCAACATTTGAAAAGAACTTTTAATGCAAAAGAAAAACTAAAATGGCCTTTTACCGACCAATAGACATACAAATGTGTCTTGCTATGCAGCTTTTAGGAATTTTATCCATTTTTCATACACTCATTTAACGTGTATTTTCATTTGATTTGGATTCAGATAATAAATATTCACAAAATTACTAAAACTTGTAAAGCTAGAATTTTGGTCATGTATTTTTATTATTATTATTTTTTTTTTTTTGTATGCCAGTTTATGAAGAACCTTCCACTAAATATTGTAGTATAAAAAGTTAAATGCATCAATAACTTGGCTATGGATTTATTGACTCAATGTGTAACTTAATTCTTTATAACATTTTAAACATTTGTTGAAACTTGAACTTATGTTCAAGAATAACGGTTTAGAATTTAGCTACTGGTTAATGATTAGAAGGAATAATATATTGAATGGATAAACACCAACCCATTTGGTATGCTGTTGTAATTATTCCTTGTTAATTAATTTTATTGTAATTAATCTTTGATTTTTTTCAATGTTTCTTAAATCGACTAACATTTAAAAAAATATAAAACTTTAAAATGGCATAAGATTGTAGCTTTTTATGCCAAAAGCAGGAGTCAAATGTGCAATTTAGAATGTTCTGGAAAAAAATTATTACATTATTTACTAAGAATTTTATTTAATAAAAAGAAAAAAACCCAACTTAATAACAATCCTTTCCTACAACAGATGGAGTGTTTCAATAATTCCTTTCACTGGACCTTTATATATTTTATAAACATGATTGTCTAGAATGCAAAAAAACAAAGAACATTGTTTTTCATATTTGGCATTAAATACGTAATGAGCCTTATATAATTTATCCACTGCTTTTATGCCACAATGTCCAACATTTAAAATCTTCTTGTCTAAGACAATAAAAGAGTATTTTTCTCTGTTGAACATCCTTGAATTTAATTAAATAAGGTTATTGAATTGCACTCCTCCATGAGGTCACTATTTTCCTTATGCATGTTTATATATGTTTTATGTATGTTTTCCTTATGTATGTTTTTTTTTTTTGTGTTAAAAGAAAATATTGAAATTAAGTTTGAACAAGAAATAGCAATAATTATAATGATAAGGAGTGATTATGAACCTTTTAAAACATTTTGCAGTTTTTAGATTAAAAAAAAGAAAAAAATTGTATTTTACATTAGTCCCCCAGGCATAGTCTGTGAACAACAACAATAACAAAAAAAATTTAGACTAAAAATTTTAACTTTCTATAAAGTTACACCACTGAAAATTCAGCCAATCGTGAATAAAATAATTTAAATTAGATGTGAATGGTATAGGATGTTTAAATTCCAGGTCTTACTGCAATACAAGCACAGTTTAAATAAATATTTTTTTACTGAATATAATGCATTGGGAGGTTATTAATATTCTAAAGAATTATATTTATGTAACATATATATATATATATATTATATAAAACAGAAAAAAAAACATTGTTCTTTCATGGATCAACCGGAGGGTTAAAAATCATCCTGCTTAATCTGATTTTTAGGACTATCTAAAAATTGAAAATTCTGTAGATTAAAAACAAAGTCCGCGTTACAAAAGTAATGAATTAATAAATGTAAAATATTAGTGCTGGAATTTATAAGCTGAAGAATATGATAATGTTACCAAGTGTAATTAAAATGGGTGAGTTAGACCCAAATACAAAACAAAAAAAAAATTTTTTTTGGAACTTTCTTTGTTAAAGTTAAGACTGAAATAAATTTGGGTAGTTTATAAATTAATAAAGTTTCGCAATGAGTAATTTTTTTAAGTTTGCTATTAACATTAAACCATATTTTTTTTTTTGTTTGTTTGTTTAAATTCTAGATATAAACATTTTTCAGTACACTTAAAAATTCGTATCTTATGCATTTTTTTTTTTTTTAATTAAATCATGGTGTTACTTCTGATACAATTTTAAAATAAATTACCATTTTAAAAACAAATTTTAAATAAAAGGTCTTAGGCAACATTATAAAATATTGTTGAAAATTCACCTTTGTTGCCACTTTAATTTTGTGTGTGTGTGTATATATATATATATATATACATAATAAATTTGAAATCGCAAATATATATATATATATATATTAAACAGTATTAAAAAAAAAAAAAAAGGAAACTACATTTAAAATTAAATTTATTCTACACATGCAATGTTTTATAGCAATTATGTCTTACCCCATAAATTCTAACTAAACAGTCAGATGGCAATTTTCTTCTAATTACTTCAGGAAACTGGCAAAAAAAAATAAATAATTAAGCAATAATAAAAATCGCCAAAAACAACGCTTAAACACACAATAAAATACATCAAGTAATGTGAACAGACTGATATGTTTCGTGAGTTCGAGGACTCACATAATCAATGCATAAAATCTATAAAAACAATATCCCCCCCCCTCCCCCCCAACTACATGCACGGTGAAAACCCAAATGACAGAAAATACAAAAGACTGTCAAGTTCCAACAGCCAATGAAATCAAAGCGGAAGTGAAGTGTCATGGCACAACAAATCTACCCAGAAATTTGAGATGTAAGGTACACTAGACAAATCATTAACCAAGGAGTTTTTAAATCTATGGATAGGAACAGCTTCAAAAAAGTCTAAATCTAGAGGAGTAATGCATTTCTAGATAATTTCAATTTTGACTCAGCTACCATTATGTCCCTCCCCCCAGCAATGAGAAACATTAGAGGATTTTTGAATTCTTTTTTCTTTACACAGTTTGTGTTCTTTGGCTCTGTAACAGAGTTTTCGTTTAGTTTATTCAATATAGGACAAACCACATTGGCATTGAATATTGTAAACACCATAATAATTTTGAGGAGGAATTTGATTCTTAAGCTGTGAAAAAGTTAATTTATTAACTGGTTTAAAAATCACATTAAAATCATAATGTCTTTAGATGTTAGCTATTTTAAAGCTAATACTATTATAAAATGGTAAAATGATAAGGTTAGAAAAAGAAACCACAGTAACATAAAAATCAGGATTATTAACACATTTATTAAGACTATGAGAAATTAAATTGTTGATGTAAGATAAACTAAAACCACGATCAATAGCAACACCTCTAATATAATTTAATTCTGTAACAAAGGAATTGTTATCTGAACAAATTAAGCAAGCTCTATTAATCAAATAAAGAAAAGCCGAAGCTTTTTGGAAAGGGGGGTGACATGATTTGAAATGGAGGGGAGGAGTGTGACGGTATGCTTAAGTGGCAAATGTCTTAAGCTTACAAATGACCAACACATCAAGAAATGACAATTTATTATCAATTTCAACTTCATAAGTAAATTGAATAACTGACTCTATTGAGTTCAAAATAGTCAATACATTTTCAACAGAAAAAGGAGAAAGGTCCAAGAGCGCAAAGGGATCATATACATATCTACAATAAAATGGGAAGTTGATAAGGTTAAACCATTTTAACCTCAAAGTAATGCATATATAAATTGGCTAGGAAAGGACTAAGGAGATTACCCATATCTAAACCATCTGACATAGAATAAAATTGATTTGAAAATTGAAATTAATTTTTTTTTAAACAATTGCTGAATAACTCAATGTGATTTCATAATCTATGTAATGAAATTCTTTTAATCTAACAGTGAGATATTGCTGTGCATCTTGAACAGATACATGGGTGAACAGAGAGTAACATCAAACGAAATACGAGGGCCGTTTTTTTTTCAACCTCCGATGGGCCATAAAAAAAAGACAAGCATATATAGAAAGATCATTTTATTACTAAAAGTTATGTACACTTATGGTTATTTTTCAACATAATCACCTTGTAAATTGAGGCACTTGTCGTACCTGTGGACAAGCTTTCCAATACCCCCTTCATAAAAAGTGTCCGCCAATGAATTCAAATGATTCTTGACGCTGTCTTGAAGCTCCACGTTACTTTGAAAATGCTTCCCTCCTAGCCACTTTTTAAGTTCAGGGAAAAGATGGTAGTCACTCGGAGCTAGGTCGGGACTGTATGCCGGGTGATCGAAAATTTCCCACTGAAAATGCTGAAGTAGACGTTGGGTTACAGCAGCAGTGTGAGGACGGGCGTTGTCATGGATCAGAAGAATTCCAGAAGTCAGCATGCCTCTTCTTTTGTTCTGAATGGCTTTGCGTAACCGTCTTAAAGTTTCACAATAAACAGCTGAAGTAATCGTCGTCCCTGGCTGCATGAACTCAACAAGCAACACACCTTTTTGATCCCAGAACACTGTAGCCATAATCTTTCTGTTGTTGAAGGTTTGTTTGAACTTTTTTGGTCTGTTTGGCGAGTTCGTATACATCCATTGTTGAGATTGACGTTTTGTTTCAGGTGTGTCATACTGAACCCAGGTCTCATCACCTGTCACAGTTGATTTCAAAAAGTCTTCTCCTTCAGCGTCATAACGGGTGAGGAATGTCAAGGCTGAGCCCATTCGTCGTGTTTTGTGGTTGTCCGTCAACATCTTTGGGACCCAGCAAGCACAAATTTTTCTGTAGCCTAAATGTTCCGTCACAATAGTGTACAGAGAAGACCTCGAGACTTCTGGAAATTTTATGGACAAATCATTTATAGTGAACCTTCGGTTTCCTCTAACCTCTTCGTCCACTCGTTGAACAAGGTTGTCTGTGGCTACAGACTTGCGTCCTTGACCTCCTTCATCATGCACATCGGTTCGGCCATCTTTAAATTTTAGGCACCATTCACGCACAACACCATCGCTTATAAAGCTTTCTCCATACACTCGGCTCATTCTTCGATGAATTTCAGCTGCACTATTCCCTTCAGCTTGCAGGAATCGAATAACACTTCGCAATTCGCACTTGGCGGGAGAATCAATTAAGGCAGCCATGTTTACGTGGCTACAGCTCGCCTCACAATGGCGTCAATGAAAAGGCAGTCAAAGAGGGTGATGTGGGGAACATGCGCCGTCGCTCTATGCGCATACCGACTTCCTGCCACTCGCCTAACGTTGATGCTATGCAATCGGAGGTTGAAAGAAAAACGGCCCTCGTATATGCAAAGAGGGGGAAGGGGGTGAAGATTTTAATACGATTTACAAAAGAACTAGAATTCCTAATAGTGTAAATATTGGAACTTGAAAGAAATGAAAAGCATTTAACTAAATATTTAGCAAGAAGGTATGAGTCTGAACCGATATTGGATATGGTAGGACAGAGGGGGAACACCAATTTTAGGAAGAGCATAAAAGTGACTACAGTTAGCAATAGAAGGAATTAATGATATTTTAATATTGTCATCAATACAAGGAGAGGTTTTTATAAGTTTTCTAGATATATTAGATCACTATGGGAAGGATCGCGATTTAATTTAACATATGGACCAGATCATAAAAGATTTTGTACTTTATCTTTTACAGTCACTTTATCTTTGTTTATTTCCTGACAATGCAGGGTTTTGATGAAAAATTAAGTTTTTCCCTTTTATTCATTGATTTATGCTTTCATATTCCTGACAATTCCAGGTTTTCCAGATTCATAAGAATTCTGCCATATGTATACACGCACACACACACACACTCTCTCTCTCTCTTTGGAGCAAATCTGTACTGACATTCATAAACATAATTCTGGCTTCTCATATTTGTTGAAAACAATACAAAGGCAGATATAGTAGCTACTAGACAGTTGCATCTGATCATGAATTTCACTTAGGTCAATTGCAGTTGTAAAATTTTGTCTTATAAAGTTTTAAAGTAGTACTAAATATTTTAATTTAGTTTTCCATTCCCTTCATGTTTTGAATCCTTTGTGCCACTTAATAAATCATATATCAGATATATTTTCACAGACATTTTCAAATAAGAACATCAAAGTGAGCAAAAAAAAAAAAAAAAAAAAAAAAAAAAAAAATTACAATCATGAATAGTGGAAATTCTTGTATTATGATACAATCAATTTATAGTAATTACCATCTAATACTTCCTCATATCTCTCATATACATCTAACCTCTTCTCTCGGGAATACTTCAAAATTCTGGGAGTATGAAATGATAGGAATTTCCCCAACATTGTCCCACAATCTGGAAACATGTGAGAAAACTCTACATCAATCTGCAATATATATAGACATTAAACTAAAATATCATTGCATATTAAAAATAAAACACCAATAGGGATTAAAAAGTATAATCGAGAAGAAAAAAAAAAAAAAAAAGCAGAGAAAAGAGAGCAATTTATTAAAATTTTTCACTTAGTACTTAAATACAAGAAATGTAAGAATTTTTCTCCAAAATAAATACCATTTCTGTATTCACCCCCATTTAAGCTCAATGTTTTCACAACTGTAACTTCATATTCATTGTCATAGCTTAATGGTTTTAGTTGAGTATAACTTGTGCACAAAGCTATCCAACAACTTTTAATGGAGGTCATCTTAATAGTATTGGACAAAGGGTATCAATGCTCCAAGTATTGCAATGGCTTAGTTGATGAGCAACTGCAAATGACTTTGTTATATTTTTAAAGTTACAGTTGATTTAGGCTTTAGTTTAAAAGTAATTATGTTTGGCTTCATAACGAAAGCACCGCATTTTTACAAGTGGACAAAACTGAAGTAAGCAATCTGGGTAATGAATAAAGTGATGGTGTTTATTTATGAAATTCGCATTCGGGAACAGATTTTTAAATTCTTCTTGATGTTCCAAAATAAGCAACTCTAAATATGCAACAAGTCCTGTTGTCAAAACTGTTGCAAAAACAATTTGCATTATTCTGGACAAAAGGTGTACCAGGTTGACATTTATTGGAGAATGGTACTATATCGTAAAGAATAAAAGGCAAAACTCTCATTAGACACCATATTTGAGCGGCCTTCTGTTTAATTGTATGGTCCTTCACATTAGTTAATGTTTGTCCTGTAAAACTGGAAGTTGATTTGTTCTTAATGTCCGAAAAACCATAATTGAATATGTGTATTTCCCTGTTCAAGACCTTCAACATTTAGATTTTCTATCATGTCTACATACATTGATTTAAGACAAGCTTTAATTCCATTATACATATGCCTTCCAGAATGTCATGCATTCTATTAAAGCAATGATTATCTGTACAATGGAAATACAGAGACGAATGTAATGCAGAAATTTCTCTTACATCTGAACTCTTTGAAACCTCTGCATTTAGCAGACTTTCTTGGACATGTTGTTCATCTAGGAGTTGTTTCTTTTTTGAAACTCTCCCACTCTATATTCTTCTTGCATCTGTGCTCGGCTAATTAGACACAGCCTACAAAAATACTTGGCTGATGGACTGAGAAAGCCAAATTATGCATGTACAGCAAGTCCATCAGCACAAACACATGCTAATGTGGCACGAAGTGAGTATGGTGCACCATGGATAGAAATCAAAGTGCCATTTTTAGATTCAAGACACTTTAAATCTGTCATAAATGGCCTTAATATTTTTTAGAAGCCATATTTTTTCAGATCATGTGAACTGCACAAGCATAATAAATGAATATTAATCAATGAAAAATTGAATTTCGCTGAGAGATTTAAAATTGCGAAACAGAAAGCTGCTATTTTATGGATCTTGGTCTTCAATCCAAGTGGATTACACACTTCCACGTCATCGAAGTAAAACTATTTGAATAGCATCATGATACTTTTGAAAAAAAAAAGGGTGCTTTTTGAATGTTTTCCCATCAGAAAAAGATCGTATGTAGTTATAAAAAAATAACTGCTGCATGTCTGTAGTTACAAATTCGAAAATTTCTTGGTTATTGAACAAAGTGGTTAATGTGTCAATTACAGAGACTTATTGGAATGTGCCTTTTACAAATTTTGTATCATACTTGTTCAAGAGTTGGTTGATGACCTTTCTCTTCCCTTCTTCCCAAGCAATATTCCTTGGGCTCAATAAAACCAAATTTTCTTTTATATTTAGACGGCTGTTTGTTCTTGGTATTGAAACAGATTAGTGATTTCATCAAATTCTAACAACAATTCATTGCATTTTTCTTCATTGGTTATCAGTTGTCTGATTTTTAAAAAACTCCAACACTTTTGTAGTTACAGATTTTATAACTGTTTCACATGTCTTAATGGTGGCAATTGTTTCTGACAATTAGATACTGACAATGATCTTTATCAGTACCGCCCATCATGCATTCCACCTTTGGGACTAGAATGAGACATATTATTCAGAATAGCTCTCTTAGGAACATTGAAATATGCCCATGTCCTAAGCACTTATATCCCCCTTGGGAATGTTATAATATCATCTCCCTCCATCCTTTTAACACTTTCGACAAAAACAGTTTAACTCCTGTTGTATTTCAACAACTTTTTGCTGTGCACCGTGCACAAACTATATAGATATTTAATTTATACAGATGGTTCAAAATCTGGAGATACTGCTGGTTGTGGAATTGTTTGCTAGGATAATGTTTTTAGTTATCGCTTACTCATCTGTCTCGGTTTTACTTCAGAATTAATCGCAATAGAAAAAGCTATGTCATATAAATCATATCATCACTGTGCATCTTTTATCATTTATACAGACTCTAAAAGTTCTATAGACGCTATTAAATCTGCTATACACCATACCATTAATTCATCAACTTTGAAACTTTTTTTTAGCTAACTTTCAAGGCATGGATTTAGTATCCTCTTTAGTTGGGTACCCGGGCACATGGGTATCCCAGGTAATGAGAAAGCAGACAAAGCAGCAAAACGTGGTCTCAATTCATTGCATCATCAGATTCCTTTTACAGACGTTAAACATATCATCAAAAGTCATATTTGTAATAAATGGCAAGAAATCTGGGACAGTGAAATAAACAACAAATTACACCATGTTAAATCTACAATAACAATTTGGCCGCTAATTACCCAATGAAAACTGATGTTCTGCTAATCCGTTTTAGGATCAGTCACTCCAGACTCACTCATAGGCATCTACTACTTCGGGAGGATGCACCCATGTGCCCACACTGTCATTTTCATTTCCTAACCATACATCATCTTTTAAGTGATTGTCCGTACCTCCGGCACTTGTACAGGATATATTTTAATTCATCTTCACCCACCCTGACAAAACTCATTGGGGAAACACCTCATGGGGTACTCTTTACCTTTTTAAAACATGCTGGCTTTTATTCTGAGATTTTACTATTATTTACTTCATTGGTTTATCCTTATGGTCCTTCCTTTATACTTTTATGACATCTAGATCCAGAACCTCATCCAGAGTACTCTTTTTATTGAAATTCTTTTCTTTTATACTGTATATTTTTCCTGTTTTAGGAATTAACAATCTTTAGTTGTCTACGCTTACGTGACTACATCTGGATATGTTTCTCCATCCAGATTTCTTCTATCTTTACTCTTTCTTTTTTAATGACAATGTTTGATTCTAATTTCTTGTAAACTTTTGTTTCTTTTTTTGGCGCAGTATATCCCCTCTGGGATTTTGTGCCATTAAACCCTATACAACCAACCAACCAACCTTATTGAATTCATGGCATATTTATGACAGCCATCTCGTGAAACTCACCCATTTTAATTTGGTGTATTTTCCTGTATTTTAAAATTTTTGGACTTCAGTAGACAAGAAGATTGGACTGAGCTGTTTTTATATTAATTTATAAAGTGCTTTAGCAGTTTCATGGAATTTTTGTAATTATGAATTGTCTTTGGCTTCTAAGGCAAGGCCATGGTTATAACAATGAATTGTTATAATTTTAGAATTTGATCAGTGACTTTATTTGCAATGCAATTATTTTCACCTGTCATTATGGAAACACCATCACAACCAAATCCTCACATTTTATGAAATCCACCACAATCAATAATAACTATTGACGAAATACCTGCAAAAATTATGTCTGCAGTACCATTTGGTATTTGCACATTTTTCACAAATGATACTGTAGAACTTCCATTTTTCATATATCTTGCAGAAGCAGCAAGGTTCCGGGCAGTGTTATCTGCCATTTCTTCTGCCATCAATAATCTGAAGCATGGACTGCTCTGGATAGAGACCATTATATAGACTCTCTCTGAGTTTCTGCAATGAATGATATAAATTCGTTGATTGTTTTGTAACTTTTGTATGAGGCAGTTGCAGTTTTTATCTTTTTAAAAAGAGCTAATATCAGAGATTCTAATTCAGTACAAAATGTAATAAATAGTTAGAATATTGCAGTATGTGTGGAATGTTGTGTTCAGTTAAAAAATTTAAGCATTTCATGGCCTTAAACATTTGAGAGTTCTCGCGGAACATTTTGCGTATACTACATTTGTCTTGTTAGTGATGTTTCAGCAGATATTGTATTGTTATGCATTCCAGATACAGAATGACCTTTTATCTCGATGTAATTGCCCAGTTGCGCTTCCTCGTGTTATCCAGGGGAAATTTTTATAACTGCTGTTATTTGAAAGATGGTCTTTACATTGTTGGCAATAAAGTAGCTCTACCAGAAGGTAGACGTTCTATCCTCTGGTCACTTGTGTGCTTTTTCTGGCAATTCAAGTTGGTTGAACATATATCACAGCTCTTTCTCTCTCTTCTACGGAGAGCAATTACATAGCCAGCAGTGTGCAAAAAATTTTCCCATTGTCAGGGAGATTTCTCTGCAACCTCTACTTCAATCTGTTTGCTTGAACAGGAAAAATGAAGCTCAGATCATGTGTTTGAATTAAACAAAATATTTCACTCTTTTCGTCTTTGAGGTAAAGCCATCCTTGCTTCTTCATTTTCAGATATCTGCTTTGGAGTTTTTGTCTGTATTGAATTGGATAGTATTGATTGAAATAGTAGATGAAAGAAGTATGTGTGTCACGCCCACTTTGCTTTGGAGCTTCTGTATTATTTTTGTCAACTGGCTTTAAAGCCCACTCAACCAAATTGGCAGGCCTGTAACCATGCATTTCTCTTGCAATATTGTGAAAACTACACTAGATTTGACAACTTCGATGGCAGTCTCTTTTGATAAATTAAGTAGTGAAAGGAAAATTCTCCATGTCAATGGATAGAATTCCAATGCACTCTGCATATTTTCTGCCTTTGCAAAGTCAATAATTAGTCGTATTATGGACACCATAATTTCTCGTTATGTGTTCGTACATTGGAAATGCATCATCTGCAATGAATACATAAAGAACTTTGATTCCTTATGGTGGTAAAGGTGCAGGGTTCAGAATGTACTGTTTTTTTCTAAACAATAGCGTCACAACTCTGTTGTAATATATTATACTCACAATCTTTCCCATATGTTTATGTATGAGAATTTGGAACCACTGCCAAAAAGATAATGGAGTACCTACAATAACGATAAAACTTAGTGGTCTTTGCCTTCTGGCTTTTATAACCCTCTAAAGTTGGAGGGCTACCATCAGGTAGACATTTAGATCCTCTGGTAACATGTGCACTTCTGGCAATTGAAGTTGGTTAATATTATTCCAGCTCTTTCTCTTATATGAAGAGGAACTAAACAGCCAGCAGTGTGCAAAAAGTTTCTCCATTGTCCAGGAGATTTAATTCTGTACAACCTCTGCTTTAACCTTTTTATGTCTGAACAGGAAGAACTAAAGCTTGCATCATGTTTCTGAAAAACTATTTCTTCCACATCTCCTTTGTGGATTTTGAGGTACAGTCGTCTCTGCTGTTGACTTTCAGATATCTGTTTTGGAGTTGTTTTGGTTTGTATTGAATAAGATGTTGAAGCCTCTTGTATATCGATCACAGCTGTTTCTTTAAATTTGGTCTTGGTACACACTCTTGAAAATCAACTAAAGGTTAATGTAATTTTAATTAAGTAGTGTGTGGATTTTTTTTATTACTAATTCTAATGCCTGTTCCCTTTCACTTGTTAGCAAAGCTTCAGCTTTAAATTTTGCTGATAAAATGTGTGTTAATTTGAACAGCTTCACCCATGGTACAATTATCCTTTTCAGTTTTTGGATATTTTGACATTTTAGTCTATTTTTATGGTGCAGTAGTCCCTTAAGGATTTTGCACCATAAAACTCCATACAACCAACCAACCAATTTTGGATGAAGCTAATGAAATTGGCTTCAAACAGAGCAAGAGATCTTCTCCATTTCACATTGAGATTCACATGTAGAACTTTTAATTGAACATTCTTGCCTTTTTCATTTCTTTTTTTTCAATAATTTACAAGAAAATTGACCTGTTTGAATTATTAGTTACAATGATAATAACTTTAAACCAGTTATGATATCTCCCAGTATTTTATACAACATTTCTACTATCATTCTTTTATTTAGCCAGTAAGATATGTACAAAGTCTTTGGATTATACTACGTACAAAAACAAAATTTAGTATCATCCTGAGGTACACCACTTCCTGCCATATAGTCTAAATGTGGTTTGATATAGATTTTATCTATCATGATAGAAACAGTCAAATCCTCTTTTTTTAAAATATCCACATTCTCTTTGTGATACAAAAATGTGCGTAATTTAATTCATATAAAAGGATCATTATAAAAATTATTTGTACTAGGGTGAAGTAATAATAAAACTCTTACATCTCTTATGTATTTGTAGCCATAAGAACTGATCAAGTTGAACATAGTGGGGAAAAAAAAATCTAAGTTGAGAGAATATATTTATATCTTTCTGGCTCACATATTAATAAATCTAATAGTTTCTTTATGAAATCGATTTGTTCTTGTTTTCCCATTAAAATTTTTCCATAAAAACTTAAAAAATAATTAAGTACATGTAAAATAATATTGTCCTTTAAATCTAGTGCCGTTTTTTTTCTATGTATTCAAGAACAGAATATACTTCATTTACATTAATAAATAAAAATGGAAATTTGTACTTACCAATAGGCTTTACTTCTTCCTTTTGTACATAGTTTTAGTTCCAAATTTTGTCAATCATAACAGAATAATCCAACTGGCACTCTTGGAATTTGTTAATTTAAGAATAATATACATTTATCCCTTTTTATAATGTCTCAATATGTTGAACAATGGTACAGTTAATTTATAATGTTCATCAAAATTTGAAGAAGTTAGTGTACTACCATTTTTTCTCTTTGATTTCCTTCATAACTTTTATTAAGTTTTCTTAACTGCTGTGATTTTTTTTTTTTTTTTCCCACTCTGAAGGATCTTCCTTGATGGTTTATTTTAGTTAGATGAGTAACAAGGACAACCTTGAAATAAACATGGAACAGCTTCTTTTTAAAGTTTTGGACGACTTAATGTTTCATTTTCTGCAGAGGAAAAAAAAGTTTATTCAACTTAACATATTTTTTTAAATTTCAAAATCACTGACTGTCAATGGCAATTGATCACAGAGAAACTAAATCATATTTGTCTTCATCCCTGGCCCAAACGCAATCTTTCATGTGAGCATTCCTCCAAAATTTAGTAACATAACAAGCTTGTAAGAAATGCTGTCATAATTTGGCCTGACAAAGTTGTAGGTTTGATAAACTGAAATTTTATCTCTCTTCAAAATTGCCATTGAAATTTTTAGAATTAAAAGTACTTGCAAGCAAATAAAATCTAACATTGTTAATTTTATTTACACAAGGAACTCCATTCATATTTAAAAAAAAATTTCCAATGTTACAAATGTATGTTCAAGTGTTTCTTTGCAATGAGTATTAAGATTTTGAAATGCTAATTCGTATTCTTCAGAGTCTTTCAATAATTTAACCCGCGAGGACGGGTGCCACGAAAAGTTACACGAGAACGGGCATGGGGTGTAAGCACACCCCAAACATATTAAATGGCATAAATACGAAAAAACACTTTAGAATTCTGTCTGTTAGTGAAATTCATGATAATTACACTCTTTCTCGTGAAAAATGATAACTTAAATGTTAAATTATAGTTAATTTTAAAAATTAATAAACAATAAATTAAAAGCACTCAACGACAGCAGACGAATATTTTCGAGCGTGAGGTGTCAAAACACCCTGCGCCCGTCCTGCCGGGTTAAAAGGATCCTTACCATTTTGGAAAAATGCAGATTTATAATCACATCCTGTGATAACATAGAAGCTTAGCAAACAATAGCTACTTTTCTTGCAATATGTTCAACTAATTACTTATCAACTTGCATTACTTATATGTTCAACAAATAAAAGTAGCATTGTTTAAAACTTAATAAAGGATTTTATTATTAATATAAGGTGCCATATCATCAATAGACCAGTGGTTAATGAAAAATGTAACTAATTTAACTTAGAATAAACTGAATGTTTTTTAAACACATTGTGAAATTATGAGGTCTGATTTGATTGGGCTCACTTGAAACTTGGCTGGTTTATTCATTTGGCGTGCACACTCAGAATCTTTAATTATTGATCCGATACAATATCAATTTGAGTTGCTTCAGACATACTTATCATTCTGAAGAATTTTTTAGATATGTCTTCAGACATTTCATGTATTTTTTTCATCAGATGTAACACAAAAAACTCATCCAATTCAACTACATTAAAATATAGCTGTTGCTTCTGGTTGTCCATGTCGAATATAGTTTTTTTCCTATTAGTTTGGCTAATTGTGCTTTGTCTGTTTTGCAGATATTTCCTTGAGTATGACACATCGATGTTTGCACAGGTTGTAAGTTGATATGTGAATACCTCCACACTATCTACTTCTGAGTGAATGATACTGCCAATTCCTTAATCAATGTTTATCAATATCAATAAATTGATATATAACATTTATATATGTATTTATGATATATTTAATAAAGGATATTTAAATTTATAAAAACAAGAATCTATGGCTATTTATAGAAGACTGCAAGATATAGAAACATAAACCACATGTTTTAATAAAAACAACTATTGATGATATATTTAACAAATATAAAAACTAATAAATTATTTTTTAAATGATTTTTATTTAATTCATGAGTTAAAGTGTGTAATTTCTTTATTTTAAGCATTAACAATCTTATTTGCCCAAAATATGAACAAAATAAGCATAAATAAATATTAAATACACGTGACCAGTAATGTGCAAAAAGTCTCTAATCTGCAAAACTCTTGGAACCAAGCTGTGCGGATTAGTGATCTTCTACTGTATTCGGAAAATATTAAGGCTGAAATTAAATTACTATAGGTTCCTATAAGTTCAGTGGGGAATGCATCCCAAGCATTTGAAGCAGTGACTGGCTAATCCTTTTCAATCAGAAATGACAGTTTGGACTGCTTTTCTTTGGTGGCCAAAGACACATGTGTTGCCTCTTACCCAACTAATTGAAACAACTACCACTTCTTGTGTTGATACAAATTTAACTACTGCACAAGCCATCTAAAGTATAAAAGATCACACTTAACTCTTGCTTTAATTTCATTAATCTAGAACAGGCATGGTCTTCTGTGCATGCCAAAAATTCAAAAGCATAAACGTTGCATTTGCAAAACTTTCATTTGGAAGAAATATATACTGCATCATACATTCTTTATAAAGGGCAAAACTGGCAAATTTCATTAATGGCCAGTAGTAACAATTTTGTTTGCAACTTAAAAATGCTTAAATTCTGTTAAAATTTCTATTAGTATTCATTTAAAATTAAATAGTCCTCAAAAAGATAAATTAATATTTTCATTATGAGTAGAATTTTTAAATTCATGTAAGAAAATTGTACACCCTCCTATCACAAAAGGTGGCTCTTGGTAAATAATTTTTTAATAGCCATTTTTTTTTCATTTAATGTCCACCACAATTTTTGTTTTTTATACAAAACACTAGTTAATAGAATAATTTTATTTTATGCATTAAATAGCCAAGAACAAAAATCAAAATGCAATTATTTTTTGTCTACAATAATTGCCTATAAATTTCAAATTTTGTTTGGGTAAGATAATTAAGTGGCAAAAATTAAATGAATTTTTATCTTATCATTAAATAATGGGTCAAAATACTAACAGGGGCAGTGAATTTTCAGAAAATCTTACCAGCCAAGGAATTTTTTTTATCATTTGCCCTGCCAGAAAATCCACTTGTCAGTGACAAGAAAAAGAATGTATTTCCCAACAACTTAATACTAATATTTTCAGAATGTGTATGAAATGTTCTATAAATTGAATATGGCTTATTTCTACAAATCTAGCACAACATGAAAATAAAAATTGTACAGTTGTCAAAATAGTTATTTGTACGCTCTAATATGTCTAACTTTTAACTAAATAAAAACAGATATTTTGACAAAAATAGTTTTAATACAGTATTTTTACCATACGTTTTAAATTAAACAAGAGAAAATTTCGATAAAGATGTAAAATAAATTTATTACCAGAAAAGTTTAAAAGTCTCTTTCAAAAGAAGTATTTGTACATTTCCACCGAGAGGTAACGCACTGCATTTATAGTGTTTATGGTTTAAAGGACTATTTATACATTATACAGTAGCTGTTAATAATTGTTAACTTCATATTATATTTGTCTAGCATTTAATCTGATTTGCTCTTGAGGTAATTGAACCTAAAACTAGAGAGGTACCTCTAGACATAAGAAAAGGTATCATTGAGCTTCATAAAAATGAAAAATTATACCGAGAAATTGGAAAAGCTATTAAATTACCATTTACAACTGTTGGATACATAAAGAGAAAGTATGAAGAAATTGGATGCATCGAAAGTAAGCGAAAACCAGGACGCCCCAGCAAATTAACAATGAGGGTAAAAAGTGTTGTTAAAACAGTTTTAAAAAATCCTATGGTTTCAGCTCAAAAATTTTCTGAAGACCTTGCAACATCAGAGTCATACCTCAAACAATAAGATATGTTCTCCACAATGCAGGTTTAAAAGGAAGAACCCCAAGGAAAAAGCCATTCATCAGCGAAACAAATAGGCGAAAACGCCTGGAACTTGCTTTGGAATGCAGAAGTAAACCAATGGATTTTTGAAAAACAGTGATTTTTTCTGATGAGAGTAAATTTGAAATTTTCTTTCCACCAATCATTCGAAAATTTTGGTGTAAAAATAAAAATGCTCTAGATTCAAAATGTATACTCCCAACTATCAAGCTTTATTTATACATGTTACTGTTTTCATTAATATTTTTGTTTTGCTCACCCTTTTTTAATTGTTTTTTTTTACTCAAATTTTTGAGTTATAGATATATATATTTTCATTCTGACTTTGTCTTGGCGCAGCATGTCCCTAATGAGACTTTGTGCCATAAAACCCCACACAATCAACCAACCAACCCAACTATCAAGCATGGTGGGGAAAATGTTATGGTTTGGGGTGTATGGCTTCTAATGGAGTAGGAAATTTGGAATTTATCGACACTTGAATGACATCTTTAACATGTATTGCGACATAACTTATTAAGCAGTGACAGGAAATTAGGCTTAGAGGAAACTTTCACTTTCAGCAAGGACATGTTACTCTACAATGCTTGAAGGCGATTGGTAACTCCTCTACAATCTCCAGACCTGAATCCAATAGAAAATTTGTGGATGAAATTGAAATAATATTTATCACGTAATAACAGTTTAAAAGAAGCTCTTATTGAATCATGGAATAACATAGACTCAACCGTCAGAAAAAAAGTCGGTGGAATCTATACCACAACGTCTAGAAACAGTCATTAAAGCTGTAAGACTTCACAAAAGTATTAATTAGTATCATTTAACTAAATTTTCATTAATTAGTACATTAATACGGTGTGCAAATACTTTTTTTGCATTATATTTTTATATATTTGTTTGTTAAAATGTAAAAAATCAATTCTTTTTATTTTGTTTTTGCTTTTTTATTATTATAATGCATTAAATTAATGTATCACATTGTTGTTTCCTTAAATCTTTTATTTGATTTTATAATAATTTAAAAAAATGAAATGTACAAATAATTTTTTTGCCATCTGTATCTGTGTTATATCATCACTTTCACCACAGAAATATAATTATGCACTACTTATTATTTTATAAAGCAGAAAAATTATTGCATCACCTATAAGTTTTCTAAATATTTATTAGAACATAGACATGTTGCAAAGCATGTATATTAGTGACTGCTATAATTGGAGACTTACAGAACTACTATTTATTTACTATTATTACTTTATTAAATATTATTTTACTGAAAACTAAATTATTACTTCAGCCATGTTCCGATTCATAAATAGAGATACTGGTATGGATTAAATAAATCATGGAAGGTGAAATGCCATGGATCAGATTTTTTTAAAATATGAAAATTCAAACAATAGATTTTAATTCGCATTATGTAAAATTTTTTCTATTGTAAATCTGTAAGAAAAATAATCCAACATTTCTCAATTGCTTTTATTGCTGATAAGGGAAAGAGTGATAACCGGCTCACGATCTTTGTCATTAAAAATAAACAATCAAAAATATTTTGGTGAATATGTTATCATATGCGTAATAAATAAAAAAAAAACAGGCAGGGGCACATTTCGAAGAAGCATTTAATCCAGGTTCTGTTCATACAGCACAAGTACAGAATTATAAGTTCCATGACTACGGCTGGTAGTGGTATTTGATGTACTCTGTCGATCAACTCGAGTTGATGTACAGAGGCCAGAGCAGGAATGATTTAAAATCACAGCTGCAAAATCTTCTTTTCATTTATTTGGCAAGAGAATATGAATCATGAAATGTCCGTAATTGTAACAGGGATAGTTTTGAATTTATAGATGCACATGATAAATTAGTATGCCTGAAAATCTGCCAAATAATTATGTTACACAAGAATTTTTGACAAACCTGTGAATGGCGCATAGATAGAAAAAATAATAGTCTACCATTCACCATTATGGTTTCTAAAAGAATAAAATATCAATAAAAATTGTAACGAGTCAAAAAGAGGAAAGGCATCTGTTATCTTTTTTGTCGGTGAAAATGTGGTTTATTTCATGTACAGGCGAAATAATTATAATTTAAGTATGAGAGCTGTCAAGGCTAGAAAAGAAAAATTATTTTACCATTTACTTAGGAAAGGGGTTAAATAAGCTTTTAAATAATTTAGTCAAGGAATTATAGAAGGGATATTTAATAAAATAAAATGAGTAATTTAAAACTATGTGATTTCACATCACAACAGGAATAGGGTTTTGGAGAGAAGAAAAGACAATAAGAATTTCTTCAGTATTATCCTCCTGTGTTATTTTAATAAAATTGGATATAATTATTATACTTCCATAAGGTATATGCATTATTGGGAGGCTGTGTAGTTAGAAGAAAATCGGAAAATTTTGAATTCTGATACTGTGTTCAAAAAGGGGGTCCATTAGAATGTCATTTGAAATAACATTTGTTTTTGCTTTAGGCATGTATGTTATCCTTAAACGATTGCTTTCTGTTATTCGTAAAAGTAGTTGTTGGAGAGGTTATTCAGATTTCCTTATTTCTTCCTTCAATTTCTGCCTATAATTTTCAAAAGTAAAAGAGCTATAATTATCAAGTGAACCAAAAACTTTCAGATATTCTACTAAATGTTTGAACAGGGTTCCCAGCATCAGGAAAAATCTGGAAAGTCAGGGAAATTTCAAAATATATAGGAAAAGTCATAAAATTTACAAATATTTTCTAAAAAGTCTTGGAGAAACAATAAAAAATGATGCGAAATTCATGAAACGATAGGGGGGAAAAATCTAGATATTTGAAGAACAATCACAGAAAAAATTGCTAATTTTGACAAAGGATTATGAAAATAAGTACCAAATTTTGTTGTATGCCCATTTGGTCAGAGAATTTTTTGAGATAAGGTCAGGGAAAGGTCAGGAGATTTTTTGAGATTTGGTCAGTGAAAATCAGAGAATTTGCCAGTCATGTTTAGCTGATAAACCTGTATAACCCATGGATATTATGATATACAGTAAACTCTGTCTAAGGCGCAATCGATTGGGACCAAGAAAATTTTCTGTAGTAGACAATATTCCGCCTTGGACAAATTTTACTCTATGTCTATGGATTCACAGGGACTTGAAAATCTTTCTGAGTTAGACAGATTTTCGTCTTACACTGAGTCCGCCTTATAGAGAGTTTACTGTACTTTCTTTTCCATATAGAAAAGATAAATATACTACAAAATTCTCAAGTAGATATGCATGATTGCACAATGAATCAGAATTACAAATTCAGGCATGCACAAGAATGAAACTGCTACATGTAAACTCATAAAATGGTTATACATATTATGTGGTAACGACTTTAAAACCAATTGGCCTGTGTACAAAAGTAACTGTCTGAATTCTGGTACCATCGATCTAGATATTTTAAGGATCTAGGCTTTCTTTTACAGAATTCTTTAGGGATAGCAGGGTGAAGCTCAATTAATGCACCAGAAATTTCTTTAACAGTGCTTTGAGGTATGTGGTATTTTAAATTACTTTTTAGCCACAAGTTTAAAAGCTTTCTCATGGCTCCAAGGCATACAAGGTGCATATATTCATATGGTATTTGTGAACCATACAAATATCAAGCTGATCTAAAATTGATGTGCCAATATGATGGTCTTCCTGGGCTCTTATTTTTAAATGAAAGATCTGTTCGTTTGGGAAAATTAATATCGGGAAATCTCATTCTGTTTTTTGTGAATTCCCCTTCCGTAATACATTTTCCCCATCCAAAATAGCCAATGTGGCCTTTGATACAAGCTACAAAGGCTGTAACTGGTTCATCACAAATAATACCTTTTAGTTTTACAGTATAATTTTTACAATTTGCTGCTTTCCCATTTTGTTGTAAGATTTTGAATTCCTCAACAAAATCCAACAAAAATTCATTGACATTATCAGGCTTTGCCAGAGCATGGAAATACAGTACAGGACCCATTATCCGGAATTCCAAAATCCGGAAAGACCCGAAATCCGGAAAAACAAAATTGGAAAATTTTCTAAATTTGTAAATTTTTACTAAAATTTTGGAATTTCTAAAAATTTTCGAACTTCCCAGTTTTTTAATTTTTTTTTCAGTCCATTGTGTTTCAGTGTGTAACCACTAAAATATGTTACTTCAGCGGCGGGGGAACACCCCCCCCCCCAACATTAGGAAAAAAATAATTTTTCTCTCAAATTTTAGTATAAAATTAATTTGCATTAAGATTCGTTAAAAAAAAAAAAAAAGTCAATTGTTCGCGGCAAAAATCACTAATTTTGCCAAAGGGTTTCGGAAAAATGCCAATTTTGTCAAAAGATCGCAGAAAAACGCTAATTTCGTCAAAAGATCGTGAAAAAAATGCTAATTTCGTCGAAGGATCGTGGAAAAAAAACGCCAATTTTGTCAATGAATTCCAGAAAAAAAAAACGCTAATTTTGTCAAATAATCGCGAAAAAGCGCCACTTTCGTCAAAGAATCGCGAAAAAAAATGCGAATTTTTTTCAAAAAATCGTGAAAAAATGCAAATTTTATCAAAGGATCGCGAAAAAACGCAAATTTCTTCAAAGGATTGCGAAAAAACGCAAATTTTGTCAAAGGATCATGAAAAAAAAACTAA
Source organism: Maratus speciosus (assembly GCA_963932465.1). NCBI lineage: Eukaryota > Metazoa > Arthropoda > Arachnida > Araneae > Salticidae > Maratus > Maratus speciosus. Next base: position 381,513,871 of record OZ010798.1, on the reverse strand, counting down.
TTTCGTCAAAGAATTGCAGAAAAAAACGTTAATTTCGTCAAAGAATCACGAAAAAATGCGAATTTATTTCGAAGAATTGCGAAAAAATGCGAATTTCGTCAAAGGATCGAAAAAAAACGCAAAATTCTTCAAAGGATTGCAAAAAAGCGCAAATGTTTTCAAAGAATCGCGGAAAAAAACGCGAATTTCGTCAAATGATCGCGAAAAAAACGTTAATTTCTTCAAAGGATCTGAAAAATAAACGCTAATTTCGTCAAAGGATCGCAGAAAAAACGCGAAATTCGGGAGGACCCGAAATCTGGAAAATTCCAAAATCCGGAAAGCCTTCGGTCCCGAGGATTCCGGATAATAGGTCCTGTACTGTACAACAATTTTTTTAATATTAGAAATTGAACAGAGAATTGGCCACAACTGGCTCCCTTAACAGCCAAAGGCAATCTACATTTATCAAAAGTTCTAATTCGGGAGAAAATGATATATTGGCATTTTGAAGATTTTTTTCTAAACCAGAGACTTAAGCAAAATTACAATAAAGACGTGGAGAAACAGGTCTAGCTATAGAATGCCTTGGAGTTCCACATAATGTTCGAGCATCTTAGGGCAGCATATTAAAACAACTGTGCTTTCGTAGAATTTTAAGCAATTTACTTAAATGCTCGTGTGGAATATTCACTTTGCCTGCCCATTGAGCAAGCTTATTCATTAGAAACAGAGAAAACTGAATTTGTTATATTATCACACTCGTCTGACATACTTTTGTAGTGTCAGACTACTTGGAGATTCATCTGAATTACATGAATCTGTGATTAGCTGATCATGTGCATTAGCATCATAATTACAGCCATCAATGTAACTCGCATTACGCATTCCATTGTCATCAGTATCCATAATCGAATCGCTAGAATCATTAATGATCCACATTTGATTGTCAACGATTCTAAATTGCTGACTTTTGCAAACTTTTTTGACTGATAATTTAACTTAATTCTTACCTTTAATATATCAGAGGTTCAATTTCCGACAATATAAATAATAAACAGAATGACAACTGAGCAAATGAAAAACAAAGCACGAGATATTGCTAAATGAATAGAAATGATGCAGAAATCAAGTATTTGGCAGCACCCTCTACAGAGGGCATTGTGTCTACCTCCATTTTGTCTCCATATTATGTTAATCTATAAAATGTTGGTATATGAACGTCATGTTGATGTTGTTTCTTTGACGATCCAATTTTTATTATGAACGTTAAGTCTACCTCCATATTATGTTGGTCCATTGATTGTTAGGACATAAATGTTAAATGGATGTAATGTGTCCAAACATTTAATTTACAGCTTCGAATGAACATAATTTTGATGTACATGTATGTATTCTAGATGTAAACTGCTATAAATAAACAGAATATCGACGTGTGTGCTGTGTGGGAAGATTTACATTTTTCCTAGGATACTGAAATTTTAGATTCTTTGTCATATAGTTTACAATTTCTGCAAATTTCATGCTTTTATTCATAAAACATATCAGATTTGCTTGTTAAGGTGGAATTTGTTGAATAAAATTCCACCTTATTATTAAAATTCCTTAAATAAAAAGAATATAGTTTTTATTTCATAGCATACTTTTAATTTCATAATATTGAATGTAAATTTTCATTGAGTTAATTCCGATGGTAATTAGTTACTTTTAGATAAGAAATTGTTTATAAATGGGATATTTCATTTAAATATATATATACCGGGTGTCCTAAAAAGGACTGACTGATTTTAAAATTCAATAACTTTCAAACGGTGACAGATATTTAAAAATTTCTTGCAGGATTTTCATGCATGAGGTCTGCTGGGCAACATATAACTATGATATGTTCCCGCACCATGTTGGTTAAATCAAAGTAAAATTGCGTAATTTGTTATTTCTGTTTGTATAAATATTTTTTATAAAATATAATTATGAGTGTAAAATTATAATGTTTATTTATTTAAGTAAAATGGGAGTGTAAGTTCATACAAAAATTATTAAGTTGATTTTAAATATTAAATATATATTTTTAAAAAATTGTTGTATTGTAAAATGTATGTATAATGTTGAATAGAGTTCGGATCTCAGACAACAACAATAGCCAGACGCCATGGTGTCGTTTTATGACAAGCCAATGGAAAGTGGTGTATAATTAGAAATCGTAAAATAATAAAAACGTTGGAATAAATTTATGGCCTCAATAAAAGTGTTGGGATAAATTTATGGCTTTTCAGACCACCCAAACTTTAAGGCAGATAATAATATTAAAGTATATGTAAGGGGCCATTTGCAGACTGTTAGCTAATAGGCCTATCGAAGTATAATAAAAAATCTTCTCACATCCAATAACAGTGGACTAGACAAAAATAGTTCCACCCACTGCAGGAGTTGGGGTGCAAGAAGAATAAGGTTTGAAAAAGGGAGTCTGAAAAAAGATGTAGAGGACGCAGGAGCTCTCCTGAAAGCCCGTGCCATGAATCCTGAAAGCCCTAGTAATGCCCAGGCGAGATGGACGTCTCGGAGCGAGCCTAATCTAGCCTAATTGAGGATGTCTTCCTGATATACATATCGGAGTGAGCCTAAGCAAGCCAAATTGAGGATGTCTTCCTGATGTTAAAATAAAGAGGATTATTTTACAGAGGTCCGTAGCTATGCATCCTGCCATCCCGATGTTGCCGCTCTGATACGAAGCGAATTCCGGATGAGATATGAATATGATCCTAAGCAACGCGACAACTCTGAATTTGATGAATAAAGGCCACCATCCCGTATATTAAAAAAAGGTACGACTTTAAACTTTTTACTTTACCACTTAAGATCATATGAAAAATCATAAAAATACTTTTCTGATATTTTATGGTAGAGAGTAATCTGAGATCCGACAAAACCGATAATTAAATAAAATTAAGGTAATTTAAAAATGAAAGAGAATTATTCTTTTAGCAAAAAGAAAAAAGTATAATAATTAGAGTACATGAAAATATTGTCTTTTTTTTAAAGATTAAATATACATAAAATAATGAGAAGCAAACAAAAGTATTGCTTTCCTTTTTTTGAATTAATATTATGTTTTTCTGTATATAGTTGTGTTCAACGTAAATAAAATATTTAATCAAGTTTTAAAAAAGCTTCTGTAATTATTTAATTGATAATGTTTATGGTATGTCAATTTATTTTTACAGCTTAAATTTTAGTTTAATTCATAGGTGGAAGAGTTCGTCTAAATAATTCACAACGCAAACTCTTAATTTTATTCGTAATTATTTAAATTTAATAATTACATTTTGACGCGAATTTTAATTTAATTTTATTAATGCTTCGCGTTGCTCTTCTGCTAGAATTATGTAATTACGATCACTTATATTATTTGAATTTATCTAAGGTATATAAAATTATATACCAACTTGCTATGAGGTGCTTGGATGATTTGGACCAATTAACAATTTTGGATATAAATTAAATAGAAAATAAACAGGTGTAATTATCCGTCCAGCAAGGTCTAAAGTTTTTCACAGTGATTTTCGATTTTAGTTCGAATTACAAACAATAGATTGCGCTGTGATCAATAGACGCTAAATTCAGGCTCGATTTTTGGTACTTCGGGACCCACTTAATACATTTCCATCTCCTTTTTCCACATGAAAGAAGAGATCGACCAAAAAAGCGAGCCTGTTTTTAGCGCCATCTATTGTTTGTAATTCAAACTAAAATCAAAAATCACTGTAAAAATACTTTTGACCTGATGCATAATGCTCCTGCAAGAACTTTTTAAATATCTGTCACCGTTTGCAAGTTATTAAATTTTAAAATCAATCAGTCCTTTTTAGGACACCCGATATATATATCCTATTGCATAGTTCTGGCTTTGGTGACAACATTTTTTGGACTGAAATTTGAATTTGGTTGACAAGCAACATTTCCAAAAACAGTATTTTCAAAAAATATTTGAACTTATAAAATGTTTGATAAAAAAAAGGATTTATAGAATCTTCAATTATGCAAATTCAGAATTTCAGTTCATTATATTAAGCAATTTTTGTTATGTTTAAAAACTACCCACATTGCAATTTCCCATGATAAATAAATTCAACATGAGAGGTTCCAAACATTAAACATTCATAAATAACAGTACAGTGATGGAACAGCTGTGCCAAATCGATAATGCTGCACATTTCTGCGCCAAAACGATCATTTTTCAACAAAATTGCGCCCAACTGCGCCAATTCAATAATAATTCTTGAGCCAAATCGATCATTTTCCACCCGAATTTCGCCAAAAGATTGCGAAAAACACGCGATGTTTCTCAAATGATCACGAAAAAAAAGTGAATTTTAACAAAGGACCGCTAATTTCGTCAAAAAACGAACAAAACGTGGTCAAAAGATCGCGAAAAAATGTGATTTCGTTAAAAGATCGCGAATGACTCGCAAATTTTGTCGAAAGATCGGGAAAAAACATGCGAATTTTGTCAAAAGATAGCGAAAAATGATGTCATTAAATTAATGACAAGGATTAAATTAAATTAGATTAGCAGAGTTTAATTAAAAGCACGATGAAAGCTAACGCTAATAGTCCCAATAAAGTATTAAATAGTTTATGAAAAAGAAAAGAAAAACGTATGGTGGCGAAATAAAAACAAAGTAAGTTTAAAAACAAACTAACGTTTATTAACTAAAATATAAAATAAGTTTAAATATAGTTCAAACAATAAATCAAATCTTTAAATTCAATAAATATATTTAAGCTGTCAAATTAAATATAAATACATATCCAGAAAGCCATGTGACAATAAAAGAAAACTGAACTCATAGCAATAAAGAAATGAAAAAGATCACAGAATGACTGGTCCTCCTCAAAGTTCCATGTTGTTCACAAACATCTAATACGCCGATGAATATTAAACTGAAACATAGTGAATCACATATCCGTGCCGAAACAACTCCGGGAAAAATACTTCTTTATAGATGAAGATGCGTTGTAGATAGCCATTAGGTGAAAAGTCAAAATATAGATGCCGATAACAAATAGCGAGTAAAACATCTCTAACTTCATCATAACAATAGCCATCTTGACTCACACACCAGTGTACCCATTTAAACACGATGTACGCAGAGTCCACCTTTAAAGAGCAGAGACGAAGTCATAAACTATCGAACTCATAACAATCATCTTATAAAAATGGCCGACGAACGACGAAGTAGGAAGTAAGTAAAAACATCAACTTATTAAAAGCACACAGCAACTCAAGAAGACATCTCCAGCCATAATAGCACTATTAAAATGTCGTGGAAAAACCAACACTGTTAGTAAAAAAGGACGAGACGAAACACGTAGACAAACACAGGAAAGAAAGCAACGAGTGCAGGCAGACAGGCAGGCAGGTGAAGAAGGAGAGAAAAGTATTTCAATTTATATCAGCCGGGCGTTCGAATAACGCCTCATTACGCAATGCAAGGAGCAACTGCAGACAGTTCCAGAATGAGATCATCATGACGAAGGAACGCAGAGCCGATGTGTCGTAAACTCAAACGAGCGACGCCATCTGGCGGCGATCGAGAAACTAATCTATGATCATCATTCAAACGAAATGCGTGCTCATGTTTGCACGGAAGCAGACAATTGAAAAACGTGAATATGAACGGCAAAGAAAGATAAACATCGTAAAAAGGAATTAAGATAGAATAACAGGAATGAATAAAAAGGTAAGTGAAATGACTTTATATATAGTTAATAAAAGAAATATTTTAATAAAAGAAATATTAATAAAGGAAATATATTTTAATAAAGGAGATATATTTTAATAAAGGAGATATATTTTAAGTGTTAAATAAATATAAAGGAAATATGCAGTGTTAAATAAATATAGAGGAATGCAGAGGAGATATACATCTGGACAGTGTCAAGACAGGAAATAAGGTATTTACTCTTATCAAAAAACACGCAAATTTCGTCAAAAGATCTTCAAATACATGCTAATTTCGTCAAAAACTAACAAAACATGGTCGAAAGATCGTGAAAAAATGCTAATTTATTTTAAAAATAGAGGGGAAAAAACCCGCAAATTTCATCAAAAGGCCTCAAATTTCGACAAAAGATCGTGAAAAACGAAATTTTCGTCAAGATCGCGAAAAACACGCGAATTTTGTCAAAAGATCGCGAATAACATGCGAATTTCATCAAAGGATCGCGAAAAAAACGTGAATTCTGTCAAAAGAGTGCTAACTTGATCAAAACGCGGTCAAAAGATCGCGAAAAAATGCTACTTTCCTTAAAAGGTCGCAAAAAACGCGAATTTTGTCAAAGGATTGCAAAAAAAAAAAGTTAATTCTGTCAAAATATCGCTAATTTCGTCAAAAAACGAACAAAACGGGGTTAAAATATCGTGAAAAAACACTTTTTCGTTAAATAACGCGGGGGAAAAAATTCTGCAAATTTCATCAAAAGAGCACGAATCAAATGCAAATTTCGTCAAAAGATCGCGAAAAACACGTGAATTTCGTCAAAAGATCACGAAAAAAAAACGTTAATTTTGCCAAAGGATAGCTACTTTCGTTAAAATATCGCTAAAAAAACACAAATTTCCTCAAAAGATCGCAAAAAACGCGTGAACTTTGTCAAAGGATCGCGAAAAAAACGTGAATTTTGTCAAAAGATCGCTAATTTCGTCAAAAAACGAACAAAACGGGGTCAAAAGATTTTGAAAAAACGCGAATTTCATTAAAAGATCGCAGGAAAAACCACAAATTTCCTCAAAATGTCACAAAAAACCGCAAATTTTGTTAAAAGATCGCGAAAAACTACAAATTTCGTCCATAGATTTCGAAAAACACTCTAATTTCAACAAAGGGTCCGAAAAATGCGAATTTCATCAAAGGTTTACGAAAGAATGCGAATATTGTGAAAGAGTTGTGGAAAAAACGCGAATTTCATCAAAGGATTACGAAAGAATGCGAATTTTGTGAAAGAGTTGTGGAAAAAACGCGACTTTCGTCAAAGAATACCAAAATGATGTTTTGATGCTCCAAAATAGTTATTTTCTTCTCCAAAATTAGCCTTTTTGCTGCTCTAAAGTAGTTATTTTCTGCTCCAAAATGGCTTTTTTCTGCTCCAAAATGAGGTCCATGTTGTTCCATTACTGACAGTATCAAATGACTTGAAATTTGGTATCCTGGGTTAGCATTTCATGTACAATTCAAATATGATGGGTTTAGTATTAAAGGATTTTGAGTCTGGAACAATTTTTTTTTGTAAGCAACTCTCTAAGAAAAGAATTAGTACAGCATTAAAAACAGGACTTTGTTACTAATCCACCCACAATTATTTTTTATTATAGCCATATAAACTTTACACGAATTTAAGCAGAAAATATATCTCGACAATTAGCAAGAAACAATTGAGTTCTTTTAGCAAATTAATAAGAAAAACAATCGGATGAGGCTTAACGTGTACTTCAACTTTTTAGTAAATATTGGTTTTAAAACTTATTTCTTAGAAACAAAATATAGTTAAATTTTGGACTCTCGTTTTTTGGTTATTAAGATGTTCATGTCTAGGTACTTAATTTATTAATGGAGTGATGATAATAAACTACTGGAACACAATCTATTTTTTTTTTTTTCAGTATTGTGTTCCTTAATGTGATAAAATACCTGGATATGAACAACCCTTTATGTTTCAAACTAATCGGTTACTTTTAGCCATTAGAAAAAAAATATATTGAATTTAAACAATTTACTGTTTGCTTTAACCATTGTGTTTTCCCTCTCAGGGGGATACCTTCTTTAGGTATTCATGGCCTTCACAACCCCAGGCATTCGAGCGATTTTTCTCTTTTCATCTTCCTCTTATTTCTCGTCTTTCCTTCCTCGTGGTTTCCTCTTCGGAGGTGAGGGCAATTCTGTATGAGCCAATATCATCCTGTCTGTATTGACTCATGGAGAATTGTAAACCACCCACATGTTTGCCATGCGTGGTGACCCATGTCCCTGGAAAAAGGGATCCTGGCAGTAGAGGGAAACCAATACACTGCTTTGGCCTCTGCTTCAGGTAGACGGAAGATGCATATTGGTCCCGTGTGCATCAATCGGCTGGTCAGTTGACTTGTCACTGGCTGGGGATCAAGCGAGCGAGTACTTACTAGCCATCTCGCTAAGGGTGGAGACTGGCATAGGAGTGTCTTATGACCGTATAGGCCCTAGTTAGCACTGGTGCATGAATGTGCATCCCCTTGTTCGGTTCGGTAGTGTGGTCGCGGGCTGATTTTTCTTTTTGTTCAAATATGGATGGAAATACTAATGTTCCTTCTATTTCTCTCCCATGTGGAGAGCAATATGAACAGTCTTTACAGTATGTATGTACAGTCTTTATTCACTCTTTTATTTATTTATTTTTTTTGTAATTAAACGCACTGATAGTCTCTCAGATAGTTCTTTGAAAAAAACTTCACCATTTCTTATTGCAAAAACATTTGTCTGTTTTTGGTGATGGTCACTCGCTCAAAAAATCGCAGTCTGGGGATTTACTGGTTGAGGTTTGTTTAGCCAGCCAGTCACAACTTCTGACAAATTGCAATATTATAGGTACTTTTTCTGTCTTTGTTAAAACACATCAAACTCTGAATGCTTGCCGTGGTGTAATATCTGAACCAGATCTTTTATTTTCCACAAAAGAACTTCTATCTAATTCATGCGATCAAAATATCATAGATGTATGCCATATCACTATCTGTCAAAATGGGCAAATATTTCCTACAAAACACATTATTTTAACTTTCAATAACCATATTTTACCTACTAAAATTAAAGCTGACTACCTAAACTGTCCAGTCAGGCTTTATATACCTAATCCTCTCCATTGTTTTAAATGCCAGCATTATGGCCATACTAATACTACCTGCCTTGCCACTGTTACCTGTGCACGTTGTGCAGAGGTTGCCCGTGACGGTAAAACTTGCAGAAAACCCGAACGCTGGCAAACTGTAAGGGTGATCATACATCATATTCTCGCTTTTGTCCTAATTGGATCCGTGAAAAGGAAATTCTTGCTGTTAAAATAACCCAAAAACTTTACTACCATGAAGCTCGTAAACTTGTTGAATCCAGGACGCCATCTGTTGGGGCATCATACTCCAGTATACTCAAACAATCAAAACCTGTAAGGCACATAAGCACCCAGACAGACTCCTCTTTTTCACTAAGTAACTCGGCTAAATCACAATCAACCACCACTTCAAATAGAGAAACCTGTGATGTCTGTTGTGGTAGTAAATGCTATGCGACCCCAAAATTAGAACGCTGCCAATCCTCCTCAGAACCTATTAAAGTAGAATACCAAATCAATCAGTCTCAAAAATCTCCAAGTCAATCCAAAAAGTCATCCGATCGAGCAAACTTCTGCTTCATCTGCATTTAATTTGCAACAATCTAACATTTCCGAAACTCGCAAACCAAATTAAAAATCGTGTGTACAGAAAGAGAGAAAGACATTTCGGGGTTCTTCACAATGGAAAACTGCTGAGTAAAGAAACAGGAAATTATCTCTTAGTCCATTACTTTCTAATATCAAGGATCCGAAACAGCTGCAAAACTATGTGGATGAGGCGATGGAATCGGAATCGTATGAATCAAGTGCTGTTGAAGAAAATACAGTTTTTGAAGAATTTGTACCTAATTAATTTTACATATTTTTTTTACTTCTGTGATTTTTAAGCTTGTTTTTATGTATTATTTGTACATCATATTATACTTTGTTTATATTTTAACAATTGCACTTTATCACTTTACAATTTTTAATTATACTTGTGTCTTTTTACTATGAACTTTTGACTCTTTTAAATGGTTTTTACTACACATATTACTGTTTTCATTTAATTTTTGTTTTTCTTATCTTTTTGTTAGTAATTTTTTATTCGAATTTTTGGGTTACATATATTTTTTGATTTTGACTTGGTCTTGGCGCAGCATGTCCCTAAAGGGGCTTTGTGCCATAAAATCCCATACAACCAACCACCCCACCATTGTGTTTTAATCTGACTGAAATTGAGATGTTCCAGAAGACAGTTATTAAAAATGAAACTGCATGTTTAAGAATATAAAGTACAAAACAGAAATACAATGAACTATGACATGGTACTATTTGAACAAATACAAGATAAACACATTTGTTTGAAACTGATAAATTAAAATATGGACATGATTTCTTTTAAATAAATTTTCTGAAAACTTATGTGTAGTTTCCATTTAAAATGATTACTTTCAGAAAAGCAGTAATATTTCTATAAATATGAACAGTAAAAACAACCAATTAAAAAATGACATTTTTTTTTTTTTTTTAATTTGCAACACTAAAAATTACACTAATTTACTATTTCCATTATATTACACTATTTACACTAAAAATTCAAATCTTCCATTTCGATGAAAAATCCTTTGTTATTGATGAATTTAAGGATTTTTGGGTGGATGTCGACTCTCTTTCCAAATTCCTTTTCCATTTTGGAACCTTTGGATTGCGGGTTAATTCCAAACAATGCTCTATAAAGAAAATACAATGAGAATAAATATAAAAAAAAAAAACAGGCTTGAATAAATAAAACAGAATTAAAGACAAACAAATGCATACTATTACACACACAGTCTTAAATTGATTGTTTTGTATGCAACTCTCTTTAAGGATGAAATTCATGAAAACTTTCAGAATTGTTTATAGAAAAATAATTTTAATTCAGTATGTTACACTTAAAAGATTACAACATATTATCCAATCCCCATAAAAGAAATTATATTCCCAAATTTTATATATCGGATTCATTTTAAGAAAAGCAGGAAATGTGAGAATCAGCTTTAATTATTCAAGATACTGAAATAAAGGTTAATACAAATGCTCCAGTGATAAATACAGAAAATTTCTATAATAGAATTAATCTATAATTGAAGTTTTTTGACTTCAATTCGGTTAAAATAATCTCTAAACCTACTTCTATACACGAACTTAACTTCCTTGAAGCATTTCATATTTATCAAAATTAAAAAAAAAAATGTTCATTGTGAATTCGCTATTCCCCCATTATCAGATTGTTGGAAATATTACATAAAAACTTGTCTCTTAATTTTTTTTTTCCCGTCACTACTTTGGTTCCATTTTCCATCTATTTTCTTTCCTATTGGCTGTTACCTGCAATCCTCTGTTTTCCTATTGGTCAATAAACCTTTAACTTGAATCCCCATCTCTCCTATATATGTGAGCAAATTCCCGCCATCCTTAGCACTGAGGAAGGTATGCTATATGCTACCGAAATCGGTATGCTTAAAATTTAAAATTTTTGGTGCTTTTAACGTTGTTGTCATGTTTGTTAAAATGTAAAATTAACTTTATTAAATTCTGTTTAACATGACATACCTTTTATTTTTACCATCCCCCAGTCTGTGTTAAAATATGACAGGCGCCATTGCTTCACATGCTTTCTGCCGGTAAATACGCGATTCAGTCACACCGTAACTGCTATGATCTTGAATCACCGTTATTCTCTGTTCTCGGCTTGCGCGATGTTTCCTGCATTCTAATTGGTCGATGTTTGACGTCATCATTTGTGAGTCAGTGGCGTTCCGGGTATGTATTTCATTTCATGTAATGGCAACAGTTTTATGCAGATTTACACAACAAGCTGGTATATTTAATGGGATGTAACGTTGCATCTTTCTCTTGTCTTGCCTTTTTGTTTTGCTTGCTTGTGAGCAGCATTTGATTTGTTTTTTCGCCATGTAATTAAGGCGCCGTAGCTTTTGCTACATAAGTATGAAGTCTGCTGGCGGTTCTTCTTATTATGAACAAATGTTATTCATCTCTTAAGTTACTTTAAGTTTAGTTCAGCGAAGCTATGCTGACAACATAATTTATATATGTATATATGTTTGTTCATCATTAAATAGTTACGTTTACTTCGACTATGTTCATTTACTGAAGTCTTCCCCTCACATGCATTTCCATATAATTTAGATTCTACTGTGCATTATCTGCTGAAGTTTCGTCTATATTCGTAAGAGAATACAACAGTTGTATTTTTATGCTTCTAATAAATACCATAGCATTTTATTTCAATTTCAAAGCATTGTCTCCAAATCAAACACGCGAAACAATAATTACTGCTGGTGAAAAAGAAACCTGTTATGGGCAAGATTTGCTCCCAGATAACATAAAATTAGCGAAAATAGAGTTGAGTTTTATAAGACTTTGCTTTTAAATTAAAACATTTCATTGGTTCACAGGCAAATGAGGTTAAAGGCATATTAATACTACAGGAGTTAAATTCAATTCACAAAAATTTTTACATTTTTATCAATTAATTTTCAAAAATAAATGACACACATTGTTTACAATTGTAAAATTAATCACAATTTCTGAAATGTTCGTTTGTTTATATCGGTATTCTGTTGCTGGAAGCTGGTTATTTTTAATGGAGAGCTTAAGACATTGTAATTGTATAGTTTTTGGAGGTTTCAGAAAAAATGAAGAATAAATGTGATGCAATGTAGATTATTTGGTTCTTTTCCAGTTTACAGGTCTTGGTGTTTTTTAACCTCGGAGGAATCGCGTGGGGTATGACATACACCGGGTGAGTATGGTTTTTACAGTTGTCACCACTATTTTTCGAAGATTAATCTTCACCTTTATCACATAATTTGTAACAATTGTCTCCCACTAAATAAGGTGACGATTATTTTTTGCATTTATTGGTGACAAACCGAAAACAGTTCATACCCTGTTTATGCACAACTTCCCCCAGGTTAAAAAGCTTGGCTTCAGAAAATGTGATTTGTTGCCAAATGATATAAACAACTATAAAAACAAACCTAATGAACTTTTATGCTTGTCTCTATATGTATTTATATACAAATTAACATTTTATTTATATATATTATTACTATTGTTTTTTATGTACAATTTATTTTTGTTCGTATCTAAAAATACAGTAAAAGATCTTTTAATATGCCAAAAAAAAAAAAAAAAAAAAAAAAAAAAAAAAAAAAAAACGCAAGGTTGTGCGTTACATGGATCACATTTCAGATATCATTAAATTTACCTTGTAAACATGACTAAATATGCCCGACACATATCAAAATACATTAGAGTATGTCTATATTACTTTCCTTTTTACCATGAGTTACTCAGATAATAAATTTTTACATGGTATAGATTATTCCACATAATTTTAAATTTACTTTAGAAACACTGTCCAATGCAATATACCTGTATCAAATCATTATATAGTAGATCTTTATAACGCAAACCTAAAAACGCAAGGTTGTGCGTTATATAGAATTTTGCATTATATGGATCACATCATTAAATTTACCTTGTAAATATGGCCATATATGTCTGAAACATGTCAAAATATATCAGAATATATTTATACTGCATTCCTTGTTACCAAGAGTTATCCAAATTATAAATTTTTGCATAATTTTGACTACCCAAAAAAGGTATTTGAGGCACGCTGAGATTGAGGCAGAATAATATTTATGCTTAGAAAAAAATATTTTGAAAATGACAGACACTTTAGTCGGCACAAAAACTGTGCCAGTCACGTGTCAAGTGCCATTTGGCACTTGACACGTGTCTGGCACAGTTTTTTGGCCACGATCCTTCAGCCAGACATTCGATTTTGTATTCATGCATTACAAAAGAAGTGTTGCACAAATTTTCAGGGTGCCTCAAATACCTTCCCTAAAATGTTCAACAGCTCTCCTACTATTCCATAATATCTCTGAAGTCGTACTAAACGACAAAAATGTTCCCAAAGCTCCCACTAAAAGAGTCCAGACCCCTAAGGTCGAATTTATTTCAATAAAAACCCCAGATACAAGCCTTGAAACTATCAACTTGCTAACTAAAATTAAAGACAAATGCCAGCCCCCCCGAGGGGGGGGGGGTATTCACCAGACTCTACCCTGCTACAGTCCCAGAATATCAAAAAATCAAGCAAGCCCTAGATGAATCGAATGTGGAGCATTTTCTGTTCGCAGAGAAAAATGCCGCCCTATTAAAAGTAATCATTAGAGGCCTCCCCATAAATATGGAAGTTGAACAAATCCATGAAGAACTAACAAAAAATTCCTTCCCAGTCATTAAAGTCGCGCAGATGACAAGCTTTCGTACAAAAAATAGACTCCCATTATTCCAAGTGCAACTTACTGATGGCCCAGTAGCCAAACAAATTTTTAAATTAGACATTGTTAAGGTGAGACATTGTTAAATTTACTTTATTAAACATCATCCAAATATAACTGACTAAACCATCCCTTATATTAGACATTTTCAAAAATGTTTATTGTAATAATAGCATTTTTTTCATTAAAAAGGTCTGAAATTGGGAGATAAAGTTGAACTAATGTATCAAATTTAGTCCTCTAGAGAGTAGCAATATTTTTACAATGTGAAAATACAGGTGCTTTTTAATTGCAAAATTCATTATTTACATCCGAGAAGTTATGCGTTATATGGAAAATTGCGTTACATAGAATTGCATTATAAAGGTCTTCTACTGTATTACTCATTTTTAAAAAGTTCTGAATTAAGGATAAAAATTGAGCTAATGCATCCAATTTAGTTTTCTAAAAAGTAGCAATTTTTTACATTATGGAAATGCCGGTGCTTTTCAACTGCAAAATTAATTGTTTACATCTGAGAAGTTGTGCGCTATATGGAGAACTGTGTTATAAAGATCTTCTACTATAGATAAATGGCTTCATATAAAAAAAACTGCTTAGAAAACAATGAATTGTTGGCCAGAAAATAAGTTGCCAAATTTCCTTTTTTCACCAAGGTTCGAAAGAATCTTAATGCTAGAAATGTGCAGATTATTTAAATAAGTCAAATAATTGCTTTTATTTATGGCATCGGAATGATGGCTGCAATGTTTATTTTTTTTCTTAGAATGAGCGCAACCCATATCATCACCTTAACTTTATATAAATGTGATCTATTTTAATAGCATTAAACTTTATATTTGACAGCAGAGATCAGTGAAATTCTAAAAAGAACGTGAAGTTGTGTGGAAGGCTTAGTGAAGAAGCACAGAAATTCCAACAATTATATTTATTAATGATGACAAAAGTGATGATATTTACAAGATGAAAACTTAACAAGCATGACTGTGCTTGAACTAAAACGAACTAAAATAAACATTAAATAAAGGTTACTTAAATAGTGCTACGGCGCCATAACAAAAAAAAAAATTACAAGAGCTGCTCACAATACGCAGCTACGGCGAAAGGCAAAATCATCAAATTCGTCCGGTCATTTATACAAATACAAACAGGGAATTTCTGCATACTAAGTAATGCCATTCCTGAAAACTAAATACTACAAAACATCGTAAAACGCCATTGTGTCAAACGCTTCTTACCTCATGCCCAGCGCTATGACGTCAAACATACGAAAGACAGCCGTGAACAGCGAATCACCGGTGATATTGCAATCACAGTTCCGGATCACTACGATATCACATATTATGGAAAATCGGCATGCCGGTAGCGAGAAGCAATGGCGCTTTTCATGTATTTCGCCGTTGACTTGGAGAGGGTAAAAACAAAGTAAGTCATGTTAACAAGTTTAAGCTTATTCTAATAAAAACTAACATTTTAAGTTAACATGACAACAAAATGGATTGCTTGTTTCATCGTTAAGTAGAAAAAACTCAGCCAGTCATGTTATCCAGATGGTGGAAGAGATAATCGCTTGTGTGAGGTGGTCTAAACGGAATTTTGAAGGACATACAGAGACTTTGATTTTATATAATATAAAACCATAATTTTTTCCACACCTTATAAATCATAGACAATGATACAGGATAAAAAAAGGAACAAACTATTTACAACTATAGAACACATATTCATTCAGAAAAAAAAGGAACAAACTACTTACAATTATAGAACACGTAATCATTCAAAAAGAAAGATACAGGAACGAACTATTTACAACTATAGAACACATATCAAAAACTATACAGAAAAAAAGTTGAATAACTAAAGAAGTAATTCATCCTCATGTACACCCCATCTTCTAAAAATTCATCATCCTCAACTTTACACAGATTGTGCAAAATGCAACATGCAAGCACTTGAATTTTCACATACTCGATGTTGCAGTCATTTGCTTTTAGTAGACAATGCCATTGACCTTTTAACTGACCAAAAGCATGTTCCATGCAAATTCGTACCTTGCTCAGTGTTTTATTAAATGACTTCATGTTATCATTTAATATTCCTCCATATGGCTTCTTTAACCAAGTCAAAGCAGGATAAGCCTGATCTGCATCAATGAATGGCCTTGTTGGTGTATTTTGTACAGAAAGGGTTTGTGGCTGGAATAAATTACCAGACAAACCAGCTTTGCACAATTTTGAATTTCTGAATATCCTGGCATCATGAACAGATCCAGGCCATCAACAGTGACATTGATAAAAGTAGTGGAGGAATCGACCACTGCTTGGAACAAAATGGCATGACACTGCTTCCGGCAATAAAAGTCTTTAGTGTTGTGTATTGTGCTTTGATAGGCATAAATGACCCATCTAAAGCACCACAGCACTCAAGGAGACCACCTTTGGCTATAAAGCCATCTATCTGCAACTTCCTGCAATTCGTTTCCTGTGGGAATGTTTGGCAAATGTCTCGGCAGACTTCATTCACTACCTTGCAAGTGGCAGATCTTGCTGCACCCAATTGCCTGGCTACTGATCTCAACTCGCCACAAGTTCCCAATTTCATTGATGCAATGGCAACTCTCTTATGAACAATATAGTTTTCTGAAAGCTTTTCTTTTTCAGAAGATGTTCGAGTCTGTTACACAACATTAAGAAGGTTGGCCTAGAAGATAAATTTTGCAAAAATGAGAAGCATAAAAATCTAAAGTTAAAATATTAAATTTTACAGAAAAGAAATGCAAAAATAGTAACATAGTTCAAGCTAAGTTGTCAAAGGTGAAATTTAATTGATTGTGTGAAAATATCGCAAATTCTATTAGAGGACTCTAAACAAACCAGTTACAAATATTTTTTGTGTGCCCTTTTTGAAAATTTCCTGCCCGGCAGCCCTTTCCTTCTAGAGTCAATACTAAGAATGATGTGCTCCTTTTTATTAAATTCCCCCAAGGTGGCCCATTTTTTGTAGATTGAACGATATCTTTCAGAAAGCTTTGTCAAAGTTGAGAAAGCTTTGTCAAAGTTGAGAAAGCTTTGTCAAAGTTGAGAAAGCTTTGTCAAAATTGGGAATTCGCTGTAAGCAGATTTTCAGGACTCTACAGTAAAGGGAAAAATAGGAACTAATCACCTGCAACAGGGCCACTAATGAAAAAAAAGTGGGTATTATAAAACTGCCTGTCACTCCCCGAAGGATCCCTCGCTTCACCCGGAATTTCCCACTCTTTCAAATATTTAATGTTATAAAATATTTATTTGAGTGCTCACTGAAAAAACACAATCAAAACTCAATAAACAGCTGATCTGAAGAAAAAAAGAGAAAATTGTCCCCTTCCCTCCATCCAAATTCCACATACCCTCAGTATATAAATTTTGTATTATGTGTTATAAACTATCTCAAAGTTTCTCTGTGCCTTTAATGGGGAAAAATGAGTTTGTAGAAATTGAAAATTTTAATTGTAGAAAAAAGTGGTATGAAATCAGGCATCTCTATCTTTCAAATATTTATGGTTAAAAAATAATGTTAAAGAAAAGCTCTGTGAAAAAAACGCTTTTAAAACGAAAAAAAAAAAAAAAAAAAAAAAAACAGCTGATAAAAAAAATAGAAAAAAGCCCCCCCTCACCAAAATTCAATGCACGCTAACTTTATAATATTGTTATTATCTGTTATAAACTATCTCAAAGTTTAAAAGCAATCAGATATTTAGTTTACCTCATTTTAACAAATATGTTCATTTTGTATATGAAAACGCATTTCTTTTATAAGTTTAAAAATCGATTCTTTGATAAATCCAAAAATTGTGGACGGATTTCTTTTAAATGGACATATTATTAATTAGCAAACGATTTTACATCCAGTTGTACATAAACCAAAATTTTAAAAGCAATCTTAAAAAAAAATTTGTTGGTAGTATTAAAAACCGCAGTATAAAAATTATCTGTTTTTTGTATCATGCCACGTGACCTGCAGTTTGAAAGTAGCAAATCTCAGATTAATGATATAAAAACAATATAAAACCTCCTAATAGGTTGAAAACCACCTGTTTTGGAATTTCCGTTGATTGCAGATAATCTGAACTAGCAGACGTCTGTTGCCTTTTCAAAGAACGAAGATAAAAGATTTTTTTACTCTATTTTTAAGGATTTTTCGAGTTTTTATGGTATGATCCAGATAAATTTTCAAATTTCTGAAAGCTTATTTTTTTTCATGTCATGTGGTCCTAATTTCGAATCCGTAGGATGAATAAAAAAAAAAAAAGTTATTGCGGCTTTAAAAAAAGTCACCAGTTCATATTTGCTGTTAAAACCACACCTGCTTGTAATAATTTTGTGAGAAAATCTTGCAGTTTCAAAAAGTAGATGCTTTTGATGAATTATGAAAAATGTTCCAATTTTTAATTAATAACATCTGTTAATTATGACTTTTTAAAAATTTTATGATTTGTCATTTGATATCATGTGTACAGCTATAAAGATGCAAAATTTCAAGTCTCCAACATATATAGTTTCTGAGAACAGGCTCTGTGACTGACAGACAGACAGACAGACAGACAGAGGAGTGAGACGAATAGGGTTTCGTCAGATGAACAGAACCCTAAAAAAATGGCCACTCATAAAATTGCTACTACTGGCCACTAATGAAATTTCCCAGTTTCTCTGTTTATTTGACAGTCACAAAGTGATGACAGAAGGAAGAAATTGGTCCGAATTGAAGTTTATCACATCTAAGAAAATGAAAAGTGTTTGATTTCTTTTATTCTTCGAGACACAAAAGACTATTTTAAAATAGCAATTAAAGCCTTTGTGCAGGAATATTAAAAAGTCTTTTTAACAAAAGACTATATATTTAAAATTATTTTGTGTGTGTCAGAAATATTTGCATTGTTAAGCCAGATTTAAAAAAAAAAAAAAAAAAAAAAAAAAAAATCTTTAATATGTATTGACATACAGTTAAAAAATATATACATTGTTGATTAGGTCATATGCATTAAATTAACTTCTATACAAATATTCAATCTAAAAGAATATATATTGCATAACATTTTGGGGAATTGACTTTTATGCAAATAATGGTAGTAAATTTTGAATATATGAGGAAATTAATTAAAAAAACAATTGAGTAACATAAGGATTTAGAATATAGAGAACAGGAATTCAAATAAACAAAATTTATTTGAATAACAAATAAATCAGTATTGGGCTTTTCTTCATTTGGAAGTGTGTTTTTAACATGAGTATAAGTACTTGTTTCAACCATTGAAGGAACCCCTATAAAATAAAACTAGCAACACTTTCTCATTTATAAAATAGTAATTTATTTATATTTTTTTCCCATAACTAATATAATGAGAAAATTGAGAATCAAGTGGAAGCATTGCAGTAATACAGAACTTAAAATAATTCAAATTGGCTACATGTATCTCAGTGGCGTGGCGTGAAAATTTTCGGTGGTCATCGCAATTATTTAAGTTTGTGGTGAAAAATTATTAACTCTAAAATTCAATGGTTGAATGTTCAAAAAAGAAACTTTAAATCTTACCTTCACTTATACATGAACTCCAAATGTTCTGCTAAAACTAGATCGTAGAGTTTTAAAAGCTTATTAAGAGTTTTAAAATATTGCTTGGTCATCGCCGCATCCAGCGATGACCGGACGCCACGCCACTGATGTATCTAACTTTTAAATAATGTGTTTAGGAAATAAGTTAATTTCGGTTTACATATTAAATACTTTATTATCATTAGGCCTATAATTAAACTCATATGAAATAAACAAAACAAGACTTAGTACCTAAAAAAACACATATTTATCAAAATAAAATTAACTTACCTTGAAACTCGAACATCTTTTTAAAATTCGGAATCCTTAAAAGATTACATGACAAGATTGTCCCACCAATGTGAAGAACAGGCTTTAGTCCACAATCGTCGATCACGAAATGCAGGCATTAATCAGCTTGAATATTTTGTAGAAACAAATAGGCATTTTGCCTTCGTTTGCGAAGATATTTAGGATGCAAATCTCTGATTCGAATCTGGCGTCATAACAATGTCAAGCAAAGTTTGCATTAGCAAAAGGCGATCAGCCATTTTTAATTCAATAAGAAGTTTACACGCAATGACAATTGCAAACGTCTTCTGTTTATGTTTACACCGGAAGTTATACGCCAGTTCACTAAGCAACCAATCAAAATTCAGAAGAAAAAATTATGCAGTTTCTGGATGTTTGAAGGGTTTTGCGTTTGTAAATGGGTGCAAAATGAAAGCAGGAATGATAGTGGCATATTAACCTGTCATGTAAATCCATTTTGATACCAAGTGTATTTGTAAACGCTGCTTAATACATTTTACTCTAGTTACACTAACATCGTTCTGAAGAATAAGTATGTTACTCTTTTTTAAAACTTGTATTAACTTGTGGCTTTAAACCCAGTGAAGAAAGATATGATGGTGAATTTGATTATTCTGATAGCACATTGATCCACGGGCCTACACTAATTCCCCCCCTCACTCTGTCGCCAGTAAAATGGGCGCGGGGTCTGTGTATGTAATTGTCCGATAACACATTTCACGACGATTGAGGCAATGATGTCAGGTTTATTGCTGCTATGCGTCAATTAGGCAGTCACCCGCCCCGATACAGGTATCAAACCCGTTCAGCTGGGGCAACCTGGCAGGTAAGGGGACTATCGGTTAGAAAGGAAGGAAGTTCAATAGGCCCACACGGCCACTGGAAACAAAGCATTGTTTGCTGTTGACTTCTCAGGATGTACAATGTTTCTTGGAAGTTGAATGCTTTTGGGGGCAGAAAAGCTTGTACCACGGACAGTGAACTAAAGACTTTGTTTTCGGCTCGGTTAACAGAAACCTCGGTTAATTGAAGCTCAGTTAATCGAGGTTCTACTGTATCTGGTGTTGAATCCAGAATTAAAGAAAAAAAACTTAGCCGATTTAATTTCTGAAATGATATTGAATAATTTTTTTTGCCATGAGGTGAACAAACTCATTTATTGTGGTAGAAGACAAATATGAAATTCACCCATTTCCAGGATTCCCATTTTTTTCCAAATGCTTCACTATGGAGGGATCAAATTCACTTAAAAGTTCTAAACACCAAAGAAAATTTCCATTACTTAAAGACCCAATGGTTTAATTTTGTCCAAAAAATGGCAGTCTATGAATAGATAAAAATTTTGTAACTGCTGCAATGCAATACAGAACTTCAAACTATTATTTTTATTCACTATAATCTTGCTCAGCTAAAGTAGAGTCATTACGACTAGACATGTTCTTTCGTTGGATCTTAATGCACACAGCTGCTCTATGACAGTATGAATTTTCATGCTCATGCAACCTTTCTTTGGTGTGTTTCCAATCATTGAAACCAAAAGTTGACAAACATTGTTACTGTTGGAGAAAACAATTTGCAAATCCTTTTTAGCCAAGTTTTTGCATTGGGGAAACAGTATTTAGACATTTTTCCCAATTTTTCATAATCTTAAAATAGTATTTTTTACGTTACTTTTATTAATTTATTTTAATTTCTGAAGCGAATGAAAGTAATTCCTTGTGTTATGGATTAAAAAAAAACTTTTGATCTTTAATAATCAATTATTTCAGCGACATTTTATTCAGCGATGGATTAATCAAAATGTGAAAGAATAACAATGAGTAAAAAACATTAGCTGTTAATTTAATTTAATAAAGGTTTGTTTACAGAAGAAAAGCTTTAAAATTATAATTAAAAGGAAAACAGTCTTACACATCAAGTACAGCTTTCTTCTCTTCCCAAATTTCATTTAACCAAGTTTCCACAACGTAGTCATGCATGGTTTCCGCTTCAGGAATTTGAGGAGCATTTTCTTGAATGTATAATATGGCCTCTCCAATGTCTTTAGACCAGCGCTAAGGCATCAATTCTCCTTACCCACTTCTGCATGGTTAGACTATTTACATAAGCCAAAAAAAGGCCAATGCTTTTAACCTAAGATATCAATAATTCAGCAATAATATTCATGACTATAATGCGAGAATATTCATTGCTGCATATTTTGACATCTGCATTTTTTATTGAAGCATTTTTACTTTTATACTCTTTTGTTTAGGATTTAAACTATTTTTTTACTTTTCTACTCTTGTTTGACTATATCTGCATGGCATCCCATCCAGATTGCTTTTATCATTGCTCTCTTATATTGACTTTGTTTCTCTCAATATTTGGTGTTTTTGACTGACTTGTTTTGGTTCAGCATGTTCCAAAAGGGAATTTGCGCCATTAAACCCCGTACAACCAATCAACCAACCAGCATTGCTGCACACATTCACATACACACATATATATACACACAAGCTAATGCTCATCTTATCCATTAAATAAATAATTTTTTTTTACCTTAATTGCAATTCTCAAACAAGCAATAAAAGTTATTTTAATACTAATTAGTTAATCAGTAGAATGACCGAAAGAAAAATGATTTCTCAAATGAAAATTTTACAATATCTCCTCATTATAGGGCTACTATTGTTTTCATATTTATCCTTAAGTTTCTTATTTTAATTGTTTAGACTAAAATAAGAGGAAAAGTTGAAAATTTTGTGTCTAAAAATCTGTAAAATTGCAATATAATCAAACTAAATATTTGAGGCTTAGTTCAGACAGAATTAATTTAACTGCTAAAAATGGGTCTAATTTTATAATTGTCTACGTCTCTCTCTCTCTATATATATATGGATGTAGTTAGGTACACAAATGTCTAAGAAATGTGTATACTTGTTTACAAGGGCTGTTGACAGAAACTGAGAGTCTCGGTTGTGCTAATGTGTTACACCGGTAACGTAGCATGAAAGTTTTGTTGGTATTTTTATTAATAGTTTGCGTTCTGGCATGCGTAACTGGTAGAGCTGATGAAGCACTTTTTCAGAGCATAGTCCATGCCACCCTCCAAATGGTCGTCTCTTTATACGTATACCAAGAACAAAAAAAGAAAAGTATATTATCAAGTCACCTTTCTCAAAATACACTGTGTGAAGTGAACCAAATAGCCTTTAATTTCGGTATATCGGCTGGTTTCGTTTAATCCTCTCATTTCAGCTATCTCGAAATCCATCATTGTTGATTTCAGGTTAAAATTTAGGTGTTTCTCAGCAAATGAACTTTTTATTGATCTAAATAGTGCAGTATAGCTCTCTTTTTTTCTGTTTTCCATAAGGCAAAAAAAAAAAAAAAAAAAAAAACCCAGAAAACTTGTTCACTGTACTTTCCATGTACCGTATATAATTGTTCAAAAATTGTTGAAACAATTTTGAAGGTTCCATTTATGAAGACTTTCGTGTGTAGCAAAAACCTGTAATGATTAAAAAAAAAAAAAAGAAAGAAGAAAAGATATGTATGTTCAATGAAAATTTTATAGAAAAAAAATGTAACATTTAAATAAGTTTAAAAATCGACTATAATATGGTTTTATTTTAAATATATACTGCGATTCTTTATATTAATAATAGCTGACCTGCCCAGCATTGCCTGGCCTCGTCGATTTTTCCAAATAAATCTCGAATCATACTAATTTTTCTTAAAATATGATTATAATATTCTTAAAATATGATAGACTGCACGTACTAGCTTAAAAAAAAAACTTATCAGCTAAACTCAGACACGGGTTTAAGTTGCCTACGGACGGCACAGCAGGGGTGCTGCACACGTGCCGAGTAAAACTGAAGACAGTCATAATCTGAATTCAAAGAACCAAATTTCTTCGAAATTGGGCCCATAGAATCCAAAAAAACACTCTTTTAAGTATCTTATCATGGCATTTTTGTTAATGAAGTTTCTTCGAAAAGAATATGTTAGTGCCATTGAAGATTTGACTTTAATTTTATCTTGAGAAGAAAAGCGAATAATGTTTGAAGAACGTAAAAAATGTTTATGTATTTTCTGATTTGCTTCATCTTCACCTTAAATATGATCTGGTGCCCAATTTACTTCTCCTCTTTCTGGATTCAATTTAATTTTCTTGGGCATGTTTGGTATTTTTGATCTGTTCAATTCTTTCTCGAGTGAAGTATCATTCTGACGCATTTTCTTCAGCTTGTTCAGCAATTTAATTCCAGCCATCAATACCTGGGCCTGTTATTTTTTAGGTATGGGAATTCTGTATCAGAGCTTCACAAATTTGCACCCTCTGTGTTTTGTTTGTGTACTGCTTAAACTTATACACATAACTAGCCAAATGGCTGACAAGTTCTAAAGAAAGACTCCAACTCAATTCCTGTTCCATTTCCAAAGTTTTCAACTAGGGTTCCAAGAAATTCATTATTGCCAATGTGACAGAGGGTGACCGCTGAGACTTCAAGTCTAAAATAACCTCAAATTTGGCATATTACTGTTGCCGAAATATTTGAAGAAAATTGAGTTATTTTACAAAGAGGATTTATTATGAGATCTGTTATTTTAATTTTGCTTTTATCCTCAAGTGTGGGCAAATCTTCTACATATTCAAGTCTTCATCATACTTTTGTAAAGAAAAGAACTCCCACTTGATACTAAATGTCAATTCAATAACATAGATGTCTTTTGAATCCAAATCTCTTTCACTTTTGAAGATGTCTTGTACTGTATCAAGATTTTCATGTATGGGGAAAATGAAAGAATTTTAACAATATCAAAAGTACTACCAGGATTTAAACTTTTTTTTATAAAAATTTATCTGTTACCCAAGAATGTCTACTACCATAAAATTTACATTTACAAAGAAAATACAGCAAGGAGATAAAACAATCAAGAAACAAAGTAAAATTTAGCAATTTTTTTTAAGCTATTAGATTAATTTGCAGCATCTACTGTCATGCTGCACAATTTCTGCTACTCCTACAACTAACCTTGAAAAATAACAAAGCCACAGATTATGGATGGAGTACTTTTATATATATCATGTATTAGTTAACCGACATTTTCTAAAAATCATATTTGTATACTAATGGATTATGAACAGCTAACATTAAAATAATAAGAGTATATGCATGAGTGTGAGCTGGGAAAGTTGAAGGAAGAAAAAAAAAAAAAAAAAGGGGGAGTAGCTGTACATATTAACAGGCATGAAAGAGTAACTCCTAAAGGAGGAATTCCACCTTTTTTAATACAATTTTGGACATTTTCTGAAATGCTTGAAAGAATATAAAGGGGGCAGGAAAAATCGTCACACGATATTGTGTCATTGGCAATTAACGTGTTAATGAAACTGTGAGCGAATTCATTGTTTTCAGAACTCGAGATACAAGTACTTTAGCAACTTTAACAATTCATTTTTAAAACTCTCTTCTCATTACGTACTAAAAAAAACTATTAGTAATTCAGATTCTGGAGTGTGCTGATCTAAATCATTTGTTTCAAGACTCAATGTTAAGTTTGAAAATTGTTTATATTTAAAATTTTATCCAGTTTCACAAGTAACTGTGGTTATGAACATCACCATCACAAGTGACTAATGATTTGATAATTTTCAGGTCAACTCTTCTGCCTCTATCAGACTTTTCTAAGTTATAGAAACTTGGATTCTGAATTGTAATTATAAATTTCTATAATGTTGGGTGATCATTGCAACCTGATGACTGATGAACAGTACCAACAATCCTAACTTAAACGAGATGTCATCAAATACATCGACTGCTTCTGTTAAAAATTGTAAAAAGTCAAATGTGTACTTCTAATAGTGACTTGTAAGCCTCTTTCTGTATTTTGACTGAGAAATACTTTTGATGCAGATGCTTTTTTCCATTCATTTAAGTACGTTCAAAATTCAGAAGTGTTTAATTTTCTTTTGATTTCAAACGCAAGCTATTTTTTGACATCCATGCTATCATAATGACTATGATCTGGTGCCCAATTTACTTCTCCTCTTCCTTGATTCAATTTAATTTTCTTGGGCATGGTGCTGCCAGTAGATTTTCTTTTTGATCTGTTCAATTCTTTCTCGAGTGAAGTATCATTCAGGCGCATTTTCTTCAGCTTGTTCAGCAATTCAATTCCCAGCCATCAATGCTTAGGCCTATGTTATTTTTTAGGTATGGGAATGTCTGTATCAGAGTTTCACAAATTTGCACCCTCTGTCTTTTATTTGGGTACGGCTTAAACTTGTATGCATAAGTAGCCAAAATGACCAATCCAAAGGATTCCGAAAATTAGTATCAAATTTCATTATATACCTGTTTCTCAGAGAATGTTTTCAGATTTTCAGGAAAGTCGGGGAATTTGTCGGTCATGTTTTGCTGAGAACCCTGTTATCTTTAAGTTAATTTTATTTTAATCGTTTAAACTGCAATAAGAGGAAAAGTTGAAAATTTTGTGTCTAAAAATCTGTGAAATTGCAATATAATCAAACGGAGTATTCAAGTCTTAGTTCAGACAGAATTCATCTAATTGCTAAAAATGGGTCTAATTTTATAGTTGTCATTTCATTAAAGTCATTATATATAGTTATATATATATATGGATGCAGTTATCTACACATATGTCTACGAAATGTGTATGTGTGTTTACAATGGCTGTTTACAGAAGCTGACAGTTTCAGTTATTTTAATGTGTTACACCGGTAACCTAGCATGAAAGTTTTGTTTGTATTTTTCTAATAGCTTGTGTACTGGTATTTTTAACTGGTAGAGCTGATGAAGCACTTATTTAGAGCATAGCCCATGCCACCCTCCAAATGGTCGTCTGTGTATACATATACCAAGAAGAAAAAAAGAAAAGTATATTATCGACTTACCTTTCTCAAGATACACTGTGTGAAGTGAAACACACAGCCTTTAATTTTGGTATGGTTGGTTCTGTTTAATCCTTTCATTGCAGCTATCTCGAAAGCAATCATTGCTGATTTCGGATTAAAATTTAGGCGTTTCAGCACATGAACTTTTTATTGATCTAAATAGTGCAGTATGGCTCTCTTTTTTCTATTTTCCATAAGACAAAAAATGAAAGGAAAAACTTGTCCACAATGTTTTCCATATACTGTATATAATTGTTCGAAAATTGTTGGAACAATTTTGAAGTTTCTATCCATGAAGATTTTCGTGTGTAGCAAAAACCTGTAATGATAAAAAAAAAAAAGAGGAAAAGACATGTATGTGTAATGTAAATTTTATAAAAAAAAATGTGAGATTTAAATAAGTTTGAAAATTGACTATAATTTTGTTTTATTTTAACATTATACTGCCATTACCCTTTTCTTGGCACAGCATGCCCCTAAAGGGACTTTGTGCCATAAAACTCAATTCAACCAAGCAACCAACCTTTAACAATAGCTGACCCAGCATTGCCCGGCCCATCTATTTTTCCAAACGAATTGCGAATATTTATATTCTCGAATCATATTAATTTTTCTTTAAAAATGACTATATATTGGGCATACTACGCAGTATTTTTAAAAAAAGCTTTTATGAACCAACCTCCGACTTGGTTTCAAGTTGCCTATGAACTGCACAGCAGGTGTGCTGCACATATGCTGGAAAAACTGAAGACAGTCATAAGCTGAATTCAAAGAACAAATTTCTTTGAAATTAGGCACAAAGAGCCCGAAAAAAAAAAAAAAAAAGTGTTGTTAATGTTTGAAAAGGTTTGTAACTGAAGTCTTAAGATAAACTTTCATAACCCAGAAAGTAGCTGAATTGTAAGCTAAGTTGAATGAACCAAGAGGGAGATACGCTTGTGGACAAACTCATAACTCCTTGCGTAGTATTTAGAAAGTAAACGCTAGTTGAAGCCGAAAATGAAGATAAATATTCAGAAAAGAAGATTGGTTGGGTCTAAGAAAATTTTTATTAGTTTATAAAATAGTAGGTGGACTCTAGTTCTATATTAAAGAAAATTGCAAGAAAATCGAATTATTTTTAAAGAAGCTGCACTAAGGGGCCCAAGAAAAAGATTAACAGTCAGCAATGGTGGTAGCTGATATCTCAGAAATTTAAAAAAAAACTAGTGAATCGGACTATTTTTAAGTGAACTGCAGAAGAGGGTGCTAATGGGGCCAACTGATTGTTGAGAGCAGGGACTTAACATGAAAACGTTAAAAGACCTTGGTTCTTAGCGTTTACAGATATAATTAAAGAATACAAATTTAAAGAAATATGCCAAAAATGAGGTAAAATGCTTAAAAAATGACTCTTTGGCCCGATTAAAAATAATGACTGCAGAGGCCCGAGGAGAGGAGCCCAAAACTATAATTTAAAGTTATGCATTAATAGGATAACACAATTAGGATGGACGGGTTTAAAAAAGGTATGGTGCACAAAAATTTCAAGGTTCCTGCACCAGACCCCACGGGGACCAAGGTCTGAACTGAAACATAGAAATGAGGATAAAATAAAAGGAGAAAGGGTGCCAAAAATATTTAGTGGTTACAGGTAATCGGTTTTTTCTATTAACTTGATTGATTGTCAATATGCTTTCCCCTTTCTCTCCTGTTCTCACATTTTACACACATATGTTTAATGATTTTCAAATCTATATCTTAATTATATGTATTTTACTTCATTAGTTCAGAATTATTTCCATTCATTTTCCAAAAGTAAGTGGAGGGATTGGCTGGAAGATCTCTTTTTAGTTCAATTTTTAATGAATGCCAATCCCTGTAGATCATTTTTGAATTTTCTTGTCATTTTTTTGGAAAAATTAAAAAAAAAATTCCAACTAATTTTTTCAAAAGTTATTCAGATGCAAAAAATTTTTTCTACTTATGTAAACATAGTTTCAAATTGATTCTTCAAAAGGTTTTTCTAATTTTTGCAAATTAGTGAAAATTAGAAAAATCCATCTGCTATTTCAAATGAAAGCAGGTGTTTTAGTTTCAGATAAAAAAATATTGCATTGAACTGAGCATGCGCGAGTTAGCTTCTGCTTTTCAGGAAAAAGCATGTGTTTTCAATGAGTTTTTTATTATAACTCGACTAACTATCAGAAATTTAAAATTCTGAGTCTCAGGTGCATTTAGACATGCTTTGGAACATTCTTACCTAAAATTTCAGCTTTGTATTTGTGGTAGATTTTGCTAGCCATCGCAGACATACACATAGACGAGCAAAACTTTCCTTTATTGGTATAGATTTTGTATGTTTCACAACAAAGAGAAATGGAATCTTATATTTTTAAAATTTAAAGCAAAATTTATAAAACAAAGAAATAAATGCTTACCAAAATTCTCCCATTTTCATCCTCACCATGTAGTAAAATTTCGTTCCCACCAATTGTTTCTGTATATTCTGCATTCAAAATTAAATCTTACATTTTTTTTTTTTTTTGAATCTTTGGTCTATTTTTTGATTTTACCGAATATATGCTGGGTTTCAAAGATTCAAAACTTTGTACCCTTTCAGTGATTTCATCGATTTTTACTTTTTTGGCCAAGTGTTTACTGTAATGTGAATGATAAATAATGACAGATCATAAAAACTAAATATAAACACAAAAGTAAAATAATAAACTAAAATTACAAATTAAAATAGATATTGATTTAGAAAATATATCCATGTTTGAATTTAAAAAGTTTTTAAAAGTCACTGGATTGAGCTACAGTTTCCAAATACATTAATTTAAAAATACATATTTTTTCCTTCTGGATGATGTAAAAATTTAAATTATGCTATATTTAGAAATATTATAGTTTGCGATATTAAAATTACCAGAGTTTGTTCTTTAGGATTAAATAACATATACTTTAGAATAACTACAGTATGATTTTTATATTTATAGAATGATAAAGGATAAACATCAAAATTTTGCAAATTTAAAATATTGATACCTTTTTGAATTTTCTAATCTGAAACCTCCAAAATAGAAAAATGTACTGCTCTCAAATGTGCGACAAACAAATTTTGTATCAATACCTTTTCGTAAAATAATCAGAATTTTCTCAAAGTGGCTCATCATTATGAAATCCCAAGACAAGGCCTATTCCCGTTTTGTAAATAATTCCATTGAGCTCTACTTTTGTTAATTAATAAAATTTGTCATAACCTGAAAGTAACTGTGCAATTTCTGTTGAATAGTTGTTTGTAATGATAGGTTTTCCACTTGTAACTGAATCACTTTTCCTTATAGACCTCAAATTATAGTAGCACTGCAGCTTTTGATGTCTGTTGGCTAAAGAATATGGCAAATTTATATTATTTTTTATGCTTTGTGTTTAAAGTATAAATGCTTTGCCTCAAAATGCATTGACCAGGAATTAGTTAATGGACCAAATTCAGGAAGAAGTTGATGATAATGTACAAGAAAGTAAAATTTAAGTTTAATATTTGGAAATATCACTTTGAAAAGATTGTGATGATCTCTAATTAGGTCTGACAAATAAAATACAAATAATAAATTTACTTTTGGTGCTAGTACAATATCTACTATTTCTTTCAACATTAAAAGAAAACACCACACAAGTTCAGATTCAGGAACTATTTGACCAATAAGTAATGGAAGAAATCTCAACAAGCACCACATTAATATCCTTGTGAAAGCCTTTTGAAATTTCAATTGGTCTGTTTGTAACAAAATACATAATTTTATTACAGGAAAAAAATTGTGAATTTTGTCAGTCGGTCATGGGTTGAGAATCTAATTTCATTCAGTGGTTGCAGAAGCAATGACGAATTGAGGTAATTGAGTAAGGGGGCTAAAACTACCCCTTTCAAAATTACCATTTTTAGGAGCTTACAGCCCATTAATCCCCTCTCCTTATTAAAAAAAAAATATATATATATATGCAAGAATTTTCTTTATATATATATATATATATATATAAGTACTATAAATGAAGATAATTAAAATATTTTAGTTCATTATGAATATTATAATTAATGAATATTATATTTTAACTTACCACTTAAACAAAATGATCTAAAGGCTGCTTCAGCAGGCATGGTAAAAGATAGTAGATACCAATGATAGTTTTAACAGTCAAATAGCTTCCTCCCTCTAATGATTAAAGGATTGTTTCCATATCATTCTTCAACTTCTTTAAATAATCTGATTTTTTTTCTTGAACCAATTCAAATAACTTGCGTCCGTGTGTTTGAACTTCAATAAATATGAAGGAAAGATTTTTTAATGAAGTCAGACGCACAAATTCATCAAACTGTTCTTCATTTTGAAAAATGTTAGATATTCCTCTTATAACTTATCATGGCATTTTTGTTAAGTTTCTTTGAAAAGAATATGTTAGTGACTTTAATTTTATATTGAGAAGATAAACTGTTTTTGCTTTCTCCCAGCTTTATTTGTTTATTTATTTTCTGAGTTGCTTCATCTTCACCTTGAATATGATCCGGTGCCCAATTTACTTCTCCTCTTCCTGGATTCAATTTAATATTCTTGGGCATGGTGCTGCCAGTAGATTTTCTTTTTGATCTGTTCAATTCTTTCCCCCCAGGGGGGTACCTTCTATAGGTATTCACGGGCTTCGAAACCCCGGGCACCTGAGCGATCTTTCTCTTTTCCTTTTCCTCTTTTTTCTCTTGTCTTTCTTTTCTCTTTGTTTCACTCTCGTTGTGGTTTCCTTTTCGAAGGTGAGGGCAATTCTGCATGAGCCGATATCATTCTGTATATCGACTCATGGGGAATTGTAAACCACCCACGTGTTTGCCGTGCGTGGCGACCCATGTCCCTGGAAAGGGGGATCCTGGCAGTTGAGGGGCACCAACACACTGCTTAGGCCTCTGCTTCAGGTAGACGGGAGGTGCATATTGGTCCCGTATGCATCAATCGGCTGGTCAGCTGACTTGTCACTGGCTGGGGATCAAGTGAGAGAGTACTTACTAGCCATCTCGTTATGGGTGGAGACTGGCATAGGAGTGTCTTGTGACCGTATGGGCCCTGGTTAGCACTGGTGCACGAATGTGCATCCCCTTGTTGGGCTCGGTAGTGGGTGGTGCGGCCAGGGTCTGAACTATTTTTTTTTTCAAATATGGATGGAAATACTAATGTTCCTTCTACTTCTCTTCCATGTGGAGAGCAACAAAGTGTACAGTCTTTATTTACTCGTTTTTTTGTTATTAAACTCACTGATATTCTCTCTGATAGTTCTTTCAAAAAAACTTCACCATTTCTTATAGCAAAAACTTTCCAGTCTCTCTTGGGGGATGGTCATTGTCTAAAAAAATTACAATCTGGGGATTTACTGGTTGAGGTTTCTTCAGCCAGGCAGTCTGAACTTTTGTCAAATTCCAATGATATGGGTACTTTTTCTGTTTCTGTTAAAGCACATCAAACTCTGAATACTTGCCGTGGTGTAATATCTGAACCAGATCTTTTATTTTCCACTAAAGAAGAACTTCTATCTAATTTAAGCGATCAAAACATAATAGATGTTCGTCGTATCACTATCCGTCAAAATGGGCAAATTCTTCCTACAAAACACATTATTCTCACCTTTAACAGCCATATTTTACCTACTAGAATCAAAGCTGGCTATCTAAACTGTCCAGTCAGACCTTATATACCTAATCCTCTCCGCTGTTTCAAATGCCAACACTATGGCCATACTAATACAACCTGTCGTAGCAATGTTACCTGTGCACGCTGTGCTGAGGTCGGGCATGATGGTAAAACTTGTGAAAAACCGGAACGCTGTGCAAACTGCAAGGGTGATCACACATCATATTCTCGCTCTTGTCCTAATTGGATCCGTGAAAAGGAAATTCTTGCTGTTAAAATAACCCAAAATCTCTCCTACCCTGAAGCTCGTAAACGTGTTGAAATCAGGACCCCATCTGTTGGGGCATCATACTCCAGTATACTCAAACAACAACCAAAATCCGTAAGGCACATCAGTACCCAGACCGACTGGTCTTTTCCACGAAATAATACATCTATGACACATTCAACCAATACTTCACCTAAAAAAACCCGGGACGTCTCTCTTGGTAGTAAATGCTATGGTACCCCATTATTGGAACGTTGGCTACCATCCTCAGAACCAGTTACAATAGAATATCAACTTACTCATTCACAGAAAATTCCAGTTGGATCCAAAAAGTCATCTAATCATCAGACTGAAACTAAGGCTGCTTCATCTCCAGTTCTATCATTACAGAAACCTAATTCTCCCCGAACATCATCAGTTAAATCAAAAATATCAACCGAACATAAGACAAGAAAAATGCCAGCTACAGATAAAAGCAAATTAGTGAAACCTATTGTTTGTCCAACTCCGAAAGCAAATGAAAAAAGTTTCGCGCAAAAAGAAAGAAAGAAACCTCCAACTCAAATCTCTTCACAGTGGAAAACTGTGAAGAGAAAAGGCAATAAATCATGTCTTAGCCCAGAAATCAGTAATATAAAAGATCACAAACAGCTCCTCAACTATGCAGAAGAGGCTATGGACTCTTGTAGCTATGACTCTGATAATGACGACAGTAATACTGTTTTCGAAGTTATTAATCCTACGTGACTTTATATCATTTTTAAATTTTGAATTCTAACTTTGTTTTTAAAGCAGTATTATATAACATTTTATGCTTTAATATATTTTTTGACTAATTATAATTTTCATAACTTTAGAGATTTTAGAATTTTTTAATTTAAATATTCTTGTCTTTTAACTATTTTTTGTCTTTTAAAACCTTGTGTATTGTCGCTTTCATTGTGCATTATTTTTAATTACTCGTATCATCACATTGCTTTCTTCAATTCGTTTTGTTTTTTCACTTTTATATCTCTGACAATCTTTTAATGTAACTTTTAATTTTTAACTATGTTTTACTCCTTAACTTTTTCTTGGCGCAGCATGTCCCTATGAGGACTTTGTGCCATAAAACTCTAATCAACCAACCAACCTGTTCAATTCTTTCATGAGTTAAGTATCATTGTGACGCATTTTGTTCAGCAATTTAATTCCCAGCCATCAATGCCTATGCCTATGTTATTTTTTAGGTATGAGAATGTCTGTATCAGAGTTTCACAAATTTGCACCCTCTGTCTTTTATTTGGGTATGGCTTAAACTTATACGTATAACTAGCCAAATGGCTGACAAGTTCTGAAGAAAGACTCCAACTCAATTCCTGTTCCGTTTCCAAAGCTTTCAACAAGGGTTCCGAGAAATCTGTTATTGGCAATGTGACAAAGGCTGGCCACTGAGACTTCAAGTCTAAAATAACCTCAACTTTGGCATCTATAACCATTTGACTTATTACTGATAATGTACTTGGAAGAAAAATTAGTTATTTCACAAAGAGGATTTATTATGAGAATTGTTAATTTTGCTTTTATCTTCAAGTGTGTACTAATCTTCTAAATCTACATATTCTTTAAAGTCTTCATCGTACTTTTGTAAAGGAAAGAACTACTGCTTGATACTAAATGTCGATTCGATAACATTATAAATGTCTTTTGTATCCAAAATCTCTTTCACTTTTGAAGATGTTTTGTACTGTATCAAGATTTTCATCTATGGGGAAAATGAAAGAATTTTAACAATATCAAAAGTACTACCAGGATTTAAAAACTTTTTTTATAAAAATTTATCTGTTACACAAGAATGTCTACTACCATAAGAAATAATAACCCATAAAAGGAGCAAAATTTACATCTACAAAGAAAATACAGTAGGGAGATAAAACAATCAAGAAACAAAGTAAAATTTAGCAATTTTTTTTTAAAGCAATTAGATTAATCTGCAGCATTCACTGTCATGCTGCACAATTTCTGCTACACCTACAACTAACCTTGAAAAATAACAAAGCCACAGATTGTGGATGGAGTACTTTTATGTATATTATCTATTAGTTAACCGACATTTTCTAAAAATCATACATTTGTATACTAATGGATTATGAACAGCTAACATTAAAATAACAGTGTATGCGTGAGTGTGAGCTAGGAAAGTTGAAGAAAGGAAAAAAAAAAGGGGGGGGGGGCAGCTGTACATATTAACAGGCATGAAAGAGTAACTCCTAAAGGAGGAATTCCACCTTTTTTAATACAATTTTGGACATTTTCTGAAATGCTTGAAAGAATATAAAGGGGGCAGGAAAAATCGTCACATGATATTGTGTCATTAGCAATTAACGTGTTAATGAAACTGTGAGCGAATTCATTGTTTTCAGAACTCGAGATACAAGTACTTTTACAACTTTAACAATTTATTTTTAAAACTCACTTCTTATTATGTACTCAAAAAAAAAAAAAAAAACTATTAGTAATTCAGATTCTGGAGTGTGCTGATCTAAATCATTTGTTTCAAGACTCTGTGTTAAGTTTGAAAATTGTTTATATTTAAAATTTTATCCAGTTTCACAAGTGACTAATGATTTGATAATTTTCAGGTCAAATCTTCTGCCTCTAACAGACTTTTCTAAGTTATAGAAACTTGGATACTGAATTGTAATTATAAATTCCTATAGTGTTGGGTGATCATTGCAACCTGATGACTGATGAACAGTACCAACAATCCTAACTTGAACGAGATGTCATCAAATACTTGTATCGACTGCTTCTGTTAAAAATTGTAGAAAGTCAAATGTGTGCTTCTAATAGTGACTTGTAATCCTCTTGCTGTATTTTGACTGAGAAATCCTTTTGATGCAGATGCTTTTTTCCATTCATTTAAGTACGTTCAAAATTCAGAAGTGTTTAATTTTCTTTTGATTTCAAACGCAAGCTATTTTTTGGCATTCTTGATATCATAATGCCTATAAAATTTATCATAAGGATTACAAATTGAACAGTAGGTTTACTGTTACCATACTGACTGAGTTTTATTTTTATACAAATAAGAATATTTCCACTTCTGCACTGAAAAGCATAAGTAACTCATTTTTTCAAAATTGATTGGATTAAGATGAAAGAGTGAGCATTGCTTTTACAGTGCTAGTGCATGAATCATCTTTCCATGCTACTTTATATGTTCTAGTCGAACTTCTCCTACAGATAGCAATAAACTTTTTTCAATAAACATGTTTCTCACACATTTAACTAAATGTTGAAAACCTGATAAAAAATATAAGTTGAAATATCAACTGGATGGCACATTTTATTATTGATATGTTTTGACGAAGCTGATATTTTGAATCTTTTCCACATGCATCTATTTTATGATGCAGCATCACATGTTACAAAGTCAACATATAATGCTGCATTTTTGGAAAGAACTGTTGCTTCAATACTAAGAAAAGATAAGAGATCCCCACTTACTATTTTATGGTTTTTTGCAAACATTCCAAATATTTTACTCCATTTGCCAACAATGGTTGATATAAAATGACTTACCTGCGATTCCAAAGTGTAGACTTTAAATTTGTAGTGCATAGAGACGAATGTTAATAAAACCTTAAATTTAGCCACAAATCCTTTTTGCAGTTTCCACTTAACTTCATTTCATCCATTATCAGTGTGTTTCATCATTTTTTATATTGTTCAAACGTTCTACTGTTAAAACTAAAATCTGAATTATAGCTTGATATATAGATGTGCCAATACTACTGATACAAACTTCCTTCAATGTTTTTGGTCAAAAAGAAATAACCAATAAAAATGCAACTATTATTATTCTTTTCATAACTCTTTCTTGTATTATATAATGTTGATTATTGTTGACATGTCTAATATAACCAACAAAATATTTCGAAGTTCGACTGTTTTTCAGCAAAAATCTTAATGAACGTGCTAAGAGCTGGCTTCATTTAATAAATTTATTTATTTATTTTCTTCAAAATTAGCATGGTTTTGTTTTGCTAGTAATAAAAAATCTAATTTTTTTATACTAATAGCTATTTACAAAATTTCACTTAATTTAATGTTTTAAGACCCGTGTCCGTTACTGGGATGCTTAATTAGTCAATTTCCAGTGTCCATTATTTGGATGCTTAATTTATCAATTTCCAGTAATGGACATCCCATGTAGACTTAGCTAAAAATGCGATTTCAGTAATGTTCATAGTGCATAGAATCTTTTAACTTAACTGAAAACCCAAGTAATCAAATTTGATTTTTAAATTGCACTTACCAGAATGTAACACAAATTTTTATAAATAGCTCCTTTTAATTAACTTAGTGTGGCTAATAAAATTTGTAATATTTTAATAAAGTTAATTTTTTATAACTCTGCTTTGCATATTTTATAATCTGGCAATCAATAAAACAAATTAAGAGAAGCATAGAATATTGTTTAAGGGCATAGAGAAAATAGGGGCTCATAGGGGTCAATCCCACCTAATTTATATAAAAACACATGACAGAAGTTGTTAAAAATCTTATTTTCTACCTTAAATGCTTTCTTTTTCATCTGTGATGGGGAAAAAAAAAAAAAAAATTATTGTAATACTAATTAAATTTTTAGTAGTAATGAATCTAGTAAATCTGTAGATCCGTGGCTCCAAACGTCAGTTCTGCAGTTTTATTTTGAAATTATTTTATTTAGTACTAGATGGTACCCGTCAAGATTTGACGGTAAATAACTTGAATGTTTCATTAGAAAAATTCTTGAATTTTTAATGAATTGCATTTAAATTAATTATTGAAGTTGTGAATTATTTCTACATTGTATAAGTGATTCCTATTTCTTTAAAGCGATAGAGGGAGGGTCCAGTCAGCCAAACCTATTGAATGAAGTCACAGAATTTTAAATTTATAATTTACAACCAATTATGCTTCTTTTTACCAGAAATTTAACTAAAAATAGTGGGTAGAACATTTATTTTTATTTACTGTGGTCTCATTTTTTCAAATAAATAACAGTATTTATTTTATTTATTTATTATGATTTTTTAACTACATGACCATTAAAAGCTGCCATGAATTTTATTTTTATCAGTCTCATTCTCAAAAGCTCAAATTTGAAACTTGGTGCAGCATATAATTTTTATTACTTGAATTTTATTTTATATTTTTATACATTTTTTAAATATTAAACAATGGATATCAAGGTAATTTTTTTAATAGTTCTTATATGAATATCTTTCTTTCTTTTCATTTTCTTTTTTTAAGGAAAAGACAGGCAAACTTTTCTTTCTGACACACACACACATATATACTTGATATAACAAAAAGAATTAAGAATTGAAATATAACAAAAAGAATTGAAGATATAACAAAAATTGTAGATCAGCTCAATTTATTTAATTGATAATTAAAAATATTTTAGCTTAAATATTTTAAATATAAAATTATTATTATTTTAAATATTGTTCAGCGTTAAATTTTATTTAATTATAAAGCATTTAAATAATAATAGTAATAAAATAAAAATTATGTAACTTCTCCTAATAAAATATGCCATTATTGAAATAACTTATCACAAAAAATATTGCAGAAATCATTTTGCCGAGTGTTGGGTTCGAACCTGCTATCCACTACAAAATATTGGCGCTTTAAACTGCTGCTTTAGATTGCTCAGCCACCGAGCACTTGTTCCTAATCTCTCTAAATTGAGCAGGGTTGATGCATTTGCAGATGTCCCGAAATGGATCTACTTAAAATTTTACCTTTGCGTTTTAATATGTATGATGGTTTTATAGTTTTTGAAGGTTGTAAAAAACTAAAGAAGGATAGATAGGATAGATGTTATGCAATGTAGATTAAATAAGGCAGTTGTTCGGCTTATAATACGGCATCGGAATGCTTAAGCCTAACATGGCCGAAATAAAATGGCAGATTTTAACCACTTCAACGGTTGCCCCGAGTTAAGTCGGGGTTAAAAGCACTGTTTCCCTATACCCGTCGCCGGTGAAGTGGTTAACAAATGATTATCGAGATCCGGATGAGTTCACTCCGGAAGCGTTACACACTTTGCGCCATTATATACATAATTTAAAACTTCAACCTGCAATATTATTTTTTTCATATGTATTTGCAATACTAATTACTGCAAGTAATATATCAAGTAGTTTTGGGGAGCTTAGCTATTAAAAATAGTGAGAAATATACAAATCTTTGCTCTAATATTCCAAAACTTTTTCAGATTTTTTTATTCCCCCTAACTCTATTCTGTCTCAATAATTTGGTAACAGCAATTCCCTGACATTTAGTTCCCCCAGGGGGATACCTTCTTTAGGTATTCACAGGCTTCGCAACCCCGGGCACCTGAGCGATCTTTCTCTTGTCCTTTTCCTCTTTTCTCTTGTCTTTCTTTCCTCTTTGTTTCACACTCATTGTGGTTTCCTCTTCGGAGGTGAGGGCAATTCTGTATGAGCCGATATCATCCTGTATATCGACTCATGGAGAATTGTAAACCACCCACGTGTTTGCCGTGCGTGGCAACCCGTGTCCCTGGAAGGGGGATCCTGGCAGTTGAGGGACACCAACACACTGCTTTGGCCTCTGCTTCAGGTAGACGGGAGGTGCATATTGGTCCCGTATGCATCAATCGGCTGGTCAGCTGACTTGTCACTGGCTGGGAATCAAGCGAGCGAGTACTTACTAGCCATCTCGTTAAAGGTGGAGACTGGCATAGGAGTGTCTTGTGACCGTATGGGCCCTGGTTAGCACTGGTGCACGAATGTGCATCCCCTTGTTGGGCTCGGTGGTGGGTGGTGCGACCGGGGCTGAATTGATTTTTTTATCTCAATATGGATGGAAATACTTTACTTCCTTTAAATCCTCTCCCATGTGGAGAGAATGCGAACCAAATTAAGTTGTGTGCTGATAGAGATGATGATATTGCCTCCAATACCAATTCATGTGCTGAAAGATTCTTTGTTATCAAAAGACAAGAAGGCAGTTTTGACAAGACCTCTCCCTTTCTGATTCACAAATCTATCCAAGGATTGATTGGTGAACCAAAGACCATAAAAAAAATTCGATCTGGTGATATTCTTATTGAAGTAAACAATAGCAAACAAGCCATAAGTTTAAAGAAATGTACACATTTTGCAAATATCCCGATTTCCGTAAGCCCACATAGAACCCTCAACACTTCTCGTGGGGTGATCTCTGAATCTGACCTCTTGCATGTTACAGAAAGTGAAATAGTTGATAATCTAATAGAACAAAATGTCATTGAAGCTAGACGAATCAAAATCTACCGTAAAGATGAGCAAATACCAGCAAATCAAATTCAGATACCTACCAAGCATATAATACTTACTTTTAACTCACCAAACCTACCCAAATATATAAAAGCCGGATATCTTTCATGTTCTGTCAGACCGTATATCCCAAACCCACTGCGTTGTTTTAATTGTCAACGCTTTGCGCACTCAAAAATCTCATGCCGAGGTAAAACCACATGTGGTCGGTGTAGTGCAGTTGGCCACGATAGTGTACAATGCAATGCACCACCTTCTTGTGTAAACTGCAAAAAAGAGCACCCATCTTATTCAAAATCCTGCGAGCAGTGGCAAAAAGAAAAAGAGATACAAACAATACGAACAAAAGAAAATTTATCATACCCCGAGGCTAGAAAAATAGTTGAATCCAGGACACCCACAGTTGGTGTATCATATGCTGCTGCTTTGTCTAAAACAATCCAAAAAACTCATAAAACTATTGCAACCCAAACCGAATTCCCCACTGAAACTAATTGCCAACCTAATCAAAAAGAAAATAACCTGTCTATTATTTCTAGTAAGA
This sequence comes from Maratus speciosus, assembly GCA_963932465.1. NCBI lineage: Eukaryota > Metazoa > Arthropoda > Arachnida > Araneae > Salticidae > Maratus > Maratus speciosus. Next base: position 381,473,116 of record OZ010798.1, on the reverse strand, counting down.
CAAATAGATCAACGCAAGCTGCTGCTCCTCCTAAGTCACCAAAATCTGCTCATCCTAACTTATCAAAATCTGTTCCTAATTCACAACAAAATACCTCGTCACAATCTTTAATCTCTAAACTTCCAATCCATAAAAGAGGTTCCCAAAATAACACTAAAACACCATCTTTAAAACCAAACCGTAAATCTGATGCAGAGAAATTTAACCTGCCAACAGTTAAAGTCACTGTGCCATCTGAAAATGCAGCCAAAAAGAGAAAGAGTAAAACATCCAAAAAAGAAATCCACCCAAAACAGACAGATAAAATGGAGGAGGATGATGCTCTAGCTCTTCACCCAGATTCGGATGAAGAATTTAACGATGGAGATAGTATGACTATCTCCGAATAACTTAACGCAGATATATTACTAAAAAGAAAAATCATTCATGTCTAATATATTATCTCGTGGAACTGCTGTGGCTATCATAATAAATATGACGAAATCCGCAACATTCTTAATGACCATCAACCACTATGTTTAGCGTTACAAGAAACCCATCTTAAATTGAATGACAAATAAAATTGCGCACTTATGCTACATACCGAAAAGATTTTACTGGTAGTGAAAGGGCCACAGGTGGAGTGGCTTTTTTCATCTCTCGCAACCTACCCCATACGCATATTAATCTAAACACAAATATACAAGCTGTTGCAGTCCGTGTACATATTAACCGGCTAATAACAATTTGCACCTTATACTTACCGCCAAATCAGTCTATTCAGTCAGCTACTCTTGATAATCTCCTTCTCCATCTCCCCACTCCTTACATCATTGTTGGAGACTTTAATGCACATAGTCAACTGTGGGGAAATACCGATTCTAATCAGCTTGGTGATGTTATTGAGAAATTAGTATCTGACAATGGCTTATGCCTGCTTAATAATGGAGATAACACTTACTTTCATGAACCAACTCGCACTTTTCATGCAATAGACCTTACAATCTGCTCCCCATCTGTTTATCCATTCTGGAACTTCTGGGTCTCAAATGACCTGCACGGCAGTGACCATTTTCTAACATTTATCACACAGACTTCTCCTAACAGGGACTCTAATACTTATTTTAAGCGCTATATTTATGACAGAGCAAATTGGCCATCTTTCGAAAATCAGGCTACAATTACAAACGACATGATTTTCTGTGATTCTGATGATGCACTTGATAATATCACTCAGTGTATTATCAATGCTGCAGATATTAGCATTCCTAAATCCACTGCTACACCTAGGCACAAGAAGCCGTGGTGGAACAGTGATTGCCAGATTGCAAAAAAAAACTCAACAGAAGGCTTGGGGCCTCTTCCGGTTGTATCCCAATAATACAAACTATATTGCCTTCAAAAAAGCTAAGCCCCCCAGGGGGATACCTTCTTTAGGTATTCACGGGCTTCGCAACCCCGGGTTCCTGAGCGATCTTTCTTTTTTCCTTTTCCTCTTATTTCTATTCTCCTTCTTTCCTCTATGTTTCACTCTCGTTGTGGTTTCCTCTTCGGAGGTGAGGGCAATTCTCTATGAGCCGATATCATCCTGTATGTCGACTCATGGAGAATTGTAAACCACCCACGTGTTTGCCGTACGTGGCGACCCGTGTCCCTGGAAAGGGGGATCCTGGCAGTTGAGGGAAACCAACACACTGCTTTGGCCTCTGCTTCAGGTAGACGGGAGGTGCATATTGGTCCCGTATGCATCAATCGGCTGGTCAGCTGACTTCTGTCACTGGCTGGGGATCAAGTGATCAGACAATTACTAGTCATCTTGTTAAGGGTGGAGACTGACATAGGATTGTCTTGTGACCGTATAGGCCCTGGTTAGCACTGGTGCACGACTGTGCATCCCCTTGTTGGGCTCGGTAGTGGGTGGTGCGGCCGGGGTCTGAATTGTATTTATTTTCTATTATGGATGGAAAATCTTCACTTCCTTCTATTTCTCTCCCATGTGGAGAGCAACAAGTTGTACAAAACAATTCATTCACACGTTTTTTCATAATTAAACGTACTGACAGTATTTCAGATAGTTCATTTAAAAGAACTTCACCATTTCTCATTGGTAAAACCTTTCAGTCAGTTTTTGGAGATGGCTATTCGCTGAAAAAAATGCAGTCTGGAGATTTGTTGTTAGAGGTTTCTTCAGCCAAGCAATCTCAACTTCTCTTGAATTGTACAACAATAGGCTCTTTTTCTGTTTCTGTTCAAGCTCATCAAACTTTAAATACAACCCGTGGTGTCATATCTGAACCAGAACTTCTATTCTCTACAAAGGAAGAACTTGTAGAGAACTTAAAAGATCAAAATATCATAGATGCACGTCGTATCACAATCCGTCGAAATGGGCAAGTACTTCCTACAAAGCATATTATTCTCACTTTCAATAGCCCGAATTTACCAACTAGAATTAAAGCTGCCTACTTAAGTTGTCCTGTCCGCCCTTATATCCCTAACCCTCTCCGTTGCTTTAAATGCCAGCGTTATGGCCATACAAACACTACCTGTCGTGGCTCTGTTACTTGTGCACGTTGTGCAGAAGTCGGCCACGACAGTAAATCTTGCAATAATTCTGAACGTTGTGTAAACTGTAAGGGTGACCATACAGCCTACTCTCGCTCTTGTCCAAATTGGATTCGTGAAAAAGAAATCCTTGCTGTTAAAATTACCCAAAAATTTTCCTACCCCGAAGCTCGCAAACTTGTTGACTCCAGAACTCCATCCGTCGGAGTTTCCTACTCCAGTTTATTGAAGCAACAATCAAAATCTGTAAGACACATTTGCACCCAGACTGAAACCTCATTTCCCCCAATTAATTCACCTGTGACACCATCTTCCAGCACTTCAAAGAAAAAAACTCATAATGTCTCCTCTGCTACTACTGGAAAACTTACACCAAAACTAGAACTTTGGTCGCCATCATCTGAACCTGTTAAAATAGAGTACCCAACTAGTCAGTCGCAGAAATCTGCAAGTAAAATAAAAAAGTCAACCCAGCATGAGACTGAAGAAACCCCGGTATCATCTGCATTTAATTCTCCGAACTCTGATACTAATCGAACTGCAAAACCGAGTGATAAAACTTGCATACGCAAAGAGAGAAAGACAATTCGGGGTTCTTCACAGTGGAAAACTGTGAAGAAAAAACAGAGGAAATCATGTCATAGCCCAACTTGCACAAATTTCAAAGATCACAAGCAGCTGGAAAGTTATGTTGAAGAGGCTATGGAGTCTGACTCGAGCACAGATAACGATGATGCTGTTTTTGAAGAGTTTTTACCAAAATAATTTTACTTTGTTTTTAAATTCTTTCTGACTTCTTAAAACTTGTCTTTTACACGGCATCTTATACTTTGTCCATTTTTTTTAACATGTATTACTTCATAACATTTAGAGATGATTTTAATTATAATAATTTGGTGTCTTTTAACTATTCTCCTTTGACCATTTATAAATGGTTTTAATTATATACACCATTGCTGTTTTTCTTTTAATCAATTTGTTTTTATGATCTTATTGTCAATTTTTTTATTCCAAGTTTTGTTTAGTTCTTGACTCTGTCTTGGCGCAGCATGTCCATAAGGGGACTTTGTGCCATTAAAATTTAATCAACCAACCAACCAACCTAAATCCACTGCTACACCTAGGCACAAGAAGCCGTGGTGGAACAGTGATTGCCAGATTGCAAAAAAAAACTCAACAGAAGGCTTGGGGCCTCTTCCGGTTGTATCCCAATAATACAAACTATATTGCCTTCAAAAAAGCTAAGCCCCCCAGGGGGATACCTTCTTTAGGTATTCACGGGCTTCGCAACCCCGGGTTCCTGAGCGATCTTTCTTTTTTCCTTTTCCTCCTTTCTCTTGTCTTTCTTTCCTCTTTGTTTCACTCTCATTGTGGTTTCCTCTTCGGAGGTGAGGGCAATTCTGCATGAGCCGATATCATCCTGTATATCGACTCATGGAGAATTGTAAACCACCCACGTGTTTGCCGTACGTGGCGACCCGTGTCCCTGGAAAGGGGGATCCTGGCAGTTGAGGGAAACCAACACGCTGCTTTGGCCCCTGCTTCAGGTAGACGGGAGGTGCATATTGGTCCCGTATGCACCAATCGGCTGGTCAGCTGACTTGTCACTGGCTTGGGATCAAGCGAGCGAGCACTTACTAGCCATCTCGTTAAGGGTGGAGACTGGCATAGGAGTGTCTTGTGACCGTATGGGCCCTGGTTAGCACTGGTGCACGAATGTGCACCCCCTTGTTGGGCTCGGTGGTGGGTGGTGCGACCGGGGTCTGAATTGTTTTTTTTATTTCAATATGGATGGAAAAACTTTACTTCCTTTAAATCCTCTCCCATGTGGAGAGAATGCAAACCAAAACAAATTGTGTGATGATAAAGATGATGATATTGCCTCAAATACCAATTCATTTACTGAAAGATTCTTTGTTATCAAAAGACAAGAAGGCAGTTTTGACAAGACCTCTCCCTTTTTGATCCACAAATCTATCCAAGGACTGATGGGTGAACCTAAGACAATAAAAAAAATAAGATCTGGTGAACTACTTATTGAAGTAATCAATAGCAAACAAGCCACAAACTTAATGAAATGTACACATTTTGCAAATATCCCCATCTCTGTAAGCCCACATAGAACACTTAATACATCTCGTGGAGTTATTTCTGAACCCGACCTCTTGCATGTTACAGAATCAGAAATAGTAGATAATTTAAAAGAACAAAATGTTATTGCAGCCAGACGAATAAAATTCTTCCGCCGAGACGAACAAATACCAGCAAATCAAGTACAAATACCCACCAAGCACATTATACTCACGTTTAACTCACCCAACTTACCCAAGTCAATAAAAGCAGGATATCTATCATGTTCTGTTAGACCGTACATCCCAAATCCTCTACGCTGCTTTCAATGTCAACGTTTTGGGCATTCCAAAACAAATTGCCGTGGTAAAATCACATGTGGCCGGTGCAGTACAGTTGGCCATGAAAGTACTGACTGTAAGGCACCGCCTTATTGCGTAAATTGTAAAAAAGAACACCCATCCTATTCTAAATCCTGTGAACAATGGAAAATGGAAAAAGAAATACAGACAATACGCACAAAAGAAAATATGTCGTATACTGAAGCAAGGAAAATAGTTGAATCCAGGGCACCTAAAGTCGGTCTTTCATATGCTGCTGCCTTAACTAAAACTGTGAATAAAACTTATCAAAGTATTGGAACCCAAACAGATTTCCCTACTGAAAATAATTGCCAACCAAAACAAAAGGGAATTAACCCGTCTAATAATACTGGTAAGGTAAATAGTTCAACACAATCTGTTCTTCCTAAGCCACCGAAATCAGTTTCTTCTAAGCCATCGAATAGTGTTCCTCCTGAATTACCGCAACCAGAAATTGTCTCTTCTAAGTCAGCACAACCTAATTTTTCGAAACTTCCACTCCATAAAAGAGGCTCTCAAAATATCACTAAACCAACACCTTTAAAACCGGGCCATAGAACTGATGCAGAAAAACATAAACTACCAATAGTTAAATCCAGTGTCTCATCTGATAATACTACCAAAAAGAAAAAAAGTAAAACTTCCCAAAATCAAACCCATACAAAACATGATAAAATGGAAGAGGATGATGCTTTAGCTCTTCACCCAGAACCGGATGAAAACTTTAACGATGGGGATAGTATGTCCACTGTCTCCGAATAATATAACGCAGTTAATTTTATCTAAGGAAAAAAAATGACTAATATTATTTCGTGGAACTGCCGTGGATACCATAATAAACATGACGAGATCCGTAATATTCTCTCTGACCATAATCCATTATGTTTAGCACTTCAGGAAACCCATTTAAAACCCAATGACAATGCAAAATTACGTAATTTTGCTAGCTACCGTAAAGATTTATTGGAAATGAAAGGGCCACTGGTGGAGTGGCTCTTTTCATCCTTCGCAATTTACCCCATACTCATATTAATTTAAACACAAACTTACAAGCTGTTGCAGTCCGTGTACATATAAAACAACTCATAACAATATGTACAATTTATTTACCTCCTAACCAAACTATTCAGTCATCACATCTTGATAATCTCCTTCTCCAACTCCCTGCTCCATATGTCATTGTTGGAGATTTTAATGCACACAGCCAACTCTGGGGCAACCGTGATTCTAATCTACGTGGTGATACTATTGAAAAACTTATATCTGACAACGGCTTATGTCTGCTCAATAATGGTGATCACACTTATTTTCACGAGCCGACTCGTACTTTCCATGCAATAGATCTTGCAATTTGCTCACCATATCTCTATCCTTTCTGGAACTTCTGGGTCTCAAGTGACCTACATGGCAGTGACCACTTTCCCACTTTTATTACACTGACTACTCCTGTTACGGATTGTAATAACTATACAAAACATTACATATATGACAGAGCCAACTGGCCATCTTTTACATCACTGGCAAACATCACCACTAACATGATTGCGGGGAATATTGACAATGCACTTGATAATATAACTCAATGTATTATCAATGCTGCTGATTCCAGCATTCCAAAAACATCATCTAACCATAAAAACAGAAAACCATGGTGGAATAGCGATTGCCAAAGCGCAAAGAAAAAACAACAGAGGGCTTGGGGTCTCTTTCGGAGATACCCAAATAATAATAACTATATAGCATTTAAAAAAGCAAAGGCAGAAGCTAGACGAGTGCGACGCAAAAGCCAACGGGAGTCCTGGATTAATTATGTATCAAGCATAAACTCCAATACTTCAAGCAAAGAACTCTGGGTAAAAGTAAAAAAATGTATGGGCCTTTACTCTGAAAATCATGTTTCTATTTTAAAACATAACGGTCACACCATCACTTCTCCTAAGAACATTGCTGAGACAATAGGTAGTACCCTAGCATCTATTTCTAAATCAGACGCATATCCGGAGCCTTTTTTATCTTACAAAAGACAGACTGAAATGACCAGAATTAATTTTAATAGTCATAACTCATTTTCATACAATCAGCCATTTATTATTTCAGAGCTTTTAAATTGTTTACAAGACAGTCACTTATCTGCTCCAGGTCATGATGGCATCACTTACATCATGCTCAAACATCTCTCACATACTTCACTTAACAATCTGCTTTCTTTTTATAACAGGATTTGGACAGAACAGCTTTTTCCCAATGCTTGGTGCAGGGCTATCGTTATTCCTTTTCCTAAGCCAGGAAAAGATGCTACCAATCCAAATAATTACAGGCCGATCGCACTTACTAGCAGTCTTTGCAAATTGCTTGAAAAAATGGTCAACTGCCGCCTTGTACATGTTTTAGAAACCAACAATTGCCTTGCCGCTTTTCAAAGTGGATTTCGACGTGGTAGGTCTACTATCGATAATTTGATTCATTTGGAAGATCACATCCGGACAGCCTTTTTAACACGTAACCATTTGGTGTCCATATTTTTTGATATGGCGAAAGCTTATGACAGAACCTGGCGATATGGAATCCTTCGCGACCTTTTTAACTTGCTCTTTCGTGGGAACCTTCCAATTTTTATCAAAAACTTCCTCACAATTCGACTTTTTCAAGTTCGTAATGGTGGAATTTTATCTAGTTTTTATGAACAAGAAGAGGGTGTACCTCAGGGCAGTGTCCTGAGTGTCACCCTCTTTGCAATAAAAATAAATAACATCCTGAATCAACTACCCCCTTCTGTGAAGGGAGATTTATACGTTGATGACTTCAGAATTATGTGTATGGGACAAGACATGCGTTTTATTGAGAGACAACTGCAAATTGCAATCAAAAATATTCTTAACTGGACAAATAAAAATGGTTTTATTATTTCCTATGACAAAACTTCCTGTGTGCATTTCTGTAGATGTAGGGGTCTGCATCCAGATCCCGAAATCTTTATTGGCCCTTCTCAAATCCCTGTTGTAGACAACGTTCGTTATTTAGGCGTTTATTTTGATAAAAAACTGACTTTTTTACTACATGTTTTACAACTAAGGACAAAATGTGAAAAATCGCTTAATTTACTTAAAGTGCTTTCAAATACTTCATGGGGAGCAGACCGTACATCTCTCCTCAAAATTTATCGTTCTGTAATCCGTTCAAAAATTGACTATGCCTGCCAGGTCTACGGTTCAGCACGTAATTCTGTTCTTAATAAACTTGACACTGTGCACCATAGTGCACTTCGTGTTTGCTCTGGTGCATTTCGTACATCACCAGTTTTAAGCTTGTATGTAGATTGTAATGAACCGTCACTCTATCAGATTCGTGAAAAACTCTCATTGATTCTGTATTACCGTCTCCTTTCGCATCATGGTCATCCACTTCATTCCCACTTGTTAAATACTGACAATGCCATGCTTTATCAGCATCGCCCATCTTGCATCCCATCTTTTGGTTTAAGAATAAGAAACTTTATTGACAATAGCCCTCTGAGTAATATCGAGGTGAGCTCATGTCATCCACATGTGCTACCTCCTTGGAAACCTCTTAATATTACTTCTCTCCACCCTTTTAAAGGATATGATAAAAATAATTTGGCTCCAATTATTTCCCAACAACTATTTGCTGCACATAGATCAAATTTCAATAGTTACACTGACATTTATACAGACGGTTCCAAAATGGGAGATATTGTTGGTTGCGGTGTTTTTTGTGAAAACACTTGTCTCAGTTACCGGCTGCATTCGTCTACTTCTGTGTTTACAGCTGAACTGATCGCGATAGAGAGAGCTATGTTGCACATTTCTCATCACCATAACACATCCTTCATCATTTATACTGAATCAAATAGTTCTATTGACGCAATAAAATCTTTTAAAAAACATCCTTTTGTCTCATCCATCTTAGATTTTTATAATAAATTGACACGACGCGGCTATAATATTTTATTTTGCTGGGTACCCGGACACATGGGTATTCCTGGTAATGAGAAAGCAGATGAGGCGGCAAAACGTGCTCTTAATCCATTACACCATAAAGTTCCTTTCTCAGACGTTAAACTACTTATAAAACACTTTATTCAGAATAATTGGCAAGAGAGTTGGGATTTAGAAAACAATAATAAACTGCATCGTATTAAACCAACAATCATAACCTGGCTTCCGATTTATCCAAGAAAATCTGATGTTATTCTGACTCGTCTGAGAATTGGACATTCAAGAATTACTCATAAACATCTATTACTTCGGGAGGATGCACCCATGTGTCCACATTGTCATTTTGATAACCTGACCGTCCATCATGTTTTATCTGACTGTCCGGGCCTCCGGCACTTATATAGATTTTATTTTAGCACATCTTCACCAATCTTGACAAACCTCATTGGGGAAACACCTCATGGGGCACTCTTTACTTTTTTAAAACACATTGGTTTTTATTTTGAGATATAGTTTTTTTAAGGGCTTCATGTGTGGGACTTTCTTATCGACATCTGGATGGAGGGCCCATCCAGATAACTTGTTTACTTGGTTTTACTGGATTTCTTTTTTACATTGATTTCTATCCTTGTTTAATGACTACATCTGGATGGGTTACCCCATCCAGATGGCTTTTCTATTTCAACTCATATTTTTTTTTTTTTTTTTTTTTTTTTTTTTGTGTCATTTGTTTACTCACTTCTTTTTTTTTCGCTTTTGTTTGGCGCAGCATGTCCCGTTGGGGATTTTGCGCCATAAAACCCAATACAACCAACCAACCAACCATCAAAAAAGCTAAGGCGGAAGCTAGAAGAGTGCGTCGTAAGAGCCAGCGTGAATCTTGGATGCAATACATATCTAACATTAGCTCAAATACCTCAAGCAAAGTCCTGGAAAAAAGTAAAAAATTGTATGGGCCTATATTCCGAAAACCATATCTCAATCCTAAATCACAAAGGTCAAACAATAGCTTCACCCAAAAATATTGCTGAAACAATAGCAAATACACTTGCATCTAACTCTAGCACAGATTCATACCCAGAACCATTCTTAACATATAAAAGACAAATGGAAACTACACGCATCAATTTTCATTCTCGCCATTCTTTTAACTATAATAACCCCTTTACGATTTCAGAGCTCCTAAGTTGTTTGCAAAAAAGCCACCTCTCTGCTCCAGGTCACGATGGCATCACCTATACCATGCTAAAACATCTCTCCACCGCCTCACTTAATAACTTACTTGCCTTCTATAATAGAATTTGGGTTGAACATGCCTTTCCTGATGCCTGGCGTAAAGCTGTTATTATTCCCTTTCCTAAACCAGGTAAAGATTCCAGGGACCCAATAATTACAGACCTATTGCACTCACTAGCAGTCTTTGCAGACTTCTAGAAAAATGGTAAATATCCGCCTTGTGCATATTTTGGAATCTAACAATCTGCTTGCCGCTTTTCAAAGTGGATTCCGATGAGGTAGATCTACTATCGATAACCTGATCCATCTTGAAAATCATATTCGGACTGCTTTTCTAAAACGCAGCCATTTGGTGTCAGTCTTTTTTGACATGGCGAAAGCCTGTGACAAAACATGGCGATACGGGATCCTTCGTGATCTGTTTAATCTTGATTTTCGTGGGAATCTCCCAATTTTTATTGACAACTTCCTTGCCATGCGACTCTTTCAAGTCAGGATTGGGGGAACTCTATCAAGTTTTTATGTACAAGAAGAGGGTGTACCCCAGGGCAGTGTCCTGAGTGTCACCCTCTTTGCTATCAAAATAAATGATATCCTTGGTCAATTACCCCCTCGGTAAAGGGGGATCTCTATGTTGACGACTTTCGCATTACGTGTATAGGTCAAGATATTCGTTTTATTGAGAGACAATTGCAAACTGCCATCACTCATATTCTTAATTGGACAAATAAAAATGGTTTTATCATTTCTAAAGACAAAACTTCTTGCGTGCACTTTTGTAGACGTAGGGATGTACATCGAGATCCTGAAATTTTTATTGACTCAATTCAGATTCCTGTTGTGGACAGTGTCCGTTTTCTGGGCCTTCACTTTGATAAAAAAATTTTTACCACATATCTTACAGTTATGCACAAAATGTGAAAAATCTCTTAATCTTTTAAAGGTGCTTTCAAATACCTCTTGGGGAGCAGATCGTACTTCTCTCCTTAATATCTATCGTGCCATGATCCGGTCTAAAATTGACTATGCCTGCCAGGTCTATGGTTCAGCCAGTAAATCTGCTCTAAAAAAACTTGACACTGTGCACCATAGCGCACTCCGGGTTTGCTCTGGTGCATTTCGTACGTCTCCAATTTTAAGCCTTTATGTTGACTGTAACAAACCTGCATTACATCATATTCGTGATAAACTCTCATTAGAGTTGTATTACCATATCCTTTCATATCCTAGCCATCCCCTTCATACCCACATTTTAAATACAGACAATGATATCCTTTATCAGCATAGACCATCTTGCATACCATCTTTTGGAGCCAGAATACGAAGAATTATTGATGATAGTGCTCTAATCAATATTGAAGTGAACCCGTGTCCAATTTACCAGTTCCCCCAGGGGGATACCTTCTTTAGGTATTCACGGGCTTCGCAACCCAGGGCACCTGAGCGATCTTTCTTTTTCCTTTTCCTCTTGTCTTTCTTTTCCCTTTGTTTCACTCTCGTTGTGGTTTCCTTTTCGAAGGTGAGGGCAATTCTGCATGAGCCGATATCATCCTGTATATCGACTCATAGGGAATTGTAAACCACCCACGTGTTTGCCGTGCGTGGCGACCCGTGTCCTTGGAAAGGGGGATCCTGGCAGTTGAGGGACACCAACACACTGCTTTGGCCTCTGCTTCAGGTAGACGGGAGGTGCATATTGGTCCCGTATGCATCAATCGGCTGGTCAGCTGACTTGTCACTTGCTGGGGATCAAGTGAGCAAGTACTTACTAGCAATCTCCTTAAGGGTGGAGACTGGCATAGGAGTGTCTTGTGACCGTATGGGCCGTGGTTAGCACTGGTGCACGATTGTGCATCCCCTTGTTGGGCTCGGTAGTGGGTGGTGCGGCCGGGGTCTGAACTATTTGTTTTTTCAAATATGGATGGAAATACTAATGTTCCTTCTACTTCTCTTCCATGTGGAGAGCAGCAAATTGTACCGTTTTTTTGTTATTAAACGCACTGATAGTCTCTCTGATAGTTCTTTCAAAAAAACTTCACCATTTCTTATAGCAAAAACTTTCCAGTCTCTCTTGAGGGATGGTCATTGTCTAAAAAAATTACAATCTGGGGATTTACTGGTTGAGGTTTCTTCAGCCAGGCAGTCTGAACTTTTGCAAATTCCAATGATATGGGGACTTTTTCTGTTTCTGTTAAAGCACATCAAACTCTGAATACTTGACGTGGTGTAATATCTGAACCAGATCTTTTATTTTCCACTAAAGAAGAACTTCTATCTAATTTAAGCGATCAAAACATAATGATGTTCGTCGTATCACTATCCGTCGAAATGGGCAAATTCTTCCTACAAAACACATTATTCTCACCTTCAACAGCCATATTTTACCTACTAGAATCAAAGCTGGCTATCTAAACTGTCCAGTCAAACCTTATATACCTAATCCTCTCCGTTGTTTCAAATGCCAACGTTATGGCCATACTAATACAACCTGTCGTAGCAATGTTAACTGTGCACGCTGTGCTGAGGTCGGGCATGATGGTAAAACTTGTGAAAAACCGGAACGCTGTGCAAACTGCAAGGGTGATCACACATCATATTCTCGCTCTTGTCCTAATTGGATCCGTGAGAAGGAAATTCTTGCTGTTAAAATAACCTAAAATCTCTCCTACCCTGAAGCTCGTAAACGTGTTGAAATCAGGACCCCATCTGTTGGGGCATCATACTCCAGTATACTCAAACAACAACCAAAATCCGTAAGGCACATCCGTACCCATACCGACTGCTCTTTTCCACCATTTAATACATCTATGACACATTCAACCAATACTTCACCTAAAAAAACCCGGGACGTCTCTCTTGGTAGTAAATGCTATGGTACCCCATTATTGGAACGTTGGCTACCATCCTCAGAACCAGTTACAATAGAATATCAACTTACTCATTCACAGAAAACTCCAGTTGGATCCAAAAAGTCATCTAATCATCAGACTGAAACTAAGGTTGCTTCATCTCCAGTTCTATCATTACAGAAACCTAATTCTCCCCAAACATCATCAGTTAAATCAAAAATATCAACCGATCATAAGACAAAAAAAACGCCAGCTATAGATAAAAGCAAATTAGTGAAACCTATTGTTTGTCCAACTCCGAAAGCAAATGAAAAAAGTTTCGCGCAAAAAGGAAGAAAGAAACCTCCAACTCAAATCTCTTCACAGTGGAAAACTGTGAAGAGAAAAGGCAATAAATCATGTCTTAGCCCAGAAATCAGTAATATAAAAGATCACAAACAGCTCCTCAACTATGCAGAAGAGGCTATGGACTCTTGTAGCTATGACTCTGATAATGACGACAGTAATACTGTTTTCGAAGTTATTAATCCTACGTAGCTTTATATCAACAATAATTTCAGAAATAATAATGTGACTGAAGTACAATGTCATTTGATAGGATGACCACGTAAGAAATTAAACATATATATATATTTAAATATTTTCAAATTATTCCAGAAATTAAATTTTCATAATACATAATTACTTTTAGTGCAAAATTAGTAAGTAAATTTGTTTGTAAAAATATTTTCTTTGTTTTTTATATTTCATAGTTTTAGTATAAATTTGGTAAATTTTTACTCTTCCTAAAGTGCTTTCTCCGATTATTCCTTATTTCCTAAGTAATAAATTCTACAATTTAGACATGTTTTATTCAATTATGCTTCGTATTTTAATTTTGTTTGCCTTTTTTCATTAAAACGTAGAAAACTAAATGTAAGTTTTACATACAGATGGCAGCACATATTTTACGTTAAAATAGTAACGAATTCTTCAAAAGACTCATCACTCATGTGCGGTATATAATTAGATTTACTGCAGGTTTGTAGTACATACGATGATTGTTAATACCCGGTTTTTGAACAGTAACGAGTAACGAATACTTTCTAACGGGTAGTGAGTTCGAAAGTAACGACATCATACGGGTATTCATTTAGTCGTTACTTTTACAGCACTAATAATTATTTGTTCTAAGTTTAAAGTCAAAAACATATATATACAGATAGATAGATAGTCGTTGTCAAACCAATATCTGCTATGTGCACGTTTGTCACATAGTAGTTTTTATTTGACAATATTCTGGTTGATGCACATGGCATATTTTTTTTAGTGACCACAGTTCACCGTATAATGCTTAGTCACATAGCAGTCTATTTATACGAAAATTTGGTTAGTGAACTAGTCATACTAATCAAAATCTCTAAAAAATGCACATAGCAGATATTGGTTTGACAACGATGATATATAATTTTCTTCGCGAGGGAGGGGGGGGTCCAAAAAAGTCATTGTCAAAACAGTTAAAATATTTCTTTACTCTTCTCTTGACTGAAAATATATAAAAAATCATGTAGGATATTTTGAAATTAAATATCAAATATATGAAATTCCATGATACTTTGAAAATAAATATTGGATGACTAAAGTCTGTGTGTGTGTATATACATATATATATATAAGATAAATCTAATCTTACATTATTCTGAAAGTATAAAATATTCATTAAAAATATTAGAAGGTCAAAACACATTTAAATTATCAGTTTCACGAAAATTGCATAGCAAATTTGTTTGGGGGGGGGGGGGACATAACGTCAGATGTCTAGTGGCAATGGATCAGTTACATAATGTTTTTATAGGACCCATGTGTCACTAATATCTGAATTATGTGCACATCTATCTAATTGATATAAATAATGAATAAAAATGAAGAAGTTTGTAAATCAATAAAAGGTTAAAAAAGTTAAGAGTTATTAAATAGATCGTTTTCTATGCCCCCCCCCCCATCCAAAAAGAAAGGGGCTACATTTTATTTATTTAAATAGCTTCTACATATTTATCAAAATAATTAGTCTATTAAAAATTTCAAGTTAACTGATTAAAAAAAATTAAAGTAATAGTTAGCAGATTTTGGTTGTAAAAATAAAAAAGCTAAAGAGAAAATGATAGTATAGGTCCAACAAAAGAAATATCATAAATAGTTTAAATTTCTTAACTGACAAGTGTAATTAAGTTCTGGCTAAACAATCATTTTAGCAATATATATAAAAGAAAGAAATAAAAAAGCATAAAAGGGGTGGGGGAGGTAATTGCGTTTAGAAATAAATAAATATTTCAAATCTAAACTAATAAATTAAAGAACATTTTGGGTAAATATTACTAGTGTACTTTTTTATATTTAAGTACAATACACAATTTAATAAAGGAATTCCACATTCTGTTTTGTCGCGTTCGCAATTGTTTTTTTTTTCCCAGCTGCGTACTCCGCGAAAAGCAGATTTCATTTGTTTACTTTAAGTGCGCGGCGCAGGAATAGCGATAAAGGCGCCAAACAGTAACCCGGCCGTATTAGGCCTAGTTTCGCCGGCTTCTGAGCAAGTTGACTGTTAAATGGCGGAAAATTAGCTTGGTTTTTTGACTGGGCTCCAAATTGGGTGCCAATTGGGGATGTTTGCGTCAGCTCCTCTTATAGGAGTCTTAAGCTTGCTATTTAGGTTACAATTAAAAAAATCTAAAATCATAACGTTTC
Organism: Maratus speciosus; assembly: GCA_963932465.1. Taxonomy (NCBI): domain Eukaryota; kingdom Metazoa; phylum Arthropoda; class Arachnida; order Araneae; family Salticidae; genus Maratus; species Maratus speciosus. The sequence goes on along the minus strand of OZ010798.1, from coordinate 381,457,375 downwards.
CTATAATAAATATAATTTTAGATCTGATTTTACGGAGCCCTCCGATAAATATTATTTATAAAATATAAAACTTTCAAAATGGGAGGAGGGGTGTATTCCGGGGGTATTATAAATACTTAAATGAACATAAAACCATAAATCAATTTAAAATGAAACATTCTAATCTAATTAAATTTGCTTACATAAAAAGAAGGGTTGTTCCGAGTAGGCTTTGATACTAAATCCATGCCGATTTTCCAGGTCAATGGTGGCACAGGCAATTCTTCACCAAGAGCTTCTAATAGATATATATAATGACCACCTTCCGAATATTGATACGGTTTGTCTGGAAAAAAAAAAAAAAAAAGATTACAATGCAGAACATGGTTTATGATTATTCACTGTTTCTGAATTATATTTATTTAAGACATAAAATTAAGCTTACCTCTTCATCTAATGTTAAAGTGCCTTCACGCGGGAAGAACTGGGCGACTCTCTGTCGTAACTCTAAAGGCTGCCTATTACGATCTCTTAAGGGTGGCGTTAACGGTGGTTCTATAAAAAATGTGATATGCCAGGTTTATATAACAACATATTACAACACAAAGTACATACTGAAATAAAAATTACATAAACTGACATGTTCAGATATTGTTGCGATCATTTACAAAATTTGCATTTTTTCTGCGATTCTTCGACGGAATTAGCTTTTTTTTTATGTGATCCCTGGACGAAATTCTCGATCCTTTAAAGGAATTTGCATTATTTTAATTCATTAATAAGATACATTTAAATTGTTTATTGCATAATCCAGGTATGAAAGTGCAAGTTGGCCAAAAAAGCTGAACTCCACGCGATGCAAAATGATCACAATATGACGGTGTACGAGACGCGCATCTGCACATGCAACATAAGTTATTAATTATAATTATTTTAAGAGATTAATGCATGCATATAAAACATAAAACAGGTATGAAAGTGCAAGTTGGCCAAAAAAGCTGAACTCCACGCGATGCAAAATGATCACAATATGACGGTGTACGCGACGCGCATCTGCACATGCAACAAAAGTTATTAATTATAATTATTTTAAGAGATTAATGCATGCATATAAAACATAAAAGTAAAAAATGATAACTAACATATTACTTTTAATATTAATAATTTTTACCCTGTTACAGTTATGCCACTTAGAAAAAGTAAAATAAGGCATGAAACAAAATTTACTACATTTATGCCTAAATTTTGTGAAATATATTTTATTGAATATAAAATAAATACATTGACAAATTTCTTATGTTAAAATACTTTACGATTACATTAGTTTCTTGGTAAGAAATCAACTCCCAATTTCATGCATTCTTAAACAAAAACTAATTTAATTTAGAAAGTAACTTTGGATCTTAGAACAGCCGTGCACAAGTAGCCTCATTATAATTTCTTTTTCCCTCTTTAAAGCGAGAGCAACTATTCAAATTCTATTCATATTCAACCTCACATATAAAAAGAACTCTGCAAATGTTTCAGCGGAAAAAAGAAATTATTGCGCTGCAAGCAAACAGAATAAGTATAATGGAGGGATTTTCTTGAAATTTTCAGCAAGTTGCAAACATAGTAAATTACGCAGTGAAACAAATTTTTATTATAATGTAATAAGTGATTAGAAAATTAGAGCCTCTACAAAAATTACTCACTATAGAACAATTCTAAAGAAGAACCAGTGCGGTTTGTTTTGTTTACTTAAACACCGTGAGGTTGGAAACGTTATCAAAATAAGATGATCTGCTTTGGATGGATAACATTTTGTTATGCAGAAAGAAACTGTGTGGAGATTTTTTTTTTTTTTTTCGTATTCTATTTTAAAAACATCCGTTATCTGGTAAGCATGCAAGATAATTGGCAATAGCCGTAATTATTAAGGATTGAATTGATGGAAACGGAATTTCGGCGTTCTTTCTCTTTTCGGCCGAAAACAAAAACATTGGAACTTTTTTTAAAGTAATCAGTAATCAATACATACATAATTATTAATTATATGTTTTTATTAAATTTATATAATTATTAATTATACATGCTTATTAAATATTTATAACTATTAATTATAAGTGTGGCCAAAATTGGCTCTGAGTGCCTTAGTCCCAAAATTTTTTATTTTGGGATATAAATAAAAAAATTATAATTCCATATAAAATAAAACGTAATTAATTTATCAACGAATATAGAAATATTTTCTAATTACAAGAATTTTATTTATACTTTTAAAATATTTTGATTTTAGGTATACATACAATGTAGGTTTATTTTTTATAATACTGTTTGTAAATGATTATATGTTATACTAGAACTTTCTCAAAGAATGTTCAAAACAGTTCTGTAGTTTCAAACTAAAAATTCTCTATTTTTTTTTAAGGCTGCAGCTTTTAATGAGCGCGTAAAACAGTTTAGGCAAATATGTGTTGCTTGCTTTATAATTTGCATTCACGTCCGAGTCAGTCATGACTGATAATTATAAACAATGGAATTCATAGCAATAGTCTCATTTCAGCCGTGAGTAAAGTTGAAAATATTCGAAAGAAGATTTGGAATACACAATCTCTGTCGAGTTTTGGTCCGATTTCATTTTCGGCAAAACTTGGATTTTAGGCCGAAAATGAAATGAAAGTTTCGGTCGGTCGGTCGATTTCTAATTATTATTGTGTCAGAACATTCGGCCTAGAATAATATACTACCAAAAAATTGATAATATTTCCAGTAATTGAATAATCAATAGTACAAATTTTATATCCTCATTAGTTTTGGATTAAAATTCTACCAAGAGGAATATATATATATATATATATTTTAATGTATAATTTAATAAAAGATTTACTTTTTTAGGGGGGAGAGAGGGATAAGTAGCATACTGTAATTTTATTTTGTTTTGCAACATCTCTATGTAGGTGAATAAATAACTTAAAATTAATAAGAAAAATTAAGTCATTTTTAAATTTTTCATCATTTTTACAGCACATAAAAAATATTTAATTAAAAAGTTCTGGCCTTTTTTAAAAAATTAATGAATTTTATTTTCAGTTTGTATTAAAATATTATTTTTTTTCAGGTAAAAAAGCATAGTATGTCTGCTACGCATTATAATTCTTGCAAAGCAAAATTAGCCAAAGATAATCCATCTAAAGCACCACTGATGTCTGCAGTTAAGAAAATGGATTCCCAGTTACTTTCGAATATGGAAAAGCTCTTCAATACAGCATATCTAATTGCTAAAGAGGATTATGCTTTTGATGACTTTCCCAGTTTATATGCACTCCAAGAAAAAAATGGAATAAAGTTTGGCAACACATATGTGAATGATAAAGCAGCTAAACAATTCGTTAAATATATTGCAGAAAGCATGAGATCAGAAATTAAAGAACAGTTTTCTTCAATTGATTTTTTTTCTATGATGGCTGATGGATCCACTGACAGGGCAACAATGTCATCAGAAATAATATGTTTATTATTTGTATGAAGGAGATGTAAGATGTACTTTTATTGGTTTGAAAGAATGCGAAAATGAATGTGCTTCTGGAATAAAATCCACAATAGAAACTGCTGTACAAGAATTTATACCAGATTGGAAGGAAAAACTGGTTGCAGTCAGTTTTGATGGTGCTAGTGTAAAAATGGGACCTGTTTCTGGTATTGTCAAATTAATGGAGGACGACTGTGGAGATTTAGCAACAGTTCACTGTGTAGCACACAGATTAGAGCTAGCTTTAGCTGATGCACTAAAATGTGTGAGGTATGTTACTAATGTTGAAGACACAAAGGAATTTATTCCTTTTACCACAACAGTGCCAAACGTACAAGGGAACTTAAATCGCTCTCCGAAATCCTTGATGAAAAAGTTTTGCGGCCTGTTGGTTTGCATGGCATTCGATGGTTGCAATCACGGCATCGAGCTGTTCAGGTTCTTATTAAGAACTGGCATGCAGTTATAATTCATATGGAACAGGTTGTTGCTGCTGAAAAAGAAAAGACAGAATGTGCAAAATTAAGAGGATATTTAAAAACCTTGAAATGTGAAAGATTTTTGAATTTCCTTCATTTATATGAAGATATTTCTCACATTCTTGCAAGACTTTCTGAAACTTTTCAGCAAAAGTTCTTGCTTCTGAGCGATTTTTTTTGTAAAGTTTGAATCTAGTAAAGAAAGACTTTCAAAAATGATTTCTGAAGATGCAAAAAGCCTTCAGGAGTTTAAAAATGCCCAGAGTTTTCAAGGTACTGAAGTAAAGTATAAAGATATAACACTGTCTCGGAATGATTCGAATTTACGTTTGTTTGAAGAAGACCGGAGAAAGCTTATAACTGAAATAATAGAATCTTTAAATAAACGGTTCTATAATATGACAAATGAAACCATCTTTGCAAATTTAAAAATATTTGACCCATGCTCCCTTTATGAATTGAAAGAAGATGATGAGAACAAAGTTAATAATCAATTAGAAGAACTCATAAATAATCTTCCACACAATGTAAGAAAAAACATTAATAAAGATGCATTAATCGAGGAATTCTCTGACTATAAAATGTGGACTAAAGATAAGTTAAATATTCCATGCAAAGCTGCTTGGCAGCGATTAATCGCAGAATCCAAATCTAATACGAGTTTTTATAACATCAGGAAAATTTTTGAATTTGTTATGGTTCTTCCCTTGAGCATTGCTGAATGTGAAAGGGGTTTCAGCCAACTTAATCTTATTAAGACAAACACAAGGAATCGTTTGTCACTGAATTTGATCAATGACATTCTTTTAATGAAACTGTATGGACCAACATTAGATAATTTCAATCCACAAAATGCCATTAATTTATGGTACTCTGATGTAACACTCGGTCGAGTTAGGAGGCCTGATTTTAAAAATTTAACGAGTTAGGAGGCCTGATTTTAATTAAAGATATTATTTTAATTTTTGTATTCTTTGTTTGTGATTTTTGTATTTTCAACTTTTGTATTCATATAAGCTATATAAAAATAATTAGTTAAACATTTTTCTAGCATCCATATGTTGTAGTTTAATCAAATATTACTGTTTTATAGAAAACCAGTTTTTACTTTGTTTTAGTGATTAACAATGATAGTGTTTTTAATATATACTCCCTTACCCTTAACACATAAAAATAGGAACAATATTAATGTTAACACGGTTGTGAAAAGAAATGAGAAAATACGATACAACGTAAAATTGCAACCATGAAATGCAGTTTGGCGCCTAGAAAATGAATTGTAGGCGTCATTTGACGCCTTACTTAAAAATCCCAATTTCTAACCCTGCTCTTCATGGTATTAATTTATCGCTAAAAATCATAGCAAGTAAATATAAAAAGTATCAGTAAATATAAAAAGTATCTGTACTATATAATACTATATAAAAGTATATAACTATATAAACTAAAATATATACTATATAAATGTACTATATAAAAGTACTATATAATAATCAAATATATACATAATAATCACCTTCATGTTCTTGAGACGAACTGGAAGAGGTCAAAGAGGAACTGGGTGATGATGATGAACTCGGTAAATTAAAATAATTGTGTGTCGTCACTTTTGTGACACAGCTGACAGGGAACATGATTCTGGTAGTTCCAATTTTATGTTCATTACAGTGGTTAAAACATCAGGTTGTGGTAGTTCTGCTGGCTGGTCCTGCTGGGTGGCTGCTTCAATTTGGGATGTTGGAGTTGGAGAAATACTTGGGGGAACAGGAGCAGCAATACTTAGGATAGGAACATTTGGCGGAACAGGAGCATCAATACTTAGGGTAGGAACAATTGGGGGTTCAATTGGCAGATCATCTTCAAACACCACATTGCTAGCAGTAGCATTGCCTCTTGTTGCGAATTGATTAATAACAAATTGGCAGTCTAGTTCGGCTCCTGAGTTGCTTTCGTAAGATAGGACTGTCGAATATCTTGGGGGCCTCCCTTTCCCACCACTTTTTACCTTTTTTCTTGCTCCACGGGCAATCTTTGGGTAATATTTAATTCCATCGATTGTAATCTATAAAGTAGAAAATTAAATAACAATATTTTAACTGAAAATTGAATGAAATAATAATTTAAAGAAATTTAGATTTAAATCAAATCATGTTTTATAAATATTTAAAATTACAAATATTATAGATGAAATTAATTACTAGAAAATTTACTTACCGATTTCGGATAGCCAGGCGGGAGATCTTTTTCTAATTTCCTTTTAGGCATATTCAATCAAAGTTAACTGAAAACTAAAAATATGCTCATTTTTAAAAAAGCAGTAGTGACATTCTTAAATATTTATTTCTTAATTTACTTATATTATTATCAACAACTGTTAAAATGTTCTATAAGTAGGCAATTAATGCAATTAAATACAGCTTGGCAAATCCGAAATACAGCATTCAGGGTTTGTATACATTTCTTTAAATAAAAATCAAGGACTTTTAAGAACTTTCGAGGGCCAAAACCAAAAAAATGTAACGACCTACAAATTAAATAAACTAATAAATTATAATATGCATTTTTTAATAAAGAGTTTCATTTTTGTAAATACAAGTTTTAAATATTCAAATGGCCAGGAAAGGGGTTATTTCAGCATGTGGCAGTAGAAATTTAGAAAATTTTAAAATAACAAATACAGCAGAAGAAAAAACTAGTTGGATATGCCAATCTCAAAACTTTCTTCCATTTCATACATGTTAATATTTCAACATTCACTATCAGAGTGCCAAAATTAAATGACAATCTACGCCCACCATGAGGATTCTAAAGATATGAAATTCTGTGCATTAGTTCTTGAGATATGACTATTGCTAAAATCGTGTAAATCCTGCAAAATGCAGCATAGCAGTGCCACCTGTTGGGTGATTTACACCAAAACCTAATCAGCAACAACTTATGTCAATGTCTAATTAAATCTGAAGTTTGAGAAAAACCTGAGCAATACTTTTTCAGGTAGAGAGCTATTGCAAAAATCTTGAAAAATCCAGCATAGCAGCGCCACCTGTTGGGCAATTTACACCAAAATATGAAATTCAATGAAAATTCATGCATTAGTTCTTGAGATAAAGCTATTGCGGAAATCATAAAAAAATACAAATACTCTTTAAGAGGGGGGGGGGGGGGGAGCAAAGGGAAAATGTCAATTTCGGGTGGGAAGAAAAATCGTTATGATCGATTATCTATTGTGACAATAAAATGGAAAATGGAGATTTTTATTTTTAATTAAATAGTTTTAAAGAGTTGTAACTTTGAGTACTATGGGGGGGGGGGGGGGGGAGAGAGAGAGAGAGAGAAGGAAGAACGAGGAACGAGGAAGCCAAATTTTGAGAGGGTGAAATTTAGATGAAATTTTAATGAAATGAATTGTCATTGAATTTAGGGCTGATTATTTATTCCCTATAAAGTAACAAATAGAGTAAAAAAAAAAATTACAAAAATTAAGTTTTAAAGATTTTAAACTTTGGTACTGTGAAGGAATGAGCAAAAGGAAGAAGTGAAATTTGGGAAGAAGGAGAGGCAAGGGGGTGTTAAGATTTATTTTTAAATCAGAAATCAAAGAAATGCAGAAGAGTTTCAACCCTGATTAAGAAATAATACAAGAATAAAGTTAAGCACTTTTAAGGACTTTTTACAGATTTTGCATGAAAATAAGGTGTGCCATGGGTGTAAGCAGACTATTTATTAATGAGGGCAAGGAGGCAGGGTTGCAAAAAACCAACCTACCCCAAAAAAAAACCCACCCGGGGTTTTTTGGGGGTAAAACCCACGTCAAAGTGGGTTTTATTGGGTTTTTTACAATCCATGATATTATTATTTAATATTCAGTAACTTTTATATTAGTTTTTTAACCTTTGTGTTTAAAGAGTTACACTATCCTATTAAAACATATTGTAGGTGTACTGCCAAATCCGAATGTGACAAAGTCAAAATGAAATAATGTGATTAGGTCTTTTAAAAGTCTGTTAATATTATGAAAAAAAAAAAAAAAGCCAAAATTAATATACATAGCTAATAATATTTTCGCATAGATAAAAAATGACAAGGTCCTTTATATCAAGATTTAACAAAATAAAACTTCATAATATAAGTTCCCAACTGGATTAGTGTTGACTCTAAGCCGTTTTAGCAGGGCGCAGCGCCCGGCGGCCCTTTTTATTTCTTTTTTGCACCCGGCGATTCTTTTAAACCCTTCCGATGCGCCCGGCTTCCCTTTTTAACACTTCCTATGCGCCCCGTGGCAATTCAATTGATACCGGGAAAATATCGCAAATTCTAGGGACTCTAAACAAACTAGTTCAAAATATTTTTTATGAACAAGGTACAATTGTGCCCTTTTTTTAGAATAGTGTTCCCTTTTTGAAAACTGTACCCTTTTTTTAGAATAGTGTTCCCTTTTTTGAAAAATTCCCGCCCGGCGGCCCTTTTTTTCTAGAGTCAACACTATGGATACAAATTTGACTTATTCACTTTTGGCCATTTTTTTGGCCACTTTTGGCCACTTTTGGCCATCACTTTTGGACTTTTTTGGGCTTTCTGAAATTATTGTAAATATTGTTGTCTTTTAACTATTTTTTGTCTTTTAAAACCTTGTATTGTCGCTTTCATTGTGCATTATTTTTAATTACTTGTATCATCACATTGCTTTCTTCATTTTGTTTTGTTTTTTCACTTTTATATCTCTGACAATCTTTTAATGTAACTTTTAATTTTTAACTATGTTTTACTCCTTAACTTTTTCTTGGCGCAGCATGTCCCTATGAGGACTTTGTGCCATAAAACTCTAATCCAACCAACCAATGTACCAGTTCCCTCCCTGGAAACCTCCTGATATTACCACCCTCCTTCCTTTTAAAGGTTACAATAAAAATAATCCAACTCCTCTTGCCTTTCAACAACTATTTGCTGCACATCGTGCAAACTTTAATAATGACACAGATATCTATACGGATGGTTCTAAGAGTGGGGATATTGTTGGCTGCGGGATTTTTTGTAATGACACTACCTTGAGTTATCGTCTGCACCCTTCAATTTCTGTCTTTACATCCGAATTGATTGCAATAGAGAGAGCCATGTCGCACATCTCTCATCATCATATCTCACCCTTCATCATTTATACTGAGTCAAATAGTTCTATTGACGCTATAAAATCACTTAAAAAGCATTCCTTTGTTTCGTCCATCTTAGAGTTTTATAATAAATTGACAAGATGTGGCTATAATATCTTATTTTGCTGGGTACCTGGACACATGGGTATCCCTGGAAATGAAAAAGCTGATGAGGCGGCAAAGCTGGCTCTTAATCCCTTACACCATAGAATACCACTCTCAGACGTTAAACTACTTATAAACCATTTTATTCATAATAAATGGCAAGAAAGTTGGGATTTAGAATACAATAATAAATTGCACCATATCAAACCTACAATCATAACCTGGCCTCCAAATTATCCAAGGAAAACAGATGTCCTTCTGACTCGTCTGAGAATTGGTCATTCTAGGATCACTCATAAACATCTTTTACTTCGGGAGGATGCACCCATGTGTCCACATTGTCATTATGATTATCTGACCATTCATCATGTTTTAACTGACTCTCCGGGCCTCCGGCACTTATATAGAATTTATTTTAACACTTCATTACGAGCAATGACAAACCTCATCGGGGAAACACCTCATGGGGCACCCTTTACGCTTTTAAAACACGCAGGATTTTATTTTGATATCTAATCTTTTATTTATTTCGTTGGTTTTATGACTGATTTTTGGTTTTAACATCTGGATGGGATACCCCATCCAGATACCTTTTCTACGTTTTTTTATTTTCTTTCATATTTACCTATATTTTAGCTACTTTATTTAATTTCACCCTTTTTTAGTCTATAATTATTTTTTTTGGCGCAGCATGTCCCTCATGGGACTTTGTGCCATAAAACCATATACAACCAACCAACCCTGACATTTAGTATTTTAAACCATCTATCTAAAATAATTAAAATACTGATCTTGTGACAATCTCAATAATTTAAACAGTGGATAATTCTCACAAATATTTTATTAATTATTTATATCTTAATTATTAAATTTATTTGAAAATAACTATTTCTTTCATTAGTCTGCTTTCATTAAATTCTGGTTCTAAATACAGTCATAAAAACAATTATATCTACAGTCAAGGATCTTATAATCCGCACACTTGTAATCCGCATTGCTTAATGAATGCAAACAGTTAAACAAACAAATTTACAAATTCTTGATCCAACAATGATTTTTTAAAAGAAATATCTGAAAATTTTAAATAGAAAAGTGAATATAATCAATTTTTTAATACAAGAATTTGAAAAATACATTTTTTGAAATAGCATATTAAATTAATTATTATTTCATATTTTTCTTTTCATGTTATACTGAATATGGAATTAAAATACAGGGGTCGCAGTTGTCCTATATTTCCTATATGTATAAAATAACCTTCAAAAATGTCCTATATTGCTCTAGTTTCTCATATATTTGGTACCGAAAATTCGGACATAAACTATATCGCGAATTTCAAATGTTCAAGATCGCGAAAAAATGGCAAATTTCGTCAAAAGATTGCAAAAAAACGGCAAATTTCGTCAAAAGATTGCAAAAAAACGGCATATTTCGTCAAAAGATCGTGAAAAAACGGCATATTTCCCCAAAAGTTCACGAAAAAAAGGGTCAATTTCTCCCCTAAAAGATCTCAAAAAAAGGGTGAATTTCCCGAAAAGATCTCAAAAAAAGGTTAATTTCCCCCAAAAATCGCAAAAAAACGTCAAATTTCGTCAAAAAATCGCGAAAAAAGGGCAAATCTCATCAAAAGATCACGAAAAAAACCGGCCAATTTCGTCAAAAGATCGGGAAAAAAGGGTCAATTTCGTCAAAAGATCGCGAAAAAGGGTAGGGTCCAATTTCATCAAAAAACGGCAAATTTCGTCAAATTGCGAAGAAACGACAAATTTCGTCAAAAAATCGCAAAACTCCCCCACAAATTTCGTCAAAAAATCGCAAAAAAGCGACAAATTTCGTCAAAAAAACACGAAAAAACGGCAAATTTCATCAAAGGACATGAAGAAAGGACAAATTTCATCAAAAAATCGCGAAGAAACGACAAATTTCGTTAAAGGACGCGAATTTAATGTCCTATATATGTCCTATATTTTTCGTGAAAAATGTCCTATATTTTATGGATTGGTCACTTCTACCCCGAAAATAGTGCCCAGAAATAAGAAAATGCCATACTCCACAATCCACAATATTACATAATCTGCACAATCTTTGGTCCCAATTTGTGCGGATTAAAGAACTTCGCCCGTATTATTATTATTTTTTTTTTGGGGGGGGGGGGGGATATCCGTTACATTGAATTTTGCGTGTTTTGATATATTTCTGTTATTTACGATAAAAATTTGATTAATATTAAAAAGTGTGACTATGAGAAGGGTTAAATATTATTGATAGATTAATATAATATTGAAAAAACTGGAATATAATAATTATAACTATTAGTTTAAAAATATTTTTTAAAGATATTCCTTTAAGGTGTCCATTACTGGCACATCTACTCTATTCTGAATAGTTTTACGACAAGGTAAATATATAATTCTATATGTTCATAAAGTGTTGGACGTTTCATATGCTTAAGAATGCACTCTAAAATCCAATTTTTTAAATAATTAAAACCATGGTTGGATTTTCTGCAGGCAGCTTTAAAGAAAATTAAATAAAAACATTCTGTTGATGGCGATTTTACAAAATTTTATTAGTGGAAGCTTCTACAATCATAAATTTTTTGTAAAAATAGTCAACTTTGTAATTTGGTGTATATTTTAATAAAGTTTGTTGTATACAGGGTGGCTGAAAACATATTGGCGCGTGGAAAAGCACTATTTTTCCAAAAATATACACTATCTATGAGGTTTTTTATTCAAACAAAATAAGAATATAACAAATAATAAATAAATGACTCGTTCAAAATGTCCGCAATTCGCTTTTAGAGAGGCTTTCAAACGAGGGATCACTCAATTGGCTGTGCGCCGCAGGTAACTTTCATCTAAATCTTCCCAAGCCTTGTTAAGTTGGCGTCGCAGAGAATCCAAATTTGATATTTTTTTCCCCTTTAACATTTCTTCTAGGCAACCGCAAACAGAAAAATCTAGGGGATTGAGATCCGGACAGTTCGAAGGCCATTCATCCTCTGTTAAATAACCAGGTATAGTGACATCAAGGAAGGCTAATATCGTTTTTGCTCCATGTATCGGCGCCCAATGCTGCTGGAAGATTCATTAGGGTTATTTTGTTTCCATGGGACCACAATCTTAGTCAACACTTTGTCTTGATATGTTTTAGCATTAATCCTCGCATTTTTATTAATAAAAATCAAAAGAGTTTTTTCTGTGGCTATAATAAGGTTAAATAAGAGTAATCTAGGAATAATAATAAGTAATATTTACAAAATTTACAAAACATTTCACAGATGAAAAGGAGCTCTGCTACATACCGGAACCCAATAATTAACTGTCTGATGCCAAAGCAATGTGGCTCAATGGTCCATCAGTAGGGATCTCACCTACAGCACCAGTAGGAGCAAGAGATTGTTTGGCTAAGTGAGATAAAGCATGGTCAAGAAGATCAGTTTCATTTTGAAGGACACATGCAGAATTATCGGACAAATGTTCAACCAGTGGAAATGGCAGAGCAAGCAGGAGGAGAAGAATGAGCAGGTAGTGGCTGGAGAACAACATCCCCAGATGGCATCAGAGCAGAAGAAAGGGCCTGGGCATGGGGGACGATAACAGGTTGAGAGAAAGGGGGACGATAACAGGTTGAGAGAAAGGATCAACAATGGTATTAAAAACAGTACGGTACCTGGGGGCTGGGACAGAACAGGGCGCTTCCCGGGGGGAACAACATGTTCATAATAAATATCACGAGAATCCCGCAAAGTATCAGAAACGATAAGTTTCTTCATGAGCTTTGTGTATTTTCTAGTGCAAAGCCTGTGGCAGACTCGATCATTTTTAGGGTCCCAGCTACCCAAGGCACCCACCACTATTGCCTCAACCGAAACTTCTTTATAGGATTTCTTGAGTTCCTTGGCAAGGGGCTGATATTTCTGGATATTAATCTCTCTCGCTTCATTAAAGGCCGAAGGGCCATTCTCAAATGTCACCGCCACGTCCAGGACCATAGCAACATCTGAACCTTTGACTAGTACAATATCAGGACGTTTAGAAGATTATGCAAGCGGTTGGTTTTTCTTTAACAACTTCCAGTGCCCAGAGGATGCCTTGAGAAGACGACCAATGATAAGGTTATGACGGGCAGTTATTTTTTGCATATTATTCAGACAGTGACAAAGAACATGGGGTAAGCCTTCAAATGTGTCCTTACATTGTCTGCAACCCATGTCTTTGAGTTCATTTTTCGGGTTTACTGCGTTAAGTGAAAGGAGGTTCAATCTGACTTTATGAATGAACCTCCAGTCAGTGAATCTGATAAAGTCACCTGTACGATTATAATGACCGGATGCTTTTGATTTTTTGAAACAATGCAGGGTTTTACCCTGGTCAGGTTTGCAAGATAATTTATAAGTACGAGTAGAATGGAAGTACACTCCCTGAGCGATTTGAAGACTTTAGATCTTTTATTGATTAAGGTTCCACGACTGGTAGTTAAACTGGTTGAACGATCTTTGTCAAAGTACCAGCTCGCTCCAAGGCAATCGGAAGCCTGACGTGCCCTTGTAAAAATTGAGGAATTAGGATTCATGCCAGGCATTGTTTTACCTGACTAGAAGGCAGCAAGGGAATTCAATGTAACTAGAGCAGGAGTATTACCAGCGGCCCTGGGACCATTAGACAGGCGGTAAGCAACAGCAGATGTAACATCCTTCCATGCAAGCTCCATAACCTCCTGATCAGCAGATGTTAATAACTTATAGGCCCCATCAATGAAGTACTTCCATAGAGGTACTCATTGGCCACTCTAGGCAGCACATCACTCTTGATCAATGACTTTATCGCAGTGTCAAGTGGATTCCAGTCAGTCTTCTTAAGTTGATTAGTACGTTGGGTATACTGAAGTGCAGGAAAAAAGAAGCATTTAAGTGCGTCAATTTTCTGCCATGGAGTGAGCAAGGACTTTATAATAGTTAATGCTTTATCATGAAATTCTTTGATTTGAGTGTGATCATTAATTAATTGAAATCCAACCGGCTTGGCAAGAAAAGGGATCGACTGGTGATCGAGGATTGGACTCGGAGGCTTCATGTTGATTAAGAATTGAGTTTCAAGACATTTTCGAGGATTGATACCAGATGTAAAGAGAAGCTTTTTTAATCCCAGTCTAGAGCACTCGACAGAAAAAATGTCTAAGGGTTTTTGTAAAGCTTCTGGATTTAGAGCGATAATCATGACATAATCGGCAAAAACTAATATTGTGACTCAATTAATTTATATATTGCTTTTATTATTGGATCAAAGGCAAAGTTGAAAAGGACCCGAATGATTTTTTTTTTCATAAAATGTGAATAGCTTGTATAATGCTTAAAATTTTCTTCCCCATATTTTACATCTACTTCTTTGTCATCATTCTTTGGTCATGTTTTTGAGTCAAGGATTTTCAAATATTCTAAATTGTTATATGCATTTGCGTTTTCTGTATGTGCTTTCTTTCTTATTTTGCATGAGATGAGAAGATCTAGTGGTCACCAAGATTATTAGATAATAATCTATAAAATTAGCCAACATTAATGGTTTTAATATTAGCTTCATGAAGAGGAACTCTTATAAATGCTTTCAAATTTAGATCAGTAGTTTGATAACCAAGGACCATAATCATTGACCATAGAATCCAATACTCTTATTGTTGTTTTAATTGCTTTATCGGCTTCGATGAGTGTGATATTCCTTTTATGTAAAAATAAGGAAAGATCTCCTAGTTTATCGAAAGCATCAACCATCATATGAAGATTTTTTACAAATTCTATGTTTGTCATTTTTTAAAACTCTTTGTAGTTGCACCTCTCTCTTTCTTCTCTTATGAGGTCATTTAATGTTTGTGTAAAAAATGTTCACATGGAGCAACATAATTATTTAACACTGCATTTACCTTTTCTCCTACTTGGAGATACCTATCGCAGAAAGAAAACCTTTCCAATCTTCAATAGTTATATATTAAGTGATGTAGCTGTTTCTTTCAATTCTCGCTCATTCTTTGGTGACTAGTGATACAAACTATACAGTTTATTGATAAATAATATGTTGAAGTAATGTATCCTAGATACTTTATTAATTGCATCTCAAACAGTAAGTTCTAGTCGATGAGATTTGCACAATGAAAAATTATTATATTAGGTATTTTCTCTTTCAAAAATGTTGCTACCCCAGCATTTTTACCCAACATTACTGATGTTGCGTCACATGTAAACTGCATAAAGCATTATTTTAACCCTTAAGTGGTGAGGTGATTTTTTTTTATTAAGTGGTGAATATAACCCCAAAACTTGATTTCTTGTGCACTCCACAAAATTTAGTGGAAATTTCCTGTGAATTTTGCATTATTTACTTGCACAAAAACTACTCAAAAAGTACTGCAAGTGTGCATACAGTTGACAAAAAGAGTATTAGAACAGTGTGAAATTTGTAGTTTTTAAAGCAATAAAATGATTTAATTGGTAAAAAGATTTATACTATACAAAGTTTTTACAAAAATATCCCATTTTGTAACAAATACAATATTAAAAATTAATTTTACATTGCAAAATAAGTATTAGAACATCAGATTTGAATGTTGAATCATATAAAAAATAAGATAATTGTAGACTGAAATATGAAGTTAATACTTGGTATGCAGTCCTTTTGCTACAATTACTGCATCTAAACGTCTCAGCATAGATTCTACTAAATCAATGGTGATTATTGGGGACATGGTGTTCCATGCATTTGCAATTGCTTGTTTCAAACTTAATTTGCTTGTTATTGAGCTTTTTCTTATCAAATAGATGCCATAGAGGTTTCAATAGGATTCAAGTCTGGTGATTGTGGTGGAGTTATTAATCTCCGGGGAACATTATATAAAAGCCACTCTTTGGTTTTATTGGCAGTATGTTTGACGTATATGTTCGGCGGTGTAAGTTTATTGTATCATGTATGTGACATAGTATGAACTAACATGGCTTTAATGTGATTTTTACATTTGTTTTTTCAAGAAAACACTAAGATCATAATTTTTGATTGTTGATACTTGAGCAACATATGGTTCCATTGTTTTTTCCCTATGCCTTTTTCAAGCAAAAATGTGCCTGGTTGTATGTCGGCATTCTGTTCATAAACAGACGTTGGTGGAAGCATTGTTGACGTGCTTCCACAATCATTATAAATATAACAAACTTGCTGTATTGGGATATCTAATGACTGGGCACTAGTAAATAGATGTACAGCCGAACCTGGTTATTTCGACACTCTAATGACCAGAAAAAAAGTGTCTTCATAAATGGAGTGTCGCAGTAACCGGACTTGTTGAAAAATATCTTTATAAAGAGCTGTATTTTTAATTAATTTAAGACAATTTTAAATTCATAACTGTTCTTGCAATTTTAAGCAATAAAACATTATTATTAAACAAAGCAAACATAAACTTAAAATTGAAAAGAATAAAAATCTTATTTAAGACGACTTTTTATTGTTACATGAAATATTTATGAATTTAGGTTAACTTATCCCTAGATGTGCTTCCTACAATTCTTTTTTCAATATTAATCAATGAATTGTAATCAATATTCGTTGTTTCAGAAATGGGTGTTGGATAATTTCTGATCGTTTCAAAGCAATGCAATGCTTCGGTTTTAGTCGGATGAAAAACGGCATGCAACCTCAAGAAAATGCCACCTGACCAGAACAAAACAACCGCGAGTAGACTGATACGTCTAACTGGGGCTTAAGTTGCTTGTTCATAGCGTGTGGGTTTATTTATTCAGATAAAGGATTGAACTAAAATTTTTCATTTATCTCAATGGGTATTTTTGACACTTTTGTGAAAAGTTTGGCTAAGACATTTTTTATCGCTAAATTTCTGTCCTTATAAGATGGATTATTAAAAAATGGACAATTTTCCTGAAATGTCGAGATATCCGGAGTTGAAAATTATTCAATGACGTAAAAACCGGAGTTTATTTACATTAAAATCATGTACATAAAATGGGGACTTTGAAAAACTGACGTGATAAACGGAGTGACGGGAAAACTAGGTGTCGGGATAACGAGGTCCGACTGTATGTGCTTATTAGAGCACTTTATATCATGGGCCTTTTTAATTCTTGAAATGCCTTTTGCGATATCCCATGTTAACTGAACATGATCAATCTCATGTTGCATTACTGAAATTACTTTTATATTTTTCATTACTTTTGCTGCATTGTTGTAAAACTTGTGAAGTGCCTGGCAAGGCCACCACATGAATGAGAGGTCATAACTCTAATATATGGTTAAAAGGGAAGAGTTGGCAGAAGACCTCGAAGAATATAGGCCTCCACTATATGGTACAAATCAATCTTATTCAAATGTAAACTTAAAAAAAAAAAAAGATGAAATCAAAACAAACTCTCATAAAATTCGCTTTCTAGAACACCTTCAATGATTAACTCCAGTCTGAAAATGTCCACAAAGCAACTGTAATGAATGTGGTTTATACAGTCCATGGCTGTAAAGAGATCTTTTATTTCGCAACACAATTTCTGAAAATGGCTTACCGATCTGGTTTCTTTACCTTTTGAGCTTTTTACTCCACAAGGACTCCTAGGCAAATTGCTCAATGCTGGTCTCAGTTATCTTAATGCAGGATCAGCATTTTGCACAATAGTGCATCTGCCCATGACTTTTGTATACACACAAAGTATTGCACTGGTATCCACACCATCTACTACACCTTTTCCATAAGATGTTGCTGAATACTTCCATTCAATTGATGAAAATCTTTTTTTTTTTTTGCTAGTGCTAGATAAAATATGAATAATGTAACATATGAACTTATTTTTAAACACACTCGTTAAGACCATCGCTCTGTACTACCAACTTAAGTTTAATAGATTCAAACTGAATGTGTTCAATGAGTTTGGCTATAAAAGTAGTAACAGTCTGTTTTGATTTATACTTAGTATCAGGTACAATGAGATAACACTTCATTTTCTGTCTTTCAAAAACAGCAGCTGTAAATAAAGTCACAACCTGGCTGCTCCTAAGTTCTGACTGTATTTCTACTTGCCATGAATAATTCATCGCAAAATCAACTTGCAGCACAACAATATCTTTATGCTGAATATCAGACTGAAATGCTGTAGCCTGAATTCTTTTTCATGTGGACATGCTGGTTAAAACTCTTGAAGTCTTATTTAACTAATTCTGTTAGTTCTCCTATACACCATGAGTTTTTTTTATATAACTGTGAGTTTTCCGACATCACCCATTCAACACTTATAGAATCATTTATTTCATTTTCTTCCAGAAATTCTTGAAGTAGTTGTCCACTACAACACTTTATGCATTTCATTTTCCCACAGTCTGAATTTAAAATTGAATTGCACAACACTTTCTCCCAAAAGTCATTCTTATATGTTATTCTTAGTCCTTTCAGTAAGAACATGGAATTTTCATGAATTTTATACTTGCATCGATTGCAAGGATTATCTTTCATAAGGAGAACATTTTTGAGGTGTAATACTACAAAATTTTGAATATTCAATTTTTAAGTTTTGATTTTTTGCTTTGAACAAAGCATATGGTTCCTTAATGTATTGTAAGATAATATTTACTCACCCACTTCATGGTACCATTCTCCTACATAATCATATCATCCTGCATACCTGGAGCAGTATATACAATGTCAGTTCTGAATAAAAGTGCTTCTACAATATGGGATCTGAGATATTCTGGATAAGGGGTTTTTCTGTAATTCACATCACTTTATTATAAGTTATAAATAGAATGAAATGAATAATATGTAAATACATAATTACAAATTTGTTAATTTAATAACTTATTTACACAAAATAAAAAAACATTCTAAATTATAATTCAAATTTTCAAAAAAAAAAAAAAAAAAAAAAAAAAAAAACATAAAAACATAAAAGACTTGAGAGCAGATTCCTTTGATTTTGGATTTTTTAGAACATTTTTATTAACAGGCATGAAAGAGCAAGCATTCCTCCTAAAAGAGGAATTCCACCTCTTTAAAAGCAAATTTGGATATTCTCTAGATTAATGTAAAAATGCAAAGAAAACATTAGAATCATATGGAGGGGGGGGGGGGGGTCTAGAAAACTTAATTAGACATTTTGTGTACTCAAATCCTTGGAGCTTGTTTCTGAATTGCTGCACTATCAAATCACAGGCGAGCTTTTATTATAAGTATCTGAAAGTTGTGTAAATTAAGTTCTTTAACTACATAAAAAAAGTTTCCAGAAGGTTACTTTTGGAATAGAATATTTTATACTATTTATAAAACACTTCTGGGTAATTTCAGTGATGCATTTTTGTAAATGTATTTCTGGAGTAAAGATCAATGTGGCGTGCATATATTTAGCGTAGATTTTTTTTTTTTTTTGAGTAAAAGTTTTAAAGAGTCAAATCATTCAAAATAATACATTTATTTTGAAAAATTAATCTCTGTACTTTACATAAGCTCCAACAGATACATTTGGATGGATTTATACTTTTAGCAAATTTTCTTTTTTGATTTAATGAATTTATATATTTATTGTTATTTTTTTTCTTTTAATACTTTCTAAGTTAAGAAAAGAAAATAACTATCATATGTACAGTTATACAGTATAACGTCAAAATCCGGCATAATCGGGACTGAGACTATACTGGATTTATGAAGGAATATTAAAAGTAGTAACTAAGAATATCAAAAGTAGTATTATAGTCTTAAAGGTGCCTTTAGCCATAATTAAATTCATTACAAGTGATAATTATGTAAGAAAAAGAGTTCTTTGTTACAGAAAAAAAAATCTAATAAAGAGTGAAACTATTTCTTCTCTTGTAATTTCAGAAACATCGATGTCAACTTTGTTTCAATTTTGTTACCCGTTCTTTAATAATTTTTGTATTTTATACAAATGAAAAATGTCTTTCGGAAATACAGTCTTATTTCTCTAAAACATATATTAATTCTCCAGTCAAATTTTATCCATTTTTCTAGTGAAACCTTTTCTTTGGCCAGTTGTTCAATCTCGTCTTCTGAGTTGGTGCTAGCACTATCAGTGGTTCTATTTAGCACAGTGTCAGCGATCTTGCTGTCCGTTAAATTTTTCTTTCTTGATGCATTTTCTTCAATGCTTAGCCAATTACCTGCATCGCCTTTTTCGACAATTAATGCATTTCAAGTTTTTGCATGGTCAATCAGCTCATAAATTGCAGTCTTTTCATGGGAAATGTGAAATGTCGGAAATCTTTCCTCATCATTGATGTTGTGGTTGCCGGAAATCCGTATAGCCATATACTGTTGTGCTATAGTTGTCTCCAAAGTTGTTCCGTTTGCTAAGTAATGGTGCAGCTCCCAGAAAATATATTCAGAAAATAATCTCATCTGACATATGCAAAAAAAAAAAAAAGTCTAATATTCTTTTATGCATTTTTACTTACGATCTTGAAGTTTTTAATTCATAAAGAATTGTTATTTTCCTTCTCCCATAACTTGAAAGTGTGAAAGAAAAAGGAAGTTGAAAACTGGTTTTGATGCTAGATTTCTGAAATTGCCGGATTTTTGATGTTACACTGTAATTCATTTTATTGTATGAATAACTGTCAAAATGTGTCTAAATTATGAGTTTGGCCTTATTGTATAGATGGAAAAATTTCCACTTTTTTTTCCCATTTCCCATGCCTGTATTAATCCACGAGAAAGCGCATGGGGTGTATTATACCCCACCCTTACAAAAAAGTGGAATATTCCCAACTTGTGAAATCGAAATTCTGTACCGCATTCAGTAACTAAGTTTCTAGTAGTGGTTGACCTTCAGAACTGGTTTTCCGCTGCACGTGTGTTTCAGAAAAAGATATATCGGTATTTTGTTGCAACTGGGGTATGACCATTCTACACGTGCCTGTTTGCATAAGTGTTTTTCTAACGGTTGTATGGGGTTTTATGGCACAAAGTCCCCATAGGGACATGTTGCGCCAAGACAAAGTCAAAATAGGACCAGAAAGTATGAGTAAAGAAATACTAAGAACAGGATGAAAAGAGCAATGGAATTAAATGAAAAACAGAAATGACATATAATTAAAAACAAATAAAAGTCCAAAGACTTTAATTAAAAGACACAAATTATTATAATTAAAAACTGTAAAAGTTATAAAGTAATAAATGTTAAAATATAAACGAAGTATAAGATGATCTACAAATACTACATAAAAACGTTTAAAAATCACAGAATAAAAAGTGTAAAATCAATTTGGTACAACCTCCTCAAAAACAATATTCTCCTTGTCTGCACTCGTATCATAAGTTGCTGACTCTATGGCCTCTTCTACATAATTATGCAACTGTTTCGTGTCTTTCAATTAAGTAGCAGATGAGCTATGGCATGATTTCCTCTGTTTTTTCTTCACAGTTTTCCACTGTGAAGAGGCTTGTGTTGTAGAATTTCCAGATATTTTACTCTGTACATATGATTTTTGGTTTGATTTTTGTGTTTGGTAAACATAAGCTTTTTGTATCTTACCTGCAGAATTCAATTTTTGTGCAGGTTTCTGTTCGCTTGGCTTCCGAGTTTGACAAACAATAGGTTTCACCAATTTGCGTTTACCGTTAACTGACGTTTGTTTAGTCTGATGTTTGGTAGATATTTCAGATAAAGCCTTTATGTTGACTGTAACAAACCTGCATTACATCATATTCGTGATAAACTCTCATTAGAGTTGTATTACCATATCCTTTCATATCCTAGCCATCCCCTTCATACCCACATTTTAAATACAGACAATGATATCCTTTATCAGCATAGACCATCTTGCATACCATCTTTTGGAGCCAGAATACGAAGAATTATTGATGATAGTGCTCTAATCAATATTGAAGTGAACCCGTGTCCAATGTACCAGTTCCCCCAGGGGGATACCTTCTTTAGGTATTCACGGGCTTCGCAACCCAGGGCACCTGAGCGATCTTTCTTTTTCCTTTTCCTCTTGTCTTTCTTTTCCCTTTGTTTCACTCTCGTTGTGGTTTCCTTTTCGAAGGTGAGGGCAATTCTGCATGAGCCGATATCATCCTGTATATCGACTCATAGGGAATTGTAAACCACCCACGTGTTTGCCGTGCGTGGCGACCCGTGTCCTTGGAAAGGGGGATCCTGGCAGTTGAGGGACACCAACACACTGCTTTGGCCTCTGCTTCAGGTAGACGGGAGGTGCATATTGGTCCCGTATGCATCAATCGGCTGGTCAGCTGACTTGTCACTTGCTGGGGATCAAGTGAGCAAGTACTTACTAGCAATCTCCTTAAGGGTGGAGACTGGCATAGGAGTGTCTTGTGACCGTATGGGCCGTGGTTAGCACTGGTGCACGATTGTGCATCCCCTTGTTGGGCTCGGTAGTGGGTGGTGCGGCCGGGGTCTGAACTATTTGTTTTTTCAAATATGGATGGAAATACTAATGTTCCTTCTACTTCTCTTCCATGTGGAGAGCAGCAAATTGTACAGTCTTTATTTACTCGTTTTTTTGTTATTAAACGCACTGATAGTCTCTCTGATAGTTCTTTCAAAAAAACTTCACCATTTCTTATAGCA
Source organism: Maratus speciosus (assembly GCA_963932465.1). Lineage (NCBI taxonomy): Eukaryota > Metazoa > Arthropoda > Arachnida > Araneae > Salticidae > Maratus > Maratus speciosus. The sequence goes on along the minus strand of OZ010798.1, from coordinate 381,434,563 downwards.
AAAACTTTCCAGTCTCTCTTGAGGGATGGTCATTGTCTAAAAAAATTACAATCTGGGGATTTACTGGTTGAGGTTTCTTCAGCCAGGCAGTCTGAACTTTTGCAAATTCCAATGATATGGGGACTTTTTCTGTTTCTGTTAAAGCACATCAAACTCTGAATACTTGACGTGGTGTAATATCTGAACCAGATCTTTTATTTTCCACTAAAGAAGAACTTCTATCTAATTTAAGCGATCAAAACATAATGATGTTCGTCGTATCACTATCCGTCGAAATGGGCAAATTCTTCCTACAAAACACATTATTCTCACCTTCAACAGCCATATTTTACCTACTAGAATCAAAGCTGGCTATCTAAACTGTCCAGTCAAACCTTATATACCTAATCCTCTCCGTTGTTTCAAATGCCAACGTTATGGCCATACTAATACAACCTGTCGTAGCAATGTTACCTGTGCACGCTGTGCTGAGGTCGGGCATGATGGTAAAACTTGTGAAAAACCGGAACGCTGTGCAAACTGCAAGGGTGATCACACATCATATTCTCGCTCTTGTCCTAATTGGATCCGTGAGAAGGAAATTCTTGCTGTTAAAATAACCTAAAATCTCTCCTACCCTGAAGCTCGTAAACGTGTTGAAATCAGGACCCCATCTGTTGGGGCATCATACTCCAGTATACTCAAACAACAACCAAAATCCGTAAGGCACATCCGTACCCATACCGACTGCTCTTTTCCACCATTTAATACATCTATGACACATTCAACCAATACTTCACCTAAAAAAACCCGGGACGTCTCTCTTGGTAGTAAATGCTATGGTACCCCATTATTGGAACGTTGGCTACCATCCTCAGAACCAGTTACAATAGAATATCAACTTACTCATTCACAGAAAACTCCAGTTGGATCCAAAAAGTCATCTAATCATCAGACTGAAACTAAGGTTGCTTCATCTCCAGTTCTATCATTACAGAAACCTAATTCTCCCCAAACATCATCAGTTAAATCAAAAATATCAACCGATCATAAGACAAAAAAAACGCCAGCTATAGATAAAAGCAAATTAGTGAAACCTATTGTTTGTCCAACTCCGAAAGCAAATGAAAAAAGTTTCGCGCAAAAAGAAAGAAAGAAACCTCCAACTCAAATCTCTTCACAGTGGAAAACTGTGAAGAGAAAAGGCAATAAATCATGTCTTAGCCCAGAAATCAGTAATATAAAAGATCACAAACAGCTCCTCAACTATGCAGAAGAGGCTATGGACTCTTGTAGCTATGACTCTGATAATGACGACAGTAATACTGTTTTCGAAGTTATTAATCCTACGTAGCTTTATATCAACAATAATTTCAGAAATAATAATGTGACTGAAGTACAATGTCATTTGATAGGATGACCGCGTAAGAAATTAAACATATATATATATATATTTAAATATTTTCAAATTATTCCAGAAATTAAATTTTCATAATACATAATTACTTTTAGTGCAAAATTAGTAAGTAAATTTGTTTGTAAAAATATTTTCTTTGTTTTTTATATTTCATAGTTTTAGTATAAATTTGGTAAATTTTTACTCTTCCTAAAGTGCTTTCTCCGATTATTCCTTATTTCCTAAGTAATAAATTCTACAATTTAGACATGTTTTATTCAATTATGCTTCGTATTTTAATTTTGTTTGCCTTTTTTCATTAAAACGTAGAAAACTAAATGTAAGTTTTACATACAGATGGCAGCACATATTTTACGTTAAAATAGTAACGAATTCTTCAAAAGACTCATCACTCATGTGCGGTATATAATTAGATTTACTGCAGGTTTGTAGTACATACGATGATTGTTAATACCCGGTTTTTGAACAGTAACGAGTAACGAATACTTTCTAACGGGTAGTGAGTTCGAAAGTAACGACATCATACGGGTATTCATTTAGTCGTTACTTTTACAGCACTAATAATTATTTGTTCTAAGTTTAAAGTCAAAAACATATATATACAGATAGATAGATAGTCGTTGTCAAACCAATATCTGCTATGTGCACGTTTGTCACATAGTAGTTTTTATTTGACAATATTCTGGTTGATGCACATGGCATATTTTTTTTAGTGACCACAGTTCACCGTATAATGCTTAGTCACATAGCAGTCTATTTATACGAAAATTTGGTTAGTGAACTAGTCATACTAATCAAAATCTCTAAAAAATGCACATAGCAGATATTGGTTTGACAACGATGATATATAATTTTCTTCGCGAGGGAGGGGGGGGTCCAAAAAAGTCATTGTCAAAACAGTTAAAATATTTCTTTACTCTTCTCTTGACTGAAAATATATAAAAAATCATGTAGGATATTTTGAAATTAAATATCAAATATATGAAATTCCATGATACTTTGAAAATAAATATTGGATGACTAAAAGTCTGTGTGTGTGTATATACATATATATATATAAGATAAATCTAATCTTACATTATTCTGAAAGTATAAAATATTCATTAAAAATATTAGAAGGTCAAAACACATTTAAATTATCAGTTTCACGAAAATTGCATAGCAAATTTGTTTGGGGGGGGGGGGGGGGACATAACGTCAGATGTCTAGTGGCAATGGATCAGTTACATAATGTTTTTGTAGGACCCATGTGTCACTAATATCTGAATTATGTGCACATCTATCTAATTGATATAAATAATGAATAAAAATGAAGAAGTTTGTAAATCAATAAAAGGTTAAAAAAGTTAAGAGTTATTAAATAGATCGTTTTCTATGCCCCCCCCCCCCCATCCAAAAAGAAAGGGGCTACATTTTATTTATTTAAATAGCTTCTACATATTTATCAAAATAATTAGTCTATTAAAAATTTCAAGTTAACTGATTGAAAAAAATTAAAGTAATAGTTAGCAGATTTTGGTTGTAAAAATAAAAAAGCTAAAGAGAAAATGATAGTATAGGTCCAACAAAAGGAATATCATAAATAGTTTAAATTTCTTAACTGACAAGTGTAATTAAGTTCTGGCTAAACAATCATTTTAGCAATATATATAAAAGAAAGAAATAAAAAAGCATAAAAGGGGTGGGGGAGGTAATTGCGTTTAGAAATAAATAAATATTTCAAATCTAAACTAATAAATTAAAGAACATTTTGGGTAAATATTACTAGTGTACTTTTTTATATTTAAGTACAATACACAATTTAATAAAGGAATTCCACATTCTGTTTTGTCGCGTTCGCAATTGTTTTTTTTTTCCCAGCTGCGTACTCCGCGAAAAGCAGATTTCATTTGTTTACTTTAAGTGCGCGGCGCAGGAATAGCGATAAAGGCGCCAAACAGTAACCCGGCCGTATTAGGCCTAGTTTCGTCGGCTTCTGAGCAAGTTGACTGTTAAATGGCGGAAAATTAGCTTGGTTTTTTGACTGGGCTCCAAATTGGGTGCCAATTGGGGATGTTTGCGTCAGCTCCTCTTATAGGAGTCTTAAGCTTGCTATTTAGGTTACAATTAAAAAAATCTAAAATCATAACGTTTCCTATAATAAATATAATTTTAGATCTGATTTTACGGAGCCCTCCGATAAATATTATTTATAAAATATAAAACTTTCAAAATGGGAGGAGGGGTGTATTCCGGGGGTATTATAAATACTTAAATGAACATAAAACCATAAATCAATTTAAAATGAAACATTCTAATCTAATTAAATTTGCTTACATAAAAAGAAGGGTTGTTCCGAGTAGGCTTTGATACTAAATCCATGCCGATTTTCCAGGTCAATGGTGGCACAGGCAATTCTTCACCAAGAGCTTCTAATAGATATATATAATGACCACCTTCCGAATATTTGATACGGTTTGTCTGGAAAAAAAAAAAAAAAAGATTACAATGCAGAACATGGTTTATGATTATTCACTGTTTCTGAATTATATTTATTTAAGACATAAAATTAAGCTTACCTCTTCATCTAATGTTAAAGTGCCTTCACGCGGGAAGAACTGGGCGACTCTCTGTCGTAACTCTAAAGGCTGCCTATTACGATCTCTTAAGGGTGGCGTTAACGGTGGTTCTATAAAAAATGTGATATGCCAGGTTTATATAACAACATATTACAACACAAAGTACATACTGAAATAAAAATTACATAAACTGACATGTTCAGATATTGTTGCGATCATTTACAAAATTTGCATTTTTTCTGCGATTCTTCGACGGAATTAGCTTTTTTTTTATGTGATCCCTGGACGAAATTCTCGATCCTTTAAAGGAATTTGCATTATTTTAATTCATTAATAAGATACATTTAAATTGTTTATTGCATAATCCAGGTATGAAAGTGCAAGTTGGCCAAAAAAGCTGAACTCCACGCGATGCAAAATGATCACAATATGACGGTGTACGAGACGCGCATCTGCACATGCAACATAAGTTATTAATTATAATTATTTTAAGAGATTAATGCATGCATATAAAACATAAAACAGGTATGAAAGTGCAAGTTGGCCAAAAAAGCTGAACTCCACGCGATGCAAAATGATCACAATATGACGGTGTACGCGACGCGCATCTGCACATGCAACAAAAGTTATTAATTATAATTATTTTAAGAGATTAATGCATGCATATAAAACATAAAAGTAAAAAATGATAACTAACATATTACTTTTAATATTAATAATTTTTACCCTGTTACAGTTATGCCACTTAGAAAAAGTAAAATAAGGCATGAAACAAAATTTACTACATTTATGCCTAAATTTTGTGAAATATATTTTATTGAATATAAAATAAATACATTGACAAATTTCTTATGTTAAAATACTTTACGATTACATTAGTTTCTTGGTAAGAAATCAACTCCCAATTTCATGCATTCTTAAACAAAAACTAATTTAATTTAGAAAGTAACTTTGGATCTTAGAACAGCCGTGCACAAGTAGCCTCATTATAATTTCTTTTTCCCTCTTTAAAGCGAGAGCAACTATTCAAATTCTATTCATATTCAACCTCACATATAAAAAGAACTCTGCAAATGTTTCAGCGGAAAAAAGAAATTATTGCGCTGCAAGCAAACAGAATAAGTATAATGGAGGGATTTTCTTGAAATTTTCAGCAAGTTGCAAACATAGTAAATTACGCAGTGAAACAAATTTTTATTATAATGTAATAAGTGATTAGAAAATTAGAGCCTCTACAAAAATTACTCACTATAGAACAATTCTAAAGAAGAACCAGTGCGGTTTGTTTTGTTTACTTAAACACCGTGAGGTTGGAAACGTTATCAAAATAAGATGATCTGCTTTGGATGGATAACATTTTGTTATGCAGAAAGAAACTGTGTGGAGATTTTTTTTTTTTTTTTTCGTATTCTATTTTAAAAACATCCGTTATCTGGTAAGCATGCAAGATAATTGGCAATAGCCGTAATTATTAAGGATTGAATTGATGGAAACGGAATTTCGGCGTTCTTTCTCTTTTCGGCCGAAAACAAAAACATTGGAACTTTTTTTAAAGTAATCAGTAATCAATACATACATAATTATTAATTATATGTTTTTATTAAATTTATATAATTATTAATTATACATGCTTATTAAATATTTATAACTATTAATTATAAGTGTGGCCAAAATTGGCTCTGAGTGCCTTAGTCCCAAAATTTTTTATTTTGGGATATAAATAAAAAAATTATAATTCCATATAAAATAAAACGTAATTAATTTATCAACGAATATAGAAATATTTTCTAATTACAAGAATTTTATTTATACTTTTAAAATATTTTGATTTTAGGTATACATACAATGTAGGTTTATTTTTTATAATACTGTTTGTAAATGATTATATGTTATACTAGAACTTTCTCAAAGAATGTTCAAAACAGTTCTGTAGTTTCAAACTAAAAATTCTCTATTTTTTTTTAAGGCTGCAGCTTTTAATGAGCGCGTAAAACAGTTTAGGCAAATATGTGTTGCTTGCTTTATAATTTGCATTCACGTCCGAGTCAGTCATGACTGATAATTATAAACAATGGAATTCATAGCAATAGTCTCATTTCAGCCGTGAGTAAAGTTGAAAATATTCGAAAGAAGATTTGGAATACACAATCTCTGTCGAGTTTTGGTCCGATTTCATTTTCGGCAAAACTTGGATTTTAGGCCGAAAATGAAATGAAAGTTTCGGTCGGTCGGTCGATTTCTAATTATTATTGTGTCAGAACATTCGGCCTAGAATAATATACTACCAAAAAATTGATAATATTTCCAGTAATTGAATAATCAATAGTACAAATTTTATATCCTCATTAGTTTTGGATTAAAATTCTACCAAGAGGAATATATATATATATATATATTTTAATGTATAATTTAATAAAAGATTTACTTTTTTAGGGGGGAGAGAGGGATAAGTAGCATACTGTAATTTTATTTTGTTTTGCAACATCTCTATGTAGGTGAATAAATAACTTAAAATTAATAAGAAAAATTAAGTCATTTTTAAATTTTTCATCATTTTTACAGCACATAAAAAATATTTAATTAAAAAGTTCTGGCCTTTTTTAAAAAATTAATGAATTTTATTTTCAGTTTGTATTAAAATATTATTTTTTTTCAGGTAAAAAAGCATAGTATGTCTGCTACGCATTATAATTCTTGCAAAGCAAAATTAGCCAAAGATAATCCATCTAAAGCACCACTGATGTCTGCAGTTAAGAAAATGGATTCCCAGTTACTTTCGAATATGGAAAAGCTCTTCAATACAGCATATCTAATTGCTAAAGAGGATTATGCTTTTGATGACTTTCCCAGTTTATATGCACTCCAAGAAAAAAATGGAATAAAGTTTGGCAACACATATGTGAATGATAAAGCAGCTAAACAATTCGTTAAATATATTGCAGAAAGCATGAGATCAGAAATTAAAGAACAGTTTTCTTCAATTGATTTTTTTTCTATGATGGCTGATGGATCCACTGACAGGGCAACAATGTCATCAGAAATAATATGTTTATTATTTGTATGAAGGAGATGTAAGATGTACTTTTATTGGTTTGAAAGAATGCGAAAATGAATGTGCTTCTGGAATAAAATCCACAATAGAAACTGCTGTACAAGAATTTATACCAGATTGGAAGGAAAAACTGGTTGCAGTCAGTTTTGATGGTGCTAGTGTAAAAATGGGACCTGTTTCTGGTATTGTCAAATTAATGGAGGACGACTGTGGAGATTTAGCAACAGTTCACTGTGTAGCACACAGATTAGAGCTAGCTTTAGCTGATGCACTAAAATGTGTGAGGTATGTTACTAATGTTGAAGACACAAAGGAATTTATTCCTTTTACCACAACAGTGCCAAACGTACAAGGGAACTTAAATCGCTCTCCGAAATCCTTGATGAAAAAGTTTTGCGGCCTGTTGGTTTGCATGGCATTCGATGGTTGCAATCACGGCATCGAGCTGTTCAGGTTCTTATTAAGAACTGGCATGCAGTTATAATTCATATGGAACAGGTTGTTGCTGCTGAAAAAGAAAAGACAGAATGTGCAAAATTAAGAGGATATTTAAAAACCTTGAAATGTGAAAGATTTTTGAATTTCCTTCATTTATATGAAGATATTTCTCACATTCTTGCAAGACTTTCTGAAACTTTTCAGCAAAAGTTCTTGCTTCTGAGCGATTTTTTTTGTAAAGTTTGAATCTAGTAAAGAAAGACTTTCAAAAATGATTTCTGAAGATGCAAAAAGCCTTCAGGAGTTTAAAAATGCCCAGAGTTTTCAAGGTACTGAAGTAAAGTATAAAGATATAACACTGTCTCGGAATGATTCGAATTTACGTTTGTTTGAAGAAGACCGGAGAAAGCTTATAACTGAAATAATAGAATCTTTAAATAAACGGTTCTATAATATGACAAATGAAACCATCTTTGCAAATTTAAAAATATTTGACCCATGCTCCCTTTATGAATTGAAAGAAGATGATGAGAACAAAGTTAATAATCAATTAGAAGAACTCATAAATAATCTTCCACACAATGTAAGAAAAAACATTAATAAAGATGCATTAATCGAGGAATTCTCTGACTATAAAATGTGGACTAAAGATAAGTTAAATATTCCATGCAAAGCTGCTTGGCAGCGATTAATCACAGAATCCAAATCTAATACGAGTTTTTATAACATCAGGAAAATTTTTGAATTTGTTATGGTTCTTCCCTTGAGCATTGCTGAATGTGAAAGGGGTTTCAGCCAACTTAATCTTATTAAGACAAACACAAGGAATCGTTTGTCACTGAATTTGATCAATGACATTCTTTTAATGAAACTGTATGGACCAACATTAGATAATTTCAATCCACAAAATGCCATTAATTTATGGTACTCTGATGTAACACTCGGTCGAGTTAGGAGGCCTGATTTTAAAAATTTAACGAGTTAGGAGGCCTGATTTTAATTAAAGATATTATTTTAATTTTTGTATTCTTTGTTTGTGATTTTTGTATTTTCAACTTTTGTATTCATATAAGCTATATAAAAATAATTAGTTAAACATTTTTCTAGCATCCATATGTTGTAGTTTAATCAAATATTACTGTTTTATAGAAAACCAGTTTTTACTTTGTTTTAGTGATTAACAATGATAGTGTTTTTAATATATACTCCCTTACCCTTAACACATAAAAATAGGAACAATATTAATGTTAACACGGTTGTGAAAAGAAATGAGAAAATACGATACAACGTAAAATTGCAACCATGAAATGCAGTTTGGCGCCTAGAAAATGAATTGTAGGCGTCATTTGACGCCTTACTTAAAAATCCCAATTTCTAACCCTGCTCTTCATGGTATTAATTTATCGCTAAAAATCATAGCAAGTAAATATAAAAAGTATCAGTAAATATAAAAAGTATCTGTACTATATAATACTATATAAAAGTATATAACTATATAAACTAAAATATATACTATATAAATGTACTATATAAAAGTACTATATAATAATCAAATATATACATAATAATCACCTTCATGTTCTTGAGACGAACTGGAAGAGGTCAAAGAGGAACTGGGTGATGATGATGAACTCGGTAAATTAAAATAATTGTGTGTCGTCACATTTTGTGACACAGCTGACAGGGAACATGATTCTGGTAGTTCCAATTTTATGTTCATTACAGTGGTTAAAACTTCAGGTTGTGGTAGTTCTGCTGGCTGGTCCTGCTGGGTGGCTGCTTCAATTTGGGATATTGGAGTTGGAGTTGGAGAAATACTTGGGGGAACAGGAGCAGCAATACTTAGGATAGGAACATTTGGCGGAACAGGAGCATCAATACTTAGGGTAGGAACAATTGGGGGTTCAATTGGCAGATCATCTTCAAACACCACATTGCTAGCAGTAGCATTGCCTCTTGTTGCGAATTGATTAATAACAAATTGGCAGTCTAGTTCGGCTCCTGAGTTGCTTTCGTAAGATAGGACTGTCGAATATCTTGGGGGCCTCCCTTTCCCACCACTTTTTACCTTTTTTCTTGCTCCACGGGCAATCTTTGGGTAATATTTAATTCCATCGATTGTAATCTATAAAGTAGAAAATTAAATAACAATATTTTAACTGAAAATTGAATGAAATAATAATTTAAAGAAATTTAGATTTAAATCAAATCATGTTTTATAAATATTTAAAATTACAAATATTATAGATGAAATTAATTACTAGAAAATTTACTTACCGATTTCGGATAGCCAGGCGGGAGATCTTTTTCTAATTTCCTTTTAGGCATATTCAATCAAAGTTAACTGAAAACTAAAAATATGCTCATTTTTAAAAAAGCAGTAGTGACATTCTTAAATATTTATTTCTTAATTTACTTATATTATTATCAACAACTGTTAAAATGTTCTATAAGTAGGCAATTAATGCAATTAAATACAGCTTGGCAAATCCGAAATACAGCATTCAGGGTTTGTATACATTTCTTTAAATAAAAATCAAGGACTTTTAAGAACTTTCGAGGGCCAAAACCAAAAAAATGTAACGACCTACAAATTAAATAAACTAATAAATTATAATATGCATTTTTTAATAAAGAGTTTCATTTTTGTAAATACAAGTTTTAAATATTCAAATGGCCAGGAAAGGGGTTATTTCAGCATGTGGCAGTAGAAATTTAGAAAATTTTAAAATAACAAATACAGCAGAAGAAAAAACTAGTTGGATATGCCAATCTCAAAACTTTCTTCCATTTCATACATGTTAATATTTCAAAATTCACTATCAGAGTGCCAAAATTAAATGACAATCTACGCCCACCATGAGGATTCTAAAGATATGAAATTCTGTGCATTAGTTCTTGAGATATGACTATTGCTAAAATCGTGTAAATCCTGCAAAATGCAGCATAGCAGTGCCACCTGTTGGGTGATTTACACCAAAACCTAATCAGCAACAACTTATGTCAATGTCTAATTAAATCTGAAGTTTGAGAAAAACCTGAGCAATACTTTTTCAGGTAGAGAGCTATTGCAAAAATCTTGAAAAATCCAGCATAGCAGCGCCACCTGTTGGGCAATTTACACCAAAATATGAAATTCAATGAAAATTCATGCATTAGTTCTTGAGATAAAGCTATTGCGGAAATCATAAAAAAATACAAATACTCTTTAAGAGGGGGGGGGGGGGAGCAAAGGGAAAATGTCAATTTCGGGTGGGAAGAAAAATCGTTATGATCGATTATCTATTGTGACAATAAAATGGAAAATGGAGATTTTTATTTTTAATTAAATAGTTTTAAAGAGTTGTAACTTTGAGTACTATGGGGGGGGGGGGGGGGGGGAGAGAGAGAGAGAAGGAAGAACGAGGAACGAGGAAGCCAAATTTTGAGAGGGTGAAATTTAGATGAAATTTTAATGAAATGAATTGTCATTGAATTTAGGGCTGATTATTTATTCCCTATAAAGTAACAAATAGAGTAAAAAAAAAAATTACAAAAATTAAGTTTTAAAGATTTTAAACTTTGGTACTGTGAAGGAATGAGCAAAAGGAAGAAGTGAAATTTGGGAAGAAGGAGAGGCAAGGGGGTGTTAAGATTTATTTTTAAATCAGAAATCAAAGAAATGCAGAAGAGTTTCAACCCTGATTAAGAAATAATACAAGAATAAAGTTAAGCACTTTTAAGGACTTTTTACAGATTTTGCATGAAAATAAGGTGTGCCATGGGTGTAAGCAGACTATTTATTAATGAGGGCAAGGAGGCAGGGTTGCAAAAAACTAACCTACCCCCAAAAAAAACCCACCCGGGGTTTTTTGGGGGTAAAACCCACGTCAAAGTGGGTTTTATTGGGTTTTTTACAATCCATGATATTATTATTTAATATTCAGTAACTTTTATATTAGTTTTTTAACCTTTGTGTTTAAAGAGTTACACTATCCTATTAAAACATATTGTAGGTGTACTGCCAAATCCGAATGTGACAAAGTCAAAATGAAATAATGTGATTAGGTCTTTTAAAAGTCTGTTAATATTATGAAAAAAAAAAAAAAGCCAAAATTAATATACATAGCTAATAATATTTTCGCATAGATAAAAAATGACAAGGTCCTTTATATCAAGATTTAACAAAATAAAACTTCATAATATAAGTTCCCAACTGGATTAGTGTTGACTCTAAGCCGTTTTAGCAGGGCGCAGCGCCCGGCGGCCCTTTTTATTTCTTTTTTGCACCCGGCGATTCTTTTAAACCCTTCCGATGCGCCCGGCTTCCCTTTTTAACACTTCCTATGCGCCCCGTGGCAATTCAATTGATACCGGGAAAATATCGCAAATTCTAGGGACTCTAAACAAACTAGTTCAAAATATTTTTTATGAACAAGGTACAATTGTGCCCTTTTTTTAGAATAGTGTTCCCTTTTTGAAAAAAAAATGTACCTTTTTTAGAATAGTGTTCCCTTTTTGAAAACTGTACCCTTTTTTTAGAATAGTGTTCCCTTTTTTGAAAAATTCCCGCCCGGCGGCCCTTTTTTTCTAGAGTCAACACTATGGATACAAATTTGACTTATTCACTTTTGGCCATTTTTTTGGCCACTTTTGGCCACTTTTGGCCATCACTTTTGGACTTTTTTGGGCTTTCTGAAATTATTGTAAATATTGTTGTCTTTTAACTATTTTTTGTCTTTTAAAACCTTGTATTGTCGCTTTCATTGTGCATTATTTTTAATTACTTGTATCATCACATTGCTTTCTTCATTTTGTTTTGTTTTTTCACTTTTATATCTCTGACAATCTTTTAATGTAACTTTTAATTTTTAACTATGTTTTACTCCTTAACTTTTTCTTGGCGCAGCATGTCCCTATGAGGACTTTGTGCCATAAAACTCTAATCAACCAACCAATGTACCAGTTCCCTCCCTGGAAACCTCCTGATATTACCACCCTCCTTCCTTTTAAAGGTTACAATAAAAATAATCCAACTCCTCTTGCCTTTCAACAACTATTTGCTGCACATCGTGCAAACTTTAATAATGACACAGATATCTATACGGATGGTTCTAAGAGTGGGGATATTGTTGGCTGCGGGATTTTTTGTAATGACACTACCTTGAGTTATCGTCTGCACCCTTCAATTTCTGTCTTTACATCCGAATTGATTGCAATAGAGAGAGCCATGTCGCACATCTCTCATCATCATATCTCACCCTTCATCATTTATACTGAGTCAAATAGTTCTATTGACGCTATAAAATCACTTAAAAAGCATTCCTTTGTTTCGTCCATCTTAGAGTTTTATAATAAATTGACAAGATGTGGCTATAATATCTTATTTTGCTGGGTACCTGGACACATGGGTATCCCTGGAAATGAAAAAGCTGATGAGGCGGCAAAGCTGGCTCTTAATCCCTTACACCATAGAATACCACTCTCAGACGTTAAACTACTTATAAACCATTTTATTCATAATAAATGGCAAGAAAGTTGGGATTTAGAATACAATAATAAATTGCACCATATCAAACCTACAATCATAACCTGGCCTCCAAATTATCCAAGGAAAACAGATGTCCTTCTGACTCGTCTGAGAATTGGTCATTCTAGGATCACTCATAAACATCTTTTACTTCGGGAGGATGCACCCATGTGTCCACATTGTCATTATGATTATCTGACCATTCATCATGTTTTAACTGACTCTCCGGGCCTCCGGCACTTATATAGAATTTATTTTAACACTTCATTACGAGCAATGACAAACCTCATCGGGGAAACACCTCATGGGGCACCCTTTACGCTTTTAAAACACGCAGGATTTTATTTTGATATCTAATCTTTTATTTATTTCGTTGGTTTTATGACTGATTTTTGGTTTTAACATCTGGATGGGATACCCCATCCAGATACCTTTTCTACGTTTTTTTATTTTCTTTCATATTTACCTATATTTTAGCTACTTTATTTAATTTCACCCTTTTTTAGTCTATAATTATTTTTTTTTGGCGCAGCATGTCCCTCATGGGACTTTGTGCCATAAAACCATATACAACCAACCAACCCTGACATTTAGTATTTTAAACCATCTATCTAAAATAATTAAAATACTGATCTTGTGACAATCTCAATAATTTAAACAGTGGATAATTCTCACAAATATTTTATTAATTATTTATATCTTAATTATTAAATTTATTTGAAAATAACTATTTCTTTCATTAGTCTGCTTTCATTAAATTCTGGTTCTAAATACAGTCATAAAAACAATTATATCTACAGTCAAGGATCTTATAATCCGCACACTTGTAATCCGCATTGCTTAATGAATGCAAACAGTTAAACAAACAAATTTACAAATTCTTGATCCAACAATGATTTTTTAAAAGAAATATCTGAAAATTTTAAATAGAAAAGTGAATATAATCAATTTTTTAATACAAGAATTTGAAAAATACATTTTTTGAAATAGCATATTAAATTAATTATTATTTCATATTTTTCTTTTCATGTTATACTGAATATGGAATTAAAATACAGGGGTCGCAGTTGTCCTATATTTCCTATATGTATAAAATAACCTTCAAAAATGTCCTATATTGCTCTAGTTTCTCATATATTTGGTACCGAAAATTCGGACATAAACTATATCGCGAATTTCAAATGTTCAAGATCGCGAAAAAATGGCAAATTTCGTCAAAAGATTGCAAAAAAACGGCAAATTTCGTCAAAAGATTGCAAAAAAACGGCATATTTCGTCAAAAGATCGTGAAAAAACGGCATATTTCCCCAAAAGTTCACGAAAAAAAGGGTCAATTTCTCCCCTAAAAGATCTCAAAAAAAGGGTGAATTTCCCGAAAAGATCTCAAAAAAAGGTTAATTTCCCCCAAAAATCGCAAAAAAACGTCAAATTTCGTCAAAAAATCGCGAAAAAAGGGCAAATCTCATCAAAAGATCACGAAAAAAACCGGCCAATTTCGTCAAAAGATCGGGAAAAAAGGGTCAATTTCGTCAAAAGATCGCGAAAAAGGGTAGGGTCCAATTTCATCAAAAAACGGCAAATTTCGTCAAATTGCGAAGAAACGACAAATTTCGTCAAAAAATCGCAAAACTCCCCCACAAATTTCGTCAAAAAATCGCAAAAAAGCGACAAATTTCGTCAAAAAAACACGAAAAAACGGCAAATTTCATCAAAGGACATGAAGAAAGGACAAATTTCATCAAAAAATCGCGAAGAAACGACAAATTTCGTTAAAGGACGCGAATTTAATGTCCTATATATGTCCTATATTTTTCGTGAAAAATGTCCTATATTTTATGGATTGGTCACTTCTACCCCGAAAATAGTGCCCAGAAATAAGAAAATGCCATACTCCACAATCCACAATATTACATAATCTGCACAATCTTTGGTCCCAATTTGTGCGGATTAAAGAACTTCGCCCGTATTATTATTATTTTTTTTTTGGGGGGGGGGGGGGATATCCGTTACATTGAATTTTGCGTGTTTTGATATATTTCTGTTATTTACGATAAAAATTTGATTAATATTAAAAAGTGTGACTATGAGAAGGGTTAAATATTATTGATAGATTAATATAATATTGAAAAAACTGGAATATAATAATTATAACTATTAGTTTAAAAATATTTTTTAAAGATATTCCTTTAAGGTGTCCATTACTGGCACATCTACTCTATTCTGAATAGTTTTACGACAAGGTAAATATATAATTCTATATGTTCATAAAGTGTTGGACGTTTCATATGCTTAAGAATGCACTCTAAAATCCAATTTTTTAAATAATTAAAACCATGGTTGGATTTTCTGCAGGCAGCTTTAAAGAAAATTAAATAAAAACATTCTGTTGATGGCGATTTTACAAAATTTTATTAGTGGAAGCTTCTACAATCATAAATTTTTTGTAAAAATAGTCAACTTTGTAATTTGGTGTATATTTTAATAAAGTTTGTTGTATACAGGGTGGCTGAAAACATATTGGCGCGTGGAAAAGCACTATTTTTCCAAAAATATACACTATCTATGAGGTTTTTTATTCAAACAAAATAAGAATATAACAAATAATAAATAAATGACTCGTTCAAAATGTCCGCAATTCGCTTTTAGAGAGGCTTTCAAACGAGGGATCACTCAATTGGCTGTGCGCCGCAGGTAACTTTCATCTAAATCTTCCCAAGCCTTGTTAAGTTGGCGTCGCAGAGAATCCAAATTTGATATTTTTTTCCCCTTTAACATTTCTTCTAGGCAACCGCAAACAGAAAAATCTAGGGGATTGAGATCCGGACAGTTCGAAGGCCATTCATCCTCTGTTAAATAACCAGGTATAGTGACATCAAGGAAGGCTAATATCGTTTTTGCTCCATGTATCGGCGCCCAATGCTGCTGGAAGATTCCATTAGGGTTATTTTGTTTCCATGGGACCACAATCTTAGTCAACACTTTGTCTTGATATGTTTTAGCATTAATCCTCGCATTTTTATTAATAAAAATCAAAAGAGTTTTTTCTGTGGCTATAATAAGGTTAAATAAGAGTAATCTAGGAATAATAATAAGTAATATTTACAAAATTTACAAAACATTTCACAGATGAAAAGGAGCTCTGCTACATACCGGAACCCAATAATTAACTGTCTGATGCCAAAGCAATGTGGCTCAATGGTCCATCAGTAGGGATCTCACCTACAGCACCAGTAGGAGCAAGAGATTGTTTGGCTAAGTGAGATAAAGCATGGTCAAGAAGATCAGTTTCATTTTGAAGGACACATGCAGAATTATCGGACAAATGTTCAACCAGTGGAATGGCAGAGCAAGCAGGAGGAGAAGAATGAGCAGGTAGTGGCTGGAGAACAACATCCCCAGATGGCATCAGAGCAGAAGAAAGGGCCTGGGCATGGGGGACGATAACAGGTTGAGAGAAAGGGGGACGATAACAGGTTGAGAGAAAGGATCAACAATGGTATTAAAAACAGTACGGTACCTGGGGGCTGGGACAGAACAGGGCGCTTCCCGGGGGGAACAACATGTTCATAATAAATATCACGAGAATCCCGCAAAGTATCAGAAACGATAAGTTTCTTCATGAGCTTTGTGTATTTTCTAGTGCAAAGCCTGTGGCAGACTCGATCATTTTTAGGGTCCCAGCTACCCAAGGCACCCACCACTATTGCCTCAACCGAAACTTCTTTATAGGATTTCTTGAGTTCCTTGGCAAGGGGCTGATATTTCTGGATATTAATCTCTCTCGCTTCATTAAAGGCCGAAGGGCCATTCTCAAATGTCACCGCCACGTCCAGGACCATAGCAACATCTGAACCTTTGACTAGTACAATATCAGGACGTTTAGAAGATTATGCAAGCGGTTGGTTTTTCTTTAACAACTTCCAGTGCCCAGAGGATGCCTTGAGAAGACGACCAATGATAAGGTTATGACGGGCAGTTATTTTTTGCATATTATAGACAGTGACAAAGAACATGGGGTAAGCCTTCAAATGTGTCCTTACATTGTCTGCAACCCATGTCTTTGAGTTCATTTTTCGGGTTTACTGCGTTAAGTGAAAGGAGGTTCAATCTGACTTTATGAATGAACCTCCAGTCAGTGAATCTGATAAAGTCACCTGTACGATTATAATGACCGGATGCTTTTGATTTTTTGAAACAATGCAGGGTTTTACCCTGGTCAGGTTTGCAAGATAATTTATAAGTACGAGTAGAATGGAAGTACACTCCCTGAGCGATTTGAAGACTTTAGATCTTTTATTGATTAAGGTTCCACGACTGGTAGTTAAACTGGTTGAACGATCTTTGTCAAAGTACCAGCTCGCTCCAAGGCAATCGGAAGCCTGACGTGCCCTTGTAAAAATTGAGGAATTAGGATTCATGCCAGGCATTGTTTTACCTGACTAGAAGGCAGCAAGGGAATTCAATGTAACTAGAGCAGGAGTATTACCAGCGGCCCTGGGACCATTAGACAGGCGGTAAGCAACAGCAGATGTAACATCCTTCCATGCAAGCTCCATAACCTCCTGATCAGCAGATGTTAATAACTTATAGGCCCCATCAATGAAGTACTTCCATAGAGGTACTCATTGGCCACTCTAGGCAGCACATCACTCTTGATCAATGACTTTATCGCAGTGTCAAGTGGATTCCAGTCAGTCTTCTTAAGTTGATTAGTACGTTGGGTATACTGAAGTGCAGGAAAAAAGAAGCATTTAAGTGCGTCAATTTTCTGCCATGGAGTGAGCAAGGACTTTATAATAGTTAATGCTTTATCATGAAATTCTTTGATTTGAGTGTGATCATTAATTAATTGAAATCCAACCGGCTTGGCAAGAAAAGGGATCGACTGGTGATCGAGGATTGGACTCAGAGGCTTCATGTTGATTAAGAATTGAGTTTCAAGACATTTTCGAGGATTGATACCAGATGTAAAGAGAAGCTTTTTTAATCCCAGTCTAGAGCACTCGACAGAAAAAATGTCTAAGGGTTTTTGTAAAGCTTCTGGATTTAGAGCGATAATCATGACATAATCGGCAAAAACTAATATTGTGACTCCAGTTAATTTATATATTGCTTTTATTATTGGATCAAAGGCAAAGTTGAAAAGGACCCGAATGATTTTTTTTTTCATCAAATGTGAATAGCTTGTATAATGCTTAAAATTTTCTTCCCCATATTTTACATCTACTTCTTTGTCATCATTCTTTGGTCATGTTTTTGAGTCAAGGATTTTCAAATATTCTAAATTGTTATATGCATTTGCGTTTTCTGTATGTGCTTTCTTTCTTATTTTGCATGAGATGAGAAGATCTAGTGGTCACCAAGATTATTAGATAATAATCTATAAAATTAGCCAACATTAATGGTTTTAATATTAGCTTCATGAAGAGGAACTCTTATAAATGCTTTCAAATTTAGATCAGTAGTTTGATAACCAAGGACCATAATCATTGACCATAGAATCCAATACTCTTATTGTTGTTTTAATTGCTTTATCGGCTTCGATGAGTGTGATATTCCTTTTATGTAAAAATAAGGAAAGATCTCCTAGTTTATCGAAAGCATCAACCATCATATGAAGATTTTTTACAAATTCTATGTTTGTCATTTTTTAAAACTCTTTGTAGTTGCACCTCTCTCTTTCTTCTCTTATGAGGTCATTTAATGTTTGTGTAAAAAATGTTCACATGGAGCAACATAATTATTTAACACTGCATTTACCTTTTCTCCTACTTGGAGATACCTATCGCAGAAAGAAAACCTTTCCAATCTTCAATAGTTATATATTAAGTGATGTAGCTGTTTCTTTCAATTCTCGCTCATTCTTTGGTGACTAGTGATACAAACTATACAGTTTATTGATAAATAATATGTTGAAGTAATGTATCCTAGATACTTTATTAATTGCATCTCAAACAGTAAGTTCTAGTCGATGAGATTTGCACAATGAAAAATTATTATATTAGGTATTTTCTCTTTCAAAAATGTTGCTACCCCAGCATTTTTACCCAACATTACTGATGTTGCGTCACATGTAAACTGCATAAAGCATTATTTTAACCCTTAAGTGGTGAGGTGATTTTTTTTTATTAAGTGGTGAATATAACCCCAAAACTTGATTTCTTGTGCACTCCACAAAATTTAGTGGAAATTTCCTGTGAATTTTGCATTATTTACTTGCACAAAAACTACTCAAAAAGTACTGCAAGTGTGCATACAGTTGACAAAAAGAGTATTAGAACAGTGTGAAATTTGTAGTTTTTAAAGCAATAAAATGATTTAATTGGTAAAAAGATTTATACTATACAAAGTTTTTACAAAAATATCCCATTTTGTAACAAATACAATATTAAAAATTAATTTTACATTGCAAAATAAGTATTAGAACATCAGATTTGAATGTTGAATCATATAAAAAATAAGATAATTGTAGACTGAAATATGAAGTTAATACTTGGTATGCAGTCCTTTTGCTACAATTACTGCATCTAAACGTCTCAGCATAGATTCTACTAAATCAATGGTGATTATTGGGGACATGGTGTTCCATGCATTTGCAATTGCTTGTTTCAAACTTAATTTGCTTGTTATTGAGCTTTTTCTTATCAAATAGATGCCATAGAGGTTTCAATAGGATTCAAGTCTGGTGATTGTGGTGGAGTTATTAATCTCCGGGGAACATTATATAAAAGCCACTCTTTGGTTTTATTGGCAGTATGTTTGACGTATATGTTCGGCGGTGTAAGTTTATTGTATCATGTATGTGACATAGTATGAACTAACATGGCTTTAATGTGATTTTTACATTTGTTTTTTCAAGAAAACACTAAGATCATAATTTTTGATTGTTGATACTTGAGCAACATATGGTTCCATTGTTTTTTCCCTATGCCTTTTTCAAGCAAAAATGTGCCTGGTTGTATGTCGGCATTCTGTTCATAAACAGACGTTGGTGGAAGCATTGTTGACGTGCTTCCACAATCATTATAAATATAACAAACTTGCTGTATTGGGATATCTAATGACTGGGCACTAGTAAATAGATGTACAGCCGAACCTGGTTATTTCGACACTCTAATGACCAGAAAAAAAGTGTCTTCATAAATGGAGTGTCGCAGTAACCGGACTTGTTGAAAAATATCTTTATAAAGAGCTGTATTTTTAATTAATTTAAGACAATTTTAAATTCATAACTGTTCTTGCAATTTTAAGCAATAAAACATTATTATTAAACAAAGCAAACATAAACTTAAAATTGAAAAGAATAAAAATCTTATTTAAGACGACTTTTTATTGTTACATGAAATATTTATGAATTTAGGTTAACTTATCCCTAGATGTGCTTCCTACAATTCTTTTTTCAATATTAATCAATGAATTGTAATCAATATTCGTTGTTTCAGAAATGGGTGTTGGATAATTTCTGATCGTTTCAAAGCAATGCAATGCTTCAGTTTTAGTCGGATGAAAAACGGCATGCAACCTCAAGAAAATGCCACCTGACCAGAACAAAACAACCGCGAGTAGACTGATACGTCTAACTGGGGCTTAAGTTGCTTGTTCATAGCGTGTGGGTTTATTTATTCAGATAAAGGATTGAACTAAAATTTTTCATTTATCTCAATGGGTATTTTTGACACTTTTGTGAAAAGTTTGGCTAAGACATTTTTTATCGCTAAATTTCTGTCCTTATAAGATGGATTATTAAAAAATGGACAATTTTCCTGAAATGTCGAGATATCCGGAGTTGAAAATTATTCAATGACGTAAAAACCGGAGTTTATTTACATTAAAATCATGTACATAAAATGGGGACTTTGAAAAACTGACGTGATAAACGGAGTGACGGGAAAACTAGGTGTCGGGATAACGAGGTCCGACTGTATGTGCTTATTAGAGCACTTTATATCATGGGCCTTTTTAATTCTTGAAATGCCTTTTGCGATATCCCATGTTAACTGAACATGATCAATCTCATGTTGCATTACTGAAATTACTTTTATATTTTTCATTACTTTTGCTGCATTGTTGTAAAACTTGTGAAGTGCCTGGCAAGGCCACCACATGAATGAGAGGTCATAACTCTAATATATGGTTAAAAGGGAAGAGTTGGCAGAAGACCTCGAAGAATATAGGCCTCCACTATATGGTACAAATCAATCTTATTCAAATGTAAACTTAAAAAAAAAAAAGATGAAATCAAAACAAACTCTCATAAAATTCGCTTTCTAGAACACCTTCAATGATTAACTCCAGTCTGAAAATGTCCACAAAGCAACTGTAATGAATGTGGTTTATACAGTCCATGGCTGTAAAGAGATCTTTTATTTCGCAACACAATTTCTGAAAATGGCTTACCGATCTGGTTTCTTTACCTTTTGAGCTTTTTACTCCACAAGGACTCCTAGGCAAATTGCTCAATGCTGGTCTCAGTTATCTTAATGCAGGATCAGCATTTTGCACAATAGTGCATCTGCCCATGACTTTTGTATACACACAAAGTATTGCACTGGTATCCACACCATCTACTACACCTTTTCCATAAGATGTTGCTGAATACTTCCATTCAATTGATGAAAATCTTTTTTTTTTTTTGCTAGTGCTAGATAAAATATGAATAATGTAACATATGAACTTATTTTTAAACACACTCGTTAAGACCATCGCTCTGTACTACCAACTTAAGTTTAATAGATTCAAACTGAATGTGTTCAATGAGTTTGGCTATAAAAGTAGTAACAGTCTGTTTTGATTTATACTTAGTATCAGGTACAATGAGATAACACTTCATTTTCTGTCTTTCAAAAACAGCAGCTGTAAATAAAGTCACAACCTGGCTGCTCCTAAGTTCTGACTGTATTTCTACTTGCCATGAATAATTCATCGCAAAATCAACTTGCAGCACAACAATATCTTTATGCTGAATATCAGACTGAAATGCTGTAGCCTGAATTCTTTTTCATGTGGACATGCTGGTTAAAACTCTTGAAGTCTTATTTAACTAATTCTGTTAGTTCTCCTATACACCATGAGTTTTTTTTATATAACTGTGAGTTTTCCGACATCACCCATTCAACACTTATAGAATCATTTATTTCATTTTCTTCCAGAAATTCTTGAAGTAGTTGTCCACTACAACACTTTATGCATTTCATTTTCACACAGTCTGAATTTAAAATTGAATTGCACAACACTTTCTCCCAAAAGTCATTCTTATATGTTATTCTTAGTCCTTTCAGTAAGAACATGGAATTTTCATGAATTTTATACTTGCATCGATTGCAAGGATTATCTTTCATAAGGAGAACATTTTTGAGGTGTAATACTACAAAATTTTGAATATTCAATTTTTAAGTTTTGATTTTTTGCTTTGAACAAAGCATATGGTTCCTTAATGTATTGTAAGATAATATTTACTCACCCACTTCATGGTACCATTCTCCTACATAATCATATCATCCTGCATACCTGGAGCAGTATATACAATGTCAGTTCTGAATAAAAGTGCTTCTACAATATGGGATCTGAGATATTCTGGATAAGGGGTTTTTCTGTAATTCACATCACTTTATTATAAGTTATAAATAGAATGAAATGAATAATATGTAAATACATAATTACAAATTTGTTAATTTAATAACTTATTTACACAAAATAAAAAAACATTCTAAATTATAATTCAAATTTTCAAAAAAAAAAAAAAAAAAAAAAAAAAAAAAACATAAAAACATAAAAGACTTGAGAGCAGATTCCTTTGATTTTGGATTTTTTAGAACATTTTTATTAACAGGCATGAAAGAGCAAGCATTCCTCCTAAAAGAGGAATTCCACCTCTTTAAAAGCAAATTTGGATATTCTCTAGATTAATGTAAAAATGCAAAGAAAACATTAGAATCATATGGAGGGGGGGGGGGGGGGTCTAGAAAACTTAATTAGACATTTTGTGTACTCAAATCCTTGGAGCTTGTTTCTGAATTGCTGCACTATCAAATCACAGGCGAGCTTTTATTATAAGTATCTGAAAGTTGTGTAAATTAAGTTCTTTAACTACATAAAAAAAGTTTCCAGAAGGTTACTTTTGGAATAGAATATTTTATACTATTTATAAAACACTTCTGGGTAATTTCAGTGATGCATTTTTGTAAATGTATTTCTGGAGTAAAGATCAATGTGGCGTGCATATATTTAGCGTAGATTTTTTTTTTTTGAGTAAAAGTTTTAAAGAGTCAAATCATTCAAAATAATACATTTATTTTGAAAAATTAATCTCTGTACTTTACATAAGCTCCAACAGATACATTTGGATGGATTTATACTTTTAGCAAATTTTCTTTTTTGATTTAATGAATTTATATATTTATTGTTATTATTTTTCTTTTAATACTTTCTAAGTTAAGAAAAGAAAATAACTATCATATGTACAGTTATACAGTATAACGTCAAAATCCGGCATAATCGGGACTGAGACTATACTGGATTTATGAAGGAATATTAAAAGTAGTAACTAAGAATATCAAAAGTAGTATTATAGTCTTAAAGGTGCCTTTAGCCATAATTAAATTCATTACAAGTGATAATTATGTAAGAAAAAGAGTTCTTTGTTACAGAAAAAAAAATCTAATAAAGAGTGAAACTATTTCTTCTCTTGTAATTTCAGAAACATCGATGTCAACTTTGTTTCAATTTTGTTACCCGTTCTTTAATAATTTTTGTATTTTATACAAATGAAAAATGTCTTTCGGAAATACAGT
This sequence comes from Maratus speciosus, assembly GCA_963932465.1. NCBI lineage: Eukaryota > Metazoa > Arthropoda > Arachnida > Araneae > Salticidae > Maratus > Maratus speciosus. The sequence goes on along the minus strand of OZ010798.1, from coordinate 381,410,820 downwards.
CTTATTTCTCTAAAACATATATTAATTCTCCAGTCAAATTTTATCCATTTTTCTAGTGAAACCTTTTCTTTGGCCAGTTGTTCAATCTCGTCTTCTGAGTTGGTGCTAGCACTATCAGTGGTTCTATTTAGCACAGTGTCAGCGATCTTGCTGTCCGTTAAATTTTTCTTTCTTGATGCATTTTCTTCAATGCTTAGCCAATTACCTGCATCGCCTTTTTCGACAATTAATGCATTTCAAGTTTTTGCATGGTCAATCAGCTCATAAATTGCAGTCTTTTCATGGGAAATGTGAAATGTCGGAAATCTTTCCTCATCATTGATGTTGTGGTTGCCGGAAATCCGTATAGCCATATACTGTTGTGCTATAGTTGTCTCCAAAGTTGTTCCGTTTGCTAAGTAATGGTGCAGCTCCCAGAAAATATATTCAGAAAATAATCTCATCTGACATATGCAAAAAAAAAAAAAAGTCTAATATTCTTTTATGCATTTTTACTTACGATCTTGAAGTTTTTAATTCATAAAGAATTGTTATTTTCCTTCTCCCATAACTTGAAAGTGTGAAAGAAAAAGGAAGTTGAAAACTGGTTTTGATGCTAGATTTCTGAAATTGCCGGATTTTTGATGTTACACTGTAATTCATTTTATTGTATGAATAACTGTCAAAATGTGTCTAAATTATGAGTTTGGCCTTATTGTATAGATGGAAAAATTTCCACTTTTTTTTCCCATTTCCCATGCCTGTATTAATCCACGAGAAAGCGCATGGGGTGTATTATACCCCACCCTTACAAAAAAGTGGAATATTCCCAACTTGTGAAATCGAAATTCTGTACCGCATTCAGTAACTAAGTTTCTAGTAGTGGTTGACCTTCAGAACTGGTTTTCCGCTGCACGTGTGTTTCAGAAAAAGATATATCGGTATTTTGTTGCAACTGGGGTATGACCATTCTACACGTGCCTGTTTGCATAAGTGTTTTTCTAACGGTTGTATGGGGTTTTATGGCACAAAGTCCCCATAGGGACATGTTGCGCCAAGACAAAGTCAAAATAGGACCAGAAAGTATGAGTAAAGAAATACTAAGAACAGGATGAAAAGAGCAATGGAATTAAATGAAAAACAGAAATGACATATAATTAAAAACAAATAAAAGTCCAAAGACTTTAATTAAAAGACACAAATTATTATAATTAAAAACTGTAAAAGTTATAAAGTAATAAATGTTAAAATATAAACGAAGTATAAGATGATCTACAAATACTACATAAAAACGTTTAAAAATCACAGAATAAAAAGTGTAAAATCAATTTGGTACAACCTCCTCAAAAACAATATTCTCCTTGTCTGCACTCGTATCATAAGTTGCTGACTCTATGGCCTCTTCTACATAATTATGCAACTGTTTCGTGTCTTTCAATTAAGTAGCAGATGAGCTATGGCATGATTTCCTCTGTTTTTTCTTCACAGTTTTCCACTGTGAAGAGGCTTGTGTTGTAGAATTTCCAGATATTTTACTCTGTACATATGATTTTTGGTTTGATTTTTGTGTTTGGTAAACATAAGCTTTTTGTATCTTACCTGCAGAATTCAATTTTTGTGCAGGTTTCTGTTCGCTTGGCTTCCGAGTTTGACAAACAATAGGTTTCACCAATTTGCGTTTACCGTTAACTGACGTTTGTTTAGTCTGATGTTTGGTAGATATTTCAGATAAAGCCTTTATGTTGACTGTAACAAACCTGCATTACATCATATTCGTGATAAACTCTCATTAGAGTTGTATTACCATATCCTTTCATATCCTAGCCATCCCCTTCATACCCACATTTTAAATACAGACAATGATATCCTTTATCAGCATAGACCATCTTGCATACCATCTTTTGGAGCCAGAATACGAAGAATTATTGATGATAGTGCTCTAATCAATATTGAAGTGAACCCGTGTCCAATGTACCAGTTCCCCCAGGGGGATACCTTCTTTAGGTATTCACGGGCTTCGCAACCCAGGGCACCTGAGCGATCTTTCTTTTTCCTTTTCCTCTTGTCTTTCTTTTCCCTTTGTTTCACTCTCGTTGTGGTTTCCTTTTCGAAGGTGAGGGCAATTCTGCATGAGCCGATATCATCCTGTATATCGACTCATAGGGAATTGTAAACCACCCACGTGTTTGCCGTGCGTGGCGACCCGTGTCCTTGGAAAGGGGGATCCTGGCAGTTGAGGGACACCAACACACTGCTTTGGCCTCTGCTTCAGGTAGACGGGAGGTGCATATTGGTCCCGTATGCATCAATCGGCTGGTCAGCTGACTTGTCACTTGCTGGGGATCAAGTGAGCAAGTACTTACTAGCAATCTCCTTAAGGGTGGAGACTGGCATAGGAGTGTCTTGTGACCGTATGGGCCGTGGTTAGCACTGGTGCACGATTGTGCATCCCCTTGTTGGGCTCGGTAGTGGGTGGTGCGGCCGGGGTCTGAACTATTTGTTTTTTCAAATATGGATGGAAATACTAATGTTCCTTCTACTTCTCTTCCATGTGGAGAGCAGCAAATTGTACAGTCTTTATTTACTCGTTTTTTTGTTATTAAACGCACTGATAGTCTCTCTGATAGTTCTTTCAAAAAAACTTCACCATTTCTTATAGCAAAAACTTTCCAGTCTCTCTTGAGGGATGGTCATTGTCTAAAAAAATTACAATCTGGGGATTTACTGGTTGAGGTTTCTTCAGCCAGGCAGTCTGAACTTTTGCAAATTCCAATGATATGGGGACTTTTTCTGTTTCTGTTAAAGCACATCAAACTCTGAATACTTGACGTGGTGTAATATCTGAACCAGATCTTTTATTTTCCACTAAAGAAGAACTTCTATCTAATTTAAGCGATCAAAACATAATGATGTTCGTCGTATCACTATCCGTCGAAATGGGCAAATTCTTCCTACAAAACACATTATTCTCACCTTCAACAGCCATATTTTACCTACTAGAATCAAAGCTGGCTATCTAAACTGTCCAGTCAAACCTTATATACCTAATCCTCTCCGTTGTTTCAAATGCCAACGTTATGGCCATACTAATACAACCTGTCGTAGCAATGTTACCTGTGCACGCTGTGCTGAGGTCGGGCATGATGGTAAAACTTGTGAAAAACCGGAACGCTGTGCAAACTGCAAGGGTGATCACACATCATATTCTCGCTCTTGTCCTAATTGGATCCGTGAGAAGGAAATTCTTGCTGTTAAAATAACCTAAAATCTCTCCTACCCTGAAGCTCGTAAACGTGTTGAAATCAGGACCCCATCTGTTGGGGCATCATACTCCAGTATACTCAAACAACAACCAAAATCCGTAAGGCACATCCGTACCCATACCGACTGCTCTTTTCCACCATTTAATACATCTATGACACATTCAACCAATACTTCACCTAAAAAAACCCGGGACGTCTCTCTTGGTAGTAAATGCTATGGTACCCCATTATTGGAACGTTGGCTACCATCCTCAGAACCAGTTACAATAGAATATCAACTTACTCATTCACAGAAAACTCCAGTTGGATCCAAAAAGTCATCTAATCATCAGACTGAAACTAAGGTTGCTTCATCTCCAGTTCTATCATTACAGAAACCTAATTCTCCCCAAACATCATCAGTTAAATCAAAAATATCAACCGATCATAAGACAAAAAAAACGCCAGCTATAGATAAAAGCAAATTAGTGAAACCTATTGTTTGTCCAACTCCGAAAGCAAATGAAAAAAGTTTCGCGCAAAAAGAAAGAAAGAAACCTCCAACTCAAATCTCTTCACAGTGGAAAACTGTGAAGAGAAAAGGCAATAAATCATGTCTTAGCCCAGAAATCAGTAATATAAAAGATCACAAACAGCTCCTCAACTATGCAGAAGAGGCTATGGACTCTTGTAGCTATGACTCTGATAATGACGACAGTAATACTGTTTTCGAAGTTATTAATCCTACGTAGCTTTATATCAACAATAATTTCAGAAATAATAATGTGACTGAAGTACAATGTCATTTGATAGGATGACCGCGTAAGAAATTAAACATATATATATATATATTTAAATATTTTCAAATTATTCCAGAAATTAAATTTTCATAATACATAATTACTTTTAGTGCAAAATTAGTAAGTAAATTTGTTTGTAAAAATATTTTCTTTGTTTTTTATATTTCATAGTTTTAGTATAAATTTGGTAAATTTTTACTCTTCCTAAAGTGCTTTCTCCGATTATTCCTTATTTCCTAAGTAATAAATTCTACAATTTAGACATGTTTTATTCAATTATGCTTCGTATTTTAATTTTGTTTGCCTTTTTTCATTAAAACGTAGAAAACTAAATGTAAGTTTTACATACAGATGGCAGCACATATTTTACGTTAAAATAGTAACGAATTCTTCAAAAGACTCATCACTCATGTGCGGTATATAATTAGATTTACTGCAGGTTTGTAGTACATACGATGATTGTTAATACCCGGTTTTTGAACAGTAACGAGTAACGAATACTTTCTAACGGGTAGTGAGTTCGAAAGTAACGACATCATACGGGTATTCATTTAGTCGTTACTTTTACAGCACTAATAATTATTTGTTCTAAGTTTAAAGTCAAAAACATATATATACAGATAGATAGATAGTCGTTGTCAAACCAATATCTGCTATGTGCACGTTTGTCACATAGTAGTTTTTATTTGACAATATTCTGGTTGATGCACATGGCATATTTTTTTTAGTGACCACAGTTCACCGTATAATGCTTAGTCACATAGCAGTCTATTTATACGAAAATTTGGTTAGTGAACTAGTCATACTAATCAAAATCTCTAAAAAATGCACATAGCAGATATTGGTTTGACAACGATGATATATAATTTTCTTCGCGAGGGAGGGGGGGGTCCAAAAAAGTCATTGTCAAAACAGTTAAAATATTTCTTTACTCTTCTCTTGACTGAAAATATATAAAAAATCATGTAGGATATTTTGAAATTAAATATCAAATATATGAAATTCCATGATACTTTGAAAATAAATATTGGATGACTAAAAGTCTGTGTGTGTGTATATACATATATATATATAAGATAAATCTAATCTTACATTATTCTGAAAGTATAAAATATTCATTAAAAATATTAGAAGGTCAAAACACATTTAAATTATCAGTTTCACGAAAATTGCATAGCAAATTTGTTTGGGGGGGGGGGGGGGGACATAACGTCAGATGTCTAGTGGCAATGGATCAGTTACATAATGTTTTTGTAGGACCCATGTGTCACTAATATCTGAATTATGTGCACATCTATCTAATTGATATAAATAATGAATAAAAATGAAGAAGTTTGTAAATCAATAAAAGGTTAAAAAAGTTAAGAGTTATTAAATAGATCGTTTTCTATGCCCCCCCCCCCCCATCCAAAAAGAAAGGGGCTACATTTTATTTATTTAAATAGCTTCTACATATTTATCAAAATAATTAGTCTATTAAAAATTTCAAGTTAACTGATTGAAAAAAATTAAAGTAATAGTTAGCAGATTTTGGTTGTAAAAATAAAAAAGCTAAAGAGAAAATGATAGTATAGGTCCAACAAAAGGAATATCATAAATAGTTTAAATTTCTTAACTGACAAGTGTAATTAAGTTCTGGCTAAACAATCATTTTAGCAATATATATAAAAGAAAGAAATAAAAAAGCATAAAAGGGGTGGGGGAGGTAATTGCGTTTAGAAATAAATAAATATTTCAAATCTAAACTAATAAATTAAAGAACATTTTGGGTAAATATTACTAGTGTACTTTTTTATATTTAAGTACAATACACAATTTAATAAAGGAATTCCACATTCTGTTTTGTCGCGTTCGCAATTGTTTTTTTTTTCCCAGCTGCGTACTCCGCGAAAAGCAGATTTCATTTGTTTACTTTAAGTGCGCGGCGCAGGAATAGCGATAAAGGCGCCAAACAGTAACCCGGCCGTATTAGGCCTAGTTTCGTCGGCTTCTGAGCAAGTTGACTGTTAAATGGCGGAAAATTAGCTTGGTTTTTTGACTGGGCTCCAAATTGGGTGCCAATTGGGGATGTTTGCGTCAGCTCCTCTTATAGGAGTCTTAAGCTTGCTATTTAGGTTACAATTAAAAAAATCTAAAATCATAACGTTTCCTATAATAAATATAATTTTAGATCTGATTTTACGGAGCCCTCCGATAAATATTATTTATAAAATATAAAACTTTCAAAATGGGAGGAGGGGTGTATTCCGGGGGTATTATAAATACTTAAATGAACATAAAACCATAAATCAATTTAAAATGAAACATTCTAATCTAATTAAATTTGCTTACATAAAAAGAAGGGTTGTTCCGAGTAGGCTTTGATACTAAATCCATGCCGATTTTCCAGGTCAATGGTGGCACAGGCAATTCTTCACCAAGAGCTTCTAATAGATATATATAATGACCACCTTCCGAATATTTGATACGGTTTGTCTGGAAAAAAAAAAAAAAAAGATTACAATGCAGAACATGGTTTATGATTATTCACTGTTTCTGAATTATATTTATTTAAGACATAAAATTAAGCTTACCTCTTCATCTAATGTTAAAGTGCCTTCACGCGGGAAGAACTGGGCGACTCTCTGTCGTAACTCTAAAGGCTGCCTATTACGATCTCTTAAGGGTGGCGTTAACGGTGGTTCTATAAAAAATGTGATATGCCAGGTTTATATAACAACATATTACAACACAAAGTACATACTGAAATAAAAATTACATAAACTGACATGTTCAGAATACTTCCATTCAATTGATGAAAATCTTTTTTTTTTTTTGCTAGTGCTAGATAAAATATGAATAATGTAACATATGAACTTATTTTTAAACACACTCGTTAAGACCATCGCTCTGTACTACCAACTTAAGTTTAATAGATTCAAACTGAATGTGTTCAATGAGTTTGGCTATAAAAGTAGTAACAGTCTGTTTTGATTTATACTTAGTATCAGGTACAATGAGATAACACTTCATTTTCTGTCTTTCAAAAACAGCAGCTGTAAATAAAGTCACAACCTGGCTGCTCCTAAGTTCTGACTGTATTTCTACTTGCCATGAATAATTCATCGCAAAATCAACTTGCAGCACAACAATATCTTTATGCTGAATATCAGACTGAAATGCTGTAGCCTGAATTCTTTTTCATGTGGACATGCTGGTTAAAACTCTTGAAGTCTTATTTAACTAATTCTGTTAGTTCTCCTATACACCATGAGTTTTTTTTATATAACTGTGAGTTTTCCGACATCACCCATTCAACACTTATAGAATCATTTATTTCATTTTCTTCCAGAAATTCTTGAAGTAGTTGTCCACTACAACACTTTATGCATTTCATTTTCACACAGTCTGAATTTAAAATTGAATTGCACAACACTTTCTCCCAAAAGTCATTCTTATATGTTATTCTTAGTCCTTTCAGTAAGAACATGGAATTTTCATGAATTTTATACTTGCATCGATTGCAAGGATTATCTTTCATAAGGAGAACATTTTTGAGGTGTAATACTACAAAATTTTGAATATTCAATTTTTAAGTTTTGATTTTTTGCTTTGAACAAAGCATATGGTTCCTTAATGTATTGTAAGATAATATTTACTCACCCACTTCATGGTACCATTCTCCTACATAATCATATCATCCTGCATACCTGGAGCAGTATATACAATGTCAGTTCTGAATAAAAGTGCTTCTACAATATGGGATCTGAGATATTCTGGATAAGGGGTTTTTCTGTAATTCACATCACTTTATTATAAGTTATAAATAGAATGAAATGAATAATATGTAAATACATAATTACAAATTTGTTAATTTAATAACTTATTTACACAAAATAAAAAAACATTCTAAATTATAATTCAAATTTTCAAAAAAAAAAAAAAAAAAAAAAAAAAAAAAACATAAAAACATAAAAGACTTGAGAGCAGATTCCTTTGATTTTGGATTTTTTAGAACATTTTTATTAACAGGCATGAAAGAGCAAGCATTCCTCCTAAAAGAGGAATTCCACCTCTTTAAAAGCAAATTTGGATATTCTCTAGATTAATGTAAAAATGCAAAGAAAACATTAGAATCATATGGAGGGGGGGGGGGGGGGTCTAGAAAACTTAATTAGACATTTTGTGTACTCAAATCCTTGGAGCTTGTTTCTGAATTGCTGCACTATCAAATCACAGGCGAGCTTTTATTATAAGTATCTGAAAGTTGTGTAAATTAAGTTCTTTAACTACATAAAAAAAGTTTCCAGAAGGTTACTTTTGGAATAGAATATTTTATACTATTTATAAAACACTTCTGGGTAATTTCAGTGATGCATTTTTGTAAATGTATTTCTGGAGTAAAGATCAATGTGGCGTGCATATATTTAGCGTAGATTTTTTTTTTTTGAGTAAAAGTTTTAAAGAGTCAAATCATTCAAAATAATACATTTATTTTGAAAAATTAATCTCTGTACTTTACATAAGCTCCAACAGATACATTTGGATGGATTTATACTTTTAGCAAATTTTCTTTTTTGATTTAATGAATTTATATATTTATTGTTATTATTTTTCTTTTAATACTTTCTAAGTTAAGAAAAGAAAATAACTATCATATGTACAGTTATACAGTATAACGTCAAAATCCGGCATAATCGGGACTGAGACTATACTGGATTTATGAAGGAATATTAAAAGTAGTAACTAAGAATATCAAAAGTAGTATTATAGTCTTAAAGGTGCCTTTAGCCATAATTAAATTCATTACAAGTGATAATTATGTAAGAAAAAGAGTTCTTTGTTACAGAAAAAAAAATCTAATAAAGAGTGAAACTATTTCTTCTCTTGTAATTTCAGAAACATCGATGTCAACTTTGTTTCAATTTTGTTACCCGTTCTTTAATAATTTTTGTATTTTATACAAATGAAAAATGTCTTTCGGAAATACAGTCTTATTTCTCTAAAACATATATTAATTCTCCAGTCAAATTTTATCCATTTTTCTAGTGAAACCTTTTCTTTGGCCAGTTGTTCAATCTCGTCTTCTGAGTTGGTGCTAGCACTATCAGTGGTTCTATTTAGCACAGTGTCAGCGATCTTGCTGTCCGTTAAATTTTTCTTTCTTGATGCATTTTCTTCAATGCTTAGCCAATTACCTGCATCGCCTTTTTCGACAATTAATGCATTTCAAGTTTTTGCATGGTCAATCAGCTCATAAATTGCAGTCTTTTCATGGGAAATGTGAAATGTCGGAAATCTTTCCTCATCATTGATGTTGTGGTTGCCGGAAATCCGTATAGCCATATACTGTTGTGCTATAGTTGTCTCCAAAGTTGTTCCGTTTGCTAAGTAATGGTGCAGCTCCCAGAAAATATATTCAGAAAATAATCTCATCTGACATATGCAAAAAAAAAAAAAAGTCTAATATTCTTTTATGCATTTTTACTTACGATCTTGAAGTTTTTAATTCATAAAGAATTGTTATTTTCCTTCTCCCATAACTTGAAAGTGTGAAAGAAAAAGGAAGTTGAAAACTGGTTTTGATGCTAGATTTCTGAAATTGCCGGATTTTTGATGTTACACTGTAATTCATTTTATTGTATGAATAACTGTCAAAATGTGTCTAAATTATGAGTTTGGCCTTATTGTATAGATGGAAAAATTTCCACTTTTTTTTCCCATTTCCCATGCCTGTATTAATCCACGAGAAAGCGCATGGGGTGTATTATACCCCACCCTTACAAAAAAGTGGAATATTCCCAACTTGTGAAATCGAAATTCTGTACCGCATTCAGTAACTAAGTTTCTAGTAGTGGTTGACCTTCAGAACTGGTTTTCCGCTGCACGTGTGTTTCAGAAAAAGATATATCGGTATTTTGTTGCAACTGGGGTATGACCATTCTACACGTGCCTGTTTGCATAAGTGTTTTTCTAACGGTTGTATGGGGTTTTATGGCACAAAGTCCCCATAGGGACATGTTGCGCCAAGACAAAGTCAAAATAGGACCAGAAAGTATGAGTAAAGAAATACTAAGAACAGGATGAAAAGAGCAATGGAATTAAATGAAAAACAGAAATGACATATAATTAAAAACAAATAAAAGTCCAAAGACTTTAATTAAAAGACACAAATTATTATAATTAAAAACTGTAAAAGTTATAAAGTAATAAATGTTAAAATATAAACGAAGTATAAGATGATCTACAAATACTACATAAAAACGTTTAAAAATCACAGAATAAAAAGTGTAAAATCAATTTGGTACAACCTCCTCAAAAACAATATTCTCCTTGTCTGCACTCGTATCATAAGTTGCTGACTCTATGGCCTCTTCTACATAATTATGCAACTGTTTCGTGTCTTTCAATTAAGTAGCAGATGAGCTATGGCATGATTTCCTCTGTTTTTTCTTCACAGTTTTCCACTGTGAAGAGGCTTGTGTTGTAGAATTTCCAGATATTTTACTCTGTACATATGATTTTTGGTTTGATTTTTGTGTTTGGTAAACATAAGCTTTTTGTATCTTACCTGCAGAATTCAATTTTTGTGCAGGTTTCTGTTCGCTTGGCTTCCGAGTTTGACAAACAATAGGTTTCACCAATTTGCGTTTACCGTTAACTGACGTTTGTTTAGTCTGATGTTTGGTAGATATTTCAGATAAAGCTGATGACTTTTGTGATCGACTATGAATGTGTTCAATTTTCACAGGTTCTGATGATGGTGGCCAGAGTTCCAATTTTGGCATAAATCGTGTACTAGTGGTAACATCACAGGTTTTTCTTTTTAGAGTGCTAGAGGATTCAGTTTGGGTACTAATGTGTCTTACGGATTTTGATTTATGGTTGAATAAGCTAGAGCAAGAAATACCAACAGATGGGATTCTGGTTTCAACAAGTTTCTGAGTATCAGGGTAAGTAAGTTTTTGAGTAATTTTCACAGTAGGAACTTCTTTTTCATGGATTCCATTTATGACAAGTGCGAGAGTAAGCTATATGATCACCTTTACAGTTTCCACAGTGTTCGGGTTTTTCACAGGATTTATCATCATGGCTGACTTCTGCACAACGTGCACAGGTAAGATCCATGACATTTATTGTTAGTATGGCCATAATGCTGGCATTTATAACAACGGAGAGCGTTTGAGATATAAGGTCGAACTGGACAGCTTAGATAGCCAGCTTTAATTCTAGTTGGTAAATTCGGGCTATTGAATGTTAGAATGTGTTTTGTCGGAAGCACTTGTCATTCCAGCAAATAGTAATACGGCACACATCTATGATATTTTGTTCTTCCTTTGTAGTGAATAGAAGATCTGGTTCTGATATTACTCAACGGATTGTATTTAATGTTTGATGTACTTGAACAGAAACTGAAAAGGAACCTATAGTTGTGCAATTTAAGAGAAATTCTGAATTTTTAGCTGAAGTGACCTCCACCAGCAAATCACCAGACTGCATCTTTTTAAGTTTACAATCATCTCTGAATACAGATTGGAATGTTTTAGCAATTAGAAAAGGCGAAGTTCTTTTAAAAGAACTATCAGATAAACTATCAGTGTGTTTTATTATAAAGAAACGTGTAAATAATTCATTCTGTGTTGTTTGTTGCTCTCCACAAGGGAGAGAGATTGAAGGAAATGAAGTTTTTCCATCCATAATAAAAAAAATAAAATTTCAGACTCCGGCCGCACCACCCACTACCGAGCCCAACAAGGGGATGCACATTTATGCACCAGTGCTAACCAGGGCCCATACGGTCACAAGACACTCCTATGCCAGTCTCCACCTTTAACGAGATGGCTAGTAAGTACTCGCTCGCTTGATCCCCAGCCAGTGACAGAAGTCAGCTGACCAGCCGATTGATGCATACGGGACCAATGTGCACCTCCCGTCTACCTGAAGCAGAGGCCAAAGCAGTGTGTTGGTGTCCCTCAACTGCCAGGATCCCCCTTTCCAGGGACACGGGTCGCCACGCACGGCAAACACGTGGGTGGTTTACAATTCCCTATGAGTCGATATACAGGATGATATCGGCTCATACAGAATTGCCCTCACCTCTGAAGAGGAAACCACACCGAGAGTGAAACAAAGAGGAAAGAAAGCTGAGGTGCCTGGGGTTGTGAAGCCTGTGAATACCTAAAGTAAGTATCCCCCTGGGGGAGTTTTTCTAACAGAATATTTATTTGAAAAATTTATTTCTAGAGTTTAATAGGAAATATTTCTACTAGCAAGCACTATAATTTCGAATACTTTAAAACAAATACTATGTTTAAGTATTTGTAAGTGCATTATGCCAAAAAGAGTGAGTCCCTATGAATTGGAAATGCAACGGCTGCGAGATTTATTAGAAATATTTGAAAGTGATGAAAATTGCATTTAAGAAGTTGAAGATGATTTTGACAGTGAAATATTTAGAGAACATAACAGATACAGAAGAAGATGAACTGGATGATTCTAAAAATGATGATGATTCCGATGGAAAAGATGGAAAAAATGTGTTAAAAAAAAAGAAATTGAGACAAAATGTAAGAGTTTGTTCACATAATATGACTCATCTTCCAGGACCTGTAAGAGAAGCCAGAAATGCTACTGATCGGTTTAGTAGTTGGAATATTCTTATTGATAATACAATATTATCAATGATTGTAGAATGTACGAATTTATATCCACTGAGTTCAAATATGTTTGTGGAACGCTTGGTAATGTTGAAACTTAATTTTGGAGAGTGTCAATTAACTTAACATCCTCAGAAGAATATTTTACTATTACTTTTTTCATTTCCCGATGTCACCTTTTCTTGGAACAACAGCACCTGATGGTGGTAGGATAGCATGCCAAACTGCTTAAAGCATGAGAGATTCTGTTAAACATGAATGCTTTCAAAGGTGAGTTACAGTAGAAGACCTCTAATCTGCAAAGCTTTGTTCCAAGTGTTCTGGGGATGAGAGGCTTTTTACGGATTACAGGTCATGTCTATTTAATCTTTGTTTACATTTAAAAAAAAACCATTTTGAACAAATTTAGATTGTTAATTCTTAAATAAATTACACATTTTAATATATAAATAAAGTAAAAACTATTTTTAAAATAATAATAATTTATTATGTTTTAAATTTTTTGAACATGCCATCAATCATTGTCTGCTTTAAAACATTTGATTTATATTGTTGGATTTTATCTTAAGTCTATATATCGCTCGTTGGTTGCAATAGTGGCACAACTCAAAAAATACGAATTTTGTGTCAATGGTGCTCTCCAGCATTGCAGATTGGTATTCTTTCCAACAGCGGCATATCTTGTAGTTCTGTATTTCACCAACAGATGGCAGAAGTGCCGCTGTTGCCTTATATATGATATAATCTGAATGCATCATCATATAATCCTATTTATCATCAATATAACACTGGGTGTGAGGGTACTTTTTTTTTGCATTATTATTATCCTTACAGAGAGTCATTTAGTACTACATAACGGGTCAATCCATTTCAAGTGGTCCAGAAAATCATTAATTTGTTGCTCGACCATTTTTAAAAAATCTGAAATTTTTTGTACAACAACCCTAACATGATGGAAGTTCAAAATGACTATTATTTTAATTTTATTAATTTTTGTTTGTGCATGGCGGCCATCTTTGTTTCATCGTCTGCAGCAATTTTCTTGCAGGAAGGGTTTACGAAATTGTAAATAATTCATCATTTATTTCTCCAATTCATGTGCGGTTTACAGCAATTTGTACAGAATACATTGGGCTAAAAATTTGGTAATAGAGTAGTTTCCGAAACTACATGCGTATTGGTGAAATTTAGGCATAAAGTTTGTTTTTCCCCAAAATTTGCCCGTTTACAAGAGGAAAGTTTTCTAGCAAGGAAAACTGTCAACATGACATACTTTTTTTTACAAATAGGCTGAAAGTACTAGTACTCACACGCCAAGTTCCAGATCTGGGACATTCTTTCTCTTCGCTAAAAAAATTCCCAAATTTTTCAAAAATGTCAAAAATCGCACTTTTGAGGCTTTGATATCTCTGGTGGGGCACAAGATAAAAATCTGAAATTCGGGTTGCTGAGAGTATTGTATGGTAGTGTTATGCACAAGAAATTTCAGGATGGAGATTTGACTACAAGCTGAGATATGGCAAGGGCAACATGTCAAAAGAATACTGCCAAACAATTGTTTTGTTGTAGTCACAGCTAAGTATTTATCTCAGTGTCATTTAAATTTATCTTTTTTATTATCTTTAAATAATAGTAACAGAAAATAAACCCTTTTGCAAAGCTTAGCAATTAATTTAAAAAATAATTATTCCTAAGTAATACATTTTTTATGGTTTCCGTAATTTTTGTTGTAGTTTTAGTAACTAAAAGAAACTTCAGCACTTTATAAAGAAAAATCATATTTTTATACAAGACCTGAGACAAAAAACGGAATAGGGAAAGAGAAAAGCTGTTAATGTTGACCTGCTTGTTGAGACATGATCAAACGTGTCAAAACACATTCCTGCTTGTTGGTTTAAAAACCACAATTTTAATGCTGCTTGCCAGTCCCTGAAACAGGGTCCTACCATAAGTATATTCCTGTAAATGAAACATTATACGATATTACCAGCCTCAAGTAATTTTCAGAGTCCTTTCAAAATTCATACTGTAGAAAAATGACATTTTTGCACAAGAAGTAAGCTAGGAATTATTAATGAAGTGAGACTCGCACATAGTGATTTCAAAGTTTATTTCTATGAGCCAGCAGGGCCAAGAACTTCAATCAAGTTATTAAGAGATGACAATGAGAACGATCAAAATTGCGGTTTTTAAACCAACAAGCAAGAACGTGTTTTGACACGTTTGATCATGTCTCAACAAGTATGACAAAATTAACAGCTTTTGTGTTTCCCCATTCTGTTTTTGTCTTAGGTCTTGTATAAAAATATTTTTTTTCTTTATATAAAAGTGTCGAGATTTCTTCTAGTTGCTGAATTTAGAAGAAAAATTACTGAAACCATACAAAGCCTTAGGCATAATTATTTTTTAAATTAACTTCTAAGCTTTGCAAAAGGCTTTATTTTCTGTTACTAATATTTAAAGATAATAAAAAAAAATAAATTTAAATGACACTCTGAGATAAATACTTAGCTGTGACTAGAACAAAACAATAGTTTGTCAGTATTGTTTTGACATGTTGCCCTTGTCATATCTCAGCTTGTAGTCAAATCTCCATCCTGAAATTTCTTGTGCATAGCACTACCATACAATACTCTCAGCAACCCGAATTTCAGATTTTTATCTCGTGTCCCACCAGAGATATCAAAGCCTCAAAAGTGCGATTTTTGACATTTTTGAAAAATTTGGGAATTTTTTTATCGAAGAGAAAGAATGTCCCAGATCTGGAACTTGGCGTGTGAGTACAAGTACCTTCAGCCTGTTTGTAAAAAAAAGTATGTCATGTTGACGGTTTTCCTTGTTAGAAAAATTTCCTCTTTTAAACGGGCAAATTTTGGGAGAAAACTGAAATTTTATGCCTAAATTTCACCAATAAGCATTTAGTTTCGGAAACTACTCTATTACCAAATTTTTAGCCCAATGTATTTTGTACAAATTGCTGTAAACTGCACTTGAATTGGAGGTATAAACGATGAATTATTTACAATTCCATAAACCCTTCCTACGAGAAAATTACTGCAGACGATGAAACAAAGATGGCCGCCATGCACAAACAAAAATTAATAAAATTAAAATAATAGTCATTTTGAACTTCCATCATGTTAGGGGTGTTGTACAAAAAATTTCAGATTTTTTAAAAATGGTCGAGCAACCAGTGCTGGACCACTTGAAATGGATTGACCCTAACACTTATGACAACAATGAATCGTGTAAATTTTGCATTTCATTACAAGGCGAAACTTCAAACCCATTAATATCAGAACCTCCTTTTTTGAGTTGTGCCACTATTGCAGCTCACGAGCGATATAGTCTTAAGTTCTTGTTGTGTTACAAAGCTTTGCTGCTCTAATTTAAATAATTCTGGCCTGATGCCAAAGCAGAATCAAAAGGTAATTTTTCCTATTCAGTATCAGATTCAGTGTCTGAATTTTCTTCAGTTGGATTAAGAAACACTCTCAATAATTTGCTTATTGGTAACTTAAGAAGTAACAGAAGTTTCATCTTTGGAAGACATCCACTCTAAAATTTCATCTTCTCTTGCTATTTCTTGCAAGTTTGAAGTTTTGCTTTTTGCATATAAAAACAATTCAGATACATCACTCTGTCTCTACAAACAAAGATGCTTACCATATATTAAGTCATGCGTGAACTATCCTGAGATACTTAAAACCCATGCTTCAGCAAGCATATAATAAATGCTATCTTTCATCCTGAATTTTTTTTTAAACTTGATCAATTTTCGAAGCAAATACAATTGGTAAGCACACAGTGTGCTGTTAATGATGCCCTGATCCATATGCTGAATCAAGGCTGTTGTGTGTGGTGGAAAATATAGAATGGAGATATTGTCTACAACTATCTCAGCAAGATATTTTGTGGGCACTACAGTTGTCCAATATCAATAATATTTTGCAGTCCTGAGGTAAGTCAACTGTAGCACAGTGTTTTCGTGCTTCCTTTATAAAATCATTATACCAGTTTGCCTCAAATTCTTTGGTTATCCAGGCATTTGTGTTACTTTTATAAGTAATAGGTAAAACCTTAAGATTTAATCCACTTAATGGATGTGGCTTCTTACTTTTGTGAGTCCCTGCAGAATTACTGCACACAACAGTAACTCTTTCCTTGCTGTCTTTTAAAACCTGACACTTGTTTTTCCCCTGCAACAGCTAAAGTCTTCCTAGGAAGACATCGCCAATACAAACCAGTCTCATCAATGTTATAAATTTGTTCTGGTGAAAGCTTTTCATCTAAAACCATCTTTGTAAATGCATCAACAAAGTCTTCAGCTGCATTATTATCAACAGATAATTTTTTTCCACATGACTTTATGTATTTTATGCTATGGGCATTGCTTGAATCTTTTCAAACAACCTGTTGAAAAAGTATACTCTTGTTCAATTTGCAGCTCTTGATGGATTTTTCTTGTCTTTTCTTGTAAGAGTGGTCCTGTGATTGCAACATTTTCACCTTTCCGATGCTTAAACCACTTATACACAATCTTAACCAGGTGAGCAGATTTGGACTCTTTCATAGTTTTTCTATCTGGAGTCAGTATTTGAGTATTGACAGAGAAACCAGCTTCAAGTTGTTTTATTATTTCAACTTTTTAGGTGCACTTGTAATTATATAAATACGTAGCATCTATAGTAGTCGTTTGGTCTGTCTGTCTGTCTGCATATAACAGAGCAAATATTACTCAACCGAATGGTCTGAAATTTTTTAATATATAATTGTTGCAAAATTTTGTCTCGTCAGTTTCAAATTTTATGAAAATCGAATGTATAGTTTAATTGCAGGGACAGCCAAAAGTTTTCCTATACATTACAGCCAGTGGGAAAAAAATATTTCAAATGCATTTTAATTATGTTTCAGCCTTCGAACAGAGTGAAATTGATATGCACTTATGAAGTGACTAGAATATACATTCAGTACAATATGCGGTGCAAATAATATTTATAAAACTAGTCATAGTACGAACGCACCTCTTTGCCATGTTTGACGTGCAATTTCCACCTTGTTTTACCCCCTGGGGGGATACCTTCTTTAGGTTTTGACGGGCTTCGCAACCCCGGGGCTCCTGAGCGATCTTTCTCGTTCCTTTTCCATTTATTTCTCTTGTCTTTCTTTCCTCTTTGTTTCACTCTCATTGTGGTTACCTCTTTGGAGGTGAGGGCAATTCTGCATGAGCCGATATCATCCTGTCTATATCGACTCATGGAGAATTGTAAACCACCCACGTGTTTGCCGTGCGTGGCGACCTGTGTCCCTGGAAAGGGGGATCCTGGCAGTTGAGGGAAACATTGCTTTGACCTCTGATTCAGGGTGCATATTATTCCTGTATGCATCAATCGGCTGATCAGCTGACTTGTCACTGGCTGGGGATCAAGTGAGCAAGCACATACTAGCCATCTCATTAAGGGTGGAGACAGGCACAGGAGTGATTGTGACCGTATGGACCCTGGTTAGCACTGATGCACGAATGTGCATTCCCTTGTTGGATTCGGTAGTGGATGATGCGGCCGGTGTCTGAATTATTATTTTTTCTAATATGGATGAAAAAATTTCATTTCCTTTTAAGTCTCTCCCATGTGGAGAGCAACAAAATGTACAGAATATTTCATTTGATCGATTTTTTATTGTTAAACATACTGACAGTTTCTCTGATAGTTCTTTTAAGAGAACTTCACGCTTTCTTATTGCAAAAAAATTACGTTTTGGAGATTTGCTGGTTGAGGTCTCTTCAGCCAGCCAATCTCAACTTCTTTCAAGCTGTAATACAACAGGTTCTTTCTCTGTTTCTGTTAAGGAATATTAAACTCTGAATACTTGCTGTGGTGTAATATCTGAATCTGACCTTTTACTATCTGCAAAAGAGAATCTTTTAGAAAATTTAAAAGATGAAAATGTGATAGATGTACGCCGTATAACAATTTGTCAAAATGAGAAAATGCTTACCACAAAGCACACCATTCTGACTTTCAATAGTTCTACTCTACCTACTAGAATTAAAGCAGCCTACCTAATCTGTCCTGTCTGGCCTTATATCCCAAATCCTCTCCGCTGTTTCAAATGTCAACGATATGGACATACCAATACTACTTGTCGTGGTTCTGTTACCTGCTCTCGTTGTGCAGAAGTCGGTCATGACGGCAAATCCTGTGAAATCTGAACGCTGCATAAATTGTAAGGGTGATCATCCAGCATACTCCGATTCTTGTCTAAACTGGATCTGTGAAAAAGAAATACTAACCCAAATAATAAATAATAACCCAAAATATTTCCTATTTTGAAGCTCGTAAACTTGTTCAGTCTAGAACCCTGTCTATCGGGGTTCCCAGGCAGACTCTTCTTTTCCGCCATATAATTCAGCTATGACACAATCAACCAGCACTTCAAATAGAGAAACCCGAGATGTATGCTGTGGTAATAAATGCTATGCAACGCCAAAATTAGAACCATCCTTTGAACCAGTTATAATAGTGTACGAACTTCATCAGTCACAGAAATCTCTGATTGGATCCAAACAGTCATTGAACATCAGACTGAAACTAAGGCTCTTTCATCTCCAATACCGTTACAGAAACCTAATTCTCCTCGAACTGAGAAAGTAAAACAAAAATCTTGTGCTCAGACAGAGAGAAGGAAATCATCAACTACAGCTTCTTCACAGTGGAAGACTTTGAAGAAAAGAAAGAAAAAATTATCTCTAAGCTTAGGTATCAGCAATATGAAGTGCCGAAAACAATTGCAGCACTACGTGGAAGAAACTATGGAATCCAGGTCAGACAGTAATGACTCTGATGCAGATGAAAAAAGTACTATGTTCGAAGAATATGTGCCTAAGTGAATTTACGTTTTTTAATAATCTGTGCTTTAATTATTTTTATTTTATCCTGTATTTGGAGATTTTCTACTTCGTTTTATTGACTTATTTCTTTATTTCATACAGATTTGAAATGTTATTACTTTCTTTGTATCATTGACTTGTTTTATATTTAAAGCATCATATTACTTTCTTTTCATTATATTTACCTTTCTACTTTTACAGTTTTTACTTGTATTCTTGCATTTTTAAGTAAGATAAATTGACATGTTTAATATGTGGTGTAACTCATGTCATATCACTACTGTTTTTCTCTCTTTGTTGTTTTTCTTATCATATTGTTATGACCATTTTTAACTTTAAAAATATATTTCAATGTTTTGTTTTTCAACCATGTTTTGGTGCATCATGTCCCTAAAGGGACTTTGTGCCATAAAACCCCAACCAACCAACCAGTTTTAAAATTGTGAGAGTCACGTTTCCTTTTTTGGGAACTTATTTCAGTTCCATCATGCAATCGCTTAACACCAGCCATTGTATATACAGGTAGCACTAATTAAAAAATATATAATTAAATACTTTATAAAACTAAGAAAAATTAAAAGAAAACTAAATCCACTTTTACTCCACTGAATTTACAAAGATTATTTATGATTTAAGAAACACATGTGACTATAAGCTAACAAAAAATGGAATGGAGAAATATGGATGTATGCTCTATATTACTGGTGCATGCATGAATACAAACTTGCATTCAATTAGTTTCAATTTCAGAAGCTAGTTGAAATGAGCAATGACTTTCATAGGATTTTTTTAAAATTCAAATATCTTTCTAAAAAAGCATAACCATTGCAACGTATTATTTTTGTTATAATAAATGAATAAGTTTAAATAATTTATTTATGAATAATACTAAAAACAACAACAAAAAAAAACAAGACAGCAAAATTGTTATGGCCAGTATGTTCACAAAATTCGTGTAACAGATGTCTGGTGTCGCCATCTATGAGGGCCCATGAATACTAGAATTTGCAGTATTTGAGAATGCTATGAAAATAATCCTAGTAATATATTATTATTAATAAAGTTTTTAAAACACTTTCAAATTTCTAATCATAATATAGTAGAGATAGGAGTAGAAATAAAAATCCTGAGTAAATTTTAGATTAAAGAATCTAGTAACTTTTGTTAACAAGAAAATCAGGAATTTTTGAAAATAAACAGCAAATATCAGAAATAAGCAAAATAAAAATTAATCTTAATAAAGTCAAGAAGATAATAAAACAAGTAAGAAAAATCATGCGTTTAGCATAGATTATGAAACCCTTTCCAACACTTCCTGAATACTTTAACAAAACTTCGTTATTTAGAGAAATAAGGTATATATAAGAGAACTAAGTAAACATTTTAGAAAACACATGAAATATTTGAAAAACTGATTTCTGCCGTTACCATATATAGCCAAATATGTATTCCAATTCTTTTGAATAGTCCTGTATTTGATCTGTAGGTTGATATATATACTATATAATGGGAAAATTTAGTCTCTCTTAACAGGTTGAAATTTCTCTTTCAGCAATTTATACTAATAGATCAAAACATATAAATTTGTACAGCCTTGTAGTTAACCTAGTACATTCATTACACGCCACTATTTAGGTGTTTAAAGTTTAATTCAAAGTAAAACACTCTTAAAACTACTGAAATCACATTTCCAGAAATTATCATTTATAGATGGCCATGTATCCAATTCTTTTGCGTGACCTTGTATATCCTCTTATCTATGTTCTACAAACATTTCTTAGTAAACCAAATGCAGTTCCGCGTAAAAATGCATAACTCATTTAAAAATAACATTTAAGCAATTTGCACCCATACCCAGTTACCATTACGAATTATTTTGTGTAGCCCTGTATATCAATTACAACATTTATACACACCATATACTATGCATAAATATAGTGAAACATAAAAGCACATAACATATATAAAAATGCATTTCCAGCAATCATTGCTACTGTACAGTACTTCGGACACAATATAGTATCTGAAATTTTTGGTGTCTCTGTAAATGCTATGCACTTCGTATTATCCATGAAATAAGTTATAGTAAACCTCAGCGACGTATATCATCAATTTCATTATATACGAAAAAATTTAACATAATTAAAATACGCCACAAACAATTTCCTAGACCCCTATATCGTTCTGTAACGGAATTATTTTGTGTGGCCCTGTAAATGAATAACTATTCTTTGCATCGTATATTCAAGGATGAGAATTTTCCGTCTTTTGACGGATTTCCGCTTTTTTGTTATTTCAAGGAATTTCCGCTTTTTTTTTCTCGAAATTCCGCCTTTTTTTCCGAGGATTCCGTATCTCTTCTCCTGCAAAATTTTGTTATTTTCCGAACTTTTCACTTTCCTATCGATTCCGCTTTTCTTCCGATTTCGAAAGAACATTCAGAGGTGATGAAAAAACGGCAAATTTCGTCAAAAGATCGCGAAAAAGTGGCAAATTTTGTCAAAAGATTGCGAAAAAGTGGCAAATTTTGTCAAAAGATTGCGAAAAAGCGGCAAATCTCGTCAAAAGATCGCGAAAAAGCAGTAAAGTTTGTCAAAAGATCGCGAAAAAAAGCAAAATTTTGTCAAAAGATCGCGAAAAAAAGCAAAATTTTGTCAAAAGATCGCGAAAAAGCGTCAAATTTCGTCAAAAGATCGCGAAAAAGCAGAAAATTTCGTCAAAAAATCGTGAAAAAGCAGAAAATTTTGTCAAAAGATCGCGAAAAAGCAGCAAAATTTGTCAAAAGATAGCGAAAAAACTACAAATATCATCAGAAGATCGCGAATAAACGGTAAATTTCGTCAATAGATCGCGAAAAACAGCGAATTTTGTCAAAAGATCGCGAAAAACAGCGAATTTTGTCAAAAGATCGCGAAAAAGCGGCAAATTTCGTCAAAATGGCGCGAAAAATACATGTATTTAGTGCTTTTAGTGTATCCTCCCCTTCCCTCTTTTGTAACCTTTCAGAAAATTTGCTGTGAATTTCAATTTTTTTTTTTTTTACTCAGAATCGCTCCTGATTCAGAATTCACATTAAGCTGGCTGTAGTTCCTGGTCCAATTAGCCCGTGTGACCAAAAATAACTAACCATTGTGATTTTCACTAAGTTTTTCATATTTTTTGCTAAAAAATTTCTTAAAATTATGACACACAAAAACTCTATTCTTAATTAAATTATTTCATTTTCAGGAGCGGTCATGATTCTGATAAGTCGAGCATTTCATATGACCTACACTCAATGTTTTAAGAGCCGTGTGTAATTTGGCTATTTTCAGTCCTGTAATGTAGTATACAGGTTTGTGCGCTTGTCTCCATTTGCCCGGAAATCAGACCCTGGTTTTATTTCTTAAACTATCTTTCACAGATAAAATGTGGTACAATTGTTTGTTTGCGCGTGATGTCAGTCTTTTTGCTTTTTTGCAATTCCCATCCCTGTATATTCTACAGAATGTATATTTTATTACGTTTGAAAGCATGTAACATCATTAAAAACCATTTTAAACAATTTTTCCCTATAGGCCGTAATGTAACGGAAAACATTTGACTGTCCCTGTAAATGAACTAAACATGGTAGAAACTTTTGTGCTATGATACAGGTCACTAACATACAAAATTTTCAAAACGATCCGTCTATATTTACGAGAGTTAGAACACGGACAGACAAACCGAAGTCATAAACACTTTTCAACTTTGTTGGAAAGTGTTAAAAAGAGAAAAAAATCTAGATTTTATAATTTTAGTTACCACTTCAATATTATTGTTATAATTACTTTGTAAAAAAGATCTACATTATAGAAATACTATTTGTTGCATGTGTGGTTGTGCCATCTATTATAGAAAATCAATAATAGATGTATGCAAGTTTTTTTCTTTTTCATATTCTAATATGTACACCATTAATCAGAGTTCAAATGTAATATTTCTTTTACCTTTTTTGCTATCTTATAATTGCGATTTAATGAAAAAAATAATAAATGATTAAATATACCCTAATTTCCTGTCTGTAATCTGCATATATCTGCCACTGCGGATTATCTGCGAATTTTTTTCCTGCGCGATACATTCCTAAATGTTAATAAACATAACTTTTTCAAGCAAATTTACAAATATTTCTCTTAAGAATCAACAGATGGCACTACATGATACATATAAACTGGGTAAATTCTTTAGCGTGAAGAGAATAATCCCTTTCATTCTAGGATGCAGGGATAATTTGAGTACAAAATTTTTATCCTGGATAACAAACAATGGGAAGAAAGTCCTGTTGAGGGAAAAGTAGGGAATCATTTTCACATGCTCCTACAGATTCTTCGCTAAGAGAAGCACGTTGTTGTCAGCCATTTTCTTTCCTGACTGTGACTGATTAAATACGTGCTTCTTAAGTCTTAACAGAGCAAAATGTCTGGTGCTGCAAAACGTAAACGTCTTAGTTACACACCCGGATTAAGACTTAAGATAATTGAGAAAGCAGAGGAAATCGGTAATAGGGAAGCAGGAAGGATTTTTAACGTTGATGAATCCAACCTGAGATTTTGGCGGAAAAGTAAAGAGAAATGTCAAAATATGGACAGAAAGTGCCGATCGGATAGAAGAGGTCATGCGGCATGCCCTGGTTTTGAAAATGAACTACATGGATTTTGAGTCAATGGGAGATGGGCCTATCAGTGTCAACTGTGAAAATAAGTTGCAAAGCTCAGATTATAGTTAGAGAAATGAGTATTGACAATTTTGAAGGTGGAGCGATGTGGTGCTACCACTTCATGAAGTGGAAGAAAGTTTCAGTACGGCTCATACAACCATGGGGCAAGAAATGCCAGAAAATTGGGAAGAAAAGACCGAAGATATCCTAAATTATGTGAAAAAAATCATTGAAGAAAAAAATTTCAACCCAAAGGAAATAATTAATATGGATAAAGTTCCGTTATGTTTTGATTGCCCTCCGAACTATACTGTTGATTCTCGAGGAAAGGAAAGTATTTCAATAACTACAATGGGACACGAAAAAGCTGCTTTCACCATAGTTTTATATTGTGCGGCAGATGGGACAAAATTAACACCAATGGTAATATTTGAAA
The DNA here is from genome assembly GCA_963932465.1 of Maratus speciosus. Taxonomy (NCBI): domain Eukaryota; kingdom Metazoa; phylum Arthropoda; class Arachnida; order Araneae; family Salticidae; genus Maratus; species Maratus speciosus. The sequence goes on along the minus strand of OZ010798.1, from coordinate 381,386,160 downwards.
GAAAAACAATACCAAAAGAAAATTTCCCAAAAGGATTGGAAGTTCGAGCCGTTGAAAAAGGATGGATAATTGAAGATATAATGATATCCTGGGTAAGTAGGGGATAGTGGAGTTTAATGGGACAGTGGCTAAATATTATGTTACACTTGATAGGCAACACCAAAACTGCCATCTTTAACAACAAGAAGTCAGCCATTTGCAATTTGTTGAAAGTGTGCATGAAAAAAGTTTGTTTTCAACTATAAAAAGTAAGTTTGATTTTTTTTTTACTTCAATGACATTTACAGTTCATTATTGCCTAAAATTGTTCATGAGGCTACTAAGTAATATAACGCAAATATTTTATTTTATATTAAACTTAGCACATGTTTATCCAAAGACAATTTAACTATGTAGATTAGAAAAATATAAAACATCAGCATATGGGAACTAATGGGACAACTTGAATGGTGATGCACAGGTATTTATTGTTAGTGATAGATATGCATGGTTTTATTTAAAAGATTGTATTATTAAATTACTTTATAAAAACAAGTTGTAAAAAACACAAAGAAAATATTAGAAGCAAATATTGGGGGGGGGGGGGGGGGGAGGCTCCTTGTAATTCAGCATGTTTTTTTTCATTTGAAAGAAGGGAAAAATTTTAAATGGCCAAATCATTCAAAGTATAATATTTATCTTGTAAAATTAATCACTGTATTTCACATAAGTTCAACAGATATATTTGGGTTTATACCTTTTAGCAAAAAGTCTTCAACTTTTTTTTTTTTTCGATTCAGTGAATTTATACATTTATTATTAGTTTAAGTTGATTTTTTGTTTTTAATACCAAGTGACAAAATGAAAATAAAATCATATGTACAGCAATATTTCATTTTATTGTCTAAGTAATTTCTGTTAAAATCTCTAAATTGTAAAAGTTTGGCTCTACTGTATAGATGGGAAAAAAATTTTCCTCCTTTTTTCTTATTTCCCTCTTTCATGCCTGACTATGTTTATGAATAGAGCATTTAGAGCTAACTTTAACTGCTATATACCTATAACTTTATAAAACGACTGTATGCATGAACCATAAATGAAATAAATTATTTTCTCCTGTTAGACAATTTTATTAATTTGAAAAAATAATAAATTTTGAAATGATTTAAAATTTACAATGTACTTAGTTGTTTTTTATTTCATTTCAGATGCTGCAAAATGAAACAAGAAAAACTGATTGACAGCGGGCAACAGAAGAAACTGTAAATGCTGCTATTAAAGCAGTTCTTGGTGAAAATTTGCCGATTCAAATAGCAGTTTTAAAATTTAACATTTCTAACTCAAAACTTGAGGCAAAAAAAAACAAAAAGGATCATTTATTGTAACGCCGAGAACAGTGTCAAATAAAGTGTTTTCACATACACAAGAAGGTGAATTGGGTGAATATTTAATAATGGCCTCAAAAATGCTTCATGGTCTGAGTACAGCAGAAACTAGAAAATTGGCTTTTCAGTTTGCTGTAGCTGTAGGAATAAAAGTTCTAGGTAACTGGCATGCTGATGATAAAGCAGGTCGCGATTGACTCTATGGATTCGTGCAACATTTAAGAGTTTATTAATCAGGAAGCCAGAAGCCTTGCCCGATCAACTAGTTTCAACAAATTCAATGTTGATAAATTTTATTCATATACAGTCCTCAGCAAAAGTTTAGACACTGGTGATATTTGACCTTTAAATAAAAAATACGAACACTTGGGCTATACAAATGGCTATAATTATATTTAAACATATTTTAAACATTTTAGGACGGAAATAATGGTTTCAATGTCGGATTTTATTTAATTTAACTGAAAAATGTGAAATTTGCTTATTGCAAAAGTTTAGACATTTTCGTGATTTTTTGGCAACTGTTCACAGAAAAACGCAAATTTCAATTTTTTGACGCCACATGCATGAAGCATTTGAGTGCACCTCGCAATAGCATTGGTTAGTGAAGATGCCGCAAGCTAGAAATTTTCAGTCAGATGAAGTAATTGTGGAATGGAAGCTGAAATCGAAAGGGGAGACTGTTGCAGAAATTTCAGCTGTTTTGAATCGTCCAAAGAAGTCTGTCTATCAAGTACTGTTTAAGGGTGACTCTTTCAAAGCAAAACATAGATCTGGAAGGCCTCGCGTAGCGAGAAAACGAGATGCTAGAAGGACCCATAAACAGTTATCTAGACAAATGATGATTGCTATTCGCATTAAAAGTGAGTCAGAGCTTTCTGAGTCAACGGATACAATTCGTAGAGGAATAAAAGAAAGATGCAAATTAGTTTTTATGAAAATGATAAAACAATTTAGTGATGGGCGATTCTGGAAAATTTGAGAATCGATTAAAATCGACATCGTATAAAATAGAATCGATCGCAATAAGAATCGATTCCCATATTCTAGAATCGATACTTGAATCGATATTTCGATGTTCACAGATTCACACAGATAAGCTGCAAAATAGTAATTCCAAAACGTAGGGAATCAACAGGGCCGTAACGACTATCTCTCACCCCTCACCTCCATTTATGGGGGCCCTAGACAATGTTAGCTGCCCAGAAGTAAGCTACTACAGACCTTTGAGTCAAATAATAAGGTTTTTTAACTTTTAAAATTATTATTTTTAAGATGTAATTTTGATAATAATTTATATTATATTTAAATTTATCTTTAAAAAAGATCTCGGTCATATATAAAAAAAGAAAGAAATGATTGTTTTTTTTTTCATCCGGAAAAGATGTACTTTCTACTCTTATTTCCTTCAACCAAACAGATGGGGACTTACTTCCTATAAACTCTCTAAAGCGTGTGTAAACGTCTTAAAAATGCGCAGATGAGCGAAATTTTGAAGGCTCTAAATTTATTTAAAAAGTTAAATGGTTTTTCAGTCTTTTTAGGCTCTCCTATAAGCGTGGGGGAAATGCAAATATTGCAAATCTTCTTTTAAAATAGCTGTGATGAATGTAATTAACCAATCACCACATACTAATTATCCCCCAATTAATAATCAAAATTCTTCTTTTAAGAATATATTTAACTAAAATTTCTTTCCCTTTTTAAAATATATATCTCATTATCTCATTTACAGTTTATAAATATCTTTCTTTTTAATGTTTACCAAATTTTCAGCTGTTAAGAAGAAAAAAAATGTTCTCATCCTAGAGCCATTAACAATGTTAATAACATACTTTTCTCTGGTTAACAAATAAATAAAAGTATATTCCTTGATTATATGTTTTTTTTTTTTCCAGCAGTAATCTAAAAACTATAAACAGTTATTGACTCATTCGCTGACATGCAGAGTGCACTCACTGAAACAATAATAAATAAAAAAGAAAAGTATCGAGTTAAACTGATGGCATTGAGCTCACAGTCTATTCATACTAAGTGTATTTTATACTCTTACTTCAAAGAATAAAAATAAATTAAGGGGGAATCAGCCCCTCCCCCCCCCCCCCCCCCCGCCACATCTCTATACTTAAACGATAAGCCTCCAAATCTCATCAGGTACGCGCTTTATGAGAATAAACTGGTTACCAAATTTGAAGCAAATCAGATAGAAAAACCCATTTATCTAAATTAAAAGGGGTTAGCCCCTGTTGCTCCCTTTATACTTAAACAATGAACCTCCAAATTTAATCAGGGAAGCGTCTTATCAGAATTAACCGGTATACCAAAATTGAAGCAAATCTGATAATTCTGCATGAAAAACCCATTTATCTAAGTGGGGGGGATAACATCCAGAAAAAAAATTTGTAGCAAATCGGATATTTCTATCGAGAGTTATCGCGTTACTTATGTACATACATACAGAAACTGCGGGCACATTAGCTCTCAGGCTTTGATAGCCTGTGAGCTAAAAAGAAAAGTGCCCAGTTAAACTGATGGCATTGAGCTCACAGGCTATTCACACTAATTGTATATTGTGCTCTTATTTCAAAGAATAATGCCCCTCGAAAGATAAACTAAGGGGGGGGGGTTGCCCCTACCCGTTTCCCCTCTTTATACTTAACCAATGACCCTCCAAATGTCATCAGGGAAGCGCCTTATCGAAATAAATCGGTATACCAAATTTAAAGCGAATCGGATAGCAAAACCCCTTTATCTAAATTAAGGGATATTAGCCCCCCTGTTCCCACCTTCATATTTAACCAATGAACTTCCAAATCTAATTAGAGAAGCGCCTTATCAGAATAAACTGGTATACCAAATTTGAAGTAAATCGGATAGCAAAACCCATCTATCTAAAATAGAGAGGGTATTATCCCCTCGTCCCCCCTCCCCCCCTTTAGACTAGACTATAACAATGAACCTTCAAATATAATCAGAGAAACTCGTTATCAAAATTAACCGGTATACCAAAATTTGAAGAAAATCTGATAATTCTGCATGAAAAACCCATTTATCTAAGCTAAGGGGGGGATTAGCCCCCCCCCCCGTTTCCCCTTTATACTTAACCAATGAACCCCCAAAACTAATCAGGGAAGCGCCTTAGCAGAATGAACATAGAAAAAAAATTGAAGCAAATCGGATATTTCTATCAAGAGTTATCGCGTTACGTACGTACATACATACAAAACCGACTGGCACATTAGATCTCAGGCTTTGATAGCCTGTGAGCTAAAAAGTGCCAAGAGCGTGTAACTAGTGGGGGGGGGGGGGGGGCAGAAAATAAAAGAGGACCCCAGTAGCAGAATTTTCTTCAAGTGTCTGCGACAGATAATTCCGGGGTAAAAAATAATCTGCAGGTAAAATATTTTTATAAATGAAGCGTTAATTAATCAAACAATCACTTACCTGTAGCGTTTTTAGGAATTTTATAAATTTTTATTAATAATAGTCTTAACTTTTTGTATTAAGTAATAAAGAGCTAAACATAATACGAAGCAAAATAAAAGTTCGATGAAAAAGAATCTGCAAAAGAGAAAAGAAAATTTGCGACGCCCGTCTCCAACTTTCTGCTACCGGGAAGAGGACATTAAAAGCTTTCCAACAATATGCTACACGAGATGGTTTGGGAATAAACAATAAATATGCCTCCCGGGGGACAGGTAAGTCTGAAACGGTGGGGGGGGGGGGGGTGACCTCAAATGTATCTTTGGTCAAGGTTTCAAAATGTGGATTTATAATAAAATAGAACGAGAATTGGGCATTTTTAAAATAGCATGCATATTTTGAACGGCCCTGTAAATTAAAATTGGGGGGGGGGGGAGGATTAGAAGGGGCGAACTTGAAAAATACAACATAATAAACTAGTAACCCAAACAACTAGGCTTCTAAACAAAAGTATAACGATTTAACCTAGTATTGAATTCAGGGGGTGACCCGGGGGAACATTGCAATGTCCCTCCCGAAATTTTTGAGATTTTATGCGTTTCAATGGACAAATGTGCATCCCCCCTTACGGAACTCTAAAATCTCACCCCCCCCATCCCGACCGGAGCAGTCTAGTAATCAACCCGCCATTCAACACTGAACCTAGAAAGAAAAAAAAAAGGCTCTTATACAAAATTTTACAGCAATTCTGCCACTAAAACAGTAAAATTGGAGGAATCTATTCAACCCGAATCGTGGATCATGCGCGATGCGATTTGAATTGAAGTAAATCAAAAAATAACAATTTCACCCGCATTAAAAATCGGCATTGAATCTGAACTGAATCGATTCGCCCGAATCTAAAGAATTGAACTAAATCAATAAATAGCGATTCTGCCCGCATCTAAAGATCGACATCGGCATCGAATCGAAACTGAATCGATTCGCCATTTCTGATCTTAATTTACGGGCAGAATCGATGCGTTAATTTTTTCTTGCTTTCTTTTGTCTTTAGAAAAAGAAAGCGTTGGATTCGTGAAAAATTTCGACTTCTGGTTTTCGAAGGATTTATAGTTTTAGAAGATCTTGTCTGGAATACAATTTGACTATTTTTATACATTGTCTGTCTGTCAGTCTGTCTATTTGTTTGTCTCTGACAAAAAAATTGTGGGCGGTCTATTTCAAGAACTAATGCATGGAATCTGTTGAAACTTTAGATTCAATTAGACTTTCATATAAATTGGTGCTGATTACTTTTTGATGCAAATCTACCGGCAGGTGGCGCTGCTGTGCTGCATTTTTCCCGATTTTCGCAATAGTTCTATCTCAAGAACTAATGCACGGATTTTCATCAAACTTCACATTCAGTTAAACGTTGGCATAAATTGTTGCATATTAGATTTCGGTGTAAATCACCCAACAAGGGGCGTTGTTATACAGATTTTATCAGCAGTGTTGAATTCAGACAATTTTCTCCGGGAGGGATTTCTGCGGATCCAGAGAGGGACAGTTCAGAGGGGAAGGAGATTGGACTTTTGTACATTAAGCATAAAATCTCAAACCTTCTGGGGGGACATTTGAATGTTGCACGGGGGGGGGGGGGGGCATGTCCCTCCGGGCTACCCCCGGAATTCAACACGTTTTTCTGGATTTAAACGTTTTTAGGGATCATATCTCAAGAACTAATGAACGGAAGGTATATATAAATATTATACAGACATACAAACTATAAATACAATAAACCCAACTGGAGTGAAAAATTAGCCAGAGCCAGGAATCGAACCCGGGACCACAGTATACAAGACTGCTGCTCTAACCACTGAGCTACTCCGGCCGATGCCTGAGTCTGCAATTTCTCACTAATAAACCACGTTGGGGAAGTCACCAGCCGTCTATACGACAGCCTTGGATGACCGGACAACGATGAATAGATTTCACTATTACATCGATCTACGATAATTATAATAAAATATTGTAGTATGAATGTTTTATTATAATGAACGGAATTTCATCAAACTTAATATTCTGACATAAGTTGTTCATGATTAGGTTTTCGTGTAAATGATATAACAGGTTGTGCTGCCATGCTGTTTTTTTTTTTTTTTTTTAGCAGTGTTGAATTCAGACATTTTTCTCCGGGAGGGATTTCTATGGTTCTGGAGAGGGACATTCTAGAGTTTCGGGGGTGGGGGTGGAGAATTGGACTTTTGTCCATTAAGCATAAAATCTCAAATCTTCATGAGAGACATTTCAATGTTCCGGGGGGGGGGGGGGGGGGTGTTGTCCACTCATACCAGCCCCTGAATTTAACACTATTTTTCAGAATTTACACGATATTAGCGATAATATCTCAAGAAGTAATGACCGGAATTTCATCAAACTTAATATTATGTGTCATTGACATAAGTTGTTCCTGAGTTTTTCGTGTTAATCATGTTACAGGCTATACTGTTTTTTGCATGATATTCGTGATAGCCATATCTCAAAACTAATGCACGGAATTTAATCAAATTTCATATTCTGTTACACTTTCAGATAAATAGATCCTTATTAGGCTTGGGTGTATACTGCCCAACAGCTGCCGCTTTTTATGCTCTTTGAATTGGGAATATCCGTTGCTGACATCTAGGCTAATATCAGACGAACGTCTTTTTGCACGCTTTTATTCGCTCTTACACCGTCCCTACACATGATAGCGAAGGTGTAGGGATGACATTAACAAGAAATGGTTACTAAGTATGCTTTTTGTATCTATTCAATAAATATGAAAACTGAAATTTTCATAGCTGAAAAGAGGAAATAATTGTATTGTGAAATAACAAACAGTTTTGTTATATGGACATAATTTTTTTACAAACATGTTCATATATTCATCATCATGTTCATATATTATAACCATATTAAAATGTAGAAGTCAAATAAAAACAGTTTTACACTGAAAAATGTTTTTATTGTACAAAAAAAATAAAAAAAATATATATATATCAGTGGCGTGGCGTGAAAATTTCCGGTGGTCATCGCAATTATTTAAGTTTGTGTTGAAAAGTTATTAACTCTAAAATTCAATGGTTGAATGTTCAAAAAAGAAACTTTAAATCTTACCTTCACTTATACATGAACTCCAAATGTTCTGCTAAAACTGGATCGTAGAGTTTTAAAAGATTTAAAGTTTCAACATAATTTCCTTGATTCAAAGAGGAAGTTTTTTCATTGTGCCCTCGGAAGGGTAATTATTGTTTGGCAAGAAAACATGTCACATCTATGAGTCGTTTTAAAACTTCACGATTTTTCTTAACTTTTTGGTTATGCAAATTGTTATTAACTTTGAGGGTTTTGTCTATTCCTTCATCTATTCGTTGCTTTCCAAAATTGTACAGGTCTACTACACACTGAAGATGTGATTCAGAATTTTCGTGTGCCTTGGTTGATTTGGCTAATCCATTCAAATTACTGAAACCACTAAAATTCCAAACGTTTTTGGATTTTGAAAATAAAAGACAGGGCCAGCAAAAAAGTTTGGACAAACTTTCACTACCACAGAGCCAAGTATGAGAATCATAATTAGAAACTGTAAAGTGTCTGGTATATTCTCTGCCTCTTTCTTTTACTTTAGACGATAAGTTTTTGAGTTATGGACAAGGTCTACCATTTTGGACAATATGCAGTTTATCCTGAAATCTTAAAGAACCGAAAGGTTTTTCCAGGAGTTCTTGTATAATATCCGATTCAGCCATGTTCAAATCAGTAAAATGGGCATCAATGGGGAAAAAACTTCAGTTCATTCAATGAAAACACTGAATTATCACAAACGAATATTCAAAGCCGATGCAAAAACTTACCAAAAAATAATTAAAACACCATCTCAATTAATAAAAATATGTATGACACAGCAAGACACAAAAATCACTGAACAACAAACCCGCCAAACAAACAGAAATATCTAAAACAAGTTGGAAATTGCTCGTCAAACGTGGCAAATGAGGTGCGTTCGTACTATAACTAGTTTTATAATTATTTTTTGCACCCCATATTGTACTGAATGTGTATTTATTTGCAATTCATAAGTGCATAGTCTGTAACATCATTAAAATGCACTTGCAATAATTTTTTCCCATTCCCCTTAACGTAACGGAAAACTTTTGACTGTCCTGTAATTAAGCTATACATCCGATTTTCATGAAATTTGAAATGGCTCGACAAAATTTTGCAGCAATTATATATTTAAAATTTCAGCCCATTCGGAAAGCTGTAACATCATTAAAATGCACTTGCAATATTTTTTCCCATTGGCTTTAATGTAAAGAAAAACTTTTGACTGTCCCTGTAATTAAACTATACATCCGATTTTCATAAAATTTGAAATGGCTCGACAAAATGTCGCAATAATTATATGTTTAAAATTTGAGACCATTCGGAAAGCTTTAACATCATTAAAATGCACGTGCAATAATTTTTCCCATTGGCCGTAATGTAAAGAAAAATTTTGACTGTCCCTGTAATTTAACTATACATCCGATTTTCATAAAATTTGAAATGGCTCGACAAAATTTTACAACAATCATATATTTAAAATTTCAGACCATTCGGTTGGGTAGTTTTTGCTCTATTATATGCGGACGAACAGACAGACGGACTGAACGACGACTATAGGTGCTACGTATTTATATAATTACGAACGCACCTAAAAAAGTGCACATCGGAAGTTGGCTGTTCTAACATACGATCTAACTCCCTCCCCAAAACTTTCAATTTCAATATATTAACTAAACCATCTCAGTTAAAAAGCGGAATATACGATATAATGAAAGAGACAAATTCAGCAAAAAGTCCTGCAAAATACAAACAAGTTTGAAATTGCTCGTCAAACGTGGCAAATGAGGTGCGTTCGTACTATAACTAGTTTTATAATTATTTTTTGCACCCCATATTGTACTGAATGTATATTTTTTTGCGCTTCATAAGTGCATAGTCTGTAACATCATTAAAATGCACTTACAATAACTTTTTCCCCATTCCCCGTAATGTAACGGAAAACTTTTGACTGTCCCTGTAATTAAACTATACATTCGATTTTCATAAAATTTGAAATGGCTCGACAAAATTTTGCAGCAATTATATATTTAAAATTTCAGACCATTCGGAAGGCTGTAAAATCATTAAAATGCATTTGCAATAATTTTTTCCCATTGGCCATAATGTAACGGAAAACTTTTGGGTGTCCCTGTAATTAAACTATACATCTGATTTTCATAAAATTGGAAATGGCTCGACAAAATTTTGCAGCAATTATATATTAAAAATTTCAGACCATTCGGAAGGCTGTAAAATCATTAAAATGCATTTGCTATAATTTTTTCCCATTGGCCGTAATGTAACGGAAAACTTTTGGGTGTCCCTGTAATTAAACTATACATCCGATTTTCATAAAATTGGAAATGGCTCGACAAAATTTTACAGCAATTATATATTAAAAATTTCAGACCATTCGGAAGTCTGTAACATCATTAAAATTCACTTGCAATAATTTTTCCCATTGGCCGTAATGTAAAGAAAAACTTTTGACTGTCCCTGTAATTAAACTATACATCCGATTTTCATAAAATTGGAAATGGCTCGACAAAATTTTGCAGCAATTATATATTAAAAATTTCAGATCATTCGGTCGGGTAGTTTTTGCTCTGTTATATGCGGACGGACGGACAGACAGATGGACTGAACGACGACTATAGGTGCTACGTATTTATATAATTACGAACGCACCTAAAAACACCCTTTAAAAAAAGAGAAATTTTAACTGAATAACATTTCATAACAACGGGGAAGTACAGCGGATAACGGAACAGCAACGCAATTAAAATCTAACCCCTTCACTTGAAGAGTGCGAGATCTTTTTGGCTTCTGTCCAACAGAAGCGCAAAAATCTGCGATGAGTAGCCTACCTTTAGTTGGGAAAAAGATGTGCGGGGTGAGTGGGAATGAAGTAGGAAAAAAAACGTTACTTGGATGCGCTAAAGTTTGCGAATCGCGTGAGGTTTCTCTTCGGTTTTTCACATTTTTGATCGGGATTTTTTTTGTTTTTTGGAAAAATCATAGTTTTTAAATTATATTTAAACTTAAAATACTCTATCTTATTCTCTGAAATATTGCTTGGTCATCGCCGCATCGTGCGATGACCGGACGCCACGCCACTGATATATATATATAAATGATTGCAGCTATTTTCAGTTGCAACAGCACTCTTCTTTTTATATTCTTTTCTCTCTTTGGCATGTCAAAGCCAATTTTTTACGATCTTTTCGACCTGAGCTCTTGTTGCTTCGTTTGTTTGAACAACAGCATCTATAATAAAAATATAAATTTTGTGAATGTTAAGTGTATATGTGATACAAACACTAAAATAGACATAAAATTTTTACGCATTATATACAAATGTATAGAAAAGGTATTTAATGTTTATGCTATTTTTATATTGTGTTCCTATCTTGGTGATTTTTATCTAAATTATTGGGTTTTGCACAGAAATTTCATCAAACCAGACAAACATAGCTTGTGAACATATACAAACAGAACCAGTTGCCTTTTTAACTAATACAAATAAAATAACTGATGAGTTGTGGAAATAGAAACATCAAAGATTGCCAAAATAGCTTTCAATGATTTTATACTCACTAACATTTGCTAAGAAATATGATTTTTTCCACATAAAATGCATATTATGACATGCTTTTGTCACTTACAAATTTTTTGAATGGTGCATAAGGTCCAATAAAAATTTAAAACTTTATATAACAAAAGCTCAACCAAATAATTAAGTTTTCATAAATAAATTATACTGCAGCCTTTTCTTCAAATACATACACATTTTTTAAAAAATATATATATAGAATAACTCTACTCCCATCTCCAGCTGCTTTAGACAGATTTCTGAAAATCACTACAGCAAAACAAACTAGTATTTTATCAAATTACAATAAGTATTTGCTAATTTAATAATATCATAAAAAGTTTCAACTGCAATGCTAGCTCACACTTACAAACTCTTTTAAATTTTGCATTTGAATACATGATCCGACATTAGACTAAACTTTATTTTTTCAGGTTTCATAAAATTGTTTGAAAACACATTTTGTTATTTTATAATATTAACTGTTGTCACTTATTTCTACTATTCCACAGAATCAAAGAATAAGTCATAATTATCAGTCGGATATTATGATTTTCACAGGAATGATATACTATATATCTATATATATAAAAGAAAGTCTGAATTTTGTATTAATCAACGCGCAGCCCAAACTACTGACCATAAAGTCTTGAAATTTGGGGTAAAAATTCTTCTTATGACATAGAGTGCCGCTAAGAAAGGATTTTCTAAAATTCCACCCCTAAAGGGGGTAAAAAATCGAATGAACTTTTAAAAAATTCCTTAAAAATCTGATTTTATAGCTATTTTTCAACTGATAACACATTTTGGTGTATTTTTGTATGCTGAATCGAATGGTACTAACTAAATTCTTTTAAGCCCAATAGTTCGCGAGATATTTCATATATTTCTAATTTGGCGATGTCTTTGGCGCCAAAATCTCGAAATACCTAACATTATAAGTGATAATTCATTCATCTTATACATCCGTTACTGTAGCAACGGAAGAAAAGCAAATTAAATCTTTTTGTTAACCCGGGAGAACTCGCTGCATGAGATTTTCTCTCACAGTCGTATTTTTTTAAGACTCTTATTTAAATCATTTTTCATTTTAATTAAAATTTCAAAATGTTTTTCAATTATTTTACCTATTTTGTGAATAAAAGTTCTAAGCCAACCAAAAAAAGTTGATTTTATATGAATGTAAAGTAAAAGAAAAGCAAATTGGACATTCTCACTAGCGAGTTCTTCCAGGTTAAAACTTTTGGTTAAAGAATTGAAACAGCTATATGAGTTTGAAAAAAATAAATAAATACAAACGCCTTGAAAAAAGGAAAAAAAAATATTGAATTTATTTAAAATACAGGGAAGCGAATCCACTTAGAAATTAACATTATAAAACGAAAATATTTAAAAAATGAAAGCAATGTTTGTACGACTTTAAAAAGTTTTGTGGTACACCCGGGCAGATACAACTGCGCCACGCATGGCAATTACATTAATTACAGCAACCCTTATTTTTTGTCCATTTGATAGTTTATTTAGTATAGTTTTAAATTAATTTTATTATTATAATTTTTATTTATTATAGTATGCAGTTTTATGCTATATATTTCATTTATTTATTTACTTAAAACAATTTGCCATTTTTAACAAGGTTATGTATTTAAGAATGTTAAATTAATTTTTTGAACGTAATTGGCAAACGATAAACAAGATTGGCAATTGTCAACCATTTTTGGTGACCTATCTCATGGTTTGAATAATGCGTATTACTTTTTTTAATGGAAGAAATTGGAATTGAAATAATACATTGCGATTTATCACTTGCTCCTGGATAATAAGAAAAAATGGGTACTTTTATGTCAGCCGTATCCGTATGTAAATATCACCATAGCATTTTTATAATTGCCAATAGCAGTAGTTACATTTCGCGTATGTAAAAACTAAAAACAATTCTTTGTTTTAAGTTATGGCATTATTTCGTATTGTTTTACTTTTCATCTTTTTCAATGACATTAGTGTAAAGCATGCATTTTAAATTAAATGAGTGAAAGGTTTGCGTTTTGAATGAAAATAATAAAATAAGAATAAGATTGTTGATTTATTACTTTGTTGATTTATTACTTGCGCCCGGCTAACATAAAAGTATCACAAAAGCCATATATTCACCTTTCTTTGGGTAGTTGTTCATGGAATTTCTGATTAATCTTCCGTAATCGGATACTTCTTCAATTGGTGTATTAATTACAATGTTGAAAGCATCGTTTATGTATGAAGCGAAACTTTCATGATGAATTCTATTACAGAAAATCGTATCATCATCATCTACTACATATTTAAAACGGAAATTTGCATTTTATTTCTATTCTTTATAATATTTTGATGGGATATGCCGCTATTAGTTAGGTAATGTTTTTGGAACGGTTTTTATGTACACACACAGTGTTCTATGTTGCTTAGTTTTAGTTATAGAGCTATTGGAAAAACTATACAGAATGGTGAACGCAATTATGAAAGATACATCTACTGTAATTATATAAAATGCAAATTTGCTTTTCCTTCCACCCGTTTATAATTTGAGTTTTGCTGGATGTATTTTGATGGGACTTACACTGTTAGTTAGATTATTTTTTGTGGATGGTTGGTACTTCTTGCATGGATGGTACTTCTCTGTAGCGAGGTTTTCTTCTGGGTTATTGTTTTTCTGAAGCACAAACTTGGCAACAAATCAGATTGCAGAAAATTAGATTACAAGAGAAAGTTCCAAAACTAGGTGAACCCGAATATGAAAGATTACCTTTTATTTAAAGTTCTACTGAACGTATTTTGATTGGAGTTGCACAGTTAGGTAATATTAGGTATTGTTGCAATATTTGAAATGTCATTCTACATTTTTAGTTATGGAACTATTAGGAAAGTTCTCAGTGGTGTAGTTGAAAAAAAAGTGGGATAAAATCTACAGGCATTGTATATATTAGAGAGTATATATGTTATAGCTATGGAGTGCAGAGTTTTCTAAAAAACACCAGAAGGTCTACGGCGTATAGTCTATGCTACCTTCCTAAAAATTCTATAATCACGTTAACTTGATTATGAAAGATATATTTAACTATCAACTTCAAATATAAAATAAAAAGGGCAATTTCGGTCCGACCGCTTATAACTCGAGTACTTTTCAATGGATTTTGAGTATATTTGCATTGTTAGATAAATTTTCAAGAAAGTGTTTCTTATATAACACATATTATTCTACGTTGCTCAGTTATAGAATTATGTGCGAAAGTTCTTTAATCAGTGAACCCTATTTTGAAATATTAGCTTTTTTAAAAGGTTCTACTGAGTTAATTAGCACTGTTGTTAGATATTTTTTCAGGAAAGATTTTAGTATATAACACATATAGTTCTACATTACTTTGCTATAGAATTATAGCTGAATGTTGAATTATCTGGTGAACCCGAGTATGAAAAATTAGTCTTATTAGAAGTTTTTACCGAACGGATTTTGATGAGATTTGCATTTTTTAATTTTCAGGGATGATTTTAATATGCTACATATCATTTTCCGTTCTTTTTTATGTTGAATTATAAATAATCAACTAAAAGATTTGCTTCATAACAGTCCAAATTTTGTCTGAGACATTAGAAGATATAAAACCGTAATGGCGTTCATATTGTTTTCAGCAACGCGTATGATCATTAGGGATAAATGTATTTATTGCTATGAAACACAAGATCAAATACACCGATATATTTCGTTTATTTAAAGTTTCGCTTGTGGAGAAACCGACCAGCGTAGCGGGCGAAGGCTTCTACTACTATATGTAAAGCGTAAATTTCTATTTCATTCCAATTGATTATAACTCAGATTCTACTGAACATAATTTTGCAGAACTTACACTATTAGATAGTAAATTTGGTTTATAAATAGTTTAATCTAAAAACCATCATTCCAAGTTGCTTAATAAGGTACGGGAGTTCTAAAATTAGGTGAACACGATTAGGAAAGATTTCAAGATTTACTTAATGGATTTTAATGACAGTTGACCAATTAGTTAGATAATATTCCAGGGATTTTTTCAATATTTATCGTATCTTTCAAAACTGTTTAGTTACTAAGCTATGCAGAAAAAGTTCTCTGTGGTATAGTAAAGAAAATTGGAGGATAATACGCTACAGACAAAGGATGTATACTAGAATGCTATAGTTATGGAAGTTGTGCAGAGTTTTTTTAAAAATCCAGAAATCCTACCACTACATCCCTGAGAGTTCTATATAATCAGGTTAACACGATTATGATAGCTATATTTAACTATCTCATTGTATGTAAAATGCAAAGAGAAATTTCATTCTGGCCGCTTTTAAATTTATTTCTACTGAATTGATTTTGATGGGGGGGATTACATTGTTAGTTAGATAATTTGCAGAAATGATGTTAGTATAAAATATAATGTTCTACGTTGCTTAATTAAATAATTATGGGTAAAGATCTAAATCAGATGAACCTGATTTCGAAAGATTGGCTTTTTTTTAAGGTTCCGCTGAATGAATTTTCACGGGATTTAAACTGCTAATTAGATTATTTTTATGAAATGTTTCGGTACATTTTCCAGTTTAAAAGATTCTGCTACGTGGATTTCGATGGAACTTGCTCGGTTAGTTAATTTTTCAGTGAATGTTTTAGTATAAAGCACATATCATTCGCTTGGTGTTGCTTGGTCATCAGGTTGCTTGATTATAGAATTAAGGATGAATGTTTTAGTAGCAGGCGAACCAAATTATGAACGATTAGCCTTTTCAGTATGTCCAATTAACAGATTCTGATGAGATTTTCATTGATAATTTTTCATGAATTCTTTTAAGTATATAGTACATATTGTTCTATCGTTCTTCACCGAATACTACACTAAATGATCAACGAAAGAAGTTGGCCCTTAACAGCCTAAATTTTGTATGGCTCAAAAGATATAATAGCGTAATAACATTCATATTGTTTTCACCAATTAGATTGGGCATTCCAGGTAAATGTCCATATTGCTTTAAAACGCGTGATCAAATTCACAGATATATTTCGTTTCATTCAAGGTTTCTTTAGAAAAACTGACCAGCGTAGCGGGCGTTAGGCTGCTAGTATTCTTATATAGATAAAATATGTATATTAACTTGTATAAAATGTAAGACTTAAAATATTCGGAACGTAACACTACTATGCATAAAAAATTTAGGAAAATATTCAAAATAGATAAAAAGAACCATGCCAAAGCATAGGTAAACAATATTTTTTGGCATAATCCAGTTTTCAGCATGAATTTTGTTACTGAAAATCAAAATACGAAATGAAAAAAAAATAAGTTTCATTACTTGAAGACATTTATAAATTTTAATTTCCTACAAAACTCAATACCTAAGTGGAGTAACCCTAGAAAAATTGACCAACAAAGATTACCACTCATAATTATAGATCCTCATACAATAAAATAACTATAACAAGATTTTCATGATTCCAACTGAGCTAATTTTTCTCACTTTTGCATACCAATAAAGAAAAATTTCCAGGTATCGAGATTTTACAATGTAACATGCAAAAAATTTTTACAAGCTGTGAATTTGAGATTGGAACTTTTACAATTTATTTTAAAACAAACTTTTTTTAGAAATTTGTAAATTTTGCAAAAAATTTGTTCAATTCCAAGATATTAACTTTATGATTAATGATATGCTTGACATCCTATATTTTAAAGTTAAACATTTTTACAAACCAGTCTAAATATTTTGCAGATACACACTATTAGCATCAGGTTCCATCAATTTTATACAGTCAGTATAAAATTCTTACCCACATGTGCCACAATTAAATAGATTGCTTTGACCATATATGAAAACAAAAAAACTTTTAATTTATACAAAATTAAGAGAATTTTCAGATTTGGTCGATTACCTTCAGAACTACAGGACAGATTTTAATGGAATTTGGTGTGAACATAGGTCGATTTTATGCAAATAAAATTGCCATTCAACAGTTCTAATGAGCATGCATGATTGTGCGTAAGACTCATCAGTGTCAGACTGTATAAAACATAGCTTAAAATAATGAACCAAAAAATATGTTAATAGGGGCTATGGTCCATTCTTACAGCTATACAGCTCTCCCAATGTGAATTCGGACAGTTTCTGAGTCCCTGTGGAAGTTATATCTCACTCCTCCAGCAATGCTGTTTTCAGACCATGGGTAGTGGAAAGCAAACTCCCATTGTCCTCTCCAGAATATCTCAGACATGCTCTATACTGTTTAAGCTAGAAATCCGACTAGCATTCCATCAAGCAAATATTCTCACTTTCCAGAAATTCATTGACCAGATGAGTTCTTTCTGGGTGCGTGCAGTAGTCCATTAAAATGAAAACAGATCTACTGAATCTCTGAAAATGTGAACACAAGGTACCAAGAAATCATCCCTACACGTCATACAGCCTTTGCCAAACACAGGGAGGGATGTGTGCCCATGAAATATGATGCCTACGTAAACCATCAAACCTCTGCTGCCATAGTGGTCTTTTTCTAAGAAGTTAGAAGGTAGGTGGCAGATCCCTGGTTTTCTTCAGATAAGTCTGTTGAGAATTAGTGTTTAGGCTGAACTTATCAGTGAATAGGTCTCCAATTGATCTCTGGTCCAAAGTCAATCTGCACCATGTTAATGGATTCTCCTGCATGCAGATGCGAGCGGTAGGCAAAGAACCCTGCCATGCAGCCTTCTGCAAACAGTAATTCTTAAAACTAGACTTCCTGTGGCCACATAAAGGTCATGACAGAGCTGCAAAGCTGTTGCACTACTGTTCTTCCCTCACCGCAATGGACAAATAACGATCTTCATTGGCTCGTGGCTATTTGACGATCTTGCCTAGGCTTTCTTTCTATAGATCCAATGTCCTTAACCCTAGAAGCTCGTAATATGACTAATAATCACTAATAATCATGACTACGATATTGTAATGTCAACATTCTACTATGTCTAGTATTCTAGGGTTTCCATAAGTTGAACTTGACACTGGGCCTAATTTCGAGGAATCTGCACTTGACACTGTCCTGTTTCCAATCTCACTGCAATTTGCCACCTCATTCCATTATCGAGACGTTAATAGTTAATAGTTTTTACTGTTTTCTGTTAAATTTTTCTTGGGAAAAAAAGCCCTCAAAGATATTCAGCATGGCGTACGAGCGAACAAAATGTGAAAATTATCACGCTCCCTTATAAAAATTGTTCCTCACCCACTCTGCCCATACACACATGTACACTTATGTATTCCACATTCAAGATTTGCATCTTTGTTTCAAAGCATTAGTTTTACGTTTTGTTCAGTACTTTATATTTAAGAATATCAGTTTTATTGTTCATTATACAGACATGAAAGCGTGAAATAGGAAAAAAGGTGAAATTTTTTTTCCATCTATACAATAAGGCCAATACACATAATTTAGACACATTTTAACAGTTATTCATACAATAAAATGATTGTTATTTTCTTTTTATAATTTAGAAAGTATTAAAAGAAAAATATATAAATAATAACAATAAATGTAAATCCATCCAAATGTATCTGATGAGATTATGTGAAGTACAGAGATTAATTTTTCAAAATAAAAGTATTATTTTGAATGATTTGATTGTTTAAAACTTTACTAAAAAAAATCTCTATGCTATACAGGGTGTTTCAGCGAAGTGCGGACAAATTGTAAGGGGTGATAGAAAGCATGATGACAAACATTAAGACATAGGAAACCATGGGGCGCAAACGCCTTCTGTAGGAGCCAGGGGGCATCAAAGTTTAGCGTCCAAAAGATCAAGCGATGATAAAACACGGAAAAAAGGTCGATTCATTTCCAGTTTTCACTGTAAACTTTGTTTATATCGAAAGTTTGTCCAAAAAATTTTTTTAAGGGAACTGTCAAAAAATGACGGTAGAAGGCGCTGTAGACTTTGGAGTACGGACAACTACGTTTTACTGATTTCTTTTTTATTCTGTTAACAGTTTTCTAAAGATTGGACCTTAACTTAAATTTTGAGTACAAAATTGGAATCATCCCAAACGGTTAAGATGTGCAAATTGAGCTGTGAACAAGGGGGGGGGGGGGGGTTAAAACGCTCATAATCAATGAGCAAAGTATTCGATTTTGTTGCGGTTTGAGTGCAGGTCATTCCCTTAGTAATTGATTTATTCAAAATGACGTACAGTTTTGGTGCCCTCATTTTTAGATGCAGGGTGCCGCCGATACTTTTCTGACATTTCATCGACATTATCCCTGGGTGTTTTACTAACAGACCAGCATACTTGCAGGAAGTGTTAAGGATGTAAAAACTACTTGTAATCGCATGGGAATGTAATGTTGGAAATGCTTTGTTTGTGAGTTATGGTTAAAAGAAACGGAAAAAATAGCAACAGAAAGAAGCAGAAAATCAGCAAAAGGTGAATGTGATACAAAACATTTTATTGTAAGGTTTTACTGCAAAAGGCGATTGCAAAACGTTCTTCAAACTTTGGAGTAATGAACAACCAGTATTTTTTGACGGGATATTTGTAGTTATGTTGAATGTTTAGCAAAGTTTGAACATTCACTTAAATGTTTATCTCAAAATCGGAATCGTCCAGAATGAATAAGTAGCGAAATTTCACATATGTATTGAATTGCGTTTTTTTTACACTTAGGTGGTACAGGCAGCACAAAACCCAAAGAAATGACACGGACAGGATTAGAATACATTTATTATTCTAAGTACAGCCAAAACAAGGCATAAACAACTTAAAGAGACGTTATCATCAAAGTAAGTGCTCAAAATTCCGACCCCCAGCCGTGATGCAAGCCTCACATCTCCGGCGCATTGAATTTCTCATCTTTTTGAAAATATCGGGCTTCTCCCTCACTTCTCCAGCAGCTACCACTATGCGCGCAACAAGATCCTCTTCACTGTCAACGGGAGTTTCGTAGATCAGAGACTTCATGTACCCCCATACGCAGAAATCGAGGCAAGTGAGGTCAGGCAATCGAGCGGACCAATTCACTGGACCACCCCGCCTGATCCACCTTTGCCCATACGTTGCATTCAAGTGCAGACGTACGCCATAGCTGTAATGGGCGGGGGCACCATCGTGTTGAAACCACATGGTCGAACGCCTGACAGCGGGAACGTGGGCATCGGCCAACAACTGCGGCAATACTCGCTGCAAGAAGATCAGATATTCAGGACCACGCAGACGATTCGGCAACAGGTATGGTCCCACCAGATGGTCTCCTACGATGCCAGCCCACACATTTACTGCAAACCGTACCTGGGCTGCACTGGTTCTGGTTGAATGTGGATTCTCCCTCGACCACGTATGGCTGTTGTGCAAATTGCACATTCCCTCTCACCAGATGGTCTCCTACGATGCCAGCCCACACATTTACTGCAAACCGTACCTGGGCTGCACTGGTTCTGGTTGAATGTGGATTCTCCCTCGACCACGTATGGCTGTTGTGCAAATTGCACATTCCCTCCCGCCTGAAACTTGATAGGATTTAACATCAGTATTTAGTCTCATTTGCTCAAAACCCCACTCATATATTCATACATTTAATGCATTCATTCACATTTATTCATACTCATAGTTATTTTTATTTCATAGTTTCTAGTTAAAAGATCGTTTCACTTTGTTTACATAATATATAATAGTAAAAGTAACTTTTTCTTTTATTAAATACACTTTCGTTATTATATTTAATTAACTTACCATTTAATAGTTTGCTGTTCAGGTTTTTACTTTACAATAGGTTTTATTTAAGTTTATTTTACTTTGAAAGTTTATTAGCATTTTCGTTCTTTCACGGCATGACAGTCGAACACAATATCAATTATGTCTTAATCGAAGTAATCGATTCAGTCGGTTTGCCGTATGGCACTAGATGGCAGCATATCGCGAATCATCTGATTCGTCGGTATTTGTTAATTATTCATGTAATCTGTGTTCACGTCACAGAATAGAACATTCTAGCGAATGGACGTTTTCCCGGCACGTGTTGTCGATCAGAGGGTATTTATACCGCGGTCTGTTTATTCAACGGCAGACGCATGTCTGAGTTTTTAAGCTTGTTTGGATGTTTCAAACAACGGTAGCGTTCTGTGTTGCCGGGGAAATGGCTTTTAGCTATTTAAATAAGATTGTTTTATTTTCGTTTCTTGCGTTTGTTCGAATTATATTTACCGGTGATACTAGCTAGTTTAATTACCTTTTTTCAAAACAGCTCGACTCAAGTTAATATTGGTATGTGAAATCAAATCTAGTCATTTACCATCCTGTTGCATTTTTTATCATCGTTTTTAACTTTTATCTGTTTTAAAAGAAATGTTATGATACTCAAGCTGGATATTCAAGTATGTGAATAATTATTTATAATAAACTGCTCATCTTCACCAGAACCTCTGACTTTGTGATTATTCTACAAAACTACAATTTTTATTTTAATGCTGCTTACCTCATATCTTAGTTCAACCCTTCTACTTCTTCATCACTCTGGATTACAAATTAGTTTATTTTTCCAGCGAAGCTTTCATAGCGTATGTTTAATTATCTTTAAGACTCTGCCTCTTTAAACTTGTTAGATGGGTTTTACCCTAATAAAGCTCGCCTCATCAGTGAATAGAATGCTGCGTGGAAAACAACGATTTATAGTGCGCATCTGTACGTACCACCGTGAAAATCCAATCTTGCATCAAAATCTCTTCTTTGCAGTAACTGCACTTGCTGGATATGATAAGGGTGCATGACATTGCTATTCAGAGTCCGCCAGACGCTCGTATGTGAAATACCGACATGAGTAGCAATTCCGCACGTACTCATACTGGGATTGTTCTCTACCACCTCCAGCACAGCCTCCTTGTTGTTTGTTGTTCTGACTGTTCGCGAGGGTTCCTGTGTATCCCCGATGAAAGATCTCTTGTCGGACAATCGCTGGTGCAAGCGCGCAAAGTAGGCGTGACCGGGAGTTTGCCTCCTAGGATAACAATGAGCGTACAAGCGCTGTGCGGCTCTCCCATTGCAATTAGCAGCCCCATATGCCAAATGCATATCAGTTAACTCGGCGTTCGTGAACCGTTCCATTCTACTACCTCTCAGTCGGAAGGCGAAATGAAGCTTCCCATCAAGCGAGGCAGCAACAACTGAGTGTGCGCAGGCAACGTCGTTTGATATCTCCGTTTACGTAGAGACATCTGGTATCGCGTACACTAACTAAATATATCCGAGCATGTTTTGCTGTACTTAGAGTAATACTACATGTATTTTTATCCTGTTCATGTCATTTCTTTGGGTTTTGTGCTGCCCGTACCACCTAAGTGTAAAAAAAAACGCAATTCAATACATACGTGAAATTTCGCTACTTATTCATTCTGGATGATTCCGATTTTGAG
This sequence comes from Maratus speciosus, assembly GCA_963932465.1. Classification (NCBI taxonomy): domain Eukaryota; kingdom Metazoa; phylum Arthropoda; class Arachnida; order Araneae; family Salticidae; genus Maratus; species Maratus speciosus. The sequence continues at coordinate 381,363,253 of OZ010798.1, read as the reverse complement.
ATAAACATTTAAGTGAATGTTCGAACTTTGCTAAACATTCAACATAACTACTAATATCCGACATTAAATACTGGTTGTTCATTACTCCAAAGTTTGAAGAACGTTTTGCAATCGCCTTTTGCAGTAAAACCTTACAATAAAATGTTTTGTATCACATTCACCTTTTGCTGATTTTCTGCTTCTTTCTGTTGCTATTTTTTCCGTTTCTTTAACCATAACTCGCAAACAAAGCATTTCCTGTTAGGAAATATTAACAAGTCCATTTCCCAGTTCTCAATGCCTCTAATTGTATTCAATAGTACATTAACCTTGGTAGTATAATTTACAGTTCTTTATTTGTAAACTTTATTTTTATTAAGATCATTTCATTTAAATTTAAAGTATTTTGAAATTAAACTGACCTTTTATCTTGCGTTCATCCTTTTAATCCTTCAGTTATTTATTCAGCTTTACGTTTCTTTAGTTACAGTTCATTGATAACGCCATATCTTTATTTTTACAACTTCAGATGTTTACGTTTGCCACGCGACATAGTAGAATTTACGAGAGCGTATGACGCGGTGTATTGTTCTCCCAACAGATGGTGGGAACGGATTTATGAATGAATTAGTTGACGTAGTTCGTCATCGGCAAATCACCATCTCATAGATCATTCTGGAGAGTGGGCGTGTCGACACGTGCTGTATTTAAAGGGGTTATTTGGAAGGAAGGGATATTACTTGTTTTATCTACCAATGCTCTCGATACGAGAATTGCTTTTATCATTCTCGGGATGCTATATTGATCTTGTGGTAAACATTTAATCATGCGGCTTATTTTTATTTTCGTTTCGTTTTTAAAATCATCTTTTAAAGTTACGATATTTAGTCTTTTCTGTTCTTCATGGCTTCTGAGTTAAAGTGTTTAAATGGCTGTTTTGATTTAAAGTGATTCATTGTTTATTCATCAATATTTGGTTTATTTTAAAGACTGTTTTTATCAAGATATTTTTACTGTGAACTTTGGAAATTAATAAAAGAAGTTTGAGCCTGGAGCTTTATCTCATCTGTCATTTATTTCATCCACTTTTAACATACCTTCATTTATTGGTTACAGATGCATAAAGTAAAAATAGATTCAACGTACTTCATTTCCCCCAGGGGAATACCTTCTTTAGGTATTTACGGGTTTCGCGACCCCGGATTCCTGAGCGATCTGTCTCTTTTTCTATTTTCTTCTCTTTTTTGTTGTCTATCCTTTCCTCTATGTTTCACGCTTTTTAATCTACTCTTTTCAGTTTGTTATCCCTCTTTGCTCTAGTTCATGTTTTAGTTTTTTTACTAACTTTTTTGTTCAAATTGTTCTTTGTTCTACTAATATTGTTCTCGTTCTATTGGTAAAAAAAAAAGAAAAAAAATAGAAAAAACGTTTAAAAAAAAAGACAAAAAACACACCTTATTTCTAAGTTCTTTCTCACATTGCTTTTTCTTTTTTGCAATAGTGGATTTTTTTATTTTCACGTGAGACACTCTGGGTGTTGATGTTTTTCAATCTCATCGCTCCGTTTCTACTTTTTTAGGCTGATCTCGAGTCCCAGAGTGCAGGGCATCTCCGAATTCCGGCTCCGTGATCGGTGGACGCCATACTTGTATGGCGGCGGTTAGGAATCCACTGGGCGTCTGGTGTCCTTTCGGTGTAAGGGCGATGTAGGTTGGACAGAGCTGTAAAGACTTACCTACGACAACCGAGTTCCACTGTGAAAGAACTAGAGTTTGGAGATGCTATCGAGTTTAATCCAATGTTCGAAATACGAGGAAGTTTGTTGATAGTTTTCACCCTTTTGAGACCTGCGCCTAAAGTAACGGTAAGAAGAAGGGTCAGTGACCAGGCCCGATGCCTGGCGTTTTTTCAATCCTATCTTTAATATGGCTACAATATCAGGAAATCAAATATGCGATGTGGAAGCCCCCACCAGCTAATAATGACAATAATAATGCATTGAGCTCTGCCTCAAACGCTACTGTTAATCAGGGCAAAAAAGAATCATGGGGTGAGAGAGTAGAGGCTTCTGTTTCCAATACGGAATCTAAAAATCCCAAATCTGATGAAAGTAAAACTGAAAAAAGATTTTTCGTCGTCAAACGTCAAGAAGGGAGTTTTGATAAAACATCCCCCTTTCTGATTAATAAATCTATCCAAGGACTGGTTGGTAACCCAAAACAATAAAATAACTCCGTACAGGTGAACTGCTAATTGAAGTAACCAATAACCAACAAGCACTGAACTTAAAAAATGTGCTCACTTTTCAAACATTGCTGTCACCATATCGCCACATATAACCTTAAACTCATCTCGCGGAGTGATCTCAGAATCTGACCTCCTGCATGTAACTGAAGATGAAATAGTGGAAAACTTAAGGGAACAAAATGTCATAGGAGCTAGACGTATAAAAATCACCCATAAAGATGAACAAATACCGGCGAACCAAGTACAAATACCTACTAAGCATATTATACTGACTTTTAACACACCTAACCTACCCAAATATATAAAAGCTGGATATTTATCATGTTCTGTCAGACTGTACATCCCAAACCCACTGCGTTGCTTTAACTGTCAACGCTTTGGGCATTCAAAGACATCATGCCGAGGTAAGGAAACCTGTGGTCGGTGCAGTGCAATTGGCCACGAAAGTGGGCAATGCAATGCTCCACCTTGTTGTGTCAACTGCAAAAAAGATAATCCATCTTATGCTAAATCGTGTGAACAGTGGAAAATAGAAAAAGAAATACAGACAATTCGCACAAGACAAAATATATCATAGCCTGAAGCCAGAAAAATAGTTGAATCCAGAACTCCCAAAGTTGGTGTATCATATGCTGCAGTGATATCTAAAACCGCCCAAAAAACTTATCAAACTATTGCAACTCAAACCGAATTCCCCACTAAAACTAATTGCCAGCCTGATCAAAAAGAAAATATGTGAAATAATTCTGGTAAGACAAATAATTCAACGCAATCTGTTCCTCCTAAGTCATCACAATCTGTTTCTCCTAAGTCACCGAAATCTGCTCCTCCTACATCCTCAACAAATGCTTATTCAAAATCATCACAATCTTTTAGCTCAAAACTCCCACTCGATAATAGAGGTTCTCAAAATTCAACTAAAACACCATCTGTAAAACCAAACCATAATTCTGATGCAGGAAGGTTTAACCTACCAACAATGAAAGTATCAAATGATAATACAGCCAAAAAGAAAAAGAATAAAATATCTAAAAGTATAAACCAATCAAAACAGAAGGATAAAATGGAGGAAGATGATGCTTTAGATCTTCACACAGAACCGGATGAAGAATTCAATGATGGAGATAGTATGTCCATTACCTCCGAATAAAATATCGCAGATAACTTTATAAATAAATAAAATTCATGTCTAATCTTATCTCTTGGAACTGCCGCGGTTATCACAATAAACTTGACGAAATCCGTAATATTCTATCCGACCATCAACCTTTATGTTTAGCTCTGCTTGAAACCCATCTAAAACCTATTGACAAAGCGAAATTACGCAACTATGCTACGTACAGAAAAGATTTTACAGGCAATGAAAGAGCTACTGGTGGAGTGGCTCTATTCATCTCTCGCAGTATACCTCATTCTCATGTTTTACTAAACACAAACTTACAAGCTGTTGCAGTCCGTGTTCATGTAAAACGCCTCATTACAATCTGTTCTATTTATTTACCACCCCATCAAATTATTCAGTAAGCACTACTTCAGGATCTAGTTCTCCAACTCCCCTCTCCTTTCATCATCATTGGGGATTTTAATGCTCATAGCCAACTTTAGGGGAATTCTGACTCTAATCAATGTGGTGACATAATAGAAAAATTAATTTCCGACAATGGCTTATGCCTACTCAATAATGGTGATCACACATATTTTCATGAACCGACTCGCACCTTTCATGCCATAGATCTCACTATCTGCTCCTCATCTATATATCCGTATTGGACCTTCTGGGTCTCTAATGACCTGTACGGCAGTGACCACTTTCCAACTTTTATCTCACAGACAACTCCTCACACGGATTCTAATAATTGCTTTAAACGCTACGTCTATGACAGAGTCAATTGGCGAACTTTCACAGACCTTGCAAAAATTACAAGTGAAATGATAGAAGGTGATATCGACGATGCGCTTGATAATATCACCCAATGTACTATCAATGCTGCAGATATTAGCATTCAAAATCACTTTCTACCCCAAAGCACAGGAAAACATGGTGGAATGATGACTGCAAAAAGGCAAAAAAAAATCAACAGAAGGCTTGGGGTATCTTCCGGAGGTATCCCAATAATATTAATTATATTATGTACAAAAAAGCAAAGGCTGATGCTAGAAGAGTGCGGCGTAAAAGCCAACGTGAATCCTGGATGCAATAAGTCTCCAATATAAACAGTAACACCTCAAGTAAAGTTCTTTGGAAATTTGTAAAAAATTGTATGGGATTATATTCTGAAAATCATATCTCAATCTTAAACACAAAGGCCAAACAATAGCGTCTCCCAAAAATATAGCTGAGACAATAGCTAGTACCTCGCTTCCAATTCTAGCTCTAACTCTTACCCAGAACCTTTTTTATCATACAAAAGACAAACGGAAAATACCAGCATCAATTTTAACTCTCGCCATTCTCATGATTACAATCTCCCATTTACTATTCCAGAACTCTTAAGTTGCTCGCAAAAGAGCCGGTTATCTGCCCCAGGACATGATGGCATCACATATACCATGCTAAAACATCTTTCTTCCACCTCTCTCAATAACTTACTTATTTTTTTCAATAGAATCTGGATTGAACATACTTTCCCTAATGGCTGGTCTAAAGCCATTATCATTCGTTTTCCTAAGCCAGGGAAAGACTCCAGTGACCCAAACAATTACAGGCCTATCGCTCTCTCTAGCAGCCTCTGCAAACTTTTAGAAAAAATGGTTAATTGCTGCCTGGTACATGTTCTTGAATCAAATAATTGCCTTGCAGCCTTCCAAAGCGGATTTCGGCGTGGTAGGTCCACTATCGATAACCTCATTCTTTTAGAAACCCATATATGGACTGCTTTTTTAAAACGCAACCATCTGGTCACTGTTTTTTTCGACATGATGAAAGCCTATGACAAGACATGGAGGTATGGTATCCTTCGCGACCTTTTTAACCTGGACTTTCGTGGGAACCTCCCGATTTTTATTAAGAACTTCCTTGCCATTCGAATTTTTCAAGTTCGAATTGGAGGGATTCTCTCCAGTTTTTATGTACAAGAAGAGGGTGTACCGCGGGGCACTGTTCTGAGTGTCACCCTCTTTGCAATCAAGATAAATGATATACTGCAACAATTACCCCCTTGTGTGCAGGGTACACTATATGTTGACGATTTTAAAATTTTATGTAAAGGACAAGATATGCGTTTTATTGAGAGACAATTACAAATTGCTATTAATCATATTATTCAATGGACAAATAAAAATGGTTTTATTATTTCCCAAGACAAAACTTCTTGTGTGCATTTCTGTAGACGTAAGGATCTGCATCCAGATCCTGAAATTTATATTGGAGCATCTCAAATTGCTGTTACTGATTGCATTCGCTTTCTCGGCTTATATTTTGATAAAAAACTCACTTTTTTACCACATGTTTTGCAGTTACGTAAAAAGTGCGAGCAATCACTTAATTTAATTAAGGTGCTTTCAAACACCTCTTGGGGAGCAGACCGTGGTTCTCTCTTGAAAATTTATCGCTCTATAATCCGTTCCAAAATTGATTATGCCTGCCAGGTCTATGGTTCCGCACGTAATTCTGTTCTTAAAAAACTTTTTCAATCCAGGTGCATTATTAATCATGGATTCTATGAGAGCACCACATTATTGATCAAGCGAAAAGTGCGTGCAAATCTGCTAAAACAGAAATGGCCATTATTCCAGATGGTCTGACTAAGATTTTGCAACCACTTGATGTAGGTTTAAATAAATTGTTTAAAAGTAAAGTGCGAAACTTATGGGAAAAATGGATGGCCAAAGGACATCACAGCTACACGAAAAATGGAAAAATGCATCGTGCATCATACGCAAAAATATGTGAGAGGATGAAAGAAGCTTGGGACAAAATTTCTAAGAAAAATATTAAAAATAGGCTTAAAAAGGCTAAAATAGTCGATAAAATTGACTGACTTCTCTAGTGACGATGACTCTGTAAATGATAATGATACAAATTTACCAGAAGAATTGTCAAGATTGTTCGAATCAGATTTTGATGGATTTAATTAAATTATTTTATTATTAAGAGTATCTGATTTTTTTACATCTATATAATAAATTATTAAGTATTGTTTATATTTTTGCCGTACAATTTTGTGATGTAACGTAATGGGTACGTTTCTATTTTCATTATTATAATTTTTGAATAAATATTAAAAACAGTGCAACTTATTAAATCTGCGTTAATTTTCAAATGACTCCTTTGATTAAATTAAAACATTTGCAGCAGGCTGCTGTGCCAAGATAGCACTAAGTAGCCACGTCCAATAAACTTTTATTGCAACCTCAACTGTGGACGAACATTTTTCCGAGGTTAGCAGTCAGTCTGCGCTTGTCTGTCGGTTGTGCACTTGTGCAGCTCCGCTGCTACTGTTCATAATAATCTTTAACTCTTAATTTAATGTCACTTTACTTCTTTTTTTGTTTTTATTAAACTTGTTAATGTTTTACTTTGCAGGTTCGCATTATTTAATATTTCTTATGTATTATTTCTTAACATACATAACTAACTCTTGACACGCATGAAACCGTGTGCCAAACTGGTGACCCGGCTCATATTTTTTTAATCTTCCAAAATATGTGAAGTCCAGCCATAATTAATTAACAGTATTAACTTTTTATAACTTTTACCTTTGGAATTCTAATCATTTTGCGAAAATAATGATTTTTAAATAAGAATGTGACTATCTTCCAGCAGATTTCGGGATATCATCGATTTTCTTAACATTTCTCTATGATTGGTCATTTATTTCGGCTTTGTATGTATGTAGGAATTACCATCCCCGCTATGGTTTTTCATAGTATCATGTTTTTATTATTGTTGTAATTGTGTGCATTATCTGTTATATATTTTAGTGTTAGTATTTAGTATCCTCTCACATGTTAATATGACTGGATCCGACACTGAATATAATGGCGCTTCAGTTGTGTCGCAAGTATCCCATGTAGCAGTAAAAATTCCCCTACTGTGGAAAATAAATATTAAGTTACGGTTCATCCAGGTTGAAAGTAATTTTGCGCTCACTAAAATCACAAATGGTTTAATAAAATATAATCGGCTTATTTCTTCCATTGATCCAGAAACTTAAGTTAATCTTAAGTCTCTGATATATTTTTTACATCTACAGAATCAAATAAATATGACGGTCTGAAAACTAGGTTGATAACAGAATTTTCAGCCTCTGAAAAAGAGCAAATCCGTCAACTAATTTCAGAAATATGCACTTGAGTGACAATAAATCTTTTCAGTTACTGCGAAAGATGCAAGAATTAGGGGGTAAATGTATAAATGATGATTTTCTCAAAATTTTATGGCTCCAGAGACTGCCATCTGCAATGCACACTATTTTATCTGTTAGTTCTAAATCTCTCGATAATTTAGCGAAAATGGCTGATAAAATCCCCAAAGTCCATACTTCAATGGAAAACAGTGTGTCTTTGCTATTGGGCAGACTGCCGTGGTTGCTGACATTACCCAGATAGTTTCTCCATTAGATGAAGTCACTGCACTTCGAAATGAAATCACCGCATTGAGCAAACAAGTTGAGCAGCTTTCTTGCAATAGGAGCTGAGGTCCAGGGCAATTACAAACAACACAGTTTTTCTCGCGGATACTCCTGTCATCGTAATGGAGATTATTGTTCTTATCATGCAGAATTTGCAGTAAAATGCACAAAAATGTCGCTTGCCCCTGAACTTATGTTAGTACTACTGATCAGGAAAACTTTCAGTAGCAGCTGTTAATCGAAATACATCGGCAACAGTTGCAATATCATGTCACTTACATCCTTGGAACCCTCCTAATATTAACTCTCTCCATCCTTTTAAAGGATATGATCAAAACAACTTGGCTCCTGTTGTTTTCCAACAGTTATTTGCTTCACATAAAGCAAATTTTAATAACTACACTGAGATTTATACAGAGGCTCTAAAAGAGGTGATATTGTTGGTTGTGGGATTTTTTGTGAGAGCACTTCATTAAGCTATCGCCATCATTCTTGTACTTCTGTCTTTACAGCCGAACTAATTGCAATAGAGAGAGACATGTTCCACATTTCTCATCATCATAGCTCATCGTTCATCATTTATATTGACTCCTATTGATGCAATTAAATCATTTAAAAAGCATCCTTATGTCTCATTCATCCTTAATTTTTATAACAAATTGACAAGACGAGGCTATAATATTTTATTTTGCTAGGTAACTGGACACATGGGTATTCCCGGAAATGAAAAAGTGGATGTGGCGGCAAAACATGCTCTTAATCCATTACATCATAATGTTCCATTCTCAGACGTTAAACTACTTATCAAACACTTTATTCATAATAAATGGCAAGGGGGTTGGGATTTAGAATATGATAATAAACTGCACCATGTTAAACCAAGAATCATGACCTGTCCTCCGAATTATCCAAGGAAAACTGATGTTCTCCTAACTCGTCTGAGAGTTGGACATTCTAGGGTATCTCATAAACATCTTTTGCTTCGGGAAGTTGCACCCATGTGTCTACATTGTCATTTTGATTACCTGACTGTTCATCATGTTTTAACTGACTGTCCGGGGCTCCGGCACTTATACAGAATTTATTTTAACTCATCATCACCAATCTTGACAAACCTCATTGGGGATACACCTCATGGGGCACTCTTCACTTTTTTAAAACATGCTGGATTTTATTTTGAAATATAATTTTTATTTCTTTTGGTTTAACAACAACTTGAAATGTTTTCCATACTCTTCTGACATCTGGATGGGAGCCCATCCAGACTGCAGTTTGCATTTTTTTATTTGAAATCTTTTATACTCTGATATTTTAGCTTTTAAATTTCCTTATTCATCTACACTTGTCTGACTGCATATTGCTTTTCTCTTTGCCCTTCATGTTTTTTTTATGTGTTTAGTCTATTCTTTTTTGGCGCAGCATGTCCCATATGGGATTTTGTGCCATTAAACATCATTCAACCAACCAACCAACCATGTCACTTACACGTTTATGACAAAAAAATCTCACCTAAAATTCTTAATTGATTCAGGAGAGGATATCTCATGTGTACCACTCCTAAATTACGTGAAAAACCTTAAACCTGATTCACTAGAATTATTTGCAGCCAACAATTCAAAAATTTACACATGGTTCCAAACTTATGAATGTGGACTTTGGTTTTCAGCAAAATTTCACTTGGAAATTTTTAATTGCTAATCTCCCTGTCCCAATAATAGGGGCCGATTTTTTGCAACATTTAGACCTCTTAATTGATTTTAAAGGAAGAAAATTTATCGACAGTATAACTAAATTAACCCAATCCAGGATAGTTTCAAAGTCTTCTGACTATCTTTCTGTCAAATTAATTTCTGGCGATTCAGTATATCATCAAATATTGTTAGAATTTCCAGAATTAACTAAATTGACACCTGGCATAACTTCTGTTAAGTATAATATAATGCACTATATTGAAACTACAGTCCCGCCTATACATAGTAATCCAAGAAGGCTCAATTCAGAACTGTATGAGGCAGTAAAAAAAGAATTCCAATTCATGATGGACCAAGGCATTTGCCGTCCATCTAAATCCCTATGGTTGTCCCCTCTTCATGTAGTAACAAAAAGCTGAGATTACGCCTCTTAGGGGACTACAAGAGGTTAAATTATCGTGCAGTACCGGATTGGTATCCTGTATTCAACACCCTGCATGGAAAAAGATTTTCTCAGAATTGGATATTGTTCGATCCTATTTCCACATTTCTGTGCACCCAGACCATGTACAGGAAACAGTAGTTTGCACCCCGTTTTGGTTATTTGAGTTCCCATATTTAAATTTTGGGTTGTGCGGAGCTGCACAAATTTCCAACGGTTCATCCATGAAATTCTCTCGTATCTCCCATTCTGTTATGTCTGTTTAGATGACAATTTAGTGTTTAGTGCTGATGAGGTTGAACACAAAGCTCATTTACGAACCGTTTTAGAGAGGCTAAACTCATATGGGCTAACCATAAATGTTTCAAAATGTATATTTGGGGCATCAGAAATTTCCTTCTTAGGACACTTAATCACTAGAAATGGACTAAACCTTTACCTGATAAAGTTGAACAGATTCTGAATTACCCACAGCCAGAAACCATTCCTTCAGAGATTTTTGAGATTTTTAAACTTTTTTCACCAAACAAACTATCAAGAGAAAAGCGGTGTAGAAAAATGATAAGACAAAGCCTGATTGGTCATATAAAGCAGAGGAAGAATTCAACAATTGCAAACAGTTAAATGCAAATGCGGTTCTATTAGCACATCCAAAAGGAGACGTTGAGTTAATTTTACAAGTCAGTGCAACAGATTTTGCTATAGGGGATCATTGTGACAGATAGTGGAGAGGGAAATGCAACCTCTCGTAAACTTTCTCAAACAGAGAAAAACTATAGTGCATATGACAGGGAATTTTTAGCTGCATACTATGATATTATTCTTGTTGTTAGTGGCAACACTCTATTATGTTTCATGGATTGGCAACACCTTGATGTTGTTGACATGGTGTGAACATCTACCGTTCACGAATTACTTCATAGTTATTAAATCTAAGTTCTGCTTAAGTAATCTCCTCATCATATCTTATGTTTATTAATAGTACAATTTTAATAACTATGAAACCTTTTGAATGCATACCTTCTTAAATTGAATTATATGGAACAATTACTGAAGCCTGAAAGATTTGATGTAGATCCCACATGCTCAAACATGGAAGCAAAATGGAGCCATTGGAAAAGAACTTTTGCAAACTTTCTAGAAGGTATAACAAGCATTGCAGATGTAAATAAATTGCCTTTACTGTGCAATTATGTGAGTTCAAATGTTTAAATGTTCATTAATGACTGCACGACTTACGCTAAAGCCATTTTGACACTAGATTCACTTTTTATAAAGAAACGTAATGTGATGTGATATTTGCTAGACATTGCTTGTCAACGCGAAACCAACAAACTGGAGAAACGGTCGCCGAATATTTACAAATTTTAAATCAATTAAGCAAAGATTGTTACTTCACGGACGTAAAGGCCGAAGATTACCGTAAAGAATACATTAGGGATGCTTTCATAAGGGGTTTAAAATGTCCCCGTATTCGTTAACGACTTCTTGAAAATACCTCGATGACTCTTGATCAAGCTTTTGAACAAGCCAGATCCCTTGAATTGGTTGAAGTGCATGCAGCTTCTTATATTGAAAATTCCATCCCAGTGCCATCTGCAGCTATGGGAGAACAGAATTTTCTAGAAGAAGAGGACCTATAAACATCGGCTGCTTTCCCCTCCTCAAGATCTCAAAAAAGCTTTTTCTGTGGAAGTGATTTCCATCCACGAAGTTTGTGTCCGGCAAGAGATGCCATGTGCAGAAAATGTGGCAAAATGGGACATTGTAAACGAGTGTGTAAATCTAGTTTAAATGTTACAATCACATTACGAAAGATGCATCTGAAAATCTGTTATCATATGTATATTATAAAGCAGGAGATGTTATTTTGGACAAAAAGGTTGACATTGGCATATGTTTTTCATCTTGGTGACAACACATGTTACCTGTTTGTTAAAGATTGTATTTTTTAATTGGTATATGTAGACTTTTCAAACTCTCGAAAAAAAAATTACTAATTGTTTATCAGTCACATCATTGGATATGTTCGCGGGATCATTTTTATTCATGAATTACCAATTGGCCATTGTCATTTCGGCAATGATATAATTAAGCTGGTATTGAGGAATTTTAACGGCTACATTATTCAGAAAAAAATATGTACACCATGGGAAAACTAATACAATTAAAAAGCAAAATTAAGGAAACTTAGAAATATAGAGAGTTACATAATTGCACATTATTAACAGAACTTTGATAGTAAAATAAATTTTATTAAAATGAATGCTGTATTTTAACTGATGATGGAAGCTACAGTCCTATTTAATGCTACGACAGTTTCCTACTAAATCTTACTGCAATTGATCAACTAACATAAATAGTTCTTAATAAATCAAATTTTGTCCAACACATTAAAAAATACAATATTGCAATGGCATTTCCACAGTCTCACGAAATCTGGTAATACCTTACAGGTAGGAATCTATATTGCCATAAAATACGTCATATTCACAGACATATTTTGATTCCAGGTTTGTTTGGAAAAATAGGGCAAGCGTAGCCTGCTAGTATATTATTAAAAAAAAAGTTGAACTAATGTAGAATATTTATTCTTATAGAGTGTAGTATTTTTTACAATGTGGGAATGCAGGTGCTTTTTAATTTCAGAATTCATTGTTTACATCCAAGAAGGAGGTTGTGCATTCTGCAGAGAATTATGTTAAAGATCTACTGCACATTATTTTATAAATGAAATTGTAATTTTTCTAATACAAAAAAAAAAAAAATGTAAATATAACCCTTTTAGAAAAAATAAATTCCAGTTTTTTTTTTTTTTTTTTAGCATTTCTATCTAAAGACATTTTTATTGCATTGCATTTTTATTATATTGAATAAAGTTAATTTTTTATGCACATTGTTTTCCTTATTTTTGTATTGTGTGAAATATTTTGTGGTTCTTTCCAGAAATTAGAGAAATGTGTATTCAGTTCCATTACATTATTTTAGTTTACTCAAAACGATGGTATTAATCAAAAACAATTCAGGCTATTTTTATGAAATAAGTCATATTTGTATACTAAAAAAAAAAAAAAAAAAAACTATTTCAAGTATGAAAATTAAAACGTCGTTTAAGTTTCTGATTTGAAACTGATACTATAATTTAATTTGAAGAACATTGAATTTAAGTATATGAAATTGTAAATCATTCTTTTATCGATTATCACAATGATATAACAGAATTTTATATGCATATTTACATATGAGATTATATTTTTCAGTTAACAGTTATGTATTTGTTTGAGTTAAAGAAAAAGCCTGGGCTGTAAAATATGAAAAGATTAAATTACATCAATGGAATAAAAAAAATAACTGCTGAATCTAACTTTACGGCAGTTTTTACATTTAATTAAAAATTAGTTATACCTATTCTTATTAAATGATTTTAAAGAATCGTTAAAAGAAGTAGAACTAGAGAATTTTCAACAAGAAGTCCTTGCTAACGACTGAAAAGTTTTATAACCAACCTCTTAACAGATTTTTTTCAATATAAACTTTACTTGTAAAAAGCTCTTGTATATGAAAATGTAAGTTCCTGTTTTAATTATTATGTAAAATTGTTTTAAAATTTAACATTTTAATGCCTTTTAAACTTTGAAATATAAAAGTATTTGGTCAGCTGAATATTCGGTTTACCCGTAGGCCAAATATTCGTTATTCGGCCAAAATCACTATTTGGTGCATCCCTATTACTCATCTTTCAAATTTTTAAACGATATATTAGCATAATCTGACTAGGTGGCCAGCTTAATCGAAGTAGCTATCCCATCAAGTGTAGATATGTCCATTATATACAGTTATTGGACTATATTTTGAGTTCAGATTTATAAAACTGTCAACGAATACTTTATGAATATTAGGCAGTTTTTATGTTTATCCTTTTTTAAAACTTTCCAACAAAGTTGAAAGGGTTTATGCATTCGGTTTGTCTGTCCGTGGTCTAACTCCCATAAATATACTTGAAAAACATCTGCACTGTTTTGTTTTGAAGTTTAAAATTTATGTGCTATTCTTAATTCGATATATAACCTTATTTTACTTGAAAGTCAAAGTATTTTAACAATTTATTAAATACAAATAATCAAAATGAATAACACTGGGAACACACATTTTGTTGACTTAGATCTGGCACTTGTTTTTGGATAATTATTGGCATCTAAATCAAAAAATGTCCCAGTTTTTTTCTATCACATCAACTTTTTAAGCTACAGGATATCCCGAAATCATACTTAATGTGGATACAAAGGAAAATAAGGAAAAAAATACCGAATATATTATTCATACAACGGCTGTATATACTTACTATACACTACATTGTGTTCATACAAGTAGTAAAATCCTTTTACAAAACGAAAAAAGTACACATTAAGGTAAAAATCTTCGCTTGTAGCTTTTCCTGGAGTATTCAATTTGTGGACAATCTCGCTTGATGCTCCAACAATAGTCAGCCATCGTATGTTCATCCCATCTGCCTTGATACCGTTCTTCCACGAGCTGCAAATCTTGGTGGAATCGCTCACCCTGCTCATTACTGACTGCATCAAGATTTTCCGGGAAGTCATCAAGAAGTCCGGGAAGTCTATATGCAGAAAATGAAGTCTGATGCTCATGTTGCAACCAAGCTTTTTGAAGCTCTCTTAAAGTTTCTGGACAATTTCGGTGTAATTTTCTGCTAGCGTATTTCCAATAAAGTCTTTGACAAGGTTTTTGAATGTCCATTCTTTTGGAGTTCTGTCATTACTCCTATGAAATGTTCATCTATAATGTGCTGACGAACCAACCAACCATCAAATACACTTGCCTTTATTTTTTCGAAAGACAGTTTTGGAAATTTCGAAATGAGATACATGAAACAGTCTCCTTCAATTGACAAAGCTTTCACGAACTGCTTCATTAGATCTAGTTTTATATGCAGAGGTGGAAATATGAAGTTCTTTCTGTCGGCGAGTGGCTGATACAAAATATTTGGATCTCCAGGTCTGAGGTGAGATCTTGGAGGCCATTTCGACTGGAACCAATGCTTCTCACCAGCTCTGCTGTCCCACATACACAAAAAAACATGGATACTTGGTATATCCACGTTGCTTTCCAAGAAGGAAGCACACCATTTTGAGGTCAACACAGATGATCCACCCGTGAATGTGATAGTGCAATAAATCAATGGCTCTCTTTATGTCCTCATATTCTTCGCGCAAATAAACTGAATCGCTTTTTGGGACTGCTCCAAATAAATTTCCGTTGTGAAGGAGTATGCATTTCAAGCTCCTCTTTGAGCTATCGATGAACAGTCGCCATTCAGTTGCGGTATAGGATGAAATTCCCAACTCCTTTATTAAACCATGTACGCAATGGTAAAAAACAAATCCATTGTTTTTTCGAAAGTATTGAAGAAATTAACTTTCTCTTGATCGAAAGTGGAATACATTAGCTCCCTTTTCAAGCAAAAATTTCTTGTGCAGTCTTGATGCTAAGAGTTCTGAAGCTTTTTTCTTCCTACGATTCTCGTTCGAATCAGCGTAGAGTGGTCACATTAATGTAAGCTGTAGAGAAAAAACTTGACGTGATAGAAGAAAACTAATTGCAGTTTTGAAATCAGCATGCTTTTTTGACTTAAAAACAGCTGAAAAATTGAAGTCAACAGAAACTAAGTTAAAAATTGTTCCCCAGTGTAATGAATTGAATGATAATTCTTTAAGTACGGAGTACTTATCAATATTTTCTGTGAATGTGTGTGTGTGTGTGTGTGGGGGGGTCCATTTTAAATGTGCCAATGGGCTTGTACAATCTGCTTCCCTTGATGTGTTTTTCTTTTCAAGGGTTTCGAAGCATTATAGAATATTAATAAATAAATACACTATTGTCAAGATTTTTAAATTAATTTTTTTACTTTTCGCATATGCATGAAGCCTGTTCTTCTGTTTTTAGTGCCAGAAAATACTAAAATTTCATAAAATTCAAAGTATCATAACTCTACGTTTTGGTCTTACAAAAAAAAAAAAAAAATTATAATTTTACCTTCTAAAGTACAGAGGAGATTTTTCTAAATATCACATATCGAACCCAGGAACCGAGTAAAAATGTAAACCTCGTAACTTTTAAAATATAACTATTTTGACATATATTATTTTTAAGAGGATGAAGAACAAATTTGAAACTTTTTTACTATTGGAACTATATTTCTACAGCTAATGGACAACGATAAAAGCTGACACTGGGGTTCTCATTGACTTTCGACTAATTTGAGTAATTTGGCTAATCGCTAAAGAAAAACTCTGAAATTCAAATAATAGTGTTAATAGATTCGTTGTGAAATACTAAGAATATCAAAACACAAATAATGAGTTACACAGAAAAGGTTTAATCACACAATAACATAAAGATCGCCTAAAGGAAGAAAAGCATCTCTTGCAATTTGGTGATTTCAATCTTCAGTTTTCTCTTTAGCAGTGGCGATCAGCAGCGTGAACCCTAATTAGCACTCATATATATATATATATATATATTACTCAAGATTGGACAGAGTGAAACCCCGCATGGCTTCTGAAGATCAGGCTGGTCAGCCTAATCGTGATTATGAAATGTGCTGTTCCCATGTTATCACTAGAAGAATATTGTTCCATATTTTTAGATTGTTTTGTGTCATTTTTTTATTTTTAGAATTTATTTTCTTATACATTAAATAAATGCATTTTAACGGTTAAAAAATTAATGTTTCAAGACTTATAATAAAATTTTAAAATTTATATAAGAACGAAAATTTGTCCTTTCATTCATTTGTATTAACATTGGTCATAAATTTTTTCATCAATTCTTTTTTTTTTCCATAACTTTTCATTTTTAAAACCTATATTAAAACAAATTCTTGTCCTATCAACATTGTTCTAAAAATTTTTATAAATTAGTTTTTTTATTCCATAATTTTTGATTTCTTGTGTACCGCTTGGAAGCCAAAGGGTACAAGTGCCGAATGATTATACATAATGCTTAGTTATAGATTAAAAAAAAAATTGTACTCTACTTTTTTTTTTTCGCAGTTATTGAAATAAGGGTTTACAGACCACTAAGAAATCAACATTTCCATATTTCAATTCAGTTAATTACTATTGATGTTCAACTTGAACTCAATTTACTCGAAATCTAAATTTTGTCAGTTGTATCCCTTTTCTTTTTTGTCCTCATGTATCAATTAAATTATTTTTATTGCTCACATTCATCTTATATCTGTACAACAACGTTTCACCACACAGACAGTGATAACTCAATAAGGGGTTCACAATCACTTGGCTACCAGTAATTTTACATAAAAAAAATTCTGTTTAATCTCAGAAATTTCCATGATTAAAATAAATAGATCAAATTTTATGTACCAATATTCTGGTAGAGCCGCTATTGCACACAGAGTCTGACTCGGTGACTGTCAAATACACAGACCTTGAATTTTTGGAGGGTACAGCATTGTAGAATGTTATTATTTTACCACCTTGCTAGTAGAAACCAATAATATCCATTACCATTCCAGTTTTAATTTCTGGGGATACTTTCAATTTTGGAACTGGATCCGAAATTGAAAGTGTTCTTAGCAAAAATAATAGTTTAAAAAACAAATCTAACATTATAAAGATAACATCAACTTCATATATTCTATGCCAAGGAAAAAAATCATTTTAAAATACTGAAATGTAAGTGAGAAATTTGTAAAGAACATAGCCATTGATTTAAATTAGCTTGCAAGTGACTAGTGTAGGATTCTAAGTATACAGAACCATAGTACTAAATAAGAATTATGATTAATTAAACCTATTTTAAATTTTTTTTTGCAGTGGGAGGAGGGGTATATAAAAAAAATCTTAAAGCTATCTTTAATATTTCGCCAAATTCCCATAGACACCAATAGGGACAGAAAATCAACAAATTGAGATGTTTTGAGCCAATGCAGATACTTTTGAAGTGTCTACAAGAGTTGCATTGCTCTTGTGTTGAGAATTCTAAGACAGTGCAAATAGTATTTCCTTTCTAACAACAAAAGTATTTTCACGTGAATATTAAAAAAAAAAACTTGTGTGAAAATTACGTCAGATTTAAAATGATACATTTAAAATGTTATTTAAAAAAACTTTGTTACAGCATTGTTAAAAAATACTGGGAGACAAAAGACTGTTTACTTAAATCATTTTATATTAGCTTATTTTCATGTTTCACTGATCTGATGTAATCAAAGGCGAAAATGACCGTTAACAGGGAGATAGCTGTTTTTTTAAAAATTATTATTCATTTTTCCAAAACTGATCAAATTAGCGTGCTTTTAGAGTTTGCAGTGTCTGAACAGGGGTTGGCAAGCGTAGATCGTAGGGAGCAGAGTCCCCTAATTTAAATAAATAAATAAATAAATAAATAAAAAATTATTACGAACTTTGATAACCAATTTCATTAGAAAATCACAAAAGAAAAAAAAAACTTACTTGCCTACTGCATTCAAAGCTCTTTTGTAACAAACTACTTATCGGCCAGCTTGTATGTCAAGATTTTAAGCAGGGCTGCAAGTTTCTTCCACAGTGGAAAAACCTCTGAAAAACCCATGGAAAAAACTGGCCGGAAGAAATAGGCTTCTTCCAAGTGGAAGAAACTGTTATTCTTTAAGAATTTGCCATATAACTTTCAACTTTATAAGATACAATAAATATCTCCTTCCTATAATCTTATATAAATTAATTCCATTTAGCCAAAACAAATTTAAGTATATATGCTAAATTAATAATTAAATCAGTTTTTTTTGCCAAGATCACACACGACAGCTGTCTAAAGATCTTCAACCATTTGCTAAATGAAGAAAAGAAATTTTATCCAAAATACAGAAAATCAATTAAATGTTATCCATTTCAATTTAACCAATATATTTTTTAATTATTTAAACTTTTGAAACTAGTAGTAAATAGTAGGGATCATTTGCCAACGGTAGAATGAAACTCATTTAAATAAAAGACAATAAAATTGATGTAAATTAAAAGCACTAAGATAAGTAATGTACAATAATTACTGTATTAAAAATTCATTAAAATCCTCATTTTCCTTATTACAATTCAGAATAATATAGCAAAAAAGTTTTTTAGCAGTAGGATGCTGCAATCAGTTTCTCAACTTAGAATGGGTGAATGCTAAATATGAAATATATTCTTTTAAGTCCTACATTTCAGGGTAGTTTAAAAGCATTTAAACATATCCATAGATATTTTTAGAACATTAATCTTTTAAAATCAGCATTGAGATATGCATGCTAGATGCTAGTATAAAAAATTCTAAATTTGTTTATTTACTGCGTCGCACAGTTTAAAATAATGCATTTTTATATGAAAATAATGTATTTTTATATGAAAAATAAACAATTTGTAGATAGTTTTTTTCTTTTTACATAAATGGTGTAATTAATAAAAAGAAAATTCCTCTACCTCTAAAGTTGTAAAAACCATCACCTGAAAATGTCTGGTGAACCTGAAGTTTGTTATTAAAAAAATAACTTATTTTTCCAAAAATAATATTTTTTATATTAATTAAATTTTCCAATTTCGATTTTATATAATTATACTTTGAGTTTAATTCTTTTACATAGTTAATGTACTTTAATTTTTAGCATTGTTTTGTTTTCTGATGGTTTCTTCCAGTTTTTTCCATTTCTTCCAGTTTTTTCCAGTTTCTTTGGCTGTCCTGGAAGAAACCCAACCCTGGTTTTAAGTCAATGTGTTACTTTTCCAATAACAAATGTCTTCTAACAGAATTTAAATAAGAAGATCATCATTACAAGTATCTTGTTTTGTAGAACAAAGGGGACAATTAAGTTTCAGAGAAAGTGGCACAATCAGTATTTTAACACAATTAGTCTTCCATACATAAACAAAATAGTGAAAAAAATTCAATAAAATCATTTTTACTTTACGAATTCTAAAAACACAAAAATAAAGCACCAGAGGAATGAATGCTTATTATCGGAAGCAGGAAATATGTGTTGTGATAAAAAACATAACAGATTAACAGCCTGACAATACTCGGTGCCTAATGCTTCGATATAACTTGCCGTTAATAAAATTTTTAATTAGAAATATCTAGTTGTTTCATTTTTATGTAACTATAATTTCCTTTTTGTGAAAATATATGAGTATTTCTTTTTTGTTAGCATTGATTTTAATGGAATAATGTTGGTAAAGAGAAAATTTTATTTGCACTAACTTTTTCTGATAATGTTAAAAACATAATTTAAAAACGAGTCACTATCCAGCAACCGATTTGGTAAATAATTCATATGAGTTCAATTTTTTTTTTTTTTTTTTTTCTGAACTCAGTTAGAAAATTACAAACATGAATTATTTACCAAATTTTTTAATAATCATGTTAAAAGTAATCTTGTGCAATTACATATCCAGCATTTTTCAGGAGTTCTATAACCTGCAATTTATTCTTTGAGCTGATTCATATATCACAGTAGATGCTATGAACAATAAGGTTAGCTGGATGAATTAAGTTTTCCAGATTCATTCAGGATATGGCATTCTATAAAATTGAAGAGAACTTTGCTTCAACTGTAGCTCTGGTTGAAAAATTTTTTTAACAAAATAATCAGAAATCGGGATACTCCCATCTCAATTATTTAACATATATACAACATAAACTAATAAAAAGGCCCTGTAAAGAAGATAAACTATTTTTTATTTTTAATTTCCTGAAGTAAATCCAACATTTGTAATTCCTGGCGTTCTTCGTGTCTTTTCTGCCGCTCTTCCTCTCTTCTCTGTCTCATCTTTCCTTTTTAGCTGTTCTCCTCTTCTCTTCATCACGCTTTGCCTGCCACTCATCCATTCTATTGAAATATAAGTTGCATCAATAAGGCAGTTCTCTTTTAGTAGTTCTGTTTGGTGTTATATTCTCATTTTAGACTTTGTTGTGCTTGCTGACTGTACTAGCGTATGTAGGTCTTCTTGAGAATTTTGGCCACTCATCCATTCTATTGAAATGTAAGTTGCACCAATAAGGCAGTTCTCTTTTAGTAGTTCTGTTTGGTGTTATATTCTCATTTTAGACTTTGTTGTGCTTGCTGACTGTACTTAGCGTATGTAGGTCTTCTTGAGAATTTTGGCCACTCATCCATTCTATTGAAATGTAAGTTGCACCAATAAGGCAGTTCTCTTTTAGTAGTTCTGTTTGGTGTTATATTCTCATTTTAGACTTTGTTGTGCTTGCTGACTTGTACTTAGCGTATGTAGGTCTTCTTGAGAATTTTGACCACTCATCCATTCTATTGAAATGTAAGTTGCACCAATAAGGCAGTTCTCTTTTAGTAGTTCTGTTTGGTGTTATATTCTCATTTTAGACTTTGTTGTGCTTGCTGACTGTACTTAGCGGATGTAGGTCTTCTTGAGAATTTTGGCCACTCATCCATTCTATTGAAATGTAAGTTGCACCAATAAGGCAGTTCTCTTTTAGTAGTTCTGTTTGGTGTTATATTCTCATTTTAGACTTTGTTGTGCTTGCTGACTTGTACTTAGTGTATGTAGGTCTTCTTGAGAATTTTGGCCACTCATCCATTCTATTGAAATGTAAGTTGCACCAATAAGGCAGTTCTCTTTTAGTAGTTCTGTTTGGTGTTATATTCTCATTTTAGACTTTGTTGTGCTTGCTGACTTGTACTTAGCGTATGTAGGTCTTCTTGAGAATTTTGGCCACTCATCCATTCTATTGAAATGTAAGTTACACCAATAAGGCAGTTCTCTTTTAGTAGTTCTGTTTGGTGTTATATTCTCATTTTAGACTTGTTGTGCTTGCTGACTTGTACTTAGCGTATGTAGGTCTTCTTGAGAATTTTGGCCACTCATCCATTCTATTGAAATGTAAGTTGCACCAATAAGGCAGTTCTCTTTTAGTAGTTCTGTTTGGTGTTATATTCTCATTTTAGACTTTGTTGTGCTTGCTGACTTGTACTTAGCGTATGTAGGTCTTCTTGAGAATTTTGGCCACTCATCCATTCTATTGAAATGTAAGTTGCACCAATAAGGCAGTTCTCTTTTAGTAGTTCTGTTTGGTGTTATATTCTCATTTTAGACTTTGTTGTGCTTGCTGACTGTACTTAGCGTATGTAGGTCTTCTTGAGAATTTTGGCCACTCATCCATTCTATTGAAATGTAAGTTGCACCAATAAGGCAGTTCTCTTTTAGTAGTTCTGTTTGGTGTTATATTCTCATTTTAGACTTTGTTGTGCTTGCTAACTTGTAGTTAGTGTATGTAGGTCTTCTTGAGAATTTTGGCTTAGGGGTAGTGTCTTTGGAAAGGAGCTTTGGACTGCTGCCACATCCACTGAAAAAAGAAAAGAATAATTATGATACAACTAATAGTCCAGAAGCCAGTGACATTGAAAGTCTCGTCATTGTGGAATAGAATTTTTTTTAATGTAAATCGATAGTAAAATGTCATACGAACAAAATGAGCTAGGTATGACAAGCCAAAAATAAGTTTAATTAAAATAATTATTAAAAAGCTATAATGATTTACAGTTTTCGAAGAAAGTTGACCCTTGAACTGCATCCAGAAGCAAAATAAAGAAGCCATCAATTCAAAGCAAAATAAAATGTGGAATTTTATCATCGGTCACCTCTTTAAAATAAGTATGATTGACTTTTTCGGCAGAATAAAGTTTGTCATACCAAGTTTCTTTGAAAGAGTACAACCTTTTCTATAAAATTCTCTAAGACTGATCAATATCTGCGATGACGGTAAAACATTATAGCTTTTTAAAAATAATTTAATGAAACATATTTTTGGCTTGTTAAACCTAGTCATACCTAACTCATTTTGTTTATATGCCTTTTTACTTTAGATTAACAAGAAATTTTCAATTCTACGATGACAGGGCTTTTGATCTAATCTATTGGATACATTTATGTTCTTTATATGTCTAATTAAAAAGTTTCATTGAAAGAAATATTTTCTTATGTAATAAGGTATAAATATTAAACTTCCCATTATTTAAAAAAAAAAATTAGAATTTGCTTGTAAGACTCTTTTAGGACAATTTTGAAGATTAATTTTAAATTTAACAGATTACGTTAGCTTATTACAGATACTTTTTGTACTTATTGATAGAATAAAAGTTTTAACATGTTTCCCAAATTACCCTCTTATATAAAAACGGGTAGAAAAAACACATTCAGGGTACGAAAGTTAAAGGGAAAAAAGGGTGTTCATTTCAAATAAAATTTTCATTATACATCATAAATATAAATGTTCAAATGTAAAAGTTTTGATGAGTAAATATAAAAACATTTCTTACAGTATTATTCGACAAAGGCTGAATAATAGACTTTATATTCACCTGAAACTGAATAATCATTGGATCTCTAATTAAAAGATTTAGAGGAGAAAAAAAAATTCTTTGGTAAGAAAGTAAGAATGAAAAGTAGAATTTTTTTTTTTTTTTTATTATTGCTGAAAATAAGAAATACATCACTCTTACTCAAATAAGGAAAATATGTACTCCTTACAAGTAGAATGTATTTAAGCATATGATCTATGATGTTTTAACATACTTTTAAATTAACTACATGTTACAAGGGAGAGGGGGGGGGGGGATGACTTTTGTTCCCCTTAAGCATGTAAAAACTATAGTGAAGGAAGATCATAAATATGTCTTAATCAAGACAAATTACTAATATTCCAAAGCATATCCATAGTAACAGTAGAAAAATCTTAAAGCAGAGTTTCCCCTAGACCAGGGTTGGCGAACCTTTTTGCTACCGCGTGCCAAATTTGGTCAAAAAATATTTTACGTGACCATGACGTGCCAACTAAAAAAAAAAAAATTAGTAGATCAAAAAAATAATGGATTAAAATTATTTAATTTTTTTTAAATTAAGATTTAAAAAAATATTAGAAACATACATGTAGGTGCTACACTATAATAATTATGGTTTATTTTAGAAATTAATTTTTAAAAAAATGAATGCGATGTAATTTGATTTATGTTGTTGCATCTTAATATCAGGTTAACTTTAAAGCAAACTGATCCGGATTTTTCTGACAAATGCTTTCAGTTTGAGTTTTGATATTATTAATTTGTGAAAACAGCGACTCTGAAGCATAAGATAGGCAAAAAAAACAGTTAAAATGTCAAACGCCAGTTTCTCTGAATAGCTCTGAAATAAATTAAAAGTTGCCATAACTTTACCTTTGGAATTTAGTAATGTTTAATAACTAATTCTTGCTTGAAAAAATTAAGACCATAATTAATTAGATTGGAATATAATATGCCGCAATTAAAAATTTTCAATTTCCATTTAATCGAATTTAGAAAAAATCAGTTGCGATTTTGTGAAATTTCACTTTATTTTGATTTAGAGCCACAAGCAATGCTGTGCCGAAATTCTTTTGCGTGCCAAAAGTGGCACACTTGCCATAGGTTTGCCGACCTTGCCTTGACAGTTTCAGGAGGGTGCTGCACCCTGCTTGCCCTTAGTTTTACAAAATAGCACCCCTCTTGTCCCTGATGAAAAACATTAGCACCCTTGTTGCCCCCAGCAAAAAGAAGTGTCTTTACTCCTTTGTTTATTAAAAAAATTACTTGCATACTAAAAATTGACTCATTGATGTCTTTAAAATAGCGTCATGTCTATTAAATATTAAAAGTAGTTTTAAAAATCAAAAGAATGCCTTTAAAAATTTTTAAAAAGTGCCCTTAAGAATCCAAAAGATGCCTTTCGGAATCTAAAAGTGCCCTTTTCCTACACAAAGCACCCTGCCCTTTTTTAAACCTGGGGGAAACTCTCTTAAAGATTCATCATTCATAGTGAATCTGAGTGTAGTTTAGACAAAATATACTACTCATCAATCATACTAAAGAACAATTACATCTATACTGAGTATTCATCACTGAATCACAGTACATTTGATTATAACATAATGGTATATTTGAAAATATGGGAAAATCAGGAGTCTCCTTTTGAAATCGGGACACTTGGCAAGTCTGGTGGTCATTATAACGAGCATCATCTGTATAAATTTTACACAATAGAAGAGTGAAAGAACTAATGGCATATTATGGTAAAGTTAAGATATATAAATTAATATTTACCGACCTCTGTATGTTGGACCACTATGAGAACTATTATAGGTTACAGGAGGATTAATATCAGGATCCTTTCCAAAAATGTCATCCATTTCTTTGTAATGGGCGAACTTGTTTGCAGCAGTCCCCGTTTTCTTTTTTTTGTCACTAATCTCTTTGTATCTCCTTTTCAAAGACTTGAATTTTTCCTGGCACATATCTCCCGATAAGCCAGGAAAGCCCCTAAGCCTCATCTCCTCAGCTATTTTGTCATACACCTGAATGGAAAATATATAATTAGTATAAAATATGTTGTTGCAAAATAAAATTATTTTTGTTGGTAGAGTAGGTTAGAGTAGGAACCAGGGTTGCAAATAAAACCAGGTTATAAAAAAGGCTGTACCAATGGCTTTGGTTTTAACTTTTTTTAAAAATTAATTTTTATTAGGGATTGACTGAATACCGAATAGTCGATTCAGTATTCGATGATTTGGCATGAAAACCAAATATTTGGTTTCGGCCGAATACTTTTAAGTACATATTTGGCCGAATAATTGTGGACACGTATTTTATGAGAAGTAGAAGAATTCTCTTTTACCTAGAAGTAGAATAGCTTAACAACGAGGTTCCCATATTATGTGCATGAGTTCAGAGTTAAGCTGCATAACAAAAACAATCCAAAGGTCATCTTAAATTAAAAAAAAATAAAAATATATAGGGGTAAAATCAAAACAACTTTCTACAACAGAAAAAAAAAAGTAAGAAAGATAGGGCATCTTATCCCTTACCATTTAATTTAAATTATTTCTATATTAGTTTTTTGTTTAAATTTATTTAATGTGTATTTTCTTTAATATACACATCAAATAAGTATACTTTTAGGCCTATCCTATAGCTTTTATATCCATTAAGTTAACATCGCTCAATTTTTTTTTTTTTTTTTTAAATCTTGATCACCACAAAGTTAAAGTATAAATTCGATAGAAAATAGTTAAATGTACAAACTGATATGATATCTTTGTATTTGAGAACATTTCTATTCAATATGTTTATAATTATATTTAGACAATCTGTTTAAATCTTCCCCCCAGGGGGATACCTTCTTTAGGTATTCACGGGCTTTGCAACCCCGGGTTCCTGAGCGATCTTTCTCTTTTCTTTTTCCTCTTATTCCTCTTGTCTTTCTTTCCTCTTTGTTTCACTCTCATTGTGGTTTCCTCTTTGGAGGTGAGGGCAATTCTGCATGAGCCGATATCATCCTGCATATCGACTCATGAGGAATTGTAAACCACCCACGTGTTTGCCGTGCGTGGCGACCCATGTCCCTGGAAAGGGGGATCCTGGCAGTTGAGGGAAACCAACACACTGCTTTGGCCTCTGCTTCAGGTAGACGGGAGGTGCATATTGGTCCCGTATGCATCAATCGGCTGGTCAGTTGACTTGTCACTGGCTGGGGATCAAGTGAGCGAGTACTTACTAGCCATCTCGTTAAGGGTGGAGACTGGCATAGGAGTGTCTTGTGACCGTATGGGCCCTGGTTAGCACTGGTGCACGAATGTGCATCCCCTTGTTGGGCTCGGTAGTGGGTGGTGCGGCCGGGGTCTGAATTGAATTTTTTCCCAATATGGATGGAAATACTTCACTTCCTTCAAATCCTCTCCCATGTGGAGAGCAGCAAACTGTACAGAGCAATCTTTTCACTCGCTTCTTTGTAATCAAACGTACTGATAGCCTGTCCGATAGTTCATTTAAGAAAACTTCACCTTTCCTTATTGCAAAAACATTTCAATCTGTTTTCGGTGATGGTCATAATCTCAAAAAACTGCAGTCTGGGGATTTATTGGTTGAGGTTACTTCAGCCAGCCAGTCTGAACTTCTATCAAATTGTAATACAATAGGTCCATTCTCTGTTTCTGTTAAAGCACATCAAACCCTAAATACAAGCCGTGGTGTAATATCCGAACCAGATCTTTTATTTTCTACCAAGGATGAACTTTTACAAAATTTAAATGATCAAAATGTCATAGATGCACGACGTATTACACTCCGTCGGAATGGACAAGTGCTTCCCACAAAGCACATCATTCTGACTTTCAATAGCCCTACCTTACCAAAAAGAATTAAAGCTGGTTACCTTAATTGTCCTGTCCGTCCCTACATTCCTAATCCTCTACGTTGCTTTAATTGCCAGCGTTATGGCCACACTACTACTAACTGCCGGGGTTCCACCACCTGTGCACGTTGTGCAGAAGTTGGCCATGACAATAAATCATGTGAAAATCCTGAACGCTGCATAAATTGCAAGGGTAATCATACTGCATACTCCCGTTCTTGTCTTACCTGGATACGTGAAAAAGAAATCATTTCTGTTAAAGTAACTCAAAATCTCTCCTATCCTGAAGCCCGCAAAGTTGTTGAATCCAGGCCTCCGTCAGTCGGAGTCTCCTACTCTAGTCTACTCAAACAACAACCAAAATCTGTAAGGCACATAAGCACCCAGACCGAACCTTCCATTCCACTAAATAACTCACCTATGACAGTACCACTCAGCACCACAAAGATAAAAACTCGTGATGTCTGCTGTGGTTCTAAATGTTATGCAACCCCATTATTAGAACGTTGGCTACCATCCTCGGAACCTGTTACTATAGTATATCAAACTAGTCAATCACAAAAACCTGCAGTTCAATCCAAAAAGTCATCCGACCCTGTTCAATCCAAAAAGCCATCTGGCCCAGTTCAATCCAAAAAGTCATCCGAACCAGTTCAATCAAAAAAGTCATCTGAACTCCAGACTGATACTAAGGCTGTTAAATCTAAAAAACATCACAGAAACCTGATACTACTCAAACAGTGAAACCAAGCAAAAAAATTTGCCTTCAGAAAGAGAGAAAAACAATCGGGGGCTCTTCACAGTGGAACACTGTGAAGAAAAAGAACAAGAACAGCTGTTTAAATCCGTCTGTCTCTAACATGAAGGATCCAAAACAACTGCAGCATTATGTCTATGAAGCAATGGAATCCAACTCTTATGAATCAAGTGGTGATGAAGAAAATACAGTTTTAGAGGAATTTTTACCTGATTGATTTTAACCTTGTTTTCATGTAGTATTTGTACATCCTTTTAAACTTTGTGTATTTTAACAGTTATTAATTTAATAACTTCACAGTTTTTAATTATAATACGCTTGACTTTTAACTATGAACCTTTGATTCTTTTAAACGGTTTTAGATATACATATTACTGTTTTCATTAATTTTTTTGTTTATATCACCGTTTTGTTATTCTTCTTTTAATCGTTTTTTTGGATATATACATTTTTACATTTTGACTTTGTCCTGGCGCAGCATGTCCCTACTGGGACTTTGCGCCATAAAACCCCATACAACCAACCAACCAACCTGTTTAAATCTTCTCAATTTAGAGACAATCATCTTGATTAGTAATTAAAATTATATATTCCCGTTTTATAAAACACTATTTTAATATATATCAACCAATCTAGTACTGACAGTGCATCATAACAGAAATAAATCAAAACACCCAAAATTACAGTAATAGATATCCTACAAAAAGTAAATAATTGTTCGAATGATTGTACTTATAATCATAACTTAAAACATACTAATGAAATAAAACAATCATCTCTAAAGTACATACTTGGTACTGGAAACTAAGCATTCCAGTAACAGAAGCAGACAGTGGTCTTAAAACCTTAAAAATAAAAGAAATTTTGTAAATGGCCAGAAATGGTAGAAACTTTGTAAAATATATGAAATCAAATGTTTTATATCATTACTAAAACAAATTGATACAAATTACACAATAAAATAAAAAGTACATACATTAAAATCAGACCTTATCTTGCTTAGTAAAACTAACTGAATATGAGAGTTGAACTGTTAAACATTATTTTTCGATTCCTTACTGGTTTGATTAAGATTCTTAACAAAAAACACACTATAAAATAAACAAGGAAGTTATGAAAAATAAATGAATAAATAAATAAAAGCTGAATTTTTATTAAAAAAACACTTTGGAAATGGTCCATTATTGACACCCCCTACATATTTTCTTTTTTTACTTCACCTTTCAAGAATCCAATGTACAAAACTTAGGTACTTTTAATAAAAATTAAGTATCATAATTTTTTTAAATGTTATTCATTATAATAAAAGATATTTACAAAACCGTAAAAAATTAGTTACTGTAATTTCCGGGAGATAAGCCGCGGCTTATACGTGTTTAAAAGTTAATTTTTTCCCCGTGCGGCCTATACAATGAACCTTTTTATTCTCATCAAGGTGTTGCAAGCAATATTACGTAAAGCAGAAAAAAAAAACTGGAAATTTTCAGAAAAAATAGTAAATTTTCCAGGAACCAAAAATAAGTTTTGATTAAAAAAAAAAAAAGTGTAGGGAAAAACAAGGAGGTATTCAATTTTTTAAGAAATTTTAACAAACGAACATTAAATTACTGTTTGAAAGCAGATACGAAAATGATGAGCTAAATTTTGTCTTTTACTGATAAATTCATACTCCACTGTGTCAATAAATATCAGTTACTTAGATATGTATAATATGATTGATGCACTCCTTAATAAATCTATTAAAAATACTGGAGAGAATACAGCAGCAATTTCTATTTTGAACTTGCGTTAAAAAATAAATTTTTTTTTTGTACAGATCGTCGATGTACAGTAAACTCTCTTTAAGGCGGAATCTGTGTAAGATGGAAATCTATCTAACTTGGAAATATAAGTCCCTGCAAATCTATAGGCAAAATATTGTCTACTACGGAAAATTTTCTCGGTCCCGATTGATTCCGTTTTAGGCAGAGTTTACTGTATTTGCAGTCATAAATTAGGTGCCATTCTCCTATCATGCCTGGTGCCTGTGATGCTGGGACACTGCCCGCGTCATCCTAGTACAACTGCATTAAGGAGCTAGATTGATTTCAAACTTATAACACTCTTTTCCATTTTCAAATCTATGACTTTCTTAAACTGCATCCTCCCCCAGGGGAATACCTTCTTTAGGTATTTACGGGTTTCGCGACTCCGGATTCCTGAGCGATCTTTCTCCTTTTCTATATTCTTCTCTTTTTTTGTTGTCTATCCTTTCCTCTTTGTTTCACACTTTTTAATCTTCTCTTTTCAGTTTGTTATCCCTCTTTGTTCTAGTTCATGTTTTACTTTTTTGTTCAAATTGTTCTTTGTTCTACTAACATTGTTCTCGTTCTGTTAGTTAAAAAAAAGTTTAAAAAAGACAAAAAATACACCTTTCTTCTAAGTTCTCTC
Organism: Maratus speciosus; assembly: GCA_963932465.1. Classification (NCBI taxonomy): domain Eukaryota; kingdom Metazoa; phylum Arthropoda; class Arachnida; order Araneae; family Salticidae; genus Maratus; species Maratus speciosus. The sequence continues at coordinate 381,332,903 of OZ010798.1, read as the reverse complement.
TCTCATTACCTTTTCTTTTCTACAATAGTGGATTTTTTTATTTTCACGTGAGACACTCTGGGTGTTGAGATTTTTTAATCTCATCGCCTCGATTCTACCTTTTTAGGCTGATCTTGAGTCCCAGAGTGCAGGGCATCTCCGAATTCCGGTTCCGTGATCGGTGGACGCCATACTTGTATGGCGGTGGTTAGGAATTCACTGGGCGACTGGTACCTTTCGGCGTAAGGGCGTTGTAGGTTGGACAGAGCTGTAAAGGCTTACCTACGACAACCGAGTTCCACTGTGAAAGAACTAGAGTTTGGAGATGCTATCGAGTTTAATCCAACGTTCGAAAAATGTGGAAGTTTGTTGATAGTTTTCACCCTTTTGAGACCTGCGCCTAAAGTAACGGTAAGAAGAAGGGTCGGTGACCAGGCCCGATGCCTGGCGTTTTTTTCATTCCTTTCTAAATATGGCTACAATCAATCTCAGGAAATCAAATATGCGATGTGGATGCCCCACAAACTAATAAAGATTAAAATAACGCATTGAGCTCTGGGTCAAGAGCTACTGTTAATCAGGTCAAAAAAGATTCATGGGGTAAGAGAGTCGAAGATTCTGTTTCCAGTACTAATTGAAGTAAACAATAGTCAAGAGGCAGCTAACTTAAAAAAATGTACACACTTTGCTAACATTGCTGTCATAATATCGCCACATTGTACTTTGAACTCATCTCGCGGAGTGATATCCGAGCCTGACCTCTTGTATGTTAGTGAAGATGAATTACTGGAAAACTTAAAAGAACAAAATGTCACAGAAGCTAGAAGAATGAAAATCTATCGTCGGGATGAACAGATACCATCTAACCAAATTCAAATACCTACAAAGCACATTATACTTACTTTTAACACACCCAAGTTACCAAAATATATAAAAGCTGGTTATTTATCATGTTCTATCAGACCATACATACCAAACCCACTGCGTTGCTTTAATTGTCAACGCTATGGGCATTCAAAAACAAATTGCCAAGGTAAGGAAACATGTGGTCGGTGCAGTGCAGTTGGCCATGAAAGTGCGCAATGCAATGCCCCACCTTGTTGTGTCAACTGTAAAAAAAATCATCCATCTTACGCTAAATCATGTGAACAGTGGAAAAAAGAAAAAAAAAAAGAGATACAGACCATATGCACAAAAGATAACATACCGTACCCAGAAGCCAGAAAATCGTCGAATCCAGAACACCCAAAGTTGGTGTGTCATATGCTGCAGCCTTAGCTAAAACCGTTCATAAAACATATCAAAGTATTGCAACACAAACCGAATTCCCAACTGAAAATAATTGCCAAGCAAGTCAACTAGAAATCAACCTGTCTACTAACTCTGGTAAAACAAATAGTTCAATGCAATCTAACCTTCCTAAGACATCGAAATCTGTTCCCTCTAAGTCGCCAAACTCTCTTCCTCCTAAGTCAACAAAATCTGTTCCTCCTACACCATCACAAAATGCCTCTTCAAAATCATCACAATCTCATATTCCTAAAAGAGGCTCTCAAAATACACCAAAAGAGGACATCTAAAAACCAACCTTAGATCTGATGCAGATAAATTCAATCTACCAATAATTAAAGCCACTGTTTCATCTGAAAATCCAGCCAAAAAGATAAAGAATAAAACATCCAAAAATGAAAGAAAAAATGGAGGAGGACAATGCTGTTGCTCTTCACCCAGAACCGGATGAAGAATTTAACAATGGAGATAGTATGTCTACCATCTCCAGATAAAAGGACGCAGATAAATTTATCAAAAAAAAAAAAAACTCAGTCATGACTAATATTATCTCGTGGAACTGCCGTGGGTATCACAATAAACATGACGAATTCCGTAATATTCTCTCTGACCATCAACCATTATATTTAGCTCTACAGGAAACTCATTTAAAACCCAATGACAAAGCAAAATTACGACATTATGCTAGCTACCGAAAAGATTTTACTGGTAGTGAAAGGGCCACAGGTGGAGTAGCTCTTTTCATCTCTCGCAATTTACCCCATACTCATATTAAACTCAAATTTACAAGCTGTTGCAGTCCGTGTACATATAAAACAACTCTTAACAATATGTACTATTTATTTACCTCCGAACCATAAAACTCAATCAGCAGATCTGGATAATCTCCTCCTCCAACTCCCCACTCCATATATCATTGTTGGAGATTTTAATGCACACAGCCCACTCTGGGGAAACAGTGATTCTAATCACTGTGGCAATATTTTAGAAAAAATGATTTCTGACAACGGCTTATGCCTGCTCAATAACGGTGATCATACCTATTTTCATGAGCCAATATGTACATTTGGAACTTCTGGGTTTCAAATGACTTACACGGCAGTGACCACTTTCCAACTTTTATTTCTATGAATTCTCCTGATAGAGATTGTAATAACTCTCCCAAAAGATATATATATGACAGAGCCAATTGGCCAACTTTTACTGCACTTGCAAACATTACAGTTAGCATGATTGAGGGAAATATTGACAAAGCAGTTGATAACGTAACTCACTGTATTATCACTGCTGCTGACGCTAACATTCCCAAAACTTCATCTGCTCATAAACACAGAAAACCATGGTGGAATAGTGACTGCCAAGTAGCAAAAAAAAAAAACAACAACAGAAGGCTTGGGGTCTATTTCGCAGGTACCCTAATAATATTAACTATATAGCATATAAAAAGGCAAAGGCAGAAGCTAGAAGAGTGCGACGTAAAAGCCAACGTGAATCCTGGGTTAAATACGTCTCAAGCATAAATTCTAACACATCAAGTAAAGAGCTCTGGCAATAGGTAAAAAAATGCATGGACCTGTACTCTGAAAGTCAGATTTCCATTTTAAAACATAACGGTCATACTATTACTTCTCCTAAAAACATAGCTGAGACAATAGGGAATACCCTAGCATCTATTTCAAACTCAGATTCATATCCAGAACCGTTTTTAACTTACACAAGGCAAACTGAATTGACCAGGATTAATTTTAATACTCATAATTCATTTTCATATAATCAACCTTTCACTATATCAGAGCTGATAGATTGTTTGCAAGACAGTCACTTATCTGCCCCAGGTCATGATGGCATCACATACATCATGTTCAAGCACCTCTCTCCACTCTCTCTTAACAATCTCCTTTCCCTTTTCAACAGGATTTGGGTGGAACATACTTTCCCCCGATCTTGGAGCAGAGCGGTTGTTATTCCCTTTCCTAAACCAGGTAAAGATGCTAGCAATCCGAATAATTACAGGCCGATCGCACTTTCTAGCGCATATAATCGGATGCTACATAGCAGAAATTCGTAGCAGAGGATTCTGGAACCTCATTCGTTGAATTTGTCACGTGTTCAATGTTAACAACCCTAAACCTACGATCCATTTTTTCGCCAACAGCCAAAGGATTTTGTTTATTATTTACCGGTTGTTTTCGAAGGAAGTTGAAACGTCTCAGCAACATGGAGTGCGGAATTACCGATCAATTTTTTTTTTGGCTGTTATTATTTAATGTTGTAGCCGGCAGCTAACGTGTAGTATGAATTTGGGGAAGCTTTCATTCGGCTCTTTAATGTAACAAGCCTTCCTTCGAGTTTTCAATTTCAAACAAAATCGCGTTTATCGATATGACATTGTTTACATGTTGATATTACATAACTATAACATTATGTTTATATTTTTTGGGTAGATTTCAATCAGTATCATTTATAAAATAAATAATCATAATAAACAGGGAATAAACATATTATTTGTTTGGTGAAAAATGTTATTATTGCCTCTAAGTATATTTTCTATAATGGCATAACATCTGAATATTTAACTCTTTTTTATTTTTTACTCATTAATTGGTGTTCTTGCACAGTTATAATTTCAGATTTTTTTCTTAGCGCAATCTCTGATCTCCATACACTGCAAGACACTTATTTTAAAGCCATTAGAATTTCATAATGCTAGTACGTCACTGACGTGACAGTAAATAATAAAAGTGACAAAAAATGTGCTCGATTTAAATTAATAAAAATAGGATAAATGTGTCTGTAATGGACACTCTCCAAAGATTTTAGTATAGAAAATAAATACCCAATAACAAATTTTTATTATTTTTTGTCACCTCTTAATTTCGTGTTTTACTATCAGGATTGTTGTTGACAACTTTAATCAAACCAGGAAGAAGAAAATAATGCTTCACTATCCAACTGTTTTCCAGTGAAAACTTTAATGAACTAGTTAAGAGATGTTTTTATTTATTACAATTATCTTAAAAATAGGTACTTTCCTGTTAGCTGGGTGCCAATGTTATATTTATATGTACATAATGTGTGCATATATATTTATATTGTAAAATCCCGATTGTAAGCCCCCCCCCCCTCCTTTTTTTAAAAGTAAAAACAGTTAAATTTGGGTAGGGCTTATAATAGAGATTTAAAAAAAAAAAAAAAAAATCCTCTGATAAATATTGCTCTCCACTTTTGTTTTATTCAACAAATTATAAGATTTACGATATTATAATATTAAAGTATTGAAGTCTTTCAATATTTTGAGTTTTCTTTGTGGGTTCTGTATGCCAATTAGATTTACTGTAATATTTTTTATACTGATTAATGTATTGTATTTTTACATGACATCTTCATTTAGAATTTTGGTTAACACCATTATTTGAACTTGTAAGGTAAATTTTTATTCAAACATATTTTATATATATATATACACGTATGTTGGCGCTCGGCTAACAGAAAAGTACCTAAAAGCATTTTTATTTAATTTATATCTCCTTTATTTTCTTACTAAAATTTGCATGTTTTTCTTTTGATAATAATAGAAAACTTTGAATTTCATATATACAAATGGCTATCATTTACAAATTTCCAACAATTTTCATATAACAAAAGTTTTAGGACCAGTATCCATTAATAGAAAACTTAAATTAGTCAACTTTCAGGAATGAAAACCTCATGTGGGCTATATGATAAAATTAGCACTCGCCAATTGGCAAATAAAACTGAAAAGTTGATGATTGACTTTATTGCCACCAGGCTCGGACTGGCCCATCGGCCCAAGGGCCGGTGGCCCTCGTCCAGGTAAAAGTTCGCGCCCCTAAGTACCTAAGCCGCCCCAATATATTTTCAATCTTTGTGCACATACATTCTGACGAGTGTACTATATTTCGAGAATTTGTTTAGGGATAATCATCCATTGATAGACAGAGAGCACATCAAAGGTATTTTTTTATTATCCCAAAGAAATTTGAAATGTGTCGAACAATATCAGGATTGGAAACCAAAGTGGACATCTTTGCATGCGATTCAAAGAGAAAACATGCACCCAATGAGAGCTTTAGTAGTTATGGCGCCCTGAACGAAATGTTTTTCACTTCCTCTTTGATTGATATCTTTCAGATTTTAACCAAATATTTCGCATACTTTCAGACCTTTCCTTTTAGTACCTCTCCCGCCCTTCTCCCTTAAAGCCATCCCTGAATGCACCTATAATCGTGCTTTTTGAAAAGCAACTTGTGAAAAAAGGAGAGAAGTATCAGAAGGCAAAAAACTTTTTGTATGGATTTTGTTGTTGATTGGAAAAACATGATCTTTCTTTTCGGAGAATACAAAGTTGATAATACCAGGGCTGCCACAGCGACTATTTTTTAATTCTAACCGGCACCACTTTCTTAAAACAGAAATCCTTAACAGACATTTTGGCAACATTTGCAAGAGAAATATACTTCAAAATTTATATTCGAAAAATACTGGTGCGAACAGATTATAAAAATAGTCGCCTGTGGTAGCCCTATGATACTTTTGAATTTACAATCCTGCAAGCTGTGGGATCTCGCGGACAGCGTTTTCTCATTCATAAAATCTATCGTCGCTTTCGATAGTAATTCTCCACGGATTTTCCACGGTTAAATAACTATGAGGATATTAATAGTATGTACATTGAAAAAAAAAGAATGTTTAATTTAATCAATCGAAAAGCCTGTCATTAAATAAAGCAGTGACTACTATTTAGAAACTATGATGGGCTTTTTGATTAAAATAATTTTTTTTACAAAAAAGACTTAAATGAATATTAAAATGTTTTATTAAAAATGTTTTTTAAAATGTTTACTTAAAATATTTATTTATTTAGATTTGTGTTTAATTTCTAAAAATGTACTGACCTAATTTTGAGAAATCTGAATCGGTCGCGTAGTTTTGGAATAATCGGTGAACATACCTAAAAACAGAAAATACTTATGCGTCGAAATAAAAACCTCCTCCTTTTTTTAAAAAAAATCGGTTTAATATACTGGCTACGGGATCCTGCAGTTTGCTTGAATACAATACTTAGTGCACTTCTCTCAATTATGAAACTTAAATATTTCCCTCGATTTCTAACAATGACAACAGTTTTCCTAATCATGGGAAGAGTGTGCTGAGAATAGTAAATTTGTTCAATTATTTTAGCGATTTTCGACTAACAAAACGAATTTTTTAGAGTATATTTTTTATGTACAAACTTTTTTATAGTGCGATATCAATAAATCACTTTATGGATGCATAAAATCATTTTTTAAGGATAAAAAATAGCTATTATTTTCACAAAAAAGTATTATTTTCATATTCAAATAGCCTTATATTTCAGCATTCCAATACACTGTAATATATGGTACATTTTATAAAAGAACGAATGAAAGATGAGATTTAGTTCTGAAAATTTTTATTTCCATTCAGAAAGTACATTTTTGTTCTAAACATAAATATTTTTTAAACGAAGTTTCCATACTGAATTTTTCTTGTGTTTGGTGAGGGAGACACCTGCAGATTCCACATTTAAAAATGCTACTTTGTTAATAATATGAATAATAAAAAAACCCGTAGTACATAAAAAGCAATTGTCAGATTGCAACAGAAATTGAAATAATGACATTTTTAACTGATTTGATAACTAATTCATATTACGTTAAAGGAATATTTTAAGAAATAGGTTAAAGCCCTTAGCAGCACCGCAAGCAACTTTTTTTGGTGCTGGTGGTTAGCTTTTCTAAAGATCATCAATGGTGATAAGTGGAAAAAAAATCTGGTTACTCCTTACTAATTACCCTAATAATAATATTAAAAAAAAATATGTAGGTACCAATCGACTAAAAATAATATGTACTAATTATTGCTATAGTATAAATTAGGTTTCTCAAGTCATCTACTTATTAAAATAGTACCAACTTTGAATTTTCAAACAATAACACCCTTTTTTTACATCTTATTTGAGTTTCTTGTATCGAGACAGCCTGGAAAAAGGCATTGTTTATATGCCTCATTTTAAATCTTGAAAGGGTTAGAAGATGGTTAAATTTGAGGATTTTTAAGTTAAATCTATTTGAGAAACTTAATTTGTATCTTTATAAAACTTATCTGATTCATTTTTTATTAATTTATTAAAGAGATATACTGAATAGACCCAAACTTATTCCAGACATTTTTTCTATTCAAAAACTATTTTTAATTAAGAAAACTATTAATTTAGTTATATTAAAAAAATATATTAGGAACAAACCATAATTGTTAAAAACATCGATGTGTAGAAGTCATTTGAATAACTAGTTTTCAAGATGTAGAGAAATTTTTCGTTTCCATAACATAAGGTGGGGCGTTACCTGTAATCAAACGAGCCACAGAAAAAATCTTAGAAATGTACCAGAAATATTTTGTAGGATTTTCTTTGATCAAAAATAAATTTTTATTAAATATATAATTCTTGTACAATTTTACTGGTGACTATTTGAGTGCTTTCGGTACTTTTTCTTCTAAGATCTTCAATTTATTTTCCGAAATTTAGGGATAAACACCTAACACATTTGTTTTATAACGGCATTAAGATTTAAGAAAAGCATAAACATTTTATAAATTTCCTGGCTAGCTAGAAACTCAAATAGGGTGTCAAAAGTGGATGTTACTATTTGAAAAATCAACATTCGTATATTTTTTTAATATATAGACAGCATCCAAAGCAAAATTTATAAAAAGCAATTAATAGTAAACATTATCCCAAATCAGTAGTTACCTTGTCTTTTTTACACAGTCATTTTTATGGAAATTGGTAGGGGTGATCACTTTTTGTTTTTCCAAGATATCTATCGATAAAAGAAGAAAACAAAAAAAGCCGTAGTCTTAATATCACTCATCTACTACACCCCCCAGGGGGATACCTTCTTTAGGTATTCACGGGCTTCGCAACCCCGGGTTCCTGAGCGATCTTTCTCTTTTCCTTTTCCTCTTATTTCTCTTGTCTTTCTTTCCTCTATGTTTCCCTCTCGTTGTGGTTTCCTCTTCGGAGGTGAGGGCAATTCTGTATGAGCCGATATCATCCTGTATATCGACTTGTGGAGAATTGTAAACCACCCACGTGTTTGCCGTGCGTGGCGACCCGTGTCCCTGGAAAGGGGGATCCTGGTAGTTGAGGGTAACCAAGCCACTGCTTTGGCCTCTGCTTCAGGTAGACGGGAGGTGCATATTGGTCCCGTATGCATCAATCGGCTGGTCAGCTGACTTGTGTCACTGGCTGGGGATCAAGTGAGCGAGTACTTACTAGCCATCTCGCTAAGGGTGGAGACTGGCATAGGAGTGTCTTGTGACCGTATGGGCCCTGGCTAGCACTGGTGCACGAATGTGCATCCCCTTGTTGGGCTCGGTAGTGGGTGGTGCGGCCGGGGTCTGAATTCTTTTTCTTTTTTTCAATTATGGATGGAAAAACTAACATTCCTTCTATTTCTCTCCCAAGTGGCGAGCAACAAACTGTACAGACGTTATTCACTCGTTTTTTTGTAATTAAACGCACTGATAGTCTCTCAGATAGTTCTTTCAAAAAAACTTCACCTTTTCTAATAGCAAAAACATTTCAGTCTGTTTTGGGTGATGGTCACTCGCTCAAAAAATTGCAGTCTGGGGACTTACTGGTTGAGGTTTCTTCAGCCAGGCAGTCACAACTTCTGTCAAATTGCGATACTATAGGTACTTTTTCTGTCTCTGTTAAAGCACATCAAACTCTTAATACTTGCCGTGGTGTCATATCTGAACCAGATCTTTTATTTTCTACAAAAGAAGAACTTCTAGCTAATTTAAGTGATCAAAATATCATAGATGTACGCCGTATCACTATGCGTCGAAATGGGCAAATGCTTCCTACTAAACACATTATTCTAACTTTCAATGGCCATATTTTACCTTCTACAATTAAAGCTGGTTATTTAAACTGTCCAGTTAGGCCTTATATCCCTAATCCTCTGCGTTGTTTTAAGTGCCAGCAGTATGGGCATACTAATACTACCTGTCGTGGATCTGCTACTTGTCCACGTTGTGCAGAAGTCGGCCATGACAGTAAAACTTGCGAAAAACCAGAACGCTGCGCTAATTGTAAAGGTGACCATACATCATACTCTCGCTCTTGCCCTAACTGGATCCGTGAAAAGGAAATTCTTGCAGTTAAGATTACTCAAAAACTTTCTTACCCTGAAGCCCGTAAACTTGTTGAATCTAGGACCCCTTCTGTTGGGGTATCTTACTCCAGTATACTCAAACAACAACCAAAATCCGTAAGGCACATCAGTACCCAGACCGACTGCTCTTTTCCACCAAATAATACATCTAGGACATTTTCAAACAATACTTCACCTAAAAAAACCCGGGACGTCTCTCTTGATAGTAAATGCTATGGTACCCCATTATTGGAACGTTGGCTACCATCCTCAGAACCAGTTACAATAGAGTATCAACTTACTCATTCACAGAAATCTCCATTTGGATCCAAAAAGTCATCTAATCATCAGACTGAAACTAAGGTTGCTTCATCTCCAGTTCTATCATTACAGAAACCTAATTCTTCCCAAACATCATCAGTTAAATCAAAAATATCAACCGAACATAAGACAAAAAAAACGCCAGCTACAGATAAAAGCAAATTAGTGAAACCTATTGTTTGTCCAACTCCGAAAGCAAATGAAAAAACTTTCGCGCAAAAAGAAAGAAAGAAACCTCCAACTCAAATCTCTTCACAGTGGAAATCTGTGAAGAGAAAAAGCAATAAATCATGTCTTAGCCCAGCAATAACTAATATTAAAGATCACAAACAGCTGCTCAACTATGCAGAAGAGGCTATGGACTCTTGTAGTTATGACTCTGATAACGATGACAATAATACAGTTTTTGAAGTTATTCATCCTACGTAGCTTTATATCGTTTTAAAATTTTGAATTATAACTTCGTTCTTAAAGCAGTATTATATAACATTTTATGCTTTATTTCTTGAACATATAACTTTTCATAACTTTAGAGATTTTAGAATTTTTTAATTTAAATATTCTAGTGTTTTAACTATTTTTTGTCTTTTAAAACCTTGTGTATTGTCGCTTTCATTGTGCATTATTTTTTATTACTTGTATCATCACATTGCTTTCTTCATTTTGTTTTGTTTTTTCACTTTTATATCTCTGACAATCTTTTAATGTAACTTTTAATTTTTAACTATGTTTTACTCCTTAACTTTTTCTTGGCGCTGCATGTCCCTATGAGGACTTTGTGCCATAAAACTCTAATCAACCAACCAACCACTCATCTACTACAAGGTAATCTGTGTTCAACTTACTGTAGCTTTTAGATATATACATGATTTGTTTAAAAAATTGCATAGTATTCAGTAGGTTTGATGGAACGTTATACATGCATGGAGAATATAGCAAAGCCATTATTATAGCTTGGTTCTATGAGAGTGTGTCAATACTTGTCAAACCATATGCAACACAAGCAAATAAAATTGACTTGAGTCTACTACAAGCTAATCTGTGTTCAACTTACTGGAGCTTTTAGATATATACATGATTTGTTTTAAAAATTGCGTAGTATTCAGTAGGTCTGGTGGAACTTTAAACATGCATGGAGACTATAGCAAAGCCATTATTATTACTTGGTTCTATGAGAGTGTGTCAAAGCTTGTCAAACCATATGCAACAAAAGCAAATAAAATTGACTTGAGTTGGTTAAAATTTTTGCGCCCTTTGAAAATCCAAGGTCTGCGCCCTTTACACTGACCCAGTCCGACCCTGATTGCCACCACTAGCCAGTCTTAAAAGATAACAATTGCAATGGTTGAATGGAAAGTATACGAAAGAGGGGAGGGGGGGGGGATGGATGTCAAATTTGTTAGAAATTGAAATATAACTTCAAAAATTAATTTTTTTGTCTTTTATACTATGCATCAACATACTGCAATAATTACTTGTTTATATTTCCCTATTCAATGAAATGCCAGTTTTTTCCATGAAGCACATTTTTTTATCATGTATTTGTAAATTTGTTGTTGGCCAGTGAAAAAAATCCATGTACTGGCCTGTGAGTAAAAAAGTTAATTTTGACCTATAATGTGGACCTTATTAAAAGTGAAATTTCATTAATTTTCTTAGGGAATAAAATCTTTTGATTTAACTTAAAAATTAAATACCGTATATACTCGCATATAAGTCGACTCATGTATAAGTCAACCCCCTAACTTTCGAATGCAAATTCTGGAAAAAATCAAAAACCCGCGTGTAAGTCGACCCCCTAACTTTTTACTTCAATTTTGCACAAAATCAAACCAAAGATTTCACTTGCCAATGCGAAAAGATAGTAGGTAATCAAAAACAAACCATTGAATTTCTTTCGAATGATAAATTATTATTATTTGTATATTATACAGTAAATTCTGTCTAAGGCAGACTCTGTGCAAGCCGGAAATCTGTCTACCGCGGAAAATTTTTCAAGTCCCGGTGAACCCAAAGAAAATAACATTAATTTTTGCTGCATAAGGCGGGATTTGTCTAACGCGGAAACGGAAAGGATTTTAAGGTCCCACTGAAACCAAAATTTTGCGTAAGGCGGAAAAAAGGATAATTTAAAAATGAGAGGCATTTTGTTTATTAAACTTTAAAACGGATAAGTCAAATACTCAATGTCAAGCATGTTAGTTAAATTTCCTAACACTTTGAAAAAGTTAATTCAAAAGGACAAGAACTGTTTAAATTTTAAGGAATTTATGCTTGTGCCATTTTTTTATATGCAAAATTATAGTTAAAACTTAATATCTCTAGTAGAATGAGCATTTATCAAAATATATATTTTCGAAAGTGTAATATATTATACTTTAAGGATGTACTCAAATTCAAAGTTATAGCATGAGCACCTCATTCTCTAAGTTTATTGGGGGTGGGGGGTTGTTAGTTTTGTGTGTGTGTGTGTGTGTGTGTGTAAACTTCCAATTCGCATGTATTACAGCAGTACTAAGAAATTGAATAGCGTTTCTCATTTATCTATAAAGACAAAAGATCTTTCCGAATTTCAGTTTTCAACTGATTTTCGAGTCAGAAAAATCAATAAAAAATCATCAAATTCGAGGATTTTTTTTTTTTTTTTTTGGGGGGGGGGGGGGAGCTTTTTTGCATAAGCCAGAATATTGTCTATTACGGAAAATTTTCTGAGTCCCGGTGGATTCCACCTTAGACAGAGACAGAGTTTACTGTATATATTATTTTTTTATTTGTACACATAAAAAGCCATAATTTTGCAGTATTTGAAGTTTTTTTTTTTTTGCTTTTTTAACTGACTCGTGTATAAGTCGACCCCCCAAATATTTGCTTACCGCAAATTGTCAGAAATTCCTCAATTTATACGCGAGTATATACGGTAATCGAATTTAATCTTTAAGTTATGCTTACCAGACTGTGACAACACCTATTTTATAAACAGCTTCAAATTTATTTCATGTAATTAATACATTTTTAAAATATTAAAACGGATTATTTTTTTTTATAATCTGAAATTCAATCAAACCAATTAAGAAACAGAGAATAATGTTTAAAAGCATAGAAAAAAAAGGAGCTCAAGCCCTTCCCATTCAAATAAAGGTAATTTATTAAGTTACATGAATTGTTAAAAACCTCTTAGTTTGTGTCTTTGTCTTTAATGTTTGATTATTCATCTGTGACAAAACAACTTTGTACATAAAAAATAGGGACTTATTTGTTGTAGCAGCACCTACAATTGTGATTATGCCATACTTAGAGTTATGACTTTGCCAAGATCATCACAAAGTTTATATATGCATCATATATTTGCATATGTATATACTCCAAAACAGTGTTGAATTCAGATACTTTCCTCCGACAGGGATTTCTGTGGCCCCTCTGAGACATTATACAGTTCCGGGAGAGAAGGTAACACCCCTTTAACTGTATTACAAAACAACAGTGGACCAGTATAACAACAAAGAAAGCTGAACTTTCATGTACGAAGAAAGGGGACGGGGGGCACTTATTTTTTCTCCATTTCACACCTTAACATATTAAAAAAGTTATTGCCAAGTTTTACCAATTTCCATCATCATAATTTCCATAACATTTTTTTTATAAAGAGTAATTATAAATTAGTCAAGAAACAAAATAACACATTATTAAATTCTTAAAGTATGTTTTCATTTTCGATGCATTAAATACATGTACAGAGGTTTTAAAAATCTCTCTCAAGCAAATAATACCAAGTGCCATAGTACCCTTTGTATACTGTATATACTCGCATATAAGTCGATCCCTAACTTATGTTGTTAAAAATAAGAAAAAAATTCAAAACCCACGTATAAGTTGACCCCCTCACCCCCAGAAAAAAAAAATTCTTTTTTTTCTTCTTCTCATTTTTTGCATGAGAATTATATTCTTTTAAATATAAAAAGACTGTGAATGTGTCAACAAATTTGCGTTGCTTAGTTGCAGAAGAAAAAAAAAGTATTGTATTGCATTTGCAAGCAAAGAAAAAGAATGAAAAACCAAACTGTTTCTTTTACTTGCTGTTTAAAAAAAAAACATTTCTTATGTAAGTTGACAAATTTTCAGCAAGCTGAAATAATAGTAAATTAGGTTGTGTAACAAATTTTTATCGCCCCCAGGGGGATACCTTCTTTAGGTATTCACGGGCTTCGCAACCCCGGGTTCCTGAGCGATCTTTCTCTTTTCCTTTTCCTCTTATTTCTCTTGTCTTTCTTTCCTCTATGTTTCACTCTCGTTGTGGTTTCCTCTTCGGAGGTGAGGGCAATTCTGTATGAGCCGATATCATCCTGTATATCGACTTGTGGAGAATTGTAAACCACCCACGTGTTTGCCGTGCGTGGCGACCCGTGTCCCTGGGAAAGGGGATCCTGGTAGTTGAGGGTAACCAACACACTGCTTTGGCCTCTGCTTCAGGTAGACGGGAGGTGCATATTGGTCCCGTATGCATCAATCGGCTGGTCAGCTGACTTGTGTCACTGGCTGGGGATCAAGTGAGCGAGTACTTACTAGCCATCTCACTAAGGGTGGAGACTGGCATAGGAATGTCTTGTGACCGTATGGGCCCTGGCTAGCACTGGTGCACGAATGTGCATCCCCTTGTTGGGCTCGGTAGTGGGTGGTGCGGCCGGGGTCTGAATTCTTTTTCTTTTTTTCAATTATGGATGGAAAAACTAACATTCCTTCTATTTCTCTCCCAAGTGGCGAGCAACAAACTGTACAGACGTTATTCACTCGTTTTTTTGTAATTAAACGCACTGATAGTCTCTCAGATAGTTCTTTCAAAAAAACTTCACCTTTTCTAATAGCAAAAACATTTCAGTCTGTTTTGGGTGATGGTCACTCGCTCAAAAAATTGCAGTCTGGGGACTTACTGGTTGAGGTTTCTTCAGCCAGGCAGTCACAACTTCTGTCAAATTGCGATACTATAGGTACTTTTTCTGTCTCTGTTAAAGCACATCAAACTCTTAATACTTGCCGTGGTGTCATATCTGAACCAGATCTTTTATTTTCTACAAAAGAAGAACTTCTAGCTAATTTAAGTGATCTCAAAATATCATAGATGTTCGCCGTATCACTATCCGTCGAAATGGGCAAATGCTTCCTACTAAACACATTATTCTAACTTTCAATAGCCATATTTTACCTTCTACAATTAAAGCTGGTTATTTAAACTGTCCAGTTAGGCCTTATATCCCTAATCCTCTGCGTTGTTTTAAGTGCCAGCGGTATGGGCATACTAATACTACCTGTCGTGGATCTGCTACTTGTCCACGTTGTGCAGAAGTCGGCCACGACGGTAAAACTTGCGAAAAACCAGAACGCTGCGCTAATTGTAAAGGTGACCATACATCGTACTCTCGCTCTTGCCCTAACTGGATCTGTGAAAAGGAGATTCTTGCAGTTAAGATTACTCAAAAACTTTCCTACCCTGAAGCCCGTAAACTTGTTGAATCTAGGACCCCCTCTGTTGAGGTATCTTACTCCAGTATACTCAAACAACAACCAAAATCCGTAAGGCACATCAGTACCCAGACCGACTGCTCTTTTCCACTAAATAATACATCTACGACACATTCAACCAATACTTCACCTAAAAAAACCCGGGACGTCTCTCTTGGTAGTAAATGCTATGGTACCCCATTATTGAAACGTTGGCTACCATCCTCAGAACCAGTTACAATAGAATATCAACTTACTCATTCACAGAAATCTCCAGTTGGATCCAAAAAGTCATCTAATCATCAGACTGAAACTAAGGTTGCTTCATCTCCAGTTCTATCATTACAGAAACCTAATTCTCCCCAAACATCATCAGTTAAATCAAAAATATCAACCGAACATAAGACAAAAAAAACGCCAGCTACAGATAAAAGCAAATTAGTGAAACCTATTGTTTGTCCAACTCCGAAAGCAAATGAAAAAACTTTCGCGCAAAAAGAAAGAAAGAAACCTCCAACTCAAATCTCTTCACAGTGGAAAACTGTGAAGAGAAAAGCAATAAATCATGTCTTAGCCCAGCAATAACTAATATTAAAGATCACAAACAGCTGCTCAACTATGCAGAAGAGGCTATGGACTCTTGTAGTTATGACTCTGATAACGATGACAATAATACAGTTTTTGAAGTTATTCATCCTACGTAGCTTTATATCGTTTTAAAATTTTGAATTATAACTTCGTTCTTAAAGCAGTATTATATAACATTTTATGCTTTATTTCTTGAACATATAACTTTTCATAACTTTAGAGATTTTAGAATTTTTTAATTTAAATAATTTGTGTTTTAACTATTTTTTGTCTTTTAAAACCTTGTGTATTGTCGCTTTCATTGTGCATTATTTTTTATTACTTGTATCATCACATTGCTTTCTTCATTTTATTTTGTTTTTTCACTTTTATATCTCTGACAATCTTTTAATGTAACTTTTAATTTTTAACTCTGTTTTACTCCTTAACTTTTTCTTGGCGCAGCATGTCCCTGTGAGGACTTTGTGCCATAAAACTCTAATCAACCAACCAACCATCTAGTTGAGTTTTGGACTCTTCTTCCAGGACCAACACCTTTATATTTTTATTGGGGCCCTTGAGCCTTTTTAAAAGCATTTACAGTGAAATACTTTTAACATGAAAACGCTTAACACGAAAAATCGGTTAACATGAAATGATATAGCGATCCGGACAATATACGATGCAATTTAATACATTTTTGTTCTTTTAACACGAAACAAAGATCGTTTAACACGAAAAAAATTAGCTTTCGAGCTAGTTAGTTTAAGTTGAAATTGGTGAATTTTGGGTGAAAATCAGAATTTCGTGTTTTTTGTAAATTAGCTTATGTTTTATGAGCACAATGACTGAGAAAGCAGTGCGAAAACAAAGTGCTATTTCGCTCCAAATGAAGATGAAGCTGCTTAATGCAGTTGATGAAAAAAGACGGAAACAGAAATCTGCAAAGAGTTTTGCATTGCCAATTCTACATTTTCAACAATAATAAAAAACAGAGATCCCATTACGTTAATGTTTGAGCACAGTATGTTTAAGCCCGAGAGAAAACATATGAGAACTGCTAAGCACGAAGATTTAGAGACAGCTTAACTTATTTGGTTCAAACAAGCTAGATCTCAGAATGTTGAAAAAGACACTTCAAATAAAGATATCTCATTTTTCCCCCCCAAAACAATATTTTGTTTTCTTTTTTTTATCCTAATGGTTGCAACTTACTAGTAGTTTAACAGGAAATCGAAATAAAATTTGATGACATCGAAAATATTTGTGAGTTTTGTACTTATTTTAAGAATCTTTAAACACGAAAAATTTTCTCGGTCCCCTCAATTTCGTGTTAAACATATTTCACTGTACTTAATTTTTTATGCATTTAATTGAAATATTATTCTAACGAAAAATTAATACCCTATGCTTAATTTTGACTATCTGTAGATCTAAAGCGTTAAGTACTAAGTCATTTTAACATGTTTTCATGTTAGGGCCCTGCTTTTAACTATCAGTTGGCCTCTTTTTGGGACATATATTATAGCCCCCTTAAAAATGGTCCAATTCACTAGCTTTTTTTCTAACAATTTCTTACATCCTCCAACTACTACATAAACAACAAAAAATTTTTAGTTTTCAGCTACCACCAATTTTGAATATTAATCACCTTCTTGGGCTCTTGCTGCAGTTTCTTTAAAAATGATCCAAATTGCTTGCAATTTTCGGTAACATAGTTCTAGTTTTAAAAACTACTAAAAAGTATTACCAAACTACATGCCACTTAAGTCCCTGATCCCTGGGGGCCCAGTACAGGGCCCTTTGAAGCTTTTTTTTTTTTAAGCTTTTGCAGATCTGCAATTTGATAAATTGCCCCTCTTAATCTTCATTTTTGGCTGCTTCATTTTTCCATTTAGTTATTCTCCCGTTTCTACATTCCAGTTAAAATCTTGGGGCAACCTAGGGTTCTGTTGGGCCCGATCCGGGTCCCCTTGAACTTTTTGTATGCCATGTGTTTTTCACCTTCTCATTGCATAATGTTAAAATTGAGTCTCTCACTCTTCTCCCTAGACCAACACCTGCATATTTTTATGGGGGGCCCTTTTTTAAGCATTTACCCCATTTTTTGCACATTTCTTTAAAATATTATTCTAATGATTAATTCATAGCATATGTCTAATTTTGTTTGGTCTTTCTTTAATATTCGAAAAATGTGGTAGCAGAGGTATAATCTCCTTTTTCAGCACCAACTTCAGGGGCACCATTTCAGAACTTTCTTGGGGGGGGGGCAAACATTTTTTGAAGGATGCTATATAGCTAAGGGTAGGACCAGGGGGTTCTAATCCCCCCCGTATGAGAAACGTATACTGACTTATGCTTACAATAACAGTAAAAACTTTGAATACGGAAACTCAGAACCAACGAAATATTTCGTTTTAGAAAGGTTTCCGTCTTAAATGGTAAAATTTTAATATATTGGAAATGATTTTTTTTTTCTTTTTAGACAGGATTCTATTACAGACAGGTTTCATTTTTACAGGTATCCTCACTGACTGTTAAACCATCCTCTCTATAGTATAGCTCTGAAAAGAGATGCATTAGAGTAAAACTTGTGAAAACGAAACCTGTCTATAACAGATTTCTTTCTAAAAAGGGAAAAAATCAAATTTCATTGAAAAAAAATCATACAATTATACTTGCTAAGACGGAAACCTGTTTAAATGGAGCTTTTCAAATGGTCCCTTTCGAAGTTTTACTTACAGGGGTGCCATTTCATGAGTTTCCTGACAAAAGACAAGGAAAATTTTTCTTTTAGGAACAGGAAACTTGGAAAATTGCACAACTTGCAGAACTGCACAAATCACATAAAAAAAAAATCCCGCACAATAAAACATGCTCTACGTGATTTTGTCTCCATAACTTCTTTCACAAACATGTGATTATTCCACATTTTTTTAAAAATTTTCGTGAAAGTCCGCGATTTTTCTTTCTTTCAAAATCCACAAGATCAATTCGTCAATGGGTCGCAGAAAAAATAGCGAATCTTGGAAATTTTGAAAAAAAAAAGTCCCAAAATGGTCGCTTAAAAAATAGCTAATTTCTTCAAATGACCGTGCAAAATATAGCTAATTTCATCAGAGATCTCGAAAAGAAATACAGATTGCACAAACAGAAATCTTGAATTTCGTAAAATGATTGTGAAAAAATCGCGAATTTCGTCAAAAGATTGTGCAAAAAATCACGAAAATTTAGTCGAATCGAACAATTGCGCATTAAAATCAAGGAGAAATTCGTCAAACAATCGCGTAATAAGGTCCAACTCTCGCGCTAAAAAAAATGACAAATATTATTAGATGATGGCAAAAGCAAAATCTTGAATTTCAATAAATGATAATGATAAGGAATCGTGAATTTTGTCAAAAAAATCACGAAAAATCGAATTTCGTTGCGGAAAAATATGAATTTCGGCAAGTGCTTGCACGAAAAAAATCCATTTCGTATAACGCTTTCAGAAAAAAATCGTGAATTCCGTGAATCGATCGCAGAAAAAATCGCAAATTTCGTCAGATGATAGAGGGAAAAAAAATCATGAAATTCAATCAGTCATGAGATAATCAGCCAGCGAACGTCATGAATAGGTCACGAAATTTGCAAATTTTGTGATTTGTAAGTATAAGAAAATTTTCGTTACTGATTTTCTGCAAGTGAAGGTAAAGCGTTAATTTTTTTCAGATTGAGTTTTCACTATTATGAGATGGTTTAATGTTAATCCGATTTTTTGAAGAAATTCTGAATATATTTCAGATAAAAAAAACTACATATTTGAACATTAATGAATACTATGTATATATCTTCATTTTTCTACAGAAAAGGTAAAATTTATAATTAATATTCATATAAAAAGCACAAATAAATGCACAAGAATTACTTTGAGGTGCATACATATAATTTAAAATACATTAGAAAAATCCAGAATGCTTTCAGTAGTCACAAGACCGTCATCAGTGGGATTTAACTGTTATTTTCTTTGAGCTTATTCGAGAATTGGCTAGAAGAAAATCATTGTGACTGTTGTGTCAATGATTTTGACGAGTTTTCCCATGATCAATTTGCACACAGCTGAGAAGTAACTGATAAAAAAAAATTCTCACATGTATTTTTAAAATTAACCAAAGTTCTCATTAAAGATGCGTGTCTCA
Source organism: Maratus speciosus (assembly GCA_963932465.1). NCBI lineage: Eukaryota > Metazoa > Arthropoda > Arachnida > Araneae > Salticidae > Maratus > Maratus speciosus. Next base: position 381,312,865 of record OZ010798.1, on the reverse strand, counting down.
CCTTGAGGGAGTTTGAATAGTAAGGCTTTAGGATTTTTTTTTTTTTTATATATTTATTAATTTCTGATGAGAGATATAAAAAGGAAAGTATTTATTTTAAACATGAAAGAGAATGTCCTTAATGCTTAAAAAATTATTGAATGTGAAAGATTCCCAAAACTTGTGACTTTTGTAACCTCGACAAACGAATATTGGCCACTCTTTTTTCTTAAACATATCGTCACTAAAACATCGTATTTTACTACCTCTAAAAAAGCAATGCTTGGAATGTACAAAAGAAACTTTGAAATGCTAATAGAACAATTGGTTGATTTATCATTTTGGCATATCTTAAATTCAGATAAAATTTAGATCATTATAAAGCAGTCCCAGCTACTAAACATAGTGACGAATGATAAGGTTTATTTAGGCAACTTTCTGAAGAATAATGTAATCTTGAAAATAACAAGTCTATTTCTCCATGTTACTAAGCTCATTAGACAAATGCAAAAAAAAAAAAAATTCGGTTCACCAACAGATTACTAAAAATTTTGCATAACCAGTTGTATCATTATTCTCAAAGAACTTTGTTGATAAAAGATCTATAATTCTGTCAGCAGCAATTTCGCATTATTTAATGTACTGTAGTTTGGCGAGTAATCAACTTTATTTTGTAACTAACTCTGGTATGTAACCATATCGTTGCAAACACTTATAATATTTAACATCAAACTTGGCTGTGGACTCGATTCTGGAAGGTTTCATATTATGAAAACTAGATTTTTCTATCAGAATTAGGTTTTTTCAAACAATCCAGCTTTTAAAATATACTTTCATATTTAAAAGAAATGCAAATGATATAAATGTTAAACACTTTTCTTTATGTGCAAATAATTTTTTGACTGTATTTACTGCAGTGGAATCTGAAAATAGAAAACTGTAGTAGACCTACTAGAAAAAGATGTATATTGCAAAATATAACTGAAGATATGACAGACACAAAGTAGATCTCTATGTTGGATATGTTATGTTTCTTATTAATGTTAAGCTAGCATTGCCTCATGCAGCACATTTATAATTATTCTTGTCCCAGCTACACCCATTAAAAATTATACTTTATCAGCTTAGTTGGATCTTTTTTTATATTGTGCCCATTGACTCCATTTAATTTTATTGGCTCATTAAAATATTTTTGCTATTCCATCAGCCTGTTTGACAATTTGCCAGATACAGGCGATGCAGACCTCTAACTCTTGCTAGTGCCCTCTAGTAGCCTATTGGCTAGTATCTCCCATAGTGCCGTATGGGAGATATTTTATAAAATATCTCATTTGCATTTCAGTATTTTTAAATTATTTTTGCATTGGATAGCTTGAGATTGTTCTCTGCAAAGCCAGTTGTTTCCTTTTTTTTTTGAAAGAGGATATTTTTACTTTTGAAACCAGTTCTGAAAGTAAAAATATTATAATAAAAAACAGTAAACAAAATGAAAATGGTCCCTGTAGAGGTTGACCTCAGCTATCCAATGCAAAAGAGATTTTTTAAAAATTATGCCATAAGATTAATGTTAATGAGTGAATGTTTTCATGTAAATGAAGTAGCTACATCTATAATTCGAAACAAAGCTAAAATCTGATTTACTTTTATATTTTGTTTTACTATTCACAGATCTGTTGAAGCACATTTAGTTAAAAATTCATGATGCATCTAAGCTACTGCCCCCCAGGGGGATACCTTCTTTAGGTATTCACGGGCTTCGCAACCCCGGGTTCCTGAGCGATCTTTCTTTTTTCCTTTTCCTCTTATTTCTATTCTCCTTCTTTCCTCTGTTTCACTCTCGTTGTGGTTTCCTCTTCGGAAGTGAGGGCAATTCTCTATGAGCCGATATCATCCTGTATGTCGACTCATGGAGAATTGTAAACCACCCACGTGTTTGCCGTACGTGGCGACCCGTGTCCCTGGAAAGGGGGATCCTGGCAGTTGAGGGAAACCAACACACTGCTTTGGCCTCTGCTTCAGGTAGACGGGAGGTGCATATTGGTCCCGTATGCATCAATCGGCTGGTCAGCTGACTTGTGTCACTGGCTGGGGATCAAGTGAGCGAGTACTTACTAGCCATCTCACTAAGGGTGGAGACTGGCATAGGAATGTCTTGTGACCGTATAGGCCCTGGTTAGCACTGGTGCACGAATGTGCATCCCCTTGTTGGGCTCGGTAGTGGGTGGTGCGGCCGGGGTCTGAATTGTATTTATTTTCTATTATGGATGGAAAATCTTCACTTCCTTCTATTTCTCTCCCATGTGGAGAGCAACAAGTTGTACAAAATAATTCATTCACACGTTTTTTCATAATTAAACGTACTGACAGTATTTCAGATAGTTCATTTAAAAGAACTTCACCATTTCTCATTGGTAAAACCTTTCAGTCAGTTTTTGAAGATGGCTGTTCGCTGAAAAAAATGCAGTCTGGAGATTTGTTGTTAGAGGTTTCTTCAGCCAAGCAATCTCAACTTCTCTTGAATTGTACAACAATAGGCTCTTTTTCTGTTTCTGTTCAAGCTCATCAAACTTTAAATACAACCCGTGGTGTCATATCTGAACCAGAACTTCTATTCTCTACAAAGGAAGAACTTCTAGAGAACTTAAAAGATCAAAATATCATAGATGCACGTCATATCACAATCCGTCGAAATGGGCAAGTACTTCCTACAAAGCACGTTATTCTCACTTTCAATAGTCCGAATTTACCAACTAGAATTAAAGCTGCCTACTTAAGTTGTCCTGTCCGCCCTTATATCCCTAACCCTCTCCGTTGCTTTAAATGCCAGCGTTATGGCCATACAAACACTACCTGTCGTGGATCTGTTACTTGTGCACGTTGTGCAGAAGTCGGCCACGACAGTAAATCTTGCAATAATTCTGAACGTTGTGTAAACTGTAAGGGTGACCATACAGCCTACTCTCGCTCTTGTCCAAATTGGATTCGTGAAAAAGAAATCCTTGCTGTTAAAATTACCCAAAAATTTTCCTACCCAGAAGCTCGTAAACTTGTTGACTCCAGAACTCCATCCGTCGGAGTTTCCTACTCCAGTTTATTGAAGCAACAATCAAAATCTGTAAGACACATTTGCACCCAGACTGAAACCTCATTTCCCCCAAATAATTCACCTGTGACACCATCTTCCAGCACTTCAAAGAAAAAAACTCGTAATGTCTCCTCTGCTACTACTGGAAAACTTACACCAAAACTAGAACTTTGGTCGCCATCATCTGAACCTGTTAAAATAGAGTACCCAACTAGTCAGTCGCAGAAATCTGCAAGTAAAATAAAAAAGTCAACCCAGCATGAGACTGAAGAAACCCCGGTATCATCTACATTTAATTCTCCGAACTCTGATACTAATCAAACTGCAAAACAGAGTGATAAAACTTGCATACAGAAAGGGAGAAAGACAATTCGGGGTTCTTCACAGTGGAAAACTGTGAAGAAAAAACAGAGGAAATCATGTCATAGCCCAACTTACACGAATTTCAAAGATCACAAGCAGCTGCAAAGTTATGTTGAAGAGGCTATGGAGTCTGACTCGAGCACAGATAACGATGATGCTGTTTTTAAAGAGTTTTTACCAAAATAATTTTACTTTGTTTTTAAATTCTTTGTGACTTCTTAAAACTTGTCTTTTACACAGCATCTTATACTTTGTCCATTTTCTTTTAACATGTATTACTTCATAACTTTTAGAGATGATTTTAATTATAATAATTTTGTGTCTTTTAACTAATGTCTTTTGACCATTTATAAATGGTTTTAATTATATAACCATTGCTGTTCTTCTTCTAATCATTTTGTTTTTATGATCTTATTGTCAATTTAATTATTCCAAGTTTTGTTTAGTTCTTGACTCTGTCTTGGCGCAGCATGTCCCAAAGGGGACTTTGTGCCATTAAAATTTAAACAACCAACCAACCAACCAGCATCTAAGCTACTGTTATTGTAATTTAAAACTTGGAGGAAATGCCTAGTATTAGGCGAGAACTTTTAGTAAAAACTTCTGTTTCCATGGGAATAAATGATTAGGAATATAAGCAAGGGTGGGGAATTTTTAGAAAATCTTACCAGCCAGCAAAATGCAAAGTACAGTTGAAACTTATGACAAAATTTACACAACTGCAAAATTAGTTGCTTACTATTACTACAATACTTTCATTATTTTTTTTTCTTTTTGTATATACAATTAAGAGATATATATATACAAGAAAGGAAAGTTTAATATAGAACTTGTTTATATCACAGTTATTTTGGAAAAAGTTGCAAAATATAGCTAACTAGTAAAAAGAAAAAGTTATCAGCATATTTCTGCAGTTTTCGAAGACTAAAAATTCACAAACCAGTGGCGAGTAAAACAATGCATTTCCCCACCCCTGATTATAAGGGATGCTTGTTTTGTTAAAGACAGCATTTGGATTTTTGAAAAAAAAAAAAAAAATCCACTTGCTATAAGGAATGGTCATTTCCTGTCGCTTTAGGGTTCTTCAGTACTGTTGTGAGAAATTTTTGCTTTTTATGAAAATCAGACTAAACATGAAGCACAAACAGATGTATAGAAACCTCCTGCATCGGGTAGGATAATGCAATTTTATCAGAACCCAGCCTGCATTTTGAGTTGATTTTAATGTTTTTGGTTGAGTTATTTCCAATCTGGTTCAGATTGATCTGGTTGTCCTCTTAACAGTTTTTTCTCAGGAATTTAAAATTTTTGTTAGTAATGGTAAATTTTTCTGACTTTTCCATATAACCAGATCGAAAGTCATTTCCCCTGTGGAATACAATAATTAATTCAATTAAACATAACACGAGTCCATTTGATCACATCAAAATTTATTGGATAAATATACATAAACAGGCAAATAATCTAATATATACATGAAGAAGAAATTTGCTATATGCAAAAACAAGAAGTAGCGACAAAAAAAAAAAAAAACCTTTCAAACACAATACATAAAATAAAACTTTGCATAAAATAAACCTTTTCTAATATGCAAATAGTAATGGCAAGAAAATAAAATTTTCATAATACATAATATAATAAACAGTCAAACTCACTTATAACGAGTCCTGATTTAATGAGAAAATCAGAAATACTTGGTTGGTACAATGTTAAGTCTATTGTATCATAACTCGCATTTAACGAGCAAACCCCAGTTATAGCAAGTGATATTTTTGTGATGCTTAAAATTTCTATTGACTTCCTCCTCTCCAGCTCAGGTAATCGTTTCTTAGAATAATTCCTTTAACATTCCGAAGCCAACTGAAAGTTAGTGATGAGTCATAAATCTTGAGAGCGATGATGATAACGATGAATAGCAGGAATTTCAAGCTGAACTGATCCTAGCATACTCAACGGCTTTTGAGTGCATGGAAAAAAAACTTTAAAATTGTTTCGAAGAGAGGGGTGCAAATGCAAATGGCGATATTTTTCAGGCCATGAGTCTTCTCCAAAGTACAATAACACAAGAAACAGACAGTAAAACAGTTCAAGCACCCGGTTATAACGAGCAAATATCACAGTCTCTTCATGCTCACTATAAGCGAGCTTGACTGTATATATATTACCAACAAACAACTATACATAGAAAGTATTGAGGAAAACTACATAATGCAAAAACAATTTGATATTCCAGGCAATGCAGGTGATGTCTAGTTACAGAACATAAAATTTTTAACTCAAAATTCTAATAAATTTTTTTGCATTTAGTGTATTTTCTTAGATTGCCTATAAACTATACACCTTGAGATTTTTGTTACTTTCATATTAGACGAATCAATTGTAACACATTTTACTATTTATAAGAAAAATTTACAATTTTGTTTTATTCATTGTTAAAACCATGTAGTTTGGTTGTATATCTTAAATTTGTGTTTTATGTTTGAAAATTAAAAAAAATTGTAAAAAATCAGCTAACTTAGAAAGCTTTCAAATAAATTGCATTTGAAAGTACACAACTTTTTTTTATTTTATACAACGTAAAAATTTAAATTGTGATATGTTTATAAAGTTTAAAAAAATTGCATAAAAGTCAAATTTAATGATCAGGTCATTGTCACTATGTGTTACTCATGAACACCTTTTCCCCCTCATAATATAAGTACAAAGTCTCAAATTTGAATATCCAAAATTGAGAAATCTCTGAAATCTGGACATTTTACTAGCCGGCAAAAATCTTCAACTGCAAAATTTGCTATATTAGGCTAAAAGTTTGAAAATGAATTCGTTTAAAGAATGTCAAACAAGTCACCATGGAACATGAAAAAATGTTAAAAACAGAATTTACTATGAATCAAAAATACCTGCAAGAATGAGATCAGTCCTGAGGCTAGTCTTGCACTCATGTTCTAATTCTTCTGTAGGAAGAATATCCCCTTCTAAATCCCCCCTCAATGAGGAATTTGCATACGTGGGAAAATCAATCAACTACATATTTTTCTGATAATTCCAGACTCAAATTTCAAAAATTGCCTCAAAAGTGTAAAAAAACAGGCCAGTAGTTTTTAAATTAAGTTTAAAGTTATGAGAAAGCTGTGCGCCTCGAAAACGCTATGTGATTGGCTGTGACATCACTGTTTATGATATGCCAATGTTTACATTTGGTTAGTAAGCAGAGTTTTGTTTCTAGGCCTGTTTTTTGCAGGCATTTTAAAATTTCCTTTACCTCCAAATATTGTTTTGATCTTTATTATATTTTATCAATCTTGCATTTTCCCCCCCCTTTTAAATGGAAATAAAATAGCATTATTTTCTGCATTAAAAGATGTATTTAAAAAAAAAAAAAATCAACTACATTAGTTTCTTTCTTTTCAACAAACTGGAAACATAACTTCTTATTGTAAAATATTAGTTAAAGCTTTTTTAATATTACATTTAAGAAAAATTATATAGATAAGGGAAAAAAAAAATTATTTTCAATAGGCACCAGCATACAAATTTGAGAGCCCAGGGTCCGTAAATATAGTGTTTTTGAAAATATCCAATATTTTCGATATATGTCCGATATTTTCAAAATGTCCAATTTACTGCTGATAATATTTTCATAATATAAATTAGAAACTAAAACATATTGCATTTAACATAAAAACTTATAATAAAAACAGTAAATATTCTAAAAATGCATTTCTCTTTTCCTTTTTTTTCACTTAGAACAAAATTGAAGATCAACTAATTGAAAACCGATACAATTTTGCTTTATACACTTAATGTATACATACTATAGGATTTTTATCAAGTATAAAAAAGTTTTATATTTCATAAAACAAAATTTAATATACAAAAGTTTTTTTTTTTTTTTTTTAATTGAAGAATTTTAACATAAACGTAAGCTTGTCTTATTTTTTATTGCCTAACTTGTTGTATACTTTAGACTCAACTAAACCAAAAAAGATTCTTTTCCAATAATGCTGTATATAAATGATTATTTAAATTACAGTTTTTTAAAATTACAGTATTTGTTTTTTTCTTTGCCTAAAAAAGTCACTGCCAGTGGCAAAAGTTCTTTATCTACAGAATGACACAGTCAATAACAGTTGAAAATTTCATTTATACTTATTTTGACTGAAGAAAGTATCAAAATTATCTTGCACGGTGATATTTTGAAAATAAATATCAAATATACAAAATATAAACATCTTGATATTTTGAAAATAAATATCAAATATACAAAATATAAACATCTTGATATTTTCAAAATAAATATCAAGAATTTGAAAAAGTATGTTGTTACTCTGCATAAATTACTTTAAAACATCAATTGTCGCAAACACCATTTTTTTCCCCTCTTGTGCTTATATTGTCCACTTCTGTTTTAAAACAAATTTCTACTATATAACAGTTATTGTTTGGAAATAGTGGTAGTTAATTAAACTCCAGCAACAGCCCTGATTTCTAGGTTCTACAACTTTTCTTTTTTGTATTGTATGTTTATTACACACTAAATTTTGAACTTGTGAATATATATATATATATATTAAGATTTTGTTCTAGATCTATTTTTTACATTTCAGTGAAAATTTTAAAACAAACTCAAGTTTAAAAATACCTTTACGCAAAATAACCATCAGGACCAGATATTTTTTAACCCAAAATCGAACAATGTTGTACAAAAAGTCAGAAGTAAGCAATATCAAAAGACAAAGTGCAACAATGACTTTTGAAATCCCTCTGCACAGACTTGATGAGGGATTCCAAAAATCAAGTCTGTATTGTTTTCTCCTGCACAACTCCTCCTCCCGTCCCTGAATGCTTATAGCATGTTGAAATAATTTCATGCAAGCCTGCATGGTACCCTGAAAACAAAATCCAGAGAAAATGTTTTGGAACAAATGTGCCAGTAGTCTGCTGCCAAAGCTCATGTTTTTTTAAATAAGGATGGAGAAAGGTAGGATTTTTTTAAATGGAAAAAATTATTTTTTTCTCATTCAGTAACGCAAAACTTTACTTGTTTTTCTGTATAAAAGTATGACAGTTCCAGACCTGATCATCAAAATAATTTGTAATCGAAGTTTTTTTTTTCTTTAAATGATTTAAATCTTGAGTTATAAGTAATTGTTGTCTCATGACAGGAGTTTTTTCTTCTGTGCTGTCGCGTTTGGAAATTCGCTTCAAAATACCAACTTGACAGATTTTCTGCCTTTACCGAAAAAAAAAACTGTTCGGTTATATAGTTTTTGAATAAGAGAACCTGCCAATTTCATGCATTTGTAAATAAAACTGAAATAAAAAATGTGTCAGAAAAAAGCCAATTTGGATTAAAAAATATATAAAACTACTCTAATAGAAACTATAAGCATGAACATACTAAATTACAAACAAGAAAGAACTTTTTGCTGGAACCTTTCGTGCGAGACAAGTTTTAACATAGCATCATAAATAAAATACTATTAAAATCCAAAAACAAGCTTCTATCATTTTTTGTTCAAAATGAACGATTGAAACAGCATAGTATTTTTTTGATAGGGGTGCTCTACCCTAATTTAGATTAACCACATGAACATAAGAAGTTAAAAATTGCCTTCTACGACTAGTTCAAGGACCCTTTTGATGAAATAAATGTTATTAATTTTTAATTAAATGTAAAAACTGCTAGAGATTCGGCAATTATTTATTATTATTCCATTGATGTAAATTCATCTTTTTGGATTTTACAGCTCAGATTATTTTTTCCTTAATAACTCAAACTAATAAATACATTAACATACCTGCCAACATGTCAATTTTGAAATCCTTACAATTTTTTTGACGTATTCTTGGGTGCTTAAAAATGCATAACATATGCAACGAAACGTAACATGCAATGAAAAAAGTAATACTTCATAACATTTTCTATGCTATATTCATGTATAGTCTTATTTTTTTTTTCCCAAAATAAAAACGTGAGATATCAAAAGAAAATTTTTTTGCATGGGAAATTCTAAAAAAAAAAAAAAAATTCTGAAATTCACAGCAAATTTTCTAAAAGGCTACACAGCCGAAGGATTGGGGAGGAAAGGGGGAGGGGATTCCCTTCCGGTCTTCCCTACACTAGTATTTTTTTTTTTTTTTTTCAAACTTTACTCTTTTTACTGTAAGCAAATAAAATGCAGTCATTTGCATCGACATAGTAACAGGTTTTGGCAATAAATAGGTTTGCTTAGGAAACTAACACCGGATATTTTCTTTCTTTCTCCGCTGATTTTCAAAGGAAGAAAAAAAAATATATATATATTGATAGATCAACTTATTTTTAAAAAAGTTCATACTTTTTGATTCCCAAAAGTCTGCTCTGTAATAAAATAAAAGATTAGACGGATAAAGTATCAAATAGTATCAAAGTATAAAAATTGGGGAAAAATCTTATACTATACACTACACCAAAAATGATATAACAGATACTACAAATACACAGCAAGAAATCTGGAAGCTCTAACAATAAAAGATTAATTGCATCTTATACTATAATATAACACAGTGTAAAAACAATTTAGTGTATATGAAAAGGCAACTTAATATACGGATATAGTTGGGGGAAAAAATCTTGTACTATATACCAAGCAAAATATGATGTAATAGATAGTAAAAATACAAAGCAAGAAATTTGAAAGCTCTAACAATAAAAGAATAATTACCAAAACACAATAATATACCATAACACAGTGCAAAAAGAATTTAGTATGCATAAAAAAGCAACTTAATATACACAGGATATAATAGTGGAAAAATCTTATACTATATACTACACAAAAAATGGTATAATAGATACTAAAAATACACAGCAAGAAATCTGGAAGCTCTAACAGCAAAACATTAATTACATCTTATACTATAACACAGTGCAAAAACAATTTAGTGTATAGATATAAAAAGGCAACTTAATATACAGCAGATATAATTGGGAAAAAATCTTATACTATATACCAAGCAAAAAATGATGTAATAGATAGTAAAAATACAAAGCAAGAAATCTGAAAGCTCTAACAATAAAAGAATAATTACCATAATACAGTGCAAAAAGAATTTAGTATGTATAAAAAGGCAACTTAATATACAAAGGATATAATTGTCGAAAAATCTTATACTATATGCTATACAAAAAATGATACAACAGATGCTAAAAATACACAGCAAGAAATCTGGAAGCTGTAACAGTAAAAGATTAATTACTTCTTATACTATAACACAGTGCAAAAACAATTTAGTGGCAATGAAAATATGAAAAGGCAACTTAATATACAGCAGATATAATTGGGAAAATATCTTATACTATATACTAAGCAAAATATGATGTAATACATAGTAAAAATAGACAGCAAGAAATCTGAAAGCTCTAACAGTAAAACAATTATTGCATACAGCCTTTTTAATAGATATAGAAAGGCAAATTACTATACACAGGATGTAACGGGGGTAAATTTTTATACTATACACAATGCATAGAATTATAACATTATAAAGTACACAACAAAAAAAAATCTGTAAAATAATTATTACATCTTATACTATACACAGCACAAAAACATTTTAATATATATGGAAAAGTAATTTACTATATACAGGATGTAATGGTTGGTGAGGTGGGGGGGAATCTCATATTGTACACAATGTGTACAATCATATAAAAATAGAGATGCAGTTTATATACAGATTGATGGAGTAATAATGAATGTAAATATATTTGAATCATGAAACAATATTTTGTTAGAAAAGAAAAATAAGGAAGACAAATGAACTATGTTAAGCAAACTACTTTTTGATGATGGTCCATAGTCAGTCTCCTAAACTCTTATTAGCTAAAACGCAATCTTCCAAATTATGGGTTGCTTTTCTTTTTCTTTTAGGCAAATAGCCAAAGGTTGTATAATCATGATGTCTTAATACTGATTGAAAGCTGTTTTTTTTGGTCGACCTGCTTTTACTATTTTCTGGCCTGTAATACTTTTGGCTCTACGGCCTAGTGCTGTTGGCTGTACACATTGTGTTGCTATGACTTCTACTTCTTTTTAATAATTTATTTGCACATTTAATCGATTGGTGACCTTGATGTTTGCCAAATGTATGTAAAGCAGAAAGGAAACTTGTGTCTGTTTTAGTGGAATTAATATTAGTTATCAATTTTCTTACTGCTGGTATATAATTTTCTGGATCTTTTTCCAATCCATCATCAATTCGTTTATAAAAACTTTTCAGTGCCAATCTTTCGCCTTCAGTTAAGGGAGGTGTTTCAAAATTTGTTGCCTCTTTATTATCAGGACAAATACTTATTTCTTCTTCAGTATTTGATGATTGTGAAGACAATTGTGGAATTTGTAAAGCTGAAGAGGGAACAGATATCATTGGATCAAACCACTGTGGTGGTGGCATTGTCCCATTTGCAACATAAAACAAAGTTTCTTTGGTCTCTTTCCTATTGCACTTAAAGTTTGTCTTCACTGTATCTTCGATTTTCTTCAACAAATATGAGCTGTGCTCACACAAATTTCCTGAGTTTCCCTTGAAGCAGGAACACATACCATTGGAAATGTCTACTGTGATATCTTCACTTTTTTCTGAATCATATAAATAAAATACATCAGTATCTGATTTTCCTTTTATTATAAATTCTTTATCCGTTAGAGCTTCAAGATTTCTTGCTGTGTAATTTGAATATCTGTCATGGCAGAAGTCAATTAATCGTTTTTGGAAGTACATTTCAAACCGTGTTATGATAAAGTCAGTAAACTGGCTTAGATTAAATGCCATAACACGTTTTAAAATGCACTCCTTTATAATACGAAACATTGCTTCTACGTAATTAGTGGTATTAGTTCCCCTAATGGCTAAGCCTGATCTGAAACAAGTTGCCCAATCTTCTTTTTGTTGACATAGTTTCTCATAGTAATCTTGAAAGTTGCAATATTTTTTCACAACATCACTATTTTTCAGCTTTTCATCATTTTTAAGAAACTGTTCATGGGATCTTGCATACAGAACATTTTTAAACAGGAAATAAATTTCCTGCCTATCTGACATATGTATGTATGTTATGGGCAGCTTTTAATAACCAAGCCCACACTGCTTTTAAAATGTGAAATTGGCATAACAATAATTTTGATTTGGGGAAATGTTTTTTCAAACAATCCCTCTCTTTCAAGTCATTATCAGTCATAAAAACTTGTGGTCCACAATTTAGTTGACTGGAGTTTGGGATCATTTCTTTTAGCTTCTGCACTGCCTCATCAAAAACATATCTTTTTTCAGAATCAGCTATAAGGGCAGCAAGAGGCACCCCACCTGCAGCTGTTGGCGTTATAAACAAATACAATCTATGTTTTTCTTTGTCCATTCCCCCTGAGGAATCTACTAAAACAATTTCGTTTGTTTGGGGGTATTGTCTCTTGTGCCCTTATCATAAGAGGAGTGCATATTACTATGAAATAGTGCTCTTTATCAGTTGTATAACTGAAAAGAGCTTTGCCATCACCATTAGCGGAATAATCACTTAATTTTTTATTAAGTTGTTCCAGCATTGCCTCACCTGACAAGCATCCATATTCCTTTGAAAACTCCTTATAAAAAAGGTGACGCACTATTGATGCACTAGGCACAAACTTCCCATCATTGGAAAATTTAAATAGTCTTTTCCATGTTTAAGGAGAAGATCCGTTTTTAAACAGTGGAGGGCTGATGCCGGATCATGGCCTTGATGAAATAGTAATATAAGTTTTTCTTTTGTTTCAGAACTCATATCACGATATTGAAGTGCAAGAGGATTATCGAGTGGGTGATCATGGTACCCTTTCAGCCTTATGATTGCTGGCCATTCTCCTTGTTCCTTTTCTCTGAAAAATAAATGATAAAATATGTAAATACACGTAATATTAAAATAAATTATAGGAATATAATTAATATTTGATAACAATTCAGTATTTGGCTTCTTTACCAATCATTCAGTTGGCCGAATACTGAACAGTAATTGGCTAAATACTTTGGCTGAATATTTTTAAATATTGGAAGTGGATAGATGTCCAACCAATTAGACTTGTTGCTGTTTAGATACAACATACAGAGCTACCAAATCTCCGGCTTTTTGGATACCAGGTATTTTAATACAGAAAATGTTCTTCCATTTAATTGGAACATTTGGACGATTTAAAAGAACAATGTTTTCTCTAAGATAATAGTGGTGTTCACAAAGCCAGAGACTTGGTAACTCTGCAGGCAATTAAAAGAAAAAAAAAAATCACCTTTTTAAATAACTTCTTTATTTAATTACTTTTTAATGCACATTAATCCTCTTTATGCAATATTGTTCACATTCGCTTTAGAAGAGAATTATTTAATGTATTTTTAATATTTATAAATTAGGGATGCACTGAATAGTGATTTTGGCTGAATACCGAATATTCAGCTAGTCGAATAGTAACCAGGGCTGTGGAGTCTGCAGGAAAAATGGTAGATTCCAATTCTGGAAAGTTTAATGACTCTGGCTCCAGGCTGTCTAATACACTAGTGTTGCCTGTTTGTTAAAATTATGAAGGAACATTAGAAAAATAAAGCGAAAATGTCCCTATTTTGGCATTAATTCTGTTCTTGTGGGTTTCGAAAGAGAAAAGGAAAAAATTTATATTTTCTGCTTTATTAATTTTACAAAAGATTTCGTTAATTGAAATTCTTTATAGCTATTATTATTTTTAGAAAAAAATTGCGTCCAACACGTTCTGGAACAATTAAGTCCAGTTATGACTCTGTCCAAGTCTGCAGTAAAAATTAAACTTGGGCTCAGACACAGTCTAACTGTCTGATGCCGATCTCTAAGTTGGCCATATTATGTTTCTGTATTGATGTTGTCACACTAGTATCAGCACATTTGTACTTATTCTCACCCCAGTCTGGTCATCATCTACTGTCTAAACCGGGCAGCATATTAGGCATCTTTAACTTGGATAGTCTGGTATAGCCTAAAAATAGCAATAATAATTTTATAGATTTAAAATTGCATATAATTGGTTTAATTCCACTTCAAACTGTCAAAAAAAAAAAAAAAAAAAAAAAAAATTGCTGGAGTCAGAGTTGGCTTGTTTTCTAGAAACTCCAATTCTTTTGCTCAAAAAATGGGTCTGATTCCAACTCCACAGCCCTGATAGTAACTGTTAGGCCAAATAGTAACTATTTGACTGTCTAAATATTTTTATATCTCAGATTTTAATGATAAAAGTTACATTTTAAACTATTTACATAATATTTAGCACAGACCCAGTAGCAGAAACTGTCCAGCATGGCAGCGGATTATTTTAAACCTTGTAGATTAATCCACTAGCTTAAAAAGAAAGGCTGGGCTTAGAAAAAAGCCTTATAAAAGGCAAATTTTTCTTACTTTATGGGATATTGTTGTTTTAGTAGGCTTAGTCTAGCACTATTGGGTCGCAGATAAATGTTAGTACGCTGCAGACAGACACAGAAAATTCTGCTTCTGGGAGCACAGATACTTCCATTTTGATAAACAAGACTTTTTTATAAGTAAACTTTGTACTAAAAAAATATGTTTTGAGTTATTTAAGAAGAGGCCTGTTTAAAACTTTAACAAAATTTAAGTTCCATGCCTTCTTCTGTGAATTCAAATAAATGAATAGAATTTTCTAACATTCAACAAGAAACAATAGGCCATTTCACTTATTACAGCAAGTGTCTCTACAAGCCGTAACTGAATGTTTGTTTGCAACTTTAGAAAAATTTAAAGATATTTTAGAAAGATTTACACCATATTAATTTGTTAGTTCAAAATGTGATGATATCATTGGAAGGATCTGGATTTTTGCCAGTGATACAGTATAAGTAGTGTTAGCTGCATGCATATTTAATAAAAGATTGTCTAGCTCAGTGCTGTTTAGATATAACTGCCCAAATGACAATTTAATTTTTAAAGTCATTCTTTTGATTTTTAAAACTACTTTTCATATTTAATAAACAGGGCACCATTTTAAAGACAGCTATGAGTTAATTTTTACGATACAAGTAATTTTTTTAAAAACAAAGGAGTAGAAGCATGTTATTCAACTAGGGACAACAATGTTAATTTTTGTAATGAGGGGCAAGGGGAGTGCTACTTTGTAAACCTAAGGACAGGCAGCATCCTCCTGAAATTGTCTGGGTGAATAACTTGCTGACTGAAGTTCACAAGCTAATGAAACAATAAGGAAGGAACCGATAAGAGAAGCTTGAGTATTTATTCCAATCGGACGTGTTCAGAAACTTCCATTACGCAATGCCAGACTAGAGATGTAAATTTTCGGGAAAAATTGAAGTGGCAGAAAAAAACAGTTCCCAATTAATATAGATATTTAATCAGTAAAATATAATAAATATCAGTTATTAGGATGTGGTTATCGATTGAGGCTCTTATGCTAGGATTTCCGGAATGAAAACAGCAATTTTCACCTTCTGTAAATTTGCATACGGAATTCTCATATCCATATTCATCATTTAAAAAAAAAATTGTATTTTGTTTGATCATTTAAAAATCATTTTAACTCAAAACTTGAAGTCACGATTGTCAGCAACATCTTTTATGTGAACAGACACACTCTTTACCTGAGATTCTACTCAATTCCGGAGAGTAAAAATTGCCGTAATTTATGTTTTTTTAGACGCATTTGTGTTAAAATGCTTAGTTTTATCTAAGAAAATGATAGTTTTCTTTTAAATATGACTTCATTTTCACTTAAATGAGCATTTCGCTAGTGTCTGAAACTTAGTATCAGTACACATGCAGAAGGAAAAACAATATAGAAAATTTATGGTTTTGAAAAGCAGTATGTCATTTTCCGTTATTATGCCCCTAATATAATATTCTACTCCTAATGGGATTTTGCACCACTAAACCCGATACAACAATTTTTATCTTCAATTTTTATCAGAAAACAGCATGAATAAAGTTAAAAATACCTCATTATTTCTCTCTTGTCTGCTACAATGAAAGCTATCTAATTTTCATCATTTTGAAGAAATTTTATAAAATGCTTTTAAAATTAAAATAAAAACGTGGGGATATTTAAAAAAAAGAACAGATAGAGCGATAACATCTACAAAGGAAGAGCTTTCAGTTAAAAAAAAAAAAGTAAAATTGATTCAGCAGAAAGATCAGAGCAGATGACTGAAAAACACACTTGTGTTTTAAATATATAGATTATATAAAATTAGGAAAAATTAAATTAAGCAAATTATGTTATTTTGATAAAATTATAGTAGAATATCCTAAAGAACAGCATTAAAATTTTATTATTCGAGAGAATTTTTCACAAAAAGTTCAGGAACACGATATTTTAAACCACAAATTATTTGTTTGCTAGTCTAACTCGGCGAAGCAAATCCATCCAGGCAAGAATCATCAATTTCTGTAACATAAATCGCTATTATTTGCATGTCACCTCTCTTTTATAAAGACACTTTAAATTTTTGTAAAATATTGTGTTTTATCAGTGTGTGATTTCGATTACATTATTTCCAAAAGTGAAGCATTTTCACCTGTGAAGATTTCAAAGCAGCTGGGCTGTGAAAATGACGCACTTCTACAAAACATAATTCAGGTTTAACAATTAAAATACATGCTTTTTTATAAAATGACGTCATATGCATCCGCTAAAGCAATCCACTTTTACAACCCAGTCTAAAACTTCGTCTATAGAAAAGTGTGCATATGACGTCATTATCCCGGAATAACAAACAATATTCTTGACATAGCCCATATTTTAAACTATTTTTTCAGATTTTATGAGAAAATGGCAACAAAAAGATACAGTATCTCCGATTTTCCGTTTACTTTCAGTGACTTTCAATAGAAATGAGGTACTTTTGTTGCCACGATAAGAAAAATGGTATTAAAAACTACAAAAAAATTAATATCTCAAAAATAAATTGAGATACAGCTTTCAAACAAATTGCATTTAAAAGAGCATTTTTTCCCTTATACGACGGGGTAAAAATTTAAAATGTGCGATGTTTAAAAGTTTAAAAATTTGCAGTAGAGAAAATTGCAAAACCAAAATTTCATTTCAAATTTCAAAGTGTTGCCATTCGCAAAATGACGTATGCGTTACGCACAGATATGTTTGTCCTTTATAATATAGATAGCAGTATTCAAATCTTCCATTGTCTAAAATATGTATATTTTTACAATATTACATTTTTCTTTCTACAGTTATAATTTTTATTTCCTGTAAAAAAATATATTTAGTTTTGGTATAGCTTTCCAGTCTAAACTCAAACCAAGTATAAAAAGTTTTGATTTAGTTTTATAGTCTAAATCTAAACTCAAACCAAAACATAGTTTTGGTTTGGATTACACAGGTCTGCAACCAAAAACCAGCATAGGATTTATTGACTGTTAGATTTTTACTCACTAAAACTGGAAAAAGAAAAAAAAAAAAAATCCATCACATCAAGTTTTTCTGCCAAAATGATGCTTTTAGTTTAATTAAGCATAAAACTTCTCTTTTTAGCCTGAAATCTGTTATCCTATTCTTGAGTAAAAAAACATAGCCAATAAATGTTTCCATGTACTAATTTCACATTTCTAAGACTGACACTCAAGAGATATGAACTACAAAACACAGTACTACAAATAGAAAATGTGAGGAGTTTGAGGAACGAACAGAAGCAGTTACACACAGACATAAGCTGCTACTATGATTCATACAACTACTGAAATGCAAAGTGTAGTCAAGAGGGAAAGTATAATTTGGAACATAGTTGCTTGTAATAAAATATTGATTTTTTTCATTGCAGTTGTGCTTTTCTAATGCAACTCCCCATGTTTTGCAACAATACTGTATGTGATGGAGAGAATTGAAGATCATTTTTCGATTCAGCGCTATAAAAAATTAACAAAATTAAACAAAATCCCATGCAGTTTAAAAAAATTATTTTTCTGCAGACCTGTGTTATAAAACTAAACCAAAACTTTTTATACATACTTTCCACACATTTAGTTCAGACTTCAGTCAGACAGTGTTAGCAGAATCAGCTAACTCAGATTCTGACTCAGAATGAATACTTTAAAATTAACTATAAATTTTGTAATAAGTTTGAAAAAATGAAAACTAAAAAATTTGTTTTTCTTCTCTTTAATATGAATTTTTTTTTTTTTTTTTTTTGGTAGCGTTATAAAAACAGATGGTATTTTTTTAATAAGCATAAAAACTACCTTCAACACAATTTTGCACAGGAAGTTGTTTATATTTTCTTCGAAAAGTTTATTTAAACTATATTTATATATAAAAAAATATGTATAGTTAGGTATGTCTGAGAATCTATATTTAAGGAAATGAGCTTGAAAAGAGAAATTAATGTCAAATGCATGCTGTTATTTTTTAAATTACTGATTACATGGTTAACTGCAGCTATGGCATTAAAAATAAATGCTTGTTTCAAATTTTATGTTAAGTTTTCAATTTTACCATTTCCATTAATCCACATGTTATTGAAATAATTTTGCACATGAATTCATTTTTAACAAGAGCATTTAAATATCTTACCAGGCATATATCTAGATTTTTTTAATGTAAATATGTAATCCTGTTTTTGTGAAATTGTGAACTTTTGTACATACTTGTACAAAATGTAATCAAAATTTGTGAATTGAAAATTACCGTTCTATTTAGACATTTTTTAATAAAGTTCTTCATACGTATATACATACAACTTGATAAGATTCAGCTGTTATATGACATGAGATTTTTTTTTTCTTCAATCATTGCATTTGTGAAAGATTCAATTTGGAGATTGAAATTTTTTTTGAAATGCTATTTTTAAGAGAAATTTTGTGAAGGGTCTTGTGTTTCAAAGTAGAAAAAAATGTGAAGGATCCTTTAAAGAACCTTTTCAAGTCTTCATACAGATCAGATTTTTCACATTAATGTTTTCATGTGAGACACTTAACATAAAAACAAATAAAATAAAAAGTATCAGAATGTAGCTATTACAAAATTTTGAATACATTATTTTATAAATGAAATTTCAATTTTTCCAGTTTAGAAAAGTTAAACTTAGAAAAGTTAAAGTTGACTGTCCAAGCAGTTGGCGCCTTCTTGTGGCAGTCGGGAAAACAAAGCCAGTGTAATTGGAATCCAGATGTTATACATATGTCAACATCATATCTGGTGTCCGTAGATAAAAAGAAATATAAAGCTGAACAGTAGATAATATTTAGAGGATATATAGATATTGCTAAAAGGTATGTTAAGGCTTTATATTGAAGTATTTAAATAAAGGTTTATGAATTAAAGAATATAAAATATTTAAATAAAGGAAAAGTTATACTATGAATGTGTAAATGATAAACATGTGTACAGAGGATAAGAAATACAGGAGTGCATGTATAACAGTTATGTCTATTTTGCACTGATATTTTTACCTTAGCGCACAAGATAATTATGACAATCAGAATGATACAACAACTGATAAAAAGATTATAAAGCAAATTATATTTATCAGAAAAAGAACTCCATACATATTAGATTTTAAAACTATACAAAATAACAAAAGTTATATTACCCAACAATTTTTATTTGTAAAGTAGCAGTACACTGAGTTTTCGTGGTATGTACTCCTTTAACTCTCTTATCAGGAACATGTTGACAATGCATATCTACTTTAAAACAATTATGTCTTCCAGATCTAGGATATGTTCTAGTTTTACGCCATGTGACTTTGGTAAGATCACTGTACTCCTGGAGCCACCTCTAGAAAAGAAATTTCTTCTTTAACATAAGGGCAAATATGAAATAAGTGTTAGTAAAAAATTATAATCCTTATTATATTATCCTTGTTATCTGAACTCTTCAAGATTTTCAACAGTTATAAATATAATGGTCACGCACTCTGAAAGGAAAAACTAAAAAAAATATCAGACTTTTTTAAACTTCTGAAATAGATCAAATGAAAAACAATAGTCTTCTTTTGATATTTCTTCATAATTTTTTTTCTCACTAAATGCATAATTATCATATTTATAACTCCTGAAAGTCTTAAAGAATTATACCAACAAGGGCTTTTTATTTACTTTCACAACCGAAAGACACAAACTAAGAAAGAAAATATTTTGTGATCCAAAGTCTTTGCAACTTTCAATAGTTATAAATAGACATCACCCGAAAAAATTCAGTTTCATTTTCAGCTCAGAATCAGTGTACTGTTTTTATGACGGCAGATTATCTACACAAGGGATATAAGACATGGGGAGAGGGCACTCCGTGGGAGGTCTTTCTAAGGGAACTTCAGTTGTGTAAATATGATTCTGGGTATGTGCAAGTGATTTTTGTGTATCACAATGAGAGAAGAGTTTTTGATGAGAATTCATTGAGATTTTCAATTAATATTTTTGGATGAATATAAAAAAAATTAAATCAGGACATGTCTGACTACAGTCGTCCAAAGTTTCAGCCTTGTATGTGCAGTAGATTTCCTTAGCCACTGCAAGCGCGCACACACACACACACACACACACACACACACACACACACACACACAGAGAGAGAGAGAGAGAGTGAGTGGAACAATAACAGAGTTCTTTTGTTCAAACATTTTAAAATTTATAAATGACATAGCTTCCTTATGAAAACAAAAAATATTTAATAACAAATGGTGATTTTTCTTCCTCGACGAAATGGAATGAAATATTAACAATTAATATTCTGCTTATTATTTTTTAATTAATATTTTGAATTTTAACGCATGTAGAATTTTAAAAATGCAATTTTAGACTCATCATGCAAAAGAGTTACATTCCTTACTGTTTTAAAAATCATTTTAGACTATTTAGAAAGGAAGTAGTTTGATAAATAACCACTTACTTAACCATAAGATATTTTAAAAATGAATGTAATTTAATTAATTATAATGTTGCAGATTAAACTCATGTTATAGTCAGAAAAATAATTCAAATAAAATGTCAGTTTATATAATGGTAAACAAACATCTTAAAATTTATTAATTATAAGACCTTGTTTGTGATGTTAAAAAAACTTTCTATTTAACATAAATAAATAAATAGCAACTTTGTTCTCATTTATCAATGAAAGAAAAGATAATTGAAACTTTTATAAAAAGAACACTGCATTATGAAACATTTAGTAATGACTAGGCTTATCAGATAGAAAACAGTTACAATTTTTACCCTTTTTTAAAGTCATTAGATTAATTTCAAAATGCAGCTAGTCTATTTATCGCTCTAAAAATATTTCCTTGTCATAAGCTAATTAAAAATCAATGTAATTTGACAAATTGAGATTTAACTTATGGTACACCGAGAAAAGTCATTCATACACATGATCAGCTATACAATGGTAAATAAACATTTTGAAATCTATGAGTGAAACTGTTTCTGAAGGTAAGAATTTTTTAAAAACATAAATGAATGGTAACTTATTGCTCATTTATCAATGACATAAGTGAAACTTATTAATGATTAACTTGCATTTTGATAACAAAATATTTTTTTGTTTTTCAGAAGAAAAAAAAATTGCATGATAAAATAAATTGCATTTTTAGGCTTATCACATAAACATTTACAATTCTTACTATTTTTAAAATCTTAGACTTTTCTACAGTAATTTTGCTAGTCTAATATTTATTCGATAACTTCTTTAATGTAAGCTAATTAAAAATAAATTTAATAAATCCTATTATTGCAGGTCTAACATATTGTACAATCAAAAAAGTCATTTATACACATGGTCAGTTTATAAAATAATAAACAAACATATTGAAATTTATGAATGAAACCGCTTGTTTATTAAGGTTAGAAATTTTTTTAATTAACATAAATAAATGATAACTTGCTGCTTGTTTATTAATCAAATAGAATGAAACAATAATGATAATATTTTGCATTTTTATCACAATTTTTTTTTTCTTTTCAGAAAAAACGGCACAGTAAATTAGTAGTACTTTTTAGGCTTATCACATACAAAACAGTTACAATACGTACCCCCTTTTTAAAGTCAGAATTATTTCAAATGCAACTAGTCTCTATTTATTGCCCTAAAACAATTTCCTTGTCTTAAGCTAATTAAAAATAATGTAATTTGACAAATTGGGATATTGTAGATTTAACTTATGGTACACTGAAAAAAGTCATTCATACACATGATCAGTTATACAATGGTAAATAAACATTTTAAAATCTATGAGTCAAACAGCTTGTTTCTGAAGGTAAGAATTTTTTAAAAACATAAATGAATGGTAACTTACTGGTCATTTATCAATGAAATAAGTGAAACTTTTATTAATGATTAACTTGCATTTCGATAAAATATTTTTTTGTTTTTCAGAAGAAAAAAGAAATTGCATGATAAAATAGATTGCATTGTTAGGCTTATCACATAAACATTTACAATTCTTACTATTTTAATAACTTACTTTTCTATAGTAATTTTACTAGTCTAATATTTATTCAATAACTTCTTTAATGTAAGCTGTAAGCTAATTAAAAATAAATTTAGTAAATCCTATTATTGCAGATCTAACATAATGTACAGTGAAAAAAGTCATTTATACACATGGTCAGTTTATAAAATATTAAACAAACATATTGAAATTTATGAATGAAACCGCTTGTTTATTAAGGTAAGAAATTTTTTTAATTAACATAAATAAACGATAACTTGCTGCTTGTTTAGTAATCAAATAGAATGAAACAGTAATGATAATATTTTGCATTTTTATCACTTTTTTTTTTTTTTCCAGAGAAAACTGTACAGTAAATTAGTGGTACTCTTTAGGCTTATCACGTACAAAACAGTCCACTTTTTAAAGTCAGAATTATTTCAAATGCTGCTAGTCTCAATTTATTTATTGCCCTAAAACAATTTCCTTGTCATAAGCCAATTAAAAATAATGTAATTTGACAAATTGGGATATTGTAGATTTAACTTATGGTACACCTAGAAAAGTCATTCATACACATGATCAGCTATACTATGGTAAATAAACATTTTGAAACATTTGAAGTGAAACAGCTTGTTTCTGAAGGTAAGAATTTTTTTAAAACATAAATGAATGGTAACTTACTGCTCATTTATCAATGAAACTTTTATCCTAATGATTAAAAACTTGCATTTTTATAACAATTTTTAGCAAAAAGCAAATTGCAAGATAAAATAGGTGCACTTTTAGGTTTATCAAATAAACATTTACAATTCTTACATTTTTTAAAATCTTAGGCTTTTCTAAAGTAATTTTACTAGTGTAATATTTATTCGATAACTTCCTCCTTAATGTAAGCTAATTAGAAAGAAATTTAATAAATCCTAATATTGCAGATCTAACATATCATACAGTGAAAAAAGCCATTTATACACATGGTCAGTTTATATAATGATAAACATTTTGAAATTTATGAATAAAACAGCTTGTTTATTAAGGAAAGAATAATTTCTTAGTTAACATAAATAAAATTATAACTTGCCGCTTGTTTATTAATCAAATAGAATGTAAGACTTAGTATTGATTAGTATTTTGCATTTTTTTTTTTTTTTTTCAGAAGAAACTGCAGAGTAAATTAGTGGTACTTTTTAGGCTTATCACATACAAAACAGTTTCAATTCTCACCCCT